>OY751382.1:12158029-12859872 GCA_963565295.1 Epirrhoe alternata
TTAATTCTGTGCATATGGGAACTACATGATTGGTAAAATACTTAAAACATTTTTATAAGTAGGTACATAGAGGAGAGTCCTTGGCATCAATATTCATTAAAGTTGATTAATGTACGCGTAAAGGTAGGCCAAAGAAAATATGAATGCAATATGTGAAGGATGAGGAAGAAAGGAGTTTAGATGTCGGCTGATAAAACACATGTGCCGACCCCACATAATGTGGAAATATTTGCCCCGCGTAGGACTCACAGCTGGCAGGACTTTAATCACTAAGCCAAAAATATAAATTGCCATTTAATTTAATGAAAAGGATGTTCTAGCATTTCGTATTTTAGCCCATATTAGTCTGTACTGTACAATTCAATTGTAGAGCTCTTCGTGAGTAAAATTGGCGGCAAATTGTCCTCGTGGGAGCCGTTTTGTTAGTGCACATGCACAACCCGTTATTTTCTGTTTTTCTTTTTAACAAACAAACATAATCACATCAGTATTTCCAATGGTTTGTTAGGCAAAATTTAGATTTTATCGTTTCTTTTTACAATATTTTTGGAGGCAAGCAAAAAATATTATGCTCTGTTTTTGTATGTATATCTCTTCTCAAGTTTCTTTAAACCTAGTGAACCCTTGTATATTGACTTCCTACATCGTAAGCCAGAAGACGGTAAGTGATTGTATTACAGGCAGCTGCGTCTATCCGATGTGCAATCTAATTGTAGTCATTGAACAACTTTACTTCTTTTCCCCTCCATACCACTCCATAGTAATTCGTTTCTTCATTCACTTTGTTACTCGTAAAACTTCATAGTCCTTTACCCGGATGCAAACAGATGGTAAATTGCTATGGTATGTTTTGTGGACCAACGTCTAACAGATTTCCATCAAACATGCATTTATATGACGAAATTGAAAGGCTTAATTGTCACTGAAGCATTGATCTTAATAATTTTGAAGCCTGGGGTTGATAGGTTTTTTTTTTTTTTAGGGGTTGATAGGTTAAATGTGGTTTTCTAGGCAATGATGGTTTTGTGAATAGAATAGAATATCATACTATAGAAACAAGTAAAAACATGGAGATGGAATCTTTATCTATACTTAATATTATAATAGATATTAGCAAAGCCGTTGATTGTTTCTACACGGTGATCAATAACGTTATTGACAACTCTATACCACGCAAGCTGCACAGTTGCCAGAACAAGCGTTATTACTACCCGGAATGGTACTCGGTAGAGCTTAAGTGTCAAATCAAGATGAAAGCTGAATTACATAAATTATATAAAAAAACTGAGTCACATGCTGACTATAGAAACTTTTCGGAAAAAAGAGCATTGGTAAAAAGTATGATTAAGGAAGATTACGAGAAATACAAAGCAGGTTTGCAGAGTCGCTTCGCTAGCGATCCAAAATCGTTTTGGGCCTTTATAAAAGCGAAAAGGTCAAAAGAAGTTCGTACGAGTATTACACGGGAAGGCATGGAGCTGTCCCCTATGGAAAGTTCAAAAGAGTTTGCTTCATATTTCCACTCCGTCTACAGCGACAGTCCTGCAAGGCTTTGTGTCAGGGATGCGTGCCAGTCGGATGAAGTGTGTGGCACACCGCAAGTTTTTATAGATAGGTTTGCTTTGTCTGATGTTGTGCTAGCCCTAAAGCATCTTAAACCTAAGTACTCATACGGTCCAGATGGGATCCCCCCTTTTCTGCTAAGAGATTGTGGAAAACTATTAGCTGGACCGCTCTTGCATTTATTTAATCTATCCTTGCAATCTCACACGTACCCAGAAGAGTGGAAATTGACTCGAGTTATCCCTGTACCGAAAGGAGGAGTGAGTTCCGACGTGAGGGGTTATAGACCTATAGCCGTCTTATCATCATGCGCAAAAGTATTGGAATCAATATTGCACCGGTACATCTGTAACGCTTTAAGATTTAGAGGTGGGATGTATAAGTGAAAACAAGAAGGTTGGCGTTAATAACAGTATTTTATTCAGAATACACTGTTATGTAAAAGTCTAATAAATACTAATAAATTAGGTTAATACAGAGAAGCTTATGTTAAAATTATAATACTGATAAGTTAGGTTATTACAGAGTGTTGAAGAATGTTGGGCGCCTTAATTTTATATGACCAGCTTAAGTCGGTATAGCAACGAGAAGTATTAACAGGGCGTGAAGGCCTACATTTAACTTTCCTAGCAACCAGATAAATAATAATAGGTTTAAATTAAAGTAAGGTCTGCGTCTAGATGATATTCAGCATTTGCAGGTTGAAGGGTCGGATACCACCGAGTTGAACGAGGAGTCAAAGTTAGTTAATTTGGACACAACACAGAATAAATAAAATACACAGCGGACAAGGTCCGGCTGTGTTACCAGGATACACCGCAGGCGCTCCGCAGGAGCCGAGCTCAAAAGAAGGGGCCAGGCCTCCTTCGGTGCTGCACTGCACGGGGACGACCTCTCACAGGCCGTTCCAGGGACGACACAAAACAAGAAATTTGGAGTCTTCAGCTGGACCCCGCTGCCAGTGCTCTGGGGGGGGGGGAGACAAGAGAATAGTGTTAAAGAAGTGTTCCTCAAGATAGGAAACCCTAGGGAGTGACGCGTGGCATTGCCTATCACCGGTATAAAAAGTACCTTGAACGTAGCTCTCGGATTCTAGGGAAAAGATCCTCTCGGCGGCCTTTTGCAGGTGTCCACGAGGCAGATGATGATGTCTCGGGCTCTGGAGTCACGTCACGACTTGACCACGAGGTCCTATTTCAACCAAAAGAACCAGAATTTTAGTCACAGAGCTGGCGAAGCTACGCACAGGTAGATTACTACGATACATACCAGCTGAAGGGATTCCAGTAAGGATTTATAAGTTCACAGGGATCACCAGTAAATTGTATCCACTCAGCGCGAGTTCCAAAGAAAAAGGCACAAGCCTCGGTTTCAAGGTCGTAGTAGGGCAAATCCGGGATTCCACAACCACCGGAACATTCTCCAATTGAAACATGGGGAAAAACTCAAAGTAATAATATCGACTATTCTGTCAGAAACAAGTTGGAACACTCATCGGACCAGACCAGGTCATTCTTCTACCGATCTATTACGCCATTGCGTACTAACAATCCGAAAAACAAAAGAATACAATAAATTTCAACTCGGGACTCTTTTCAAAATAACTCATTAATTTGCAAATTCATGACAGCTTGCAACACCTATACTGTCAACGTGACATGGACATTAGATGTCAATGTCACTTTTTTTTTTTTCGCCTAGCATGAATTTAAACCAGTTACAGTACATCCCCACCCCAGCAGAATTTACGCAGTAAATTCGATCGGCTGACCCCAGCCGAATACCAGAACAGAAGAAAAAACACCAGAAAACACCAGAAATGTTTATCTATCAAACCAAGGAGATCTTATTTTAAATTCCAAGTAAACCCTATGAGTACCTAAGTAGGTTTATTAGCAATGACTAAGCGACGGTTTAGTCCCGCTACCTATCATGATAGTTTAAAGGTAAGAAAAGTAGCTAGGAGCGTACGTAACTATGTATGATACTTTCTGTACAAAAGTACCTAGATAATATTATATTTACCTATCCTAATGTATAAACTAACTAGCTGCGCCCCGCGGTTTCACCCGCGTAAGTCCCGTTCCCGCGGGAATATCGGGATAAAAAGTAGCCTATGTGTTAATCCAGGGTATCACCTATCTACATACCAAATTTCAACCAAATCGGTCCAGCCGTTTTTGCGTGAAAGAGTAACAAACATCCATACATCCATACATCCATACTTACAAACTTTCGCCTTTATAATATTTATAGGATATAGGATAGTAGGTAGTAGTTACTTACTGGCTTAGGGGACTAGTTCCCTAGGATTGAAGATCCTAAGCAGTTTGATACATTCTCCTTCCAGACAATCTCTTTCATTCTTCCCTTTCACAAACCCCCCTTAACAAATCACACAATCATACTTCCACAAGCACACACAGTTTCTCCTATGGAACTGAAGATACTGTGATTGAAAACTAACATACTAACATCATGAAGTCTACCTGTTTAGACATGGTAAGACTGTCAATAGTAACCAAGTGAGTGTATCCAAAATACCCAGTGTTGGCTTATTTCAATAGTCACGACCCGCTAAATGGCAATTGGGGAACATCTCCTTGTTGAAAAAAAAAAACTGCAGAACAAGAAAAAATCCCATAGGTAGTAATTACCTATAAAGAAGCCCTAACGTACCTACTTCCTATCTACCTACTGTCTAACCTAATTATTCTAACATGCAACTAAATCTAATCGACTATCTAAAATCCCCATAGGTAGTATTTACCTATAAAGGAGCCCTAACCTACCTACTTCCTATCTACCTACTGTCTAACCTAATTAATTCTAGCATGCAACTAAATCTAACCGATACTCTAACCTAACCAACCACGCAACAGGCCGGCGGAAGTGAGGGGTGGTGATTACAGGAGATCAACCACACGACACTCCACTGGGTAGCGGGCCTGTGCCTACCAACAAAAGAAATAAAAGCATGACACCAGCAATCCAACAAACCAAGTATATTCCAACTCCCGGGACAAGTGTTACGTAGCCTGGGCTACGGTCCAGGGCTTTCTTGAGAGCTTGAGAGTCTCAGACAGTCCTAGTCAGAACTGTTTTAGATCTTAGTTAGAAACTAAGTTTTAGTCTTAGAGGAGTTAGGTAGGAATAGCTACCATGTCATAGCGAGCCTAGAACGCGCTTGAGTTAAGTTTTAGTTTAAGTTAGGTAGGAATAGCTACCATCTCAGAACGAGCCTAGAACGCGCTTGAGTTAAGTTTTAGTTTAAGATTAAGTAAGTAGGAGTACCTAGCTTGCTGCTCCTAGCGAGTTAAGACGCGCCATCGCGCTATGTTTTACTAGTTCAACTCTTCGCAGGTCAGTTTGTGAGAACATCTCAGACAAAATGAACTAAGGAGAGTATGAACCAGCATCAGCGGACTAAACGAATTGAATCTTGCAACGTAGATCAGTCAGTTACTTAGGTTAATTAGAAGTTTTAAGGTTCTTAGTATTGCAAAATAGAAAGAAGAAAGAAGAATTTATTTCACTAGCCATTGTGATTTAGTGTACCCAACAAATGCAAAAATAAAATGTTTACTTTTGAGTATATTTAAGTATTTAATTTTACTTATGTAGTATTAGTGAGAGAATTTAGTAGTAAATATAAAAGTTTGCAATTAGTTAATTGATCACTGCAATGTGTTGATATTTATTGTTTGATTTTTAGTGTAAAGTCATGTTAGTTTAGCAATATTACCAGTGAATCAATGTACATACATACCACACAAACAACAACTATCCAAGAAGAAATAACTATTTACCCAAAGCAACCGAGCCAAATTGAAGTTTCAGAATTTCCTACTAAACAAAGTTACAATTCTAGATAAGACCAGGTATCCTAGAAATTACTATGATTAAGCAAAGAATCTAACCGGGAATATATCAAGCTAAGGATCATCCCAGCAGTAGTTCCTAGAATATTAGAGTAGAGTAAACCCTATCCAGAACTGAATTCAAGAAAATGTAACACCGGAACAACACTATCTATTGAAGCACAATTCCACCATTACAACACTATTGTAAAAACTAGAGTAAACAAAGTGCTGTATGTTTGCATGAGCTTCTAAAGAAGTAAGTATGCAGGTATTAAAATATTAAGTTTAGTTTTTAGATTTTTAAGTTATTTGGTTGCTAAGAATTACAATAAATAGCTGGACAGTTTACACAGTAAAGTTGGCACCATACAATGATAACATCTTATAGTATACACACAATAAAAACAATTTACACAGATTCAAAACAATCAAAGGAAGGAAATAAAACACAACAAATATATTTTACACAGTTGTTTTGTTGGTTAGTAAGTTATGTTCTAGCAATAATGTTTTTCACCTAATGCTGTAATTTAGAAACAAAAGAATTCCTATCTAAAAGTATCTGTGGTTGCTAGGAGTTATTTACCAAGTTGGAAGCGCCACTGTAACGCTTTAAAAATTTAAAAGTGAAGGCCTACATTAAAACATGTAACGCTTTAAAATTTAGAGGTGGGATGTATAAGTGAAAACAAGAAGGTTGGCGTTAATAACAGTATTTTATTCAGAATACACTGTTATGTAAAAGTCTAATAAATACTAATAAATTAGGTTAATACAGAGAAGCTTATGTTAAAATTATAATACTGATAAGTTAGGTTATTACAGAGTGTTGAAGAATGTTGGGCGCCTTAATTTTATATGACCAGCTTAAGTCGGTATAGCAACGAGAAGTATTAACAGGGCGTGAAGGCCTACATTTAACTTTCCTAGCAACCAGATAAATAATAATAGGTTTAAATTAAAGTAAGGTCTGCGTCTAGATGATATTCAGCATTTGCAGGTTGAAGGGTCGGATACCACCGAGTTGAACGAGGAGTCAAAGTTAGTTAATTTGGACACAACACAGAATAAATAAAATACACAGCGGACAAGGTCCGGCTGTGTTACCAGGATACACCGCAGGCGCTCCGTAGGAGCCGAGCTCAAAAGAAGGGGCCAGGCCTCCTTCGGTGCTGCACTGCACGGGGACGACCTCTCACAGGCCGTTCCAGGGACGACACAAAACAAGAAATTTGGAGTCTTCAGCTGGATTTGGTGGTCTTAATCTCAGGGTCGTGGGTTCGTGCCCCACGTTGGGCGCCACTGTAACGCTTTAAGATTTAGAGGTGGGATGTATAAGTGAAAACAAGAAGGTTGGCGTTAATAACAGTATTTTATTCAGAATACACTGTTATGTAAAAGTCTAATAAATACTAATAAATTAGGTTAATACAGAGAAGCTTATGTTAAAATTATAATACTGATAAGTTAGGTTATTACAGAGTGTTGAAGAATGTTGGGCGCCTTAATTTTATATGACCAGCTTAAGTCGGTATAGCAACGAGAAGTATTAACAGGGCGTGAAGGCCTACATTTAACTTTCCTAGCAACCAGATAAATAATAATAGGTTTAAATTAAAGTAAGGTCTGCGTCTAGATGATATTCAGCATTTGCAGGTTGAAGGGTCGGATACCACCGAGTTGAACGAGGAGTCAAAGTTAGTTAATTTGGACACAACACAGAATAAATAAAATACACAGCGGACAAGGTCCGGCTGTGTTACCAGGATACACCGCAGGCGCTCCGCAGGAGCCGAGCTCAAAAGAAGGGGCCAGGCCTCCTTCGGTGCTGCACTGCACGGGGACGACCTCTCACAGGCCGTTCCAGGGACGACACAAAACAAGAAATTTGGAGTCTTCAGCTGGACCCCGCTGCCAGTGCTCTGGGGGGGGGGAGACAAGAGAATAGTGTTAAAGAAGTGTTCCTCAAGATAGGAAACCCTAGGGAGTGACGCGTGGCATTGCCTATCACCGGTATAAAAAGTACCTTGAACGTAGCTCTCGGATTCTAGGGAAAAGATCCTCTCGGCGGCCTTTTGCAGGTGTCCACGAGGCAGATGATGATGTCTCGGGCTCTGGAGTCACGTCACGACTTGACCACGAGGTCCTATTTCAACCAAAAGAACCAGAATTTTAGTCACAGAGCTGGCGAAGCTACGCACAGGTAGATTACTACGATACATACCAGCTGAAGGGATTCCAGTAAGGATTTATAAGTTCACAGGGATCACCAGTAAATTGTATCCACTCAGCGCGAGTTCCAAAGAAAAAGGCACAAGCCTCGGTTTCAAGGTCGTAGTAGGGCAAATCCGGGATTCCACAACCACCGGAACATTCTCCAATTGAAACATGGGGAAAAACTCAAAGTAATAATATCGACTATTCTGTCAGAAACAAGTTGGAACACTCATCGGACCAGACCAGGTCATTCTTCTACCGATCTATTACGCCATTGCGTACTAACAATCCGAAAAACAAAAGAATACAATAAATTTCAACTCGGGACTCTTTTCAAAATAACTCATTAATTTGCAAATTCATGACAGCTTGCAACACCTATACTGTCAACGTGACATGGACATTAGATGTCAATGTCACTTTTTTTTTTTTCGCCTAGCAAAGACATTGTAACTAACATGAAGCAATAAACAAATTGAATTGAATTGAATTGAATTGAATTGAATTTAAACCAGTTACACATCTATAGGCAAGTGAGTAGTCAACTGTCGGATGCTCAGCATGGTTTCAGGCCTGGTCGGAGTACGGACAGCAACATGCTGTGTTTTATGACATATGCTGTCCCTGCTCTAGATTCAGGTATACAGGTAGACACGGCCTACTTTGACTTTCGCAAGGCATTCGACACGGTAGACAATGATGTTCTTTTAGGGAAGATGGCGGCAATAGGGTTCTCAGTGGATCTTTTAGAATTTTTTGCCAGTTATCTGAGGGGTCGGATGCAGTACGTGGACTATAGTGGATATCTTTCAGAGCCGTTTTATACGAATTCTGGGGTAAGCCAAGGAAGTAATTTGGGACCCCTTGAGTTTTTAATAATGATTAATGACCTTCCTAGTGTCATTAAACATGCAGTTTGCCTACTTTTTGCGGATGACTTAAAGCTGCTATTACAGATAAATGATAGCTCAGATTGTGCCCGATTACAGGAAGACATAGACCGTGTTGCTCAATGGAGTCATGATAACAAACTGTATTTCAATAATTCAAAGTGTTGTGTTATCACATATGGCCGTGCACGGAAACCTCACACTTATAACTACTCCCTTGAAGCAACCAATATTGATCGTGTGCAATCGGTTCGAGATCTAGGGATCCGCATGGACTCTGAATTAAACTTCCGAAATCACGTGGTGGATATCTGTAAGAAAGCGTTCCGGAATTTGGGCTTTATATTACGCCAGAGCAGGGACTTCAGTAATATCCACACCATCAAGGTGCTCTACAATGCTCTTGTGAGGAGCAGGCTAGAGTCCGGGGCTATGATTTGGAGTCCTCATGAGGAAAAGTACATTAGTATGGTGGAAAAAATGCAAAATAAATTTACAAGGTTTTTATATTTAAAATTATATGGAGTGTACCCCTTCTATCCATTAATGTACCCTACGCTATTTGTCTTAGGCATGGTAGGTTACAATAAATTGGAAGTGAGGCGGGAATTATTGTTAATAATGTATATTGTTCGTTTGCTGAGAGGTATGGTGCACAACCCGCGGGTGTTGATGTGTGTCGGTCTGTATGTGCCGGACAAGCATGTGGGCGCGCGGCGGCGGCCTCGGCTGCTGATGCTCCCGAGCGCAAGGACTAACCTCCTGAGCAAAGCACCACTCACGCGTGCCCTATGTGCTATCAATAGCTTATGTGCCTCGGAAGATATGGATCTTTTTAATACCACATTGGCGAAATTCACAGTCACCGCTACAAGGTATTTGTGTTGTTTGTAATTTATGTTGTTTATTATCTATGTTCTATGTAATTTCATTGTCGCCTTGGTGTCCGCACTGTAAAGACAATGTAATTGTTCCCTCTATATAAATAAATAAATAAATAAATAAATAAAGAGGAAAGATTTGTTTGTTTGTTTGTTTGTATGTTTGTTTGAATTGAATAGGCTCCGAAACTACTCTGGAGACCGATTTGAAAAATTCTTTCACCATTAGAATCCTACATTATCCCTGATGAACATAGGCTATATTTTATCCCGGGAAAGTGATGTTTTTCTAAGGGAACGCGGGTAACACCGCGACGGACAACAAGTTAGCAATAAAATTGTACCACTATGCTACCAATGTGGCGATGAAAGTGTGTGATTGATGACAGCTGAATAGCTAATGCTTGGAAACAACTTAAAAATAATACAATTCCTTGAGACTAGACTCATACGCTCAAGCAGAGATAATTGATTACAGTGTCTGAGTGACTATGAGCTTAGGAGTTAGAGAAGTTGATACAAGATGCAAATCCAATAATCGGATTATTTCACGTCACCGAGTGAGGGTAGATTGTGGCCAGTTCCCAGACAATTTACCTGTTAATTGAGCCGAGCTTGAGACAATGCGACGCATGATGACGCTGTGTAATAGGATAAACCAGAATGTTCGCTTGGGGCTGAACACTGGAATCTGTTAGTAGCTAAGAAAATATGTATCTCAAATACAGTTAATTTTCTTAGCTTTTTGTAAAGAAGTTTGATTCGTGTCTTCATCATGTTTACGAATCTTTAATGGAGATGAAATTCATACTTTTTTTTCCAAGAATAGCTTGTTGCGGCTTGAAATAGAGCCTCCATTTTAAAGCATAAAGAACATATGAGCACATTGACACGATGAATGACGTCACTCACAAACGTAAATTCAACATAAATCAACTGTCTTTTTTGATTTCATATTCGAGGATCGCTCTTACCTGGGGCCCTAGCCAAACACCATAATGGAAGTAGAAATAGACAGTGGAATAGACAGATAATGACTATTACTCACGTGCGGCGAATAACATTATTTAGCACGATTCGTAGCACTGCCTATGCACTGCATACATTTTATGTCAAATATCGCGGCAGGTGAGTTCCTGGCATTATCAAACGTCGAATTGACACCGCGAGGATTGATAGTTGCCACAGAATACCATATAGTAACAAAGCAACAATGAGGTCCACGATCTTTGCGATGTCAAAATAAAGTCAAAATTTTCTGTGTTGTTGTGTGAATTTACAAATATTAATTATTAGCACTTATTTATATAATATCTTGACCTTATAGCCAACGCCAAGCATCCGTACCTAGCTAGAACAATCGGATCTAACAGTACCCGAATCAAAAATGAACTCGCAGCATTGTAAAATGAAATGTGCTTTCGATACTATTTCCGTGGTAAAATATAAAGATGAGACGCACAGGACCTCAACAATATAATTTAACGACCACTGCGCCTTCTCCTGCTTTCCACGCAAGTGTCTGCCACCCTCAGTCATCGATTGACACCAGAACCGGAGTAACTTGAAGAGCTCAATCACAGCATATAAATGGAACCTGCGCTTTCTGTAGGGTGGAGCTAACCATAAGGATAATACATAACCCGTGGAGTGGATATTTACCTATTTTCTCCTGTGTGCTGCAAATAAAACTGTTTCATTGTACTTATTCAGTAATAAATATTTTGTATATAAAGGGCAGGCATAGTCTAGCATATGAACAGTATGAAGGAATATCAGTGGATTATATTTTTGTTTCAATGGATAGAGTGATTGCTGTAGAAATAAGAGCATTGCATAATATCAACGAGTGTTTTTTAGAGTAACTTTGAATGGTAGAGTAAGATACAGTGCGTTCAGGGAAGTGTGGAGTGAAAGAAGGTATTAGGTGCCTAATAGCAGTGATGAGGATTGAAAAAGGCAAATTAAGATGGTTTAATCATGCAGATCATGCAGAGGTGACGAATGAAAGTGGTTTGACCAAACAGAGTATAGGTATGAGGTGAATATGTGTGGAAAGGATGCTAAGGGAAGGATAGGTGAATGTAGTTACTCTAAAGTCTTAGGCGAGCTTGTATGAAAAATGTAATGAGGAACAAGGCGAGACATGTGCGTAAGAATTGAAGCAAGTATAAATAAGTGTTGTCTGTCTACCCCTATAGGAAACTCATGTGTGTACCTATTACTATTAGGTAATATTTGTTTCAAGTTCTAAGCGAAAGCTTTAAGATACGTCATTGAAATAAGTTGATTATTTCAAAAATATGAAAATCCAATTATGAGCACAGCAACGCTCTTTATGTAGAAATTACGGATAAAAAATACAACTCTTGGTGGCAAGACGTCAATTTGAAGTAAGCTGAAGAAGCCATTTTGTTTGTACTGGCGACTGGCGATTACAACTGGGTTTCTGCGACCGCCTTGTCATCGACCAAAAATGTAAACAAAGTATCTATCGCGCATGTCAATGCTACCAATTTTTCCATTTCGTTCATTATGACGCGTTATTTTCATACATACTCTTTGTAATCTATGGCATAATCAAGTGCAAACTGAGTGCAAAGTCGCCAAATCAGCAGTAGAATGGAATCGAATCAATGTCATCTTGGCTAGCACCCCTGTATTGGGGCTATTCACAAACTTTCAGCCTTTACAAAATGAAGGTCTGCCGGTCGCAGTAGGAAATCTTTTTTTAAACAGAAACTGTTTCGATGCTGTCGCTAGGTGGCGCTAGCTACTAACACAATCTTGAATTAAGTGTTTCACTGGAGAACAAAACGCAAAGAATAATACGCTAAAAGTGGGTACGCAAGATAGTGCTACGGTGCTACGTCGTAGCACTTTCGCGAAAGAGGTTATTTAAATAGAAAGTTTAAATGCTAATGGCTAGCTTTTAAATTTATTTGAATAAAAATAAACTATAAAAGTAAAAACGAATAAATTCAAATACATTTCTTAACTACGAGTATTATGATAATTCTATTTACTTGAAACCACCAACTTTATCACAAAAAGAAACCTAAGCGTATAATTTATACAAAAGTACTAAAATGACACCTTCACGCAAAAGCACCCGAAAATGCAAAAACAAAACTGCAAGAAATCTTCCAAGAGATCATCTTCCAAAGCGGTTTCTGTCGACTGAACAGCATAACTCAACCTAAGCACCGTAACTCGAGCCGAAATAACCCAAAACCGCGTCACAATAGAGATGCAAATTGCGTGTCAAGCTACCGCGAGAAGACTCGTTACTCTTGCGGATTCATTCCTACAATGTTAAAACTACACGTCACTCATCAAGCGATTATGAATCTTCTCCCCGAGTTGAAGAGTTGACTTTTGACTGCGCTGATTCGCAAAAAACTCTATATAGAAAACTGGAAGTGATACGTTGCACAATTTTGGATTCTATTCTGAGGGCGGGACAATCGTAAATCGTTTGAGTGCTTAATGTTAACTTATTGAGAAATACTGCCTGTCATAAATAGTATGAGAGAAAATGCTTGTACATTTTCCGGGCTGGGGAGGTGGGGGTAACATGTGGGTTGATAATAGCAGAAACAGCAGGAACGAGATAAATTGATAAAGTTGAACGTTCAACTTAATTTGATGTTATGATTGTATGGTGGGTAATGGGTTTTATGGTAATCAGGGAGGGCTGATTCAATTACTCAACTCGAAATTGTTTTCTTGTGAGACGCTTTTTACTGGAGCTCTTTGGTGTATGAGCTGCATTAAAAGGAATTTTTATCATCTGAATAACATGAGCTACCTGACAAGATTATCTCTTTAGCTGTATTTGCTCTCTCAAAGAATTGCTGTAGATTTACTTTGAGTTTAGGTATGTATTTGCATTAGCACACCAAACCGTAATAATACGGCCACCTTAAATTCCCAGGCCCTTACTAATAAACTGGACATATTAAAGTTATGTCATGCATAATCTAAAAAGTATGGTTATTCATGATATAACTATATGTCAAGTTTATAAGTAAGTCTCAATGTAAGCGTCTTACCATAGAACGTGACATAAAGTTATTCCACCGAATAAATCCATTTTGACAGTTTACACTCCGGAATAACTTTATGTCACGTTCTATGGTAAGACGCTAAGTCTTTATTCTCACAGGAGGCTCCTGACTACATGTCATCTGTTGACGGAGGCCGATTCTGCCCGACCCTCCCCGACTCCCCCCGAAACTCGGATTAGTTAGATCCTCTCGGGATACAGTTCGCTATAGTTTGATAACATAGTGTGAATGTAAATAACCCAAAACTATTGGGTCGATTTAATTTTAAAACGGACTTAAACTTTTATAGCGATGGAATATTTATTAACTTTAAAACAATTAAATCCTGAATGGAGAAAGATAAATTAAACTTCTCGGACGACCTCTGTGGCGCAGTGGGTGAAAGCCCGTTTGGGACGCAGAAGGTTGCGGGTTCGATCCCCGCCGCGGGATAAATGTTTGTATGATCTGCAAATATTTATCTTGGGTCTGGGTGTTTTTATGTAAATTATGTATGCATTTACAAACAAAAAGCTAAGTAATATATCAGTTATCTGGTTTCCATAGTACAAGCTTTGCTTAGTTTGGGGCTAGATGATAATGTGTGAAATTAAAATTATTTACCAGCATTATTTATTTATTTAACTTCTATGAAACGGAAACTAGTAAAATTCACATTTCCTCTTTGGGGGTATACTGACTAACCAAATAGATTTTGAGGCTTGCGTATGGTCAAACTGTATTTGATGACTACGAGCAGTGAACCGAAAATTCTTGTTAGTAATGTATAAGGGCCATAAAATCCCTCTGTGTTTAGCTTTAATCGTATTCCAAGCCCTCGGAAAGCTTTTACTTATTCACGCGTCGGAACTTTCTTGCATTTGTTCATCCGTTAGCAAAGATTTGTTTTGGTCTGTTTGACTTTTCCCGACTTTTGCTTTGGGAATTTAATTAGTTTTCTCAGTTCGCGAATTATTTAGACGCGTTGAGGTATTGCTGGTTGAGATACCTAATGGCTTTTGATTTGTTTAAGCTAAAGTTTATCAGCTTCTTATAAAATTGCCTGAGGAACGTGCACGTTCGTTTTACCGAAGACCCGAGCATCCAAAGACCCGCAAAGACATATTACTCGTATTAAAAAAACAGCAAAGACATAAAAGATCGTAAAATGAACATGGTGTACCAGGCGCGCAGACATAAAAGAAGCTTCCGCCATGCATACAAAGTTGTAACAATCGAGCCGCAACACAATGATACATGTCCGTTCCTTTCACGCGCGGAACATGGGTATAATGCTGTCTCGCTCGCTGACACGTCCTTCCTGGGATATAATGGTAGAACTAGGGACTGATAGTATCGGAATGCCTTGAATGGATCTGTGAACGTCAATGGATATCTGCATCATTGTTCTGCGAGACGGTTGAGAACGATTGTCTGCAATATGTATTAATATTAGAGCTATAACATCGTCGTAAAGTACCGAATAAAGGGAGTATAGGTTTTAGTCAACTAACCCCCGCTTTTATGAAAAAAATTTCGCTAATCAAAACCAGACATCATTCAAAGTTGAGGAATAAACTCAAAACGTTTGAGAAGATGATTTTAAAAGCAACAGCTGGCTCAACGTTGAGGAGACAAACCAAGGACCGCGAAAGGAAGAGCCTAGGGGAGGCTAGAAGCAAAATAATCGAGCGATACTTACCGATGTCAAAACTATAAAAACTCAACTGTAAACTAGTATTAGATTATTAAATAGATGCTTTTGTAATTGAAATTGAGGCGAGGTTTGTGCTGAAATGTAAACCACATTTCATTTGCAATAATCTGACCTATTTGTTCGATAGAAGTTATGACACAACAAGAACTCTCTTTACAATTGAACAATCTTATCTTATCTTAGTGTATCTGTGTTCTTATACTATTAATAGACCATTGGGGCCTCAGCCGTCTCTATTATTATAATAATCCGCAAACACTCAACGGCATCTCAAGAGGCATTCTGAGTTGAAGACGCTGTTGATCACGTTTTAAATAAAAGAGCCGTTCGAGGAGATAAAGATCCGATATTTATCGCAAAAGATCGAGGGAAAAGTTTAAAGACCTACCTACCTATACTTAATGTATATCGTCATTTTAGCGCCGAAAATCCAACATGGTAGGCTATCCATCATAATGAATCATTGCCTACAGCGCATTGTTGACCGCGATATAGTGACCAAATAGTTATAGCTCTGCCTTCCGCAAAATGAGTTCTGCAAATGGTGTAATAGAGTTAAATTAAGTGTAGATAAAGCATATTTTGTACACTATAAAGATCTCATCAACACTCATTATAACATTTTACTCTATGCTACCATAGACTTGGGTGACTATTTTTACCTGCCTGTCAAAGGAAGGGTTATCTTTTTCGCGCGTATCTTGTATGTATCGTTAGATGACGGACGCGGATCTTATGCGTGAAATAAAAACACGTTCTGAAAAAAAAATTGCCAATCATATCACATGACCCCCCAAAAATCATACACGTCCAATAGTAGAATCTTGTTTACTGTGCAATGAAGTCTATTATTAATGTATTGACCCCCCCCCCCCCCCAAATGTCAATAGTGACCCCCCCCCCCCCCACCCCCCAAATTTTAGGCTGCGACCGCTCTTGATTTGTCTTTGGCCATTAGTTATTTGGGGCTATCTAAAGAATTACTTTATTTAATAGTAGGCCTCAAACTTCCTTAGTATCTCCCTTTTCCCAACAGTGACGTCGTTTCCTTTTTGCGCGAAATCACTCCCTCGCTGTTGTTTTTCCTACAATATTGAAAAACATTAATTTGAACTGCAAAAACCCACATTAGCAAACTGACCTATATTCCCGTCACTAACATAATGCACTGTAAGTCGCTGTGATATGGTATAAATTTCTTTGCACACTGTTGGTGGTAAGGTTATTCTGGTTGTAGAAAATGTAGAATTACTCGACATTGATGGATAGAGCGAGGTTGGAGCGATTTTCCAACTTTTCCTGTAAAAGAACAATTTCTGACTGTCTCATTTAAAAGCTATTGGATGAGAGCACAAATGTTTTATTTCAGAAAGAACTCAAGGAGGTCAATTACTGTGGAGGATAAATAATGATAATAATGTTACTTGCAAGGAGATTATGTAAATGGAATGCTGACTTGAATCCATTTTGCGGAAACAAATACTTCCATAACTTGGATTCGTTAGTCGGCTTTTTGTTGTTGACTTTTAATGGTTTTTCTGCTAGCCAAGTGGAAAAGATTTTCAATAACTGTTCTAATAAACAGTGATGGGCTTGCATCTTGTCACGTAATGAATGCTTACTCAAAATCTCCTCACTACAGGATAGGCGGAGATATCTTGAAATGTCGTTCCTTCATAAAGTGTGCCTAGGTTCTATTGCCTGCAGTGAGCTCTGCGAAGAGTTCCTAAGATTCTACGTACCGTCCACTCGCACTAGGCATACTCCCATATTCTCACTCCCACGCTCACGTACTAACTATTATCAGAACTCTGTAATCTATCGAACGCTTAAAGCCTATAATAAAACATTTAGTACAGTTGACCTCTTTAACAGCAGTAAATTCAAGTTTAAAAAGTGCATTTTCGACATAATTTTAGAGAGCAATTCTTAACTTGTATGTTTCTGTTTTCTGATTTATTATACACACATTACATAATTTATTTCAATCTTGTTTAGTATGTACTGCTCTATAAGTTATATAAAGTAAATCCGTTATTGGATGTCTGCTCTATTTACATAAGTTACATTTACCTTATCTTTAAGATCTGTGGATTTTGTGAAAATAAATAAATAAATTACTTCTATAATTGACGACCTCTGGCGCAGTGGGTGAAAGCCCGCTTGCGACGCAGAAGGTTGCGAGTTCGATCCCCGCCGCGGTACACATGTTTGTATGATCTACTAGTATTTGTCTACTAGGATTTACGAGTAGAGGTAGGCCAAAGAAAAGATGGATGGATTGTGTGAAGGATGACATGAGTAAGAAAGGAGGAAGTGTTGAGATGACGGCTGATAGAGGAGAATGGAAGAAGAACACATGTTGTGCCGACCCTATGTAATGTGGGAGAAGGGCAGGAAGATGATGATGACTAGTATTTGTCTCGGTTCTGGGTATTTCTATGTATAATATGTTTGAATTTACAAACAAAAAGTATATAAGTAGTATATCAGACATGTAGCACCCATAACACAAGCTCTGCTTACTTTGGGGCTAGACGATGCTGTGTTAAAAGTCCAGCATTATTATTATAAAATGCAGGGTTGTGAGTATTTAGGTGCTGGACAACGGGCAAGCCTGTTCCATCTCAAACAATGTCCCAGGCACTACAGCATCCCGATAAGTGTAGGCATAGGTTGCCTCCTGACGCTGTATAAATAAATAATGCTGGACATTTCACACAGCATCATCTAGCCCCAAACTAAGCAAAGCTTGTACTATGGGAACCAGATAACTGATATACTACTTATATACTTTTTGTTTGTAAATACATACTTATTATACATAGAAACACCCAGACCCGAGATAAATATTTGCAGATCATACAAACATTTATCCCGCGGCGGGGATCGAACCCGCAACCTTCTGCGTCACAAGCGGGCTTTCACCCACTGCGCCACAGAAGTCGTCATAATAAATCATCCAATACTGATGTAAAGGCCTGTTTTCGAGTATGGTGAGTAGGTGCCTAGTATAATTGGGCGTGCATCTGACTCCCCTCTAGACATATTATCTTGAAAAGGTACCTAAACAGATCTGTATAAGTCTACCATTCCTTGGGCACTAGTCGTGATCCAGTTTCGTTTAAAAGTGGCCGCATCGTATCGAATCGCACTTCAATATGAACTGACCTTTACTGTCAGGGACGTGGTATAATGAGTAGAGTATGTTATCATGACCATGGCTTTAATGAAACATGCCATTAATGGCAAGGTCTGCCATGGGAACAATGTCATTGCTCACACGAGATCTATTTACCTACAAACTATGAAACATCCCATTTATGATACGAAACTTGGTAAGAAGAGATTTTAATTATGTCATTTTAGAACCCTCGCAGACTGCAGACTTTCTATCGGCCGATGGTTGAGACGGAAGATACTTCGGCTCGTAATGAGTATGGAGACGTATAGCCCGTCTCAACTATCGGCCGATAGAAAGTCCGTAGTCTGCGAGAGTTAAGCTGAAATTGGAATCTGTTTACCTGTACTTTAAAGTTTACGACTGAGTTTCATATATTTTAAGGAAATTAGGTACTCAGTCTTAATGTTAGTCAAATTAGAACAGTTTTCAAAATTGTCTAAACTAGTGATATTTTTATTATATAGAACTAGAGCTTAGCTGGTAATGCAACAGATTTTAAGCATAAAATAATCACTGTACATCAATAATTTACGATCTGCGAAAGGCTACTGGCAGAACCTGGATGCGTCGAGCTGAGGACAGGGCGCAATGGCGCTCATTAGGGGGGAGGCCTATGTCCAGCCGTGGACAGTTATACGCTGATGATGATGATGATAATAAAATAATCATGGACTGGCTGAAATAAATAATGAAAGTTTGTATTGGAAAAAACAGCATTCAACGCAGACGAAGTTGCTGAACACTAGAAGTTATTTAAAGAAATTTTGCGATGCAAGGAATAAAATCAATAAGTATTTTAAACTTTATAAGTAACGCTATATCAAGGCTGAAGTCTCTAAATCCAAGACGGCATCGCAATCCGATTTCCTCTGATCAAGCCAGGTCTATCCAATAAGCTTCGGTTCGCGAGTTTTCCTTTAAAGTTCCGCTCCTAATCCTATAACGCCGGAAATACAGAAACCCGTTCCGTGTCTCTTACAATCTAATATTTCGAGAAAGTGAGGTGTGTATTGACGATATTTTAATCATTTAACGTACAATATCGTCACCTACCTACCCGCTTTTCGGCAATAGTCCTAAGGTTGAAAAAATTATTCAATCGATAACGGGATTTCAATATTTACAAACGTATTAGATATCACATTAAGCTCTACTTACTCGTAGACTCGTGTGCATTAGGTCCATATTTTTTTTTAATTGCTTCATTATTATGACAACGTTTTTGAATTGTGTTTGAGAGTTGCGAGATATTAAAAGAATTTTTTTTTCTTTTTAGGTTATTTTTCAATACTTAGGTTTTTTCGTTGAAGGAAAACAGTTGATTGATAAACCTAAAGCTAGGTTCCTAGCTTTCTTCACAGTTAGTTCTGTAAGAGCCATGCTGGATTTTTGCTAGCCGAGGCCCGAGGTCTTATTTTTTTATTTATTGAAAAATGTGTAGTTAGCTTTTTAATCTCTAAATAATTGAACTCATACGAACCGAGCTCGTCGTTATGGTTTCAATTATTCAGTTTTGAGTAAAACGTTCTACTGTAATGCATTCAGGATTAGTTTTAAACAAATACTGCTATTTGCGTAAACCACAGAAGCACTCGGTTCCCACCAGAGGGCGCCACAATCCATCGGCCCGGTAATGAGGCTTCACCGCGCCCACTCCCTACCAATTTACCTTTTAAAGGTATCTAACATCTATCTATAAATACATTAAATAAGATTTTATCGCATCCATGGAGCGTTCCAACGTTAACGCAAACAATTTAAAAGTAAAAGAAATACCGACTTCAATGTTCGACTCTACACGCGGCGTGACTCAGGGAATCAATAAGCCAACCATAACGAAATAAGAATAGAAATCAAATCGACAGATAATGCTTAGGCTCCACCGGCGTCTAAGGGCAAAACTGCATACATTTTATGTTAAATTGCCGCGATACTTGACGTAAAATGCATGAAGTTTTGTCAAATAATGCCATTAGACGCAGATGGAGTCTTAGCCTTATCTGTCAATTCGATTTGTAATGGCTAGAAGGGAAGGTTTTTAGAGTTTTACGGGAAAACTATCAAACCAAAATTTATATGGGACCACCTCTGGAGTATACCTACGCTTTCAAACAAAAAAGTTATTTTAAAAATCGGTCCACAATTGGCGGAGTAATCGCGTAACAAGATCCAAAAAGTAAGTGAGTAAGTGCGTTTCAAGCTGGAACACGTGAACGCTAGAACGCGTAGCTCGTACAAACTAGGTACATAGATGTAACGCGCGTTCTAATTTCAAAAACTCGATGGGACCCTACAGCTAAGGTCCTCCACATCCGACATCGTGGTTTTCAATGATCCTCAACCACGCAGTCGCGTAGCTACCGGAGGGCTAGGCGGTGCAGTGCACCGGGGCCCCCAAGCTCAAGGGGCCCTTGGACTCTGAGTCAGAGCCCGAGAGTCCGGAAGGTTTTGTTCTTAGAAACTATAGATGATTATTTTGAAAAAAAAAACAACTGCATTATTAGATTTTTGAAGACTTTCAGTACTTAAGTAACTAGTCAGCCCATAAAATGAAGAATCAAGTTCGTAAGTTTAAAAAAAAAATATGTTTACATTTTGCCACACCCTGCATATTTTGACTTGATAAAACCTAAACCGTTCAGTTAGGGCCCCAGTTTATTTTGCACCAGGGCCCTTGGCTACCTAGCTACGCCACTGCAACCATGCTTAGAATAAATGCATTAAAAACTGATTTGAAATGCGGTTACAAATCCAATAATTAATTTCGTATTTGAACAGTAGTGCAGCGGAACACATTGAATATGCATGAAGCGCCGCCGGTGTTTTTGCATTGGCACCGTTTCTACTGTATACTCTGTGGTGATGTTTCGTTTGTCGTTACACATACTACAGAATTACGCATTTATGCGCTAGTTTTTTTCACATTTTTCGCTAACTTTAATAAAAAAAAAAAACAAAATCAAAAATCATTTATTCAGTAGGACTACAGGGATCACTTAGAATAGTCTTAAAACTAATTTTACTCCTGTTCTTTCGCGACCAATACCGTGAAGAATCAGGGCAACAAACACGGTCTGGGGCCTATCATTTTTTTAGGTGATCCATGGATCCATTGAGTTGGAGCAAGTCCCAAGCTTTTTTGTCATCCAAATAATCAGATATCTTATAGTAGGCTTTTTTACAGAGATGACGTTTAATTGTATTTTTAAATTTAGTGATTGATAAATTTTGCAATTCGCTTGGGACTTTGTTATAGAAGCTTACACATTGCCCTTTAAATGATTTCATAATTTTATCTAATCTAGTAGTGGGAACAGCGAGTTTATCCTTATTTCTAGTGTTTACATCATGATTATCGCTTTTTTTCTTAAATGATTCAATATTTTTACGAACATACATCAGATTTTCATATATGTACTGACAGGGTACTGTCAGTATGAATATATCTTTAAATTTATTTCTAAGCGAATCTCTGGGACCCATATTGTAAATTGCTCGAACAGCCCTCTTCTGCAACACAAACACGGTGTTAATGTCTGCAGCAGTCCCCCACAATAAAATGCCGTACATAATGCTGTGAAAGTAGCTGAAATAGACTAATCTGGCAGTATCTACGTCCGTGTAATGACGTATCTTTTTAACTGCGTATGCTGCAGAAGCAAGTCTCTTCGACAATCCATCTATGTGTGGGCCCCATATTCCCCAATAGAAAAGAGTACCAAATACTTACCTTGACGACCTCTGTAGTGCAGTGGGCTAAGGTCCGCTTGCGTCGCAGAAGGTCGCGGGATCGATCCCCGCCGCGGGACAAATGTTTGTATAATCTACAGATCTATCTCTGGTGTTTTCTATGTATAATATGTATGTATTTACAAACAAAAAGTATATAAGTAGTATATCAGTCATGTAGTACACATAACACAAGCTCTTGCTTTGGGGCTAGATGATGCTGTGTGAATAGTCCAGCATTATTTATTTATTATTTACCTTGTTTTTGCTATTTCGACAGCGATCACATAAACTCTGGTTATTAAAATACAAACTGGCGTTTTATGAGTATGGTTGAAATCTTTGATGCGTGAACCATAGCTTTATCCGATACAAGCGTTATGCACTCCCGATAAAGTTAGTAAAACATAGTTCCATCTATGCTTCACTACGGCTATGAATAACAAAACTACACAGCTTGCTGAAACCGTCGTTTTATTCTCGTTTCGAAATCGCAGCTGGTATCCACTAGGTACCTAGTACCTACCCGGTGCGTTACCGCTCCTTTATGTTTGTCCATTTGCATTCTTAAAAGGTTTGGTGGAGACCGCTTTTTAGCGAGAAGGCCGCTTTTTGTAAGTAGATCATTATTAGTTTCTTCCGTTTAGTAAAGTATTCTACAACTTCTATGTATATTACACGACGTTATACATATTCATTATCTACACTAATATTATAAAGAGGAAAGATTTGTTTGTTTGTATGTTTGTTTGTTTTGACTGTATAGATGAATCACCCAATATTTTTTTCCCCAATCATTATATTCCTATTCGCCTTTTTCCCCATATTGTTTAATTTCCAGACGTCATTATCACCAGCTTATAATTTCTCACGCTTTTTTATTTCCTATCATATTTTTCGCTTATAAATTTATACGGTAGGATGAAGTCGGTTCTGGCACTCGCCGGCCGCTACCGCGGCACGCTTCGCTCGGCTCGTGCATGGTTTGGTCACTATTAATACCATGCTCGTCGCTACGCTCCTCGCAACCTATTCTACAGGTCTGTCAGCCTGTTATGGCAACACCATAAATTTATAAGCGAAAAATATGATAGGAAATAAAAAAGCGTGAGAAATTATAAGCTGGTGATAATGACGTCTGGAAATTAAACAATATGGGGAAAAAGGCGAATAGGAATATAATGATTGGGGGAAAAAAAATTATTTATTTATTTCTCATTACACTATCATAACAGGGTGCCCCCAATGCAATAGCGTAGTCATATCCTAAATTCTAAAGTTCATATTTAAAAAATTATAAGTGTAAACATAAAATAAGTCAATAAACCAAAACATAAATCTTAATACATTGTCAAAAATATCACGTAATAATAATATTAATAATTAAAAAATAAATCAGTCACAAAATACAATTAATTCCTACAAGTAACATAAAACATACAGTGTAGCCCTTACGAAATCGGTCAGGGAACAGTGAAAAATATCAATCGTTTGGGCAACTCGATTGAGTGTGTGCAAGGTGCGCGTCAATGGCGCTTTGCCCAACAAATTTGTTCTTCCACTGGACACCGCGAACAGCTCTGGCTTCCTTCTCCTATGCACGTATTCTTGAGGCACGTTCAGCCTCATTTCCGACAGCACGCCTGGATTGGAGATATAACCTCGGAACACCCTAAGTAGGTATACAGCAAGTGCCTTATCCCTCCTAACTTCTAGTTTGGTGTATCCCACCATGCCAAGAACGAATAAGGTCGGATACATCAAAGGGTAGTATGGATATACCCCGTATAACTTTAGGTACAAGTACCTAGTAAATTTATTTTGGATTCGCTCTAGCATCAGGCTGTATTTCAACTCGTGAGGAGACCAAATCGCAGCGTTACACTCTAACTGACTTCTGACCAGTGCGTCATACAATGCTGTCAGTGCTTTTAAATTTGTAAAGTTGTTGACTTGTCTAAGAACAAAACCTAGATTCTTAAACGCTTTCTTACAAACCATAACAGCATGTCCTCTGAGTGTCAGTTCAGCGTCTAAGTTAACGCCCAGGTCTCTCACTGATTGAACCCGATTCAATAACGTCTCCTCCATTTTGTAGGTGTAATGCAGTGGTGTTCTAGCTCTGCTGAATGATATTATGGAGCACTTACTTACGTTAAACTGTAATTTGTTTCCCCTACTCCATCCTACTACCCTGTCAATGTCACGTTGTAGGCGACCACAATCTCCCTCCTTCTGAATTGGCAAGAGCAACTTCAGGTCGTCGGCAAACAACAGACACTTGGCCTCTTTAACGACTTCCGGCAAGTCGTTAATCATAATCAGAAACTCAAGTGGCCCCAAATTACTTCCCTGACTCACACCCGTCTTTGTCAAATAAGGCTCTGATTTGCACCCTGCGTACTCCACATACTGCTGTCTATCTTTCATGCAGCTTGCCAGGAACTGTAGCGTCTTTGTCGGGCAGCCAATCGACGCTAGCTTTGTCAGCAATATGTCATTGTCGACTAAGTCAAATGCCTTTTTAAAGTCAAAGTATGCGGCATCGACTTGTATCCCAGCGTCGACCTGTGGGAGCATGTAGGCCATGGCGTTGAGAAGGTTGCTGGTGGTGCTGTGCGCTGGTCGGAAACCGTGCTGAGCATCTGAGAGGCGTGCTGACATCTGGGCCTGCATGCTGCGATATACTGCTGATTCGAACACCTTTGCTGGGGTTGACAGGATCGCCACTGGTCTAAATCCGTTTACGTCAGACCCTGCCTCACTCTTGGGAATTGGAATAACTCGAGTGATTTTCCATCTTTTAGGAAAACATGACTCCTCCAAACACAAGTTAAAAACATGAGCGAGCGGTTGCGATAAGACCATGCGACAGTCCCTTATTACAAAAGCGGGTATGCCATCTGGACCCGCTGAACGCTTCGGTTTGAGCCGGGCCATTGCCGCCCGCACCTCAGTGAGCGCTAGCCGCGACACATGCACACGCGCGCTGCTGGCTACGCTGGCCGCCTCCGCTGCACTCACATTCAGTGTCGCAGTCTCGGTGCCGTAAACTGAATGAAAATATTTTGCGAACTCCGTCGCGCATTCCGGATCGGAAAGAGCAACTCCGTCCTTGGTAATCTTTTTACGGTTCACCGTGCCCCTTTTGGTCCTAATGTAATCCCAAAACGCTTTCGGGTCCTTTGCCAGACGACTCTGTATTTGCTCTTGGTGTTGTCCGCGCGCACTCTCTATTTTATCCTTGACTCTTGCTCTGCAAGCCGAAAAAGCCATATAGTCCTCTTTGGACCCTCTTGATTTATACACCTTATGGAACCTCGCCTTGCATTCAATTTCTCGAATGATATCTGACGTATACCACACCGGATAATTAAACCTAGGGGATATCTTTCTTGGTTTTTTTATAGGTACGCAGTTATCAATGACATTATTCAACGCGTCATAGAAAAAATTTAAAGCCTCTTCTGGTTCCTGTATCAAATATAACGAGCTCCAATCTATCATAGTTATAGAAGAGTATAATTCACTGAAGTTTGCCTTTGAAAAGTTCCATTGATGTCTTGCATCATGTTGATCAGTTCGAAGAGTCACCGGCGTGCATACGCCCTCAGAGCGATCTGCCCGCCGCACCGTCACTGCCAGCGGCGGGTGTTGAATGTCCACCTCTACCAGCCGCTCATCGGCGGCACACACTTGCACCTCATCTACATTTAGTGAGACTAAAACTAGATCTAGTAATCGGTGCCTACAATTCCTCACTTCATTCCTCTGAGCGACCCCGCAAAAGGCTGTAAAATACTCAAAATAATTAGTTACGTTTTCACTACAAGAATATAAATTAAAATCTCCTAAAATTATATTAGTTTTAAATTTTGCACACCAATTTTCTATTATTCTAAATAAAATCATATATTCCTGTTCACTACTACTCGGAGGGATATATACTACGCAACAAAAAAATAGAAATCTATTTCCACAGTATACCGCCGCTCCAACCAATTCAAAAGCACATTTATCGACAACAACGTCAACAGGTAACTTTGCCCGTCGTAGTTCAAGACGCTGAGTGGCTGCCAGAAACGCCCCTCCCATCTTCCGCCCGTCTCCTCGGTCACATCGTAGAATTTGGTATCCTGCAGGTACGATCTCTGCATCTTGTATAGAGTCGTTGCAGCCCGACTCTGTGATCGCGAATATATCCGCTCCTGAGGATTCTATGTTCTTATAAAACTCGCCCAGCTTTGTCCTAAGGCCTCTCACATTCTGATAGTATATTTCAATACAGCTACTTTTCTTCGATCGGTCGATTTGCTTGTCTCCGAAACCAAATCCATTCGGCGAACTCAGAATTCAAAGGCCAGACATCCGGTTCACACAACATCTCATATGCACTTTGGGAAACCGTTATAATAAAAGAGGCGTAATCCCTCTCCACTCTGTGTTTAATCCTGTCGACCTTGACTTGGGTCTCCGCCCCGCATACTCCTTTAACATGGTTTGTTATGCTTTCTGTTGAAGTTTCTGTAGCCAGCCGCCATACGTGTAGATGTTTTTTCTTTTGGCTTGCTTGGATGTCTATAAGTTTCGAATTTAGACCTCTCTTCACCTCTGTTTGTCTCTCATTTTTCTTGTTATTCCAAATATCCTCTGTTTTTCTTTCCTGTTCCCCGCTTAGCCCTGTCGATTTTATAACTGATTCTGTCATATTCACCGATTTATTGGGTATCTGCGATATGTTCTCCATTGTTGACGCCTTACAAGGGGCACTTTTTCCAGCTCTGACTATATTGGTATTGATATGTTTCCTGCGAACTGTGACCCACTCATCTACCTTTTTGTGTGGTTCTCCAAGAGCCACCGAGGGAGTAGGAGTAGGAGTAATGCTGGTTGACTGGTGTCTTTTTTGATGTTCATCACTCATCCCTGTTTTGTTAGCCAGTGAAGGAGTAGGAGTAATGCTAATGATGGTAGACTGGTCTCTTTTTTGATGTTCATCAATCATCCCAGTTTTATTAGCAACCAATGGGTCTTTGTTAGAGCGCTCAGATGGTATAACTTTGTTGTCATTATGCTTCTTTGTCGCCGAGACTCCCGTAGACAACTCCCTTGTGCTGCTCTTTGGTGTAGGGGTATACGGTACATTGTTAATTGTAGCCTCTAGCTGCTGGTTTAATTTAGTAACCCGCTCTATCTGCTGTGACATTAGGTTTTCCTTCTCTGGTAAAATCTTCATGCTAGCAGTTTTAATTTCCTTTAATTCATTTATAGTCAATACGCATATATCTTTGATTTCATTTACCCTTTTCTCTTGGATATCTAGTCGATTCATTATCTCGGACCGTAGCTTTTGAAGCTCTGCCATCAAACTACATTCATAATTCAGCGCGGGTATGTCAGGTGCTGTTACTGGTGTTGATGCACGACTCATGTTCATACTTATATTTTCGCAAACTGGAAGTGTCATTCTCTGTGGTGGTGGGCTGCGAATTGGTGTACCACGGTTCTGTGCATTTCGAACCGGCGTATTAGTATCAAACACACCGCGCCGTTTTGCACATATGCATTCTGGACACATATATTCCCTTTTTTCGTCTTCCGTGAATTCATTATATATTTCCGACTTTAAACCAAGGCAACTTAAATCGTAGTACTTTTTGCACGCCTCTATTGAACACTGTGTATACTCTTGGTCAGTTATCTGCTCATTACAGCCAGAACAAAGCTTGACCATCTTGTACGTAGAACGGAACGTTAATTGCGTCGCCGTTGACAATGACTTCTGACGTTGACAGAGACAGTTCTTTGTGACGGCCAAGAAGTGAAGTTGATGGCGCGAACAATTACTTCTGACGTTGACAGTTTCCTGCGACGACCGTGAAGTTATTGATGTTGAATTTAATATGTTGTTAGCACTGCTTCCACTAACCTCCAAAACTTGCCGGTGATTTTGTTCGATGGAAAAACTGCATTAAAATGGATGAAATCACTGAGTTTAAGTGTTCAGTATGTACTTTGTGGTGATATAAAATATTGGGTGATTCATCTAAACAGTCTCCCTGATGAACATAGGCTATATTTTATACCGGGAAAGTGAAGTTTTCTCGAGGGAGCGCGGGTAACACCGCGACGGACAGCTAGTTATTTATAACTTAAACTAGCGGCCCGCCCCGGCTTCGCACGGGTGCAATGCTGATACTAAATTTCTCTACTATATTATGCATGTATTACACATATAAACCTTCCTCTTGAATCACTCTATCTATTAAAAAAACCGCATCAAAATCCATTGCGTAGTTTTAAAGATTTAAGCATACATAGGGACAGAGAAAGCGACTTTGTTTTATATACTACTAGCTGCGCTCCCGCGGTGTAACCCGCGGTCCCTAGGGATTTTTTCGGGATAAAAAGTAGCCTATGTCCGTCCCTGGGATACAACCTTTATCCATGCCAATTTTCAGCCTAATCGGTTCAGTGGTTTGGGCGTGAAAAGGTAACAAACAGACAGACAGACAGACAGACAGACAGATAGACAGACAGAGTTACTTTCACATTTATATTATTAGTATGGAAGTATGGATGTAGTGATAAAAAGTGAGCGTTAAAGTGAGTCTGTGTAAGGACAGCAACTAGCTACACTGTTTTGTGGCAATTGAATATTGAGTGGTCATTATTTCGGCCTTTAGGCGCAAAATTCGTCATCACAGCTACACATTATGTAGTTACAAGCTACTGCGCGCGGCTTCGGTCGCGTGGTACCAACATTTTGAATGTAATGCTCTCCTAGGTCTCCTCCTAGGTCCTCTCGATTCACTGGTTTCGGCGTGATTAAAACATAAACAAACAAACATACTCACAAACTTTCAGAATTATGATATTAGTAGGATAGTAGGATTATTACAGATTTTTTCCCAATACACTTTTAATATGATTTTATCTCGTTTTGATTTTTTAATCCTTTTGGTAGGTATTGATCACTTTCACTGTGAAATATAACCACGCGTTTATTACTCAATCATGTAGGTTGGAAACCTACATCCATACTATTATATACATAAAAATCTGGAAGTAACTCTGTCTGTCTGTGACTACCTTTTCACTCCAGAACCGCTAAACCGATATTGATAACGCATCCCAGGAAAAACTGCAACTTTATACAAAAATAGTGCATTTACGTTTATATGAGGAAACGAGATACTCGTAACTTGAGCATTGAGCGGACGAAGTCGCAGTAAACAGCTAGTATAACATAAATCTCTCGAATATAAGAGTAATGTTTTTAAAAGCCTTTACTTTCAAAGTCTGGGACATCGCCCCTTCACCCCCAAAGAGGGGGAACGGGAGAGGATACCGCTACCAAACCGAATTTAAAACTAAAATGAACCGTATCTAGCTGGTTTTAGGTTCAATTTCGATTAATAGTTTTAAGTACCCCGATAGATGTAGTGGCGTCCGTGATAAATATCGAAATTGATATTTTACTTAGCACAAATAAATAAGTAAAGCAAAGGATTTAATAGCTTCGCTTGTTAAAAAACCTCAACCTGTATAAAATAAAAACATACATATAAATTCTGAGAGAATGTCTACCGCGCCTTGGGCAAAGAATGGATAACCTGCCTGTAGCCTAATTCAGCGTAGGTACGGTCAGAGACAAAAGATTCAATGTTTTTGGAGTTCACGGAAATCACCAAAGAACAGTTCTTCCTTGTTCATGGCGTGTGCACCGAAATAAAGGTATACCGGGAAACTCCAAAAACATTTAATCATGGTAAATATCCCGTTAATAGTGTTAATATTATTATGACAGGTATAAACTAAAAATACTCATATTTAGGTTATAAAGTAAGTAAGTTCGTATGAGTCAGTGGCCAACTCTGGCGAGTTTTTAGGCCGCCTTAAGGCCTCCGTCATGGTATACAATACTTACATGCCTTGACTCATTGAGAGGTCCTTAACAATACATATTAGTTAAACGCCTATTATTACCAATTATTACATTTAAATACTAAGTATTATACTTTACTAAGTATTATATTTACTGATTTTTTTTGCTTTGTGTTTTTAATGTAATTTTATTTAGTAAATGATTGTAATTATTATATTTCTTTTATGTTAAATTGTTAAGGAAATAATAAAGGTTATTATAATAATACAATACATGTCATAACTTTATACTACGTTTATTAGTGAGGCCGTATGTTTTTGAATCTTCAATACTCATTTTCCGAGCTCTTAAGATTGGTATCCAATTGTTCATGAAATTAAAACGTCGACTGTACCTTTACCTACCTTTCTGTGACCACGGAGGTGTGCGAACAATGTTTTTAAAGCTTTTCAGAGGGCGGAGTTTTTATTAGATCTGTCGGGTTCGGGTTTTATCGTTTTCGACAAACTCAGCGTGTTTGCCGATTTAATGGATCAAGGTGAGTTATAACCTAAAATGTGACGGGTGAAGGGTGAACTCACTGAAATGTATACCTAACAAAGTTAGTTCGGTTTCTGGTAATTTAGATTCCAACTTTTCAACAAAGTTTACGTTAAGTTTCTAAATAATTATGAAATGAGAAGTCTTATCAAAACATTCGATTCCGACGGGATTCGAACCCGCGACGATCAGACGATCCTCCTAAAGCCGGAGTGCCTTCAACCTCTCGGCCGCGGAACCCCTGACGTCAGATTCGAAATTCTTGATAAGCTCATATTTATTGGTTATGCACCGGTTAGCGCCATCTACACGTTTCACTAGTGAACTCATGCTCATTGTCCGAAATTACATTCAGAATCAAATGACGAAGAGATGCTTTTAGCTAAATCCATAATTTTTGTAATTTGTATATGAAAAATCTCATCGTGTAAATGCACCTTTGTTTAAATAAATAATGATTTAGTTCTCACGCAAAAACGAATGATTGGATTAAGATGAAATTTACCACGGAGATAGATTATAATCTAGAATAGCACTGCACATTGGCTACTTTTATCCCGAAAAAGGAAAGCAATCAAGAGAGACCTAGTCGCAACTAGTCTGAAATAAATCACAGATGAATTACACTTTATCATTTAACTGTGGTAACAGCAAATTCTACGTAAAGGCGTACGGCCTTTATAAAGCACAAAGGGGTCCCTACTCAAGCACTTTGTACAGGTATCGGACTGTCTGATCTTGATAGTTCGAGTGAACTGTTTGTGCTTTGGTGATTCCATTCATTGCATTGAGCTTTTAAAAATGAATGAATAAAAAATAATAAATAATAGTAGATTTCCTCCGTGGCGCAGTGGGTGAAAGCCCGCTTGAGACGCAGAAGGTTGCGGGTTCGATCCCCGCCGCGGGATAAATGTTTGTATGATCTGCGAATATTTATCTCGGGTCTGGGTGTTTCTATGTATAATATGCATGTATTTACAAACAAAAAAGTATTATAAGTAGTATATCAGTTATCTGGTTCCCATAGTACAAGCTATGCTTAGTTTGGGGCTAGATGATGCTGTGTGAAATGTCCAGCATTATTTATTATTTATTTATTGAATATATATATTTTTTTTTTTATTGTTTGTAGTAGGTAGATCTAATACCTTTTTTAGCTGTGTCAGGTAGTTATGTTCGTCTGTGTGTATGTTTTCCCAAATAATTTTTTATCTATCTATCTATCTAAAAATGGTTCGATATTTCACACAACATCATTTTCGTCCAAAAATAAGCAAAGCGTACCTATGTGAAGTTGATGTGTGTGTGAAGTTTTGAAGTTAGTAAAATATTTTTTACCTACATTAAATACTCCGAGTAGTTTCACACTGTTTACTCTCATTCATTTTATTAAAAATAATAAAAAAAAACTTTTCCTGGAATTTATTGGACTTTATCAGTTTTCAAATATTTTGCTCTTGATGTTACAGTACCAGAAACTTATCTGGACCGGTGGCCAAAAGAGGAACTAACTTTCTGCCAACACTAAATGCGATAACAGCGCCTCTCTCATCGGTTCAGATAAGTTTGTGGCACTGTACAGATTTTGGATGTTAAAATACGTTGTAGTTACATCGGTTATGGTACCTGCCCTCCATGACCCATCTCAAAAATCCACCTGCGTAACCCCGTGGATGTTTTTTTCTTTTTTTTTAATATCTCTTCATGTAAGGAAAAATACAAAAGTATTCCCATGCCTGGGCAGCATTTGGTCCAGAATGGTCAATCTCCTTTAATGTTAGTAGATTTTGTTGCTAACTGTACAAAACGGTTCAGGGTCTCGTTCGTTTGATGAATATTCGGGTTCCTTTTTTCGTTCGTTTGATGAATATTCGGATGTCTTTCACCACGATTTCTGACTTCGAGGGGGAATTTTTCGGTTTGGAATAGTTGGTCCTAGGTTAGGACCATGTTTTACCGTTTGAAAAATTGGCCCTTGAAGTCAAAAATCGTCAAACGAACGAAAAAATGAATGCGATTAACCAATTAGGCACAATTTATTAGTATGTAAGGCACAATTTAATCTGGTACACGTAAGTGGAACTTGGATTAGTAGCAAGCCGACTTAGATTAAATTAACTGCTCCAATTCGATTTAATAACTGGAGATAGGAATATAATTTATTAGGTACATTCAACTATATTGCAGGATGCAGTCGACGCACGGTCAGATGGTTGATTAAGATTTTATGTGTAATTAGTTATTTTATGTAAAACTAGCTGCACTTCCTCCATCCCTCGGAAATACTTATTATTTTCCTGAATAAAAATGTGATAAAAGGTGGTATAATGCTGTAAATAAATAATGCTGGACATTCCACACAGCATCATCTAGCCCCAAACTAAGCAAAGCTTGTACTATGGGAACTGATATACTACTTATATACTTTTTGTTTGTAAATACATTATACATAGTAAAACCCAGACCCAAGATAAATATTTGCAGATCAACAAACTTTATCCCGCCGCGGGGATTGAACCCGCAACCTTCTGCGTCCCAAGCGTGCTTTCACCCACTGCGCCACAGAGGTCGTCAGTATAATATACATATGTGCTATTCTATACTATAATCTACACCTAAGTATCATCCAAGAAAAATACAAAAAACAAGAAACACAGACATCCGCATGAAAACAAAATTAACAGACGCCCTTCACTTTAGTTTGAAACAGAAGTGGAACTGGGCGGGGCACCTATCAAGATACAAAGACAAGAGATGGACTTATCTAATAACCAAATGGCAGGGTCCAAAAGGCAAAAGAAATGTGGGAAGACAGAGAAAAAGATGGGCTGATGACATAATAAAGACAGCAGGAAAGAGCTGGATGCAAACAGCCAAAGACAGGGAAAGGTGGAAAATGATGGAGGAGGCTTTTACCCCAAAGGGGGCCATCTAGCATAGAACGAATGGAAACCAAGTGATTTTTATATTTATCAATTCAATGTTAAGTGGAAATAAAGCTATAATAATAATAATAATAATATAAAGTATCATCCAGAACCGTTCAAACATCCATACAAACGCGACGTTGCGACGAAATAGACATTTAGCGACTATTTTCATTTGTCTTAAAGTATTCTGTGGGACTGGGAATCCAGGGTCTATAATTACCATGAAATTGTTTGTCACTAAGATAACTAATAAGTTACCTTTTTAACCGGTTCTATGTTCGGCTGTATGTATGTTTTTTAATGTGTGTTCACCGATATCTCCGTCAGTTGTGAACCGATTTCCAAAATTATTTTTTTTGTTTGAAAGAGTATCCATCTCGGTCACTTAAACTATTTCTTCCTGAGGGATTGATAATTTTCCTGTAAAACTCAAAAAACCTCATTCTCACTACACAACACATCCTGAGTCACAATCTGAGTCAAACATTGAATAGTTTGAAAATTTTAAAGGGTTACCGAGGTGGTCCAATATTACATTTAATTCCTGATGGTTTGATAGTTTTCCCTTAAAACTCCTAAAACCTCCTAGCCACAGAACTATCCTAACCATGTTACAAATTAGAAATCAAATCGACACTGCACCTGCGACGATTCGATTTCTATTCTATATCGATTTGTATAGTGGGCTTATGGCCTCACTTGACGCCCTAAATTTTTTTTTTTTTTATAATAAATAAATAATGCTGGACTTATCATCTAGCCCCAAAGTAAGCAGAGCTTGTGTTATGGGTACTATGATGACTGATAAACTACTTATATACTTTTTGTTTGTAAATACATACATATTATACATAGAAACACCCAGACCCGAGACAAATATTTGTAGATCATACAAACATTGGTCCCGCCGCGGGGATCGAACCCGCAACCTCTTGCGTCGCAGGCGGGCCTTCGCCCACTGCGCTACAGAGGTCGTCGTAAATGAATCACGCCGCGTCCTGAGTCAAACAATGAAGCCGGTTTTCTTTTTAGTTTTTAAAAAACGTAATAATTTAATATCCATCCATTGAGCAGTTTGAGCGTAAAGGAACAAACTTTCGCCATAATGGTATTTGTGGATAAGGTACAGTAAAGGCACACCCGCTTTTGTTAAGATACCAGGAATCTATGTATCATCAGTATTTTGTGCTTCGATTTCGATTTTCGGTAAAGAGTGATAGCGAAACCTACGTCTCGGGGCTATTAACAACTTTGTACCTGAAAAACTAACACCGTCAAACGACGGACTTCACACGGAAAGAATATTTTTTTAGTCCGACAAAACTGAATGTGAAAAACCGCCTAAATATGACTAAGTACCAAAAATGCAAACAGGATCACGCGCGACTGAATGACCTACTTTTCGATTGTGGGTTTAAAACTTTCGTAAAACTCGATGTGCGTAAAAAAGTAGATAAGCACCTACCTAGTGGGAAGATATCGACGTTATAAATCAGGCTGTTCAACATGACCACCTCATCTCTATTACGGTAGAATAGAGGAAAAATAAATAAACATAACTTTCGAAAAAAACAAATGAAAATTCGAGTAAGTACTTATAAAACTACGAATGACGCAAAAAAAAAAATGTTTTCCGTCTATCATAGAACGGTAGCGGATTGTTAGAAACCAACTATTTGGGAGTTTCGTCCCTAAAGTGATTTACCCGGAATCGAGGTCCCAGATCATTATCCCTGGATCGACAGAGACTCAAGTTCGTCCTGCTACATTATCAGAGGCCTTTGGTACGCATAAACTTTACTTCGTTTTCTTCCGTCCGGTGATAGGTTCTCGTGAAAAGAAAATTTGAGACTTTTATACATTTTCCTTTACCTATATTTTAGCTACTCCATATCCTTTTTTTTTTGTTCAAAGTTATTCCCGAATTCAACTTTTTTTAAATTTTTTTCTTGGGTATACCTACTTTAGGTAGAACAAATTGCAATGTGCATGTTTTCTTTTGAGATTCATCTTAACTATACCGTCATTAGTATGTAAGTAACGATAAAATTAGATTAAATCACCCGTTACATGATATAGAAAATCTTCAAAATGGCATCAAAACATTAAACCTAAGATACATCACATACAGAACGGAACAAGTCACTTACCTAGAGTTCGACCGCTTCGAAGAGTCGTGTTTCTTCCCGCCCTGAAGATTCGGCAGATCCTTCTGCCGCTTCTTCGTCTCCTTCCATATCCGATAGTACAGCAGTATCATCACAGTGACCGGCACATAGAACGCCGCGATCGCAGTCCCGAACGTAATAAACTGGTTTGTCTCTATAAACTGGATGTAGCACTCGTTCGGCGGCACTTTCCTCTCGCCGTCTATGTACGGCCACGCGTAAATCCAAGGCGGCCACAACACTAGACTGAAACCCCACGCACCACCTATCATCACTGTCGCGCGACGTGTAGTCCTCTTCGCGCGGTACGTCAGCGGCCGCGTCACGCTGAAGTACCGGTCGAAACTTATTATCATCAGGTTCAACACAGACGCGTTCGAAGCCAGATAGTCCAGCGCCAGCCACGTGTCGCAGATGTGCGGGCCGAGCGGCCAGTACCCGTATATCGTGAACATCGTGTACAGCGGCATGGAGATCAATCCGACCGCGAAGTCGGCGACCGCGAGCGAGAACAGGAAGTAGTTGCTGATGGTCTGGAGCTGCTTGTCGATTTTGAAGCTGATCATGACCATGGAGTTGCCGAGGACGGTGAGGATCGAGAGGACGCTGCCGATGATGGCGATGACTATCTTCTGGGCGAGGCTGTAGGGGCTGGAGGGAAGGTCTCCGAGCGCCAAGTCTGTGAGGTTGTCTGTGTCGTTGAACGCGCTCAGCATGCTGTCAACTCAGCGAGCGACACGCGCGCAAGCGCCCGCCGCGCCCACGCACCTCGCTCCTCGCTGGGGACAAAAATTGCACAATTTAACACTTATTATGCCACTCTTATGTAAGTATTAAAGTGCGTAAGAACTTGTGGTCTTCTCTGGTGACGGAGTGTTGAGGCCTCCAGATGAGATGGTAAATATGAAAAGGCCTGTATTGGTTTGTTAGAGATAGTTTGGACAGAGGAAAAAAACATGGCAGACCAAACTATGATCATTATTATTGTAAATTCAAATAAAATAAGTCACTGTGAGTCCTCAAAAACAGCAGTGAATTATTTCACGCTCATGGCAATGGTTATTCATGAGATCAAACCTTCAGCTCGTAGGGTTAGGTAGAACTACAGATTTTCACTTGTTGCAATTCAATGTTTACACTACAATTTCAGTAAACCGATTGGCAAAACCGCACAATGTTGAATGATCATTACAGGAGTAATTTTACAATCATTTATGTCTGTACATTATTGACGTTAATGATCAGCTCAGTACCTATAGCAGAGACAAATTACCTACTGTTTAGGGGAATTGCCGTAGTGCAGTTGGTCTCGGGTTGGTCTTAACTGTGTGTGTAGTGCACAACAACACACATAGGTACACGTTGTTTCTGTGTGGAACGCTCCATGGACGAATGAGCGCTCAGTATCGCTTACGCACACAAAAACAAATCTACACACACAATCAAGACTCGCCATCGAGATAGAACAACCAAACCATACATTCACGCAGTTGGTTTACTGCACTGTAAATCATACATCATCACTCAGACCAAGCATTCATAATTAAATATAGATGTATGAATAACGATAATGATCTATATTTGAATCTATAGTTGCTGAACAGAGGAAATAACTTCGGATGTTGGTACTTTTGTACCAATTACATCTAGAATATTATTATTATATGATATTATCTCTTCTTTTTCCGTTTCTTTCTTCCATTTCCCTCTATCACTCGTCATATCAGAACTCACTCCTTTCAGAAACATATCCGCGTTCACACAGTCCATCCATCTTTTTTTTACCCCTACCGGTATATATTGTACATCTACATTCATACTCATCACATATAAAACCAGAGAACTGTCGCCATATCATCCATCCCACATTAATTCTATTTTTGATGTCCCGATCAATTTCGCCGTCGTTTTGGATAAAAGAGCCAAGGTACCGAAACTCAGTGCAAGCTCAAGCGCAATATTATATGACATTATCATGGAACCCAATACAAATCGTGCAATTGCAAGGTACATGATGCACATGTTGCACTTGAGGGATGATTATAAAAAAGTTGACAGACTGACTGCCTTAACGTACATACGAAAACTCACATTATACACCTATTATGGATGTGGGTGTGTCGATGATTACATACTTACATCAATGGACCCCAATTGCTGATCAAAACTTAATTTAATATGTTTAGGCCAAATAAAAGAGCTTTTCATTTCGGATTCTTAGAAGTAGCCCTCGATCGTGATAGGTAAACAATGCTGATATAAAATATAAGCCGGGTTCGAGACAGTCACAGTCTATACGAAAACAGATGCTTCATGAGCAGTCTTCGATGGGTGATAGAAATGATTCTATGATAAGTATCAATGCATCAACTAGCTTCACTGTAGACCATCAAATTGAACAATGGAGTTACCTACAGATAAACCCAATAGATTAGCGTTCGGACTATGCGTTCCACCCCCCTAGCCACGACACAAATCGCAATAGAATAGAAATCGAATCGACAGATAACGCTGACTCCACCTGCGTCTTACGGCATCAATTTCCAAAAAATTCATACACTTTATGTCAACGCGGCACGTGAGTACCAGGCTCTATGTAAATCGTCAGTTTGACATAATCTGTGGATTCGATTTCTATTCTATTGCGATTTGTGACATGGCTAGGAGTGCAGGCTACGCGTTCACGCGTTCCAAGGCTCGAGGAGTCGATGTAAAATGTCAGAATTTATACGATTTGACGATGGTACGCTTAGTCTGTACAAGGCTTTACAACACCCAACTTTAGAATCATTATTAGGATAGATTTTTATTTCGTTCTGTTTCAAGTCCTTTTGCTTTCTGTTGTCTGTTCAAAAACATACATATAATTCACAAACTAGCGAGCGTGCTATTATTTAGAGGCTGTGCCGGCAACATGGCACGTCGTGACCCAATTCTCATAACGACAGCTTCATAGCCAATCGTTTCAAGGCTGTTTCGATTTGTTTTTAGTGTTCTACACGTGTTGGACGTATCAAAAGGGCTAAGTGCGATTTTCACACGTATCATTACCATCAGAAGACAAAAAAGGTGCGAGTTTTTCTTTTTAATAAGTAGCTTAACTTAATAAATAACCGCTTTCCTTCCGAAGCACAGTAGCGCTCAGATGATAATGCTTCAGGTCTTAACTTTAACCGTACAGAACCTTGCATAGCTTTGACGATCTATCATGAACGAATAGGTACCTAAGGTGGCACTATGGTACACACTGGCTATATAGGACCCTCTACCAGAAAATACACTGTGTGTTTCTGTGAATTACCTTTACACGGTAGAGATCTTAAACGCTACGTGCGAGGAGTTTGATTCATAATAGATGGGTAAGCAGACGCCGACTCCTCAAGTATCGTCTCCGTTTGAGGTCGTAAGGCAAGACTATGAATAGTACGGTCGTTTGTGAAATAAAAGATATACGTATAGTGCTTTGCTTGCTATTTCGTTTTAAATAAATAAATAAAATAAAATAAAAATAAAAAGCCTTTTATTTCTTGAATAATATACACAATCTTTACCTTACATTCCATGCATTAATTAATTAATTCAAATTCAAAAACATAATTAGTTATAATAATTTTAATACTAATTTCATGCAAAATATTAACATTTCATTTTAATTTTTAATTATAGTCTCCCTCTTCATAATAGGTAGTTATGTTTTTTTTTGTCAGTGCTCTTCAAGAACCCCTTTCAAGGTGAAGGCCTCCTCCAGCTTTTTACATTGTATGTTGCTATGTATAGCAGCTGTACATTCTTTTCTTTTGTATATTTTGTTCCTTTGGAGGGTTATGGTCATAATCTCCCACGGTGACCAGCCGGGTTGGAAGATTTTTTTTGTTCTCTGGTTTTGTTCTTTAATTCTATGTTTGCGAGAGAGGGAGGCTATGCCTCTTTGACTATATTTGCTTGCGTACATGTAGAGTTTTTGCTTACTAGATAGTTTAGGATGCCCGGTTTGGGCAGTCCTTCAGAAGCGTTGCTAGTTCTTTGTGCCTTCGTACGGTCTGGCATGACTTTGTTCTTTTTATAAGTTTTGTTTCTGTGCTCGGTAGAGCTTTGTACATGCTATTTCGTTTTAAGATCACCCATGTTGCCCTGATTCTTCACGGTATTGGTCGCGAAAGAACAAGAGTAAAGTTTGAAGACAACTCTACTAGTGATCCCAGCGGTCCTACTGAATAAATGCTTTTTGACTTTGATTTGGCGGCTTTCAGATTGCAGAAGTTAAAAGTGACGGGAGCGTCCTTTGGCCAGCTGTGGGACAGCTTAAACTAAAAATGTGTTAGGTAAGTAATCTATTGTCGTTACTGACTGTATGCTCAAGCCAAAGCAGCTTTTCATAAACAGTTAATGCTAAAGCCGTCGTATGAGCCAACGCCAAAGTTCATAAACTTAGCATGTGCTTGTCAAACACAAGGACCGCTATACGCTAAGCTTCAACTTACTAAGTTAGTTTTCCAACTTTCCCTGCTGTAATTTCATATGAAAATCTACTTAGAACTCCGTAATACGGCCTTTTGATTCGTTAACCAAAATTACGAAGCTCTTTGATTGAATAAAGAATTAAATTAATAAGTCCGTTTTCAATTACCAAGCCTGGAAAAAGAATCAGTTTAAAACCTAGCTATCTATCCAGCCACGTAACATCCACTGCTGGATATAGGCCTCTTCTCTTTTACGCCATCTCTCCATCGATCCACTGCTCTCCTACCACCCCCACAATGTCGTCTGACCATCGGGCAGGTAGTCCGCCTCGAGGGCGCCGTCATATCTCTTGGCCACCATTCGGTAACCGCCTTGGGCCATCGGTTGTCGTCCCGTCTGGCCATGTGCCACGCCCAAGCCTCGCTATCCGTATACCTACATCCTCGATGAAAATGAAACGCTCTGAAATGAACTACTTAATCTTAACTCTAGATACACAACAGAGCTCCAGATTATGTTTCTCCTTTAGGTACATACATTGTTTCCACAGTCCATAAATAGCAAAATGGATGTCGGTCTGTGTGAACTGCGTGCACAACTAACTGGCTCGGAGACACCATTGAAACTCGTTCAATTGTTCTCGATAGAACGTTGGTTCAAGACTTGATGAGTTGAGCTCTATGGCTGCTCTGATTGGCTGACAATGCATGTTGAAGTGCTGTTCTCTCTACAGTGGTAGGTATAGTTGGCGGGTTGATATTATACAGGGTGTAAAAAGACAACTACCGAAGATTTAGAGGTTGCAATCAGACCATGACTCTAAACACATTTAGCGAAAAATAACGCCAATTTTTTTTACTTAGTTAAGTTATTTTCGGTTATTTACTACTATTATAACATAATAAGACCATACCTACCTAATAATTTCATTTATAAAAGAAAGAAACAGTTAAAACTCAAAATCCAGCAATCTACGTAAAACAACGCGCCCGAACATACGCAAACAGTAATCTTCAAACGCTGTTTTTTCCGGATATAATGATTTTTTCGGGAAAATCCTTTTGGATTTGGTTGTGTGTTGGGATGCTGTACCTACCCCTTGCGGCTTCGATACGTCTTTTTACACCCTTTATACTCGATATACGATACGTACTGAGAGCAGTGGATCCGGCTGGCACAAAACCGCTAGGAGTGGCGAGAAAGAGAAGCCTATACCCAACAGTGGTTGTTACCGGCTGGAAAGATAGATACGATAACAAACAATAGAAAACAACTCGTACCTACCATACTATAAGCAATGACTCTACAACTGCATTAACGGCTGAGATGATCTTATTACTGTTTTAGTCATAGCAATATGAACTTATTGAGTCTTGGCAACCAATTTGACATGGAATATTTGGTGGGATATATCCACCAAAAATAAAAACTTTGTATGTCATCTTGCGACATTATTTAGATGCAAGAATCCTTGGCATTGAATAGAGAACATTAAAGCAAGATAATTGTTTTTCCAGCTCAGTCATTGAGCATAATCAGGTTGCAAAGCGGAGCAAATTATTCAAAGTGTCGCCGGGGTCACTGCCGAAAGTCCAGTGAACCAACTGGGCACGGTGCTGGGCAATTACTGTGGCCAGCGGTGCGTCCACGAGGGGATGGGCTAGACAACTCTTGGACTTCAAATGTAAGTAGTGCCGGCTCCAAAGTAACTAGATTATCTATGGCCGATAAATAGTTTTATTCTACATGTAATTCAGAGTGGGTAACGCTGGTCATCTTGTCAAATAACAGGAATTTTATCTGTACGCTTTAACACGAGCTCTGAACGGTGAAGGAAAACATCGCGAGGAAACCAGTTAGTATTCTTATCGGCGGCGATGGGCTTGCAGCCTGTCACGTATGGAATACTAACTTCTGCAAGAAGTGGGCATGTATCAAATATGTATTTGTACGTGCCTCTGACTACCCCCTTAGACATCTTCAAAGGATCTGGAATATAAAGATCTGAGAGATGTCTACCGCGCCTTGGGGATACAGTCGTAACCCTGTTTACGTTACGTCAGGCAAAGTCCGTTGCCGATGGTTCCCTAATTCCATCTACCTGGTACCTGATATCCTACGTTTAAACTTCTATCCAGCAACTCCAGAGGTTGGTTAGTCCACGTCAGGCGGATTGGCACGAGTGCAAGTACCGTAAGATATGCATTATGGCCGCTTGAAAGCTTTGCAAAAGTCAACTTATTGTATTTATATTTATTTTAGAGAAATGTTTTGTTGTTTAACTTGCCATTATTACCATGAACAGAACAAATAATACAATGTACCTTATGATATAGCATTTTTGTTTGTGACGAAGGATGATTATCTTGAATGTACTTATCAGAAGATCTGAGCAACTACGAACCAAGAAGTAATTGTGTTTTAGTGCCCGAAAATAGCCTCTTAGATGCACACTTCTAATCCTATCACCTCACTGCATTGGTTCGAAAGACTCGAGAAAGATTGATTTACAGTTTTTTTCCTAGTCATTAGTACTACGATTCGATAAGTATGCTCTAAAGTGCATATGGTTAGCCAAGTCGCCACTAGGTGCTTCGAAATCTAAAAATATGGGCAGGAAATGAGCGACTTTCAAAATTAGGTACCCAGAGGATATACATCAAAGATTATTCGAGTCTCAAGCCTGGGACTCGAATAATCTTTGATGTCTGAAGATGAGTTGGTCTTTTTCATTTGGAAACTGAAACTTCTTGCTCATTTCAAATTCCGTTGGTGTTTCAAAACTTTTTGTACAATCAAGCAATTTAGGATTCCACAACTTAATTAATATGTTTCTTTGGCCATGACCACCATGATATCTCTACGGAGGACTAGAGTAAAATTACATTTAAGTTTCGTCAAAAACTTATTTTCAACCGCGAACATCTGTGATTTTTACTCCTATTCTACCGATGAGATAGGCTCATTATCAGAAGCAGACTGATACAGAGATTGAATTTATCAGCAAGGTGTAATGAGGGCATTTTTCTGACCGATAACAGAAATGAGCTGTTTATCAAAAATGTATATCTATAGATACTCGTATGTATGTATAACTCGTCGCTGCCAAATAGTAAAACAACAAGGTTAGGTATTATCATTATTAATCTGTACCTAAAAAAGAAATAAGAAAAGAAAAGAAAGTAGTAAAGAAAGAAGATGTACTGTTGAGGATCGAGAAATGTATGTTAAGATGGTTTGGGCATGTAGAGAGGATGAATGACAGTCGTTTGACAAAGCAAGTGTATGTGGCGAGTGTGTTTGGGGCAGCTGGAAGGGGAAGGCTTAGGCGAACCTTCTTGGATCAAATTGGCGACATTATGGAGAAGGGCCAGGTCAAAAGTACCCTAAACCGGCGAGCATATATGAAGAATGTAATGAGAGTGAATGAGGCAACAGTTGTGTGTCAGGATCTTTGCAAGTTCCGTGGTCTCTGCCTACCCCTTTGGGAAAGAGCCGTGATATTATGCATGTATGTATGTAATCTGTATCTAGCTGCTGTCTCTAGCTTGACCCAAAACAAATCCATTTAAGAGATATTTGATTCAAATGCAAAATGGAAGTTATTGGGCAAACTTTCAGCAGTTTACGATACCTGGATACATCTAAGAGTTTAAGAAAGTCTACAACAGTAGATACTACGATCATCGTCACCAATTGGTGACCTGGTGGCTGTATCTATGCTTATTCTTAGTTTATAACCCTGGAATAACTTTCTACCACGTTTACTTGTAAGGCTGTAATACTCTGATGTGTCTGAATCAAGTGCGACAGACTGGCAAAGATCCCACGACTTTTTGATTGAAAGTCGAAGGCACATCCCACTAGGCCAATGCATCGATAGTGATCTGCGGTAGCTCGTATGCCGGATAATCCAACCCGTGACCCAGTTTTGGTAACACAACCACACTCTATTACTAGGTAGGTACATACAGTGGCTCTAGATGTATTCGGAAAATGGTCATAATGTCAGATTCTGGGTGTATTTACAAACAAAAAGTATATAAGTTAGTATATCAGTTACTGGTCTCCATAGTACAAGCTTTGCTTAGTTTGGGGCTAGATGATGCTGTGTGAAATGTCCAGCATTATTTATTATTATTATTTATTATTTGCTTAGTTTTTTAGAATGAAATTAAATCGTGTAAATGCACCTTTACTTATTCTTCCACTTTCCACTTAACAACTCATTCAAGAGTAAATAGGTTCCTTCTAGGTAAGCATGCTCCATCTTAGACCTCACTACTGCTTAACATCAGGCAGAGTGAGGTCAAATGCTGACCTATTTAATTTAAAAAAAAAAAACAACTCATTCCGATATTATATATCGTATTATATATATATCGATTCCGGCGAATTATAACACCCCTCTATGGCCCTCACTGTTATTTTAAACTTACACAAGAGAAACGATGGTGAAACGATTCTACACTTGACACGGTGTTTAAAAACTTTTTAAGGTTCTACGACCGGTTTCCTCGCATTATTTTTATTAAGTTTGCATCTATCTATCTAATCAGCCCACATCTACCCTGCTGAGTAAAGGCCTCCTCACTTTCACGCCACTCTTTCCGATCCTACGCCAGTCGAATCCATTGCCTTCCTGCTACCGCCACAATATCATCAGACCATCTGGCTTGTTTTCTATGATTAATTTTGCATCGTGCACATATTTTAGACGCAAAAATGTATTGGCACTTGCATGATCAGATTCAGTCAAATCCACGACCATAACCCGCAGGCGAGGCAAATTCCACAAGACCAGCGCCCTCTCAAAGTAAGTTCTTATAGTAAGTGACCAACTTTGGTCGCAAAGTTTTTAGCTGTAGGCTTCCGTCATAGAAAAATTCCAACTACAAATTGCCATGCAAAACCCGATCCTATTTTCTATTAGTTGTCACGTGTATTTGAAAATGTAATCATGCTCGCCTGTATCGAATATTTGTGAGAACAACGGAGTGTGCACGGTGCACGTACAATGACTGAACCGGTAGAAGCCAAAGCCAATATTGGCAAAATTTCCTCGACACATTTTGCATAGAAAATTTTGCAATTTAACGTGCAGTGTAGCGCCACTTTTGGCCTGTTATTTAGTTACAAACTAAAATACTGCTTGGACTACTGTGAAATAATGTAAACAAAACAAGAATTGTGTGAGATTATTATTTAACTGCACAAGACATTCCAAAAATGTGTTGGAATGATGAATACTAAACTTATTACAAACAAAATAAGTAGTTTATCAGTTGTCTGGTTCCCATAGTACAAGCTTTGCTTAGTTTGGGGCTAGATGATGCTGTGTGAAATGTCCAGTATTATTTATTTATTATTATTCGTGGTGACAGAAATGATTACAAGTTTCATCAAGGAATTAATAGGTGTATGCTCACATTATGCAGAGCTGTCTTGTTGCAAAAGAGTAGGTATTTAATTAGAAAGTCTGCGAAAGATTTCATATTCACAAATCTCAGGAAAGTTGCTCAAATCAACAAGTTTGTCCGCACTCAGCAAGATTACAAAATGGCGGCTCTCCGTCGACACCCTTTATGCAAATCGTGAAGCCTGTAAATCAACTTCACGGTCTAGAATTAGTATTTTTATTATATTAATGTTTTTTAATCAATTAAGTATTAGCAGTTACAGGACAAAAAAATCGTGTTTAGGTAATGCCTGTTTTTCATATCGTTCTGAGCTTTTAAAGCATTTTCAATACCTACAAAATTCAATGTTATTATGTATACGTGTGTATAAATGCATGCAATAAATTTGTATTAAATATGCAATGTGCCTATGTAGATCGTAGCCTGGACATCATTAAAAATGTTGATACCACGCAAGAGAAGCTGCGAGCCGAAGCGAGTCCTACATACCTAGGCCCTTACTAATAAACTTGACATAAAGTTATGTCATGCATAACCTAAAAATTTGTATGGTTATTCATAGGACATAACTTTATGTCAAGTTTATTATTAAGGGCCCTAATGTTTATCTCTCTTCCATAACCATCCAAATAGCACCACCGTAATATTAAATTCAGATAGACAATAAATAAATATCTATCAGCCATCTTGTCGGTGAAAGCAATATGGCGGCGTCGTAAATTCAATATGGTCGTAAATGGCGGGAATCGAACTTTACGGCTAGACCCGGAACTGATTGAAATTAGAGTATCTGTAGCCTGCTTTTAATGAATTTAGTAGTTCTTTTCGCAGAGTGGGTAAGTATTAGATATCTTCACAAGAGCGGCAACTGACAGACATGGTCTGCTGGCAGGGTCAATTTTGCCATAGTAGAGCCATGTTTGCCTAGGGGGATTGACAAATATTAATAAAATAATACTGGACATTTAACACAGCATCATCTAACCCCAAACTAAGCTAAACTAAGCAAAGCTCGTACTATGGGAACCAGATAACTGACATACTACTTATATGTATACTTTTTGTTTGGTTTTTTTTTTCATACACCCAGACCCAGACCCAAGATAAATATTTGCGTATCATTCAAACATGTATCCCGCCGCGGGGATTGAACCCGCAACCTTCTGCGTCCCAAGTGGGCTTTCACCCACTGCGCCACAGAAATTCCATGATTCTGTGTTTTTGACCATCATTTTTAGCAGATTATTTAGGTATTTTCGAGTCGGTAGCATCATGTGAGATGGAATAATTTTGGCACGTGTTTGTAACAAGTAGGTCAGGACTTGATGTTTGCTTTGAACGCGCGTGTAACTTCGCACACATACTTTGTAACTTAAGGGCTGAAGTTGGGGAATATTTTACTCAAGTACTTGAGTTACTAAATGCTATAAATGTTCTCTTGCCGAGCGATAACTCTTATCAGAGGAGTTGGGTTCATCATCATCATTAGCGAGATGGTTTTGAGCTGACTCAGGAATGCCATCCAGTTCATTGTTTCCACAGAATTCTGTATACCTAGGTAGTTGCTATTGTATCACAGTCAACTGTATTACGATCTTACATCTATAAGTACTAATATTATAAAGAGAAAAGATTTGTTTGTTTGTTTGAAATGAATAGGCTCCAAAACTACTGGACCTATTTGAAAAAATCTTTCACCATTAGAATCCTACATTATCCCTGATGAACATAGGCTATAGGTATTTTATCCCGCGAAAGTGATGTTTTCCCGAAGGAACGCGGGTAGCACCGCGACGGACAGCTAGTACTTTTATAAAGAAGATTAGCGTTTTACACGAACACTACTATTTAACATCAGGCAGAGTGAGGTCAAATGCTGACCTATTTAATAAAAAAAAAAAGAAGTCAGCTGAGTCCAGAGCCTTGTAGGTACGGACAACGCGTTCCAGGCTTCCCGCGTGAACGCCTGGAACGGGTGGTTTTTATAACATAAACATGCTCACAAACTTTCAGATATATACCTATAAGTACCTAGGATTGACTGAAGCAGCTTCATTCATCGCAATGCATCTATTAAGGTGCCATCTATTTTCCGTGCTAGGGGCTCATCCGCCCCAGATGGCACTCACGCCTCAAAGCGCGGGTCGCATATTTATAGCAGGTTATTGCGAGCTGGTATTTCAGACCCTCCGGTATAGCTTGATTATTTTAAGAGTGCATTGGTATAATTACAATTTACAGTATACCGGTCATTCAACGGTTCTGATGGATGGATTGTGTGAAAGAAGATATGTCTAAGGGAGTGGATACGAAGATGACAAGTGATAGGGGAGAGTGGAAGAAGAGAACATGTTGGGAAGGGAACATTATTATCCACCAGATTGCAAATACATTGAGATATTGATCTTAGATCGCTCTATTGTTTTTCGAACTGCTTTTACAAAACTAATTTTTTTTTATCTGTTTTCTACAGTTTGAAAATAAAATACAATTTACGTGTGTAATCCATCGCATTCTGCGAAAATGGACATAAAAACGTGTCATGAAGGATGTCGAGCTCACCGAAGCTCACCAATAATATAATTAAGGACATTGTCGTAAGTTTATGGCGAGCTAACTCAGTTAGATCGTGCCGTGGAAAATAGGAAAATAAAGTTACCTACGTCGGACAATCTGGGTTGGATTTTTTTATCGTCAAATAACTTTTACCTGTGGATAATTGTTTTGCTATCCCGCAGCCTGTAGCTATTGTAATAAATATAAATCTTTATATTGAAAGTAAGTCTGTCTGTATGTTACCTTTTCATGCCTAAATCGCTTTTTAGATTGCATGCCCGAAAAGGACATACGCTACTAACTTTTTTTTATAAAACATCATGAGAGGTTGTAGAAAAGTGATTAACGTTTGATGTTGAAAGATAATAAAATTTTTTGAAAAAAAATGGAACCGACTTCTCATAACACAAACAGACACTAAGAACCTTCTATGTACCTACACTAAAAAGAGAAAAATAAGAATATACACATGCAATAATTATCATTTACAGTATTCAATTAATAAATTATTATAAATAAAAAATAAATAAATAATGCTGGACTTTTCACACAGCATCATCTAGCCCCAAAGTAAGCAGAGCTTGTGTTATGGGTACTAAGATGACTGATATACTACTTATATACTTTTTTTTTTTTTTGTAAATACATACATATTATACATAGAAACACCCAGACCCGAGACAAATATTTGTAGATCATACAAACATTGGTCCCGCCGCGGGGATCGAACCCGCAACCTTTTGCGTCGCAGGCGGGCCTTCGCCCACTGCGCTACAGAGGTCGTCAATTATGTTATATTATATTTGAAGTCGGTGCCAACTACCTATGCATTTACATCTAAGAAGAAATTACGAGTACAATAGAATTTGGGTGCAAACTTGTATCGAGTTGTTAGAGTAGAATACTCGTAGTTGGCACCGACTTCAAATATAATATAACATAATAATTTATTAATTGAATACTGTAAATGATAATTATTGCATGTGTATATTCTTATTTTTCTCTTTTTAGTGTAGGTACATAGAAGGTTCTTAGTGTCTGTTTGTGTTATGAGAAGTCGGTTCCATTTTTTTTCAAAAATTTTTATTTTTCAATTTTTTGTGTAAATAAAGTGCAAGTGTAAATAATATAGTAGGTTAGGTTAGATATTGGAATAGTCAAGATTAAAGAAGTTAGAGTGAGAATGAGGTTTTTTGAGTTTTACGGGAAAACTATCAATCCCTCAGGAATAAAATTTATATGGGACCACCTCGAGAGTATAAACATGTCAAACTATTCAATGTTTGACTCAGATTGTGTAGTGAGAATGAGGTTTTTTGAGTTTTACAGGAAAACTATCAATCCCTCAGGAAAAAAAAGTATGAGGACCACCTAGAGATGGATACCCTTTCAAGCACAAAAAAAAATTTTGGAAATCGGTCCACATTTTTCGGAAAGTTCGGTGATTTTTTGAGTTTTACGGGAAAACTATCAATCCCTCAGGAGTGAATTTTTTATGGGACCACTATGGTAGCATACCCTTTCAAACAAAAAAATAATTTTGGAAATCGGTTCACAACTGACGGAGATATCGATGAACATACATAAAAAAAAAAAAACATACATACAGCCGAACATAGAACCTCCTCCTTTTTTGAAGTCGGTTAAAAAAGAAGCTTTATTTTGCGTCACAACAAATAGGTACATATTAACAAAAGAGCCAGATGAATAAAAGCAATCAATCTGAACGAAGTCGTGGGATACAACTGAGTAGTGTTGAGTTGTGTACTTACTCATTAATTTTTCCAATCTTTATTGTCATGCGTAACGACTTTTGTGAAGGCGGTAAATCCCTAGTGATTCGCTACTCTGTCGAATTTCACTTTGTTCGATGAGCATCCCATAAAAGCTTGGCTAATATTTTACGCGTGTTTTCTTCTAAATTTTTCATTGGTAGTGCACATACATTTTTGGAAAATAAAACTCATTGGTGCACGACCATATCTTTTATATAGGATCCTATGGACGCTGCTAACGGACTACGCGTTCCAGACTACGCATATACATTTTGACTTTTTCGACAAGGAACGGGTGAACGCGTAACTTGGAACGTATAGTCAGTACAAGGCTTTAGGATCCTAAGACCACACCCACTAGATCACCACATCTAGTTCAATGATTCAGTCCCTTAAAATACAAACACTTTTTAAAATTTCATGAGATCTTCCTTTCACGACATTTTTAACGTTTATTAGGCGCTTTTGGACATCTTTACGATATTTTTAGTACCAGTAGGGTTTACGATTGCAAGACGATATGATTTACGAAATGAAAGGTTTATTGGCTTGCGATGTACAAGAACTGGTTCAACAAGTTTTAACTGATAAAGTTATAACTAGAGCAAACTCGTTTTTAAAAGGGGGATTAGATGAAGTTATTTATCAAACTCTTGTAACACTGAACTCGATTAACAAAGGGATTTTATAAGTTTTTTTTTTATTCGTTACACTCGTTACTGAAACTCATTTGAATAAAATAGTGGTAATTACAGAATAACATTTTCACATTTTTCAACTCTTATGTGTTTTTAGTGAAATCTCCGTGAAAATACTTTGAAAAATCGGATCCAGGTCACCCAATGGATCACCCCTTTACGAATTGTTATCCTCTTGGTTGAAGTAAGGGTTGGAATCCATTAGAAACATTTTAGGGTTGAACCGTACATAACTTGGGACTGCTTTGTAATCTGTGGGTGAGGTCGCCATTATGGGTCCCGTACCTCACGGGCAAGCCTTGATGTGCGTATAAAAAATAGATGGTTCAAAATCTGACTACAAATCTGAAAGTTTGTATGTTTGTGTTTCAAAAACCAGCGTACAAGATCACGGCAATATTATTGTTATAAATCTTAAGATAAGTGTCTATCGAAGATGTCTAAAGGTCAAAGGCATGTTAAAATACATTACATTACAAAAAACTTTTCAGTTCAGACCAGAAAATCTAAAACAGCAACGCTTTTTCAAATTGATGTTGATCAGACATGTAAAAACAGTTTTAAAGCATATGAAACCAAGAGCGGCTTTGTACGATTTTAAAAATAATACCTATGTCATTCCAAATGGCAACATAATGTTTAGCAGAGCGCGTAGCAACTGTGCTACGCGAATTAAATACGAAGCTACGCGCGTAGCAACTATGCTACGCTCCACTACGCAATTCCCTACGGCCTACGCAAAACATGGAATTGTTTTCAAAAAATATTTAAAGGTTATTTAGTAGGATTATAAAAAAAGATTAATATAGATATTAATATAGATATTATTAGAGATATATTAATAATAGAGCATTATTATCCTATAAATTAGGATACTAATAAATTAAAAATTATTGTTAGACGACAAGAATATAGCCGATTGTCAATTGGAAGCCGATTTATAAATTTAGCGCCTTACCATAGAACGTGACATAAAGTTATTCCGGAGTGTAAACTGTCAAAATGTATGGTTATTCTTGATTTATTCGGTGGAATAACTTTATATCACGTTCTATGGTAAGACGCATAATGTAGGTACTTTGCTGCAATCTATGATAAGACAAAATTATTATCATCTCCAGCTACCATGAGTTGGCAATAGCATAATTTCTACAACCGTGACAAAACTCAAAATCGTCGAATATTTTTGAAAAATTTAAACTTCGAATACACCTACCAGTCCTATCCGTCCTACAAAGATCTTTTGGCACGTGGTTAATTGGTTGTAAACAGTGGCATGATTGCAACCAATGAGAGCATTGAGCACACATTCAATTTAGTTTTTTTCTTAGAGTATCGACTGCCGCTCGTTCATTTACTGTGACGCAACTGTGACAGCTAAGCTTTCGATAAGATTCGAAATCGTCTAATATTTAAATTTAAACTTCAAACGTTCTTTGTAATTTTTTACTGCGACGGCTAAGCTCATACGCTCATACCTTATACCTACTTATATCTGTGCTTGAAACATAAAATGCTCCGACGCTAAGCAAAACACTTGACCTCTAAGGGCTAGTCACGCGGTCATCCACCGATTTAAATGAGGTTTTTTTCTGAAATCTATGACCACCAGTCAGGGACCGCGAAGAACCAAGAACCATAGTGAATAACAACTTTGACGGTTTCTCGATAAACACTATCATCATCATCATCTCAGCCATCTAGTGTCCACTGCTGAACATAGGCCTCCCCCATAGATTTCCACAGCGATCGATCTTGTGCAGCCTGCACCCAACGGCTCCCAGCAACCTTTACAAGATCGTCTTTCCATCTCGTGGGGGGCCGTCCTCTGCTGCGATTTCCGGTGCGTGGCCTCCACTCGAGAACTTTTCTGCCCCAACGGCCGTCAGCTCTACGAGCTATGTCCCCGCCCACTGCCACTTCAGCTTGCTAATCCTGTGGGCTATGTCGGTGACTTTAGTGCGTCTACGGATCTCTTCATTCCTGATTCGATCTCGTAGAGAGACACCAAGCATAGCCCTTTCCATAGCTCGCTGAGCAACCTTGAGCCTTCTTATGAGGCCTATAGTGAGGGACCACGTCTCAGTTCCATATGTCCTCACTGGTAACACACACTGATCGAAAACCTTCGACTTAACGTAAGATAAACACTATAAGCTGCTAAATAAAAAAAAAGTTGTCAAAAACTTTATCAGTATTGTGGTTCCCATTACACAGGCTTTGCATACGTTGGGGCTAGATAATGCGAAATGTCCAGCATTAATAGGCTATTAAGCTATGAGCTAGGATTAAAAAAAAAACATATTTCCCGTAAAATTTGCCATAAAAACAAAATACCTTGTCCCCGTATGAAACCCAATTTTCTACACCAGCGACTCCCTTTGATCTTTTAAAAGAATTAAGGTGGTTCTGTATTAATCCAGCCGGTTGGGAAATCATTTCTTTCACCAGACTGTGTTTAACTCACTAGCTAACATACATAATGTAATTAATGATACATGTGTAAGCACTTTGATGTACATACATACATAAAATCACGCCTCTTTCCCAAAGGGGTAGGCAGAGACCACAGATCTCCACTCGCTACGATCCTGACACACAACTTTCGCCTCATTCACTCTCATTACCTACATTCTTCATACATGCTCGTCGGTTTAGGGAGGACATAATATACATATATGACACTTTGATGTGCATAAAATAAATAACAATAGGAACCAGATAACTGATAGAATAAGGTAATAGGTATATTTTCAAATGGCTCTTGAATGCCTACAAGATTTGAGATAGGTAATGTCTAGCGTGCTTTGGGCATACAGTTGTAATCCTAAATCGATTCCGTTTTTGAAGTGAAAACTTCTTTAGGCACGTTTGGCAGTTTTGAGATTAGAAAAAAATCTTGGATTCGCCTCGTTGGATTCTTGGAAGCTCACGTGCGAGTCACGTGACTGCTCACCGATACCGGGTTATTTGTCAAGTTTAAAACCGTTCAAGTTTTCACTTCTGCCGGCACTCGTGGAGTGCCACTGCTATTTTTATTTAGTTTTACCATGTTTCACTGTCTAGAGTCTAGAGAAGCTGCCATCTTGATTGTGTTTCTTATTCATGAACGAAGCTTTTTGTCAAACGTCAGTCTATCACAAAGACCTTAGGTCAATAACCTGAATGAACATTTAAAATTTTGAAATATAAAATAGAATCTGAAATTGAAATTCAAAATTGGGATCCGTTTTAAATTCAATAGTCAACCAATGACTATTAAATGTTTGTGATATTTCAGAAATCTGTAGTATATTACCATCGAATTACCTAAATTAAATAATGTACCTAGGTACCTATTACGGGCTATTACCTACCAAGGTATCTACCCTTCTAGTTTTAGGTAGCTATCTAAACTTATACTTAAAATTACCTTCATTATCCGTAATCTGATTTTAATTAAAGAAAGGCTTATTAAACCTGATGGCTCATGTAATTGACGAATAATGAAATCTGAGACGAAACGATGCCTCGACCTTTCAGGGCCTTTGCCGGGCGTACCTAAAGAATCTTTATTAGAGGGAGCCGTTGCGAAGATATTTACGCCTTTGCTAATGAAAGCCTGATGTTCTGAAGACGCCTTTCGTAAAAGGAATATTACATTTTGAATTCAAATTCTCTCGCTCTATTGAATGATTAATCACAGAATTAATTTGTCTTTCGTATATTTTTAGAAGGATAATGCGCTACAAATCTAAATAAATGAAAATCTGTCTTTTTATCAGTGCAGGTAAAACCGTTCCGTACCATCAAAAACGTGGTTCAGCTTACGCGTATAGAAAGAGTTATTTCATGTGCGAGCGCGATTCGCACTTACCTAACCTGCTGCCAAAATGTAGGTACGGAGCTGGTACAGAGGTTACTCATCCTCAGCTGAGAACACATATCACACACAGTCCATGGGTGTGACCTTGAGCTTACCTACGGCGGCAGGCATCGTCTGTGTTGGCCGGGCACGATTGAGCGCGCGGCCATCCTGGGTTCACGCGCGGACCATCACTGAGTATCGAGAGGGAGTAGGACTGCGTGCGCCGTGGTCGGGGGCGCTCCATTCACTGGAGGAGCGGGCCCGGGCGGCGGGTTGCGCGCATGCGCGGCCACGACCCGCCATCTCCAACGCCGAGGATGCCGATGCCTCAGAGGTCACAAGGTCATACGGCCTCCACGGTAAACACCGCTTGCTTCTCGTAAATCCTTGCCTCGCCTTGATAGCGAAATGATAAGATGTGTTAAACAAGATGATGAGACTTTTTAATGAGGGCATGGTGGTCTAGTTTAAGCCCCGCCTTCCAATTTGAAGGTTTTGGAATCCAGTCTCGTACGAGTGAGTTTTTCTGCCCAAAAAATAATTATGAAAACCTTACTTGAACTTTACCTAAAGAAAAACATCGTGAGAAAACGAGCATTTCGCGTAGCACCTAAGAAGCGAGTTCAACAGTTTGAAAACATGGTGTCAAGTAGGTACACGAAAGAAGCCTTTTTGTGCGCCATCAAATTATTTCACAGAACTTGCTTCCAACGAACAAAAAGAGGTCCTGGATCCTTGAAGATTAGATACTTGGTCTATGCAATCACAGTTGAATTTCATAAAGTAACGGTCAAGTGCTAGTCAAACCTACCAGTTAGTCCTTAACAATACCTAACCAATAAGAAATAATACACCTGCCTATAGCCTCATAGCACCATTGAGGCGGACTCCCTACTCCCGAATAGGTAGCTATTTGGGAGTAGGGAGTCCGCGAACCCGAGTGCTCCCCGGGGAGGTCAGAGTTCCTCACCACCGCTTGCCTTCATTGGCAGGCTGGAGTGATCATTGATGAGGACAGAACTAGGTCACCTACCTCCGAGTTGCTTTCAACGGCCGGACTCCGGACGGAGTGAAGTCTTGAGGGGTGGACCTGCTGGGATTTGGAGTGTAAGTACCTAGTCAAGTCACCATAGATTCCCTGGTATCCAGTCCACCACCATCTTACCCCCATAATCTTTTGAAGGAACCGCAAAGTTTAAACCGTACTTAATCGCAGCTGGTGTGGGTATAGCTTACCGAGGTACCTACCACCGACAAGGCTTTCCAATAAATGAAAACAGAGGGCTTTTTTATAGATAAGATTATACAATGTTGATTTTTATTCATACATTATTACTAATCGGTGTGGTATTTGTTTCCCTTTATTAATCTCCTGCCGAGAATTTTTACAAAAAATCTAGAAACCCTGACATTAATTGCGTTGAATGAAACGTAATTTTGACGTAAAATGTAGTATTGCCATTTGATATACTTTTCTCAAATTGTGGGAAAAGTAAAAGATATTTGTTGTATTTATTTACACTATTTTATAAAATAACTCTCATCATTTTATTGGAACGTAGTTTTTTCAACAATACAAATTATCAGGTCGCTAAGTTGTTTTTCAAATAGTTGTTCATAGGTTCTAAGTAAATCTTCATACGAGTGATATGGTATTTTAGGAACAACTCATGGCAACATTCAAACAATATTCCTTTTTATTTCGATTCTTTGCCGTGTTGTATCGGGTACGTTGATTTATCCGTGATTATCAGTGTAATTCCTCGATGTTTTTAGTGAAAGCAGTCTAAATTAAATAATAGATATTATTCAGTATCCACTATGATGTATATTTTGTGCAATTTTATTGTCAGTGTGCGGAATTACGGTCGCGGCAAACTGACAGTTTGCACGCAGGAAACAGTAACCTAAACATTGGAGTCCGTAAATAAAACGTGATATTTTGGCTTTTCAGTGAAGAGTGTCAGAATGAAGTACAATAAGCTCGTCACATCCTCGAGGAGGAAAAACAGGAAGCGCCATTTCAGCGCTCCCTCGCACATCAGACGAGTTCTCATGTCATCTCCTCTTTCCAAGGAGTTGAAGCAGAAATTCAACGTCAAATCGATGCCCATCCGTAAAGACGACGAAGTTCAGGTAAGGACTCCTTCGTTTCCCAAACAAACATTGCGATAGGTTATGTTTACGAGAAACCAAATGATGACACCAAACCATTCACAGACCATGGATGACTGCATCTGTGCTTTGAACAAACCAGAGGTTTTCTTTGGTGAGTTTGGAGCGCTTTTGCTAGTCCATGCCCTGGTTAAAAACTTGGCTCTGATGGTTTCCATAAACACCATGTAATATTAGGTTATAAATTCCCCTTTGTAAGTCTGATGCTAGGTTATGTTTAGTAGTGGCAATATCAAAATGATGATACCAAACCATTCACAGACCATGGATGATTGCAGCTGTACTTGGGATGAACCAGAGGTTTTCTTTGGCAAGTCTCAAGTGCTTTTGCTAGTCCATGCCCTGGTTAAAAACTTGGCTCTGATTGTTTTGCCTTACACTCCTGGTTTTAGCCCATGTTTATCTCAATACACACTGCAACAATAACTAAAACATTTTTGGTACACACCTATACCTTATTCTAGAAAGGTATTCCATGTATCTAAATGGATATTTTGATAATTAATCATCATGTATTCCAGGTTGTTCGTGGACATTACAAAGGCCAGCAGGTTGGCAAAGTAGTCCAAGTATACCGTAAAAAGTTCGTAGTCTACATTGAGAGGATCCAGCGTGAAAAAGCCAACGGAGCGAGTGCATATGTCGGCATCCATCCCTCAAAGGTAAAAATTATAAGCTGCTGAGTAATACAAACCTTTGAATAGGCTTTATGCTATTCCATGTCACATATTCCAAGTTTCATCCATATCAGTTCACTGGTTTAGGCATGATTAAAACATAACCATCTGGAAGACATCGCCTTGAGCGATAAGACCGCCGATTGCAGGACATTACTTTATCTAAACCTAGCACCTAAGTTTATCGTTAATTAATGTAAATTGGTGTCTTCAATAAAGTTCTTATGTAAATGTATTTATTTAACCATTCGCAAACTTTCAGCTTTATTATATTAGTAGCATTTTGAAGGCCTTGTTTACATGTTTTTGTGATAACTTTGAAAACAAATTTATCAACAACAAATACCTGAATTACACGAAAAATATGTTTTCAAAGTCCTTGTTATTTTCTCCAAATGACCTGTGGCTGATAAATTACAGTAGAAATAAAATGATGATATAATTCAACTTAGACTCTGTCTTGTGTATCATAGATGCCTGCAGCTATGGCTAATGGCTGAAATGATACAGGGACACTGCTCTTGCTGATACACTTCCATGGCTCTGATCTCCCAACCCTCAATCGGCCAGGTGCTTTATTATGTCAAATGTTACTAGTTTTATTCATTGTTTCAGTGTGTGATCGTCAAGTTAAAGATGAACAAGGACCGTAAAGCGATTCTCGATCGCAGAGCTAAGGGCAGGCTGGCAGCCCTCGGCAAAGACAAGGGCAAATACACTGAGGAAACTGCCACCGCAATGGAAGCCTCGTAAACATAGTTTATAAGACCAAAATAAAATGTGAAAATTCTGAAATTGTTTGATTTGGTAGTTTTACTGCATAGCATAACAATATTCCTTTCTTTTCTGACTAGATAGTTATTTTTGTATTGGGATAAATGAGGACTAGGAATGCATATCATAACAGATAAGATCAAGCACAAGGGTATTCATGTTGAGTTTGGACACCAGGATAGCCTAACCTAATCCCCAGGGTATCCCAGTGAACTCATCGGTTCACCAGAATCCCCTTAGGTTTGATAAATTTAGAAAAAATCGCGATCACTAGTTTAGATAAAAAGAAAGATGCCAGGTAGAGGTAATTAGGAATCGCAATGATAAAATAACGCTGAGTGGAAGACTATCAGCCTTATTGTCTTACTTAAAATCATTTCGAGCTCATCACACAATACGAAAATGACAATTGAAGACCATAGGTTTTAAAAATCAAAATGAAACTGATTTCCATTGCCAGTAGCCCCTCTGGATCCAACATACTGAGGGTCCATGTGAGACAATTCAAATATGTTCCTTTGAGGATACAGTAGTGAGCCAGGTGCAAAAAAATAAAACAAGATGTGCTTTTAATATAAAATTTAATTAAAAATGTTATTGAGCTTATTGTACATTCTCAATATTTTCTAATTTGTTATCACCATACACTTATTAATCAGCAAACTGGATCAGAATCTCTCATTTCCAGACCAGCTGCTTTTGAGAGGGGAAAATGCAAGAAATTATTGTTAAAGCTCAACAACTTATGCTTCAAGCTCAAATGACACACCGTAATCTGTTAGTCTCTTCACAGTGATAAAAAACACTAAAGCCTAGGCTTCAAACTACTCAGATATTGATTCTTATGGCAGAAAAGAGTGGGAGCATCATGGAATAAGCCGAAAATCTATACAAAGGTTTCCCATACATAGGGCACTTGTCCGACCGCAAGCGAGTGAGCGATAAGCGATCAACTATTTAATCGCTCAAGAGACGAACTAAAGATATAGATTCCATGTCAATAAATGAAACAAGTATTTATAGTGCAACGCCGGCCGTTCACACCGTAAAAGTTAAAAGTTTTATCGTGGCAACAAATTTATTCTCAGCGTAATCATTCAGTGAGTTGCGCGGCGTTCAAAACTCACGCCGAGCGATGAAAAAGTCATAGCCCAACGATAGAACTATACTCGCTCAACGCCACACGCTTACACTGGCGGTCGGACAACTGCCTTGTAAATTCTATTTCAACATAGATGCTGGAAACTACATGTAGATTCCAGATAAAAATAACAGATGTTAGCTTCAGTAGTTACAGTATAAGATAGATAATTTGGGTAAATCTATAAATTTTCAACACTATATTCCTGGGTTATGCAGATTTAATGTGGAATATTGAGTATCCCAATTATAATATCTAGCTGTCCTACTACTGCTACTTGAATAGGCTCTGAAATCACATTTTAGGCATTATTGCTATAGGCTCCATAGATTACTGAATAGGCTACTCTGGTTCTAAGCTGCTTTACCATTTTCTTCCTCCATGATAGCTTTTGAAGCGCATTTAAAATGTTTCTTCACTTCATTGTTTAAGTTCTCTCTATTTCTTGCTATTTCTATCGCGTAGAACTGAACTCGGGGAACAAGAATTGTGTTTCTTTCTGAGTAGTCACCCTTAGTATCCGCACGCATCAGTGTTCCAAAACTGTAGTCTTCAACAATGTTTTTGAACTTTTCACAAAACACTCTCCATTTTGCTTTGTTTGTGTTGTTCTTGATAACGTCTTCCTTGATGAAGGCTACATTTAGGTCTGGGAAGTCTTGTCTGAAGGTGGAGTGGATCAGATCATCGTGAGGTGTTAGCTGCAGCCATCTTGTGTCGACAGAACATAGTACCTAGAATTCAAAGATATTTTATAAAGAGGTCATCGTATTTATCTAAACATTGATAGTAGATTTTTTTAAGGGCCATATTGTTAATGAAATCAAAACAAATATTTGGTTAGGTTTAGTGGTAACATTGCAGCATAATGCCTTATTTGAAAGGCACTCAATAACCTATCAGTAAAATAACATACTTAGTAATTTGTTATTTACATTGAAATAAATGTCGCTATGCTCCATCGCTCTGGCGGCCCACAGATGCTCCAACGTCTCATCATTCCCAAATTCTTCAGCAGGTCTTGTTAGCACTTCCTGGCAGAAAAAGGCATACATGAAAGTGTTAGGTTATAATTCAAGTATTAGGTTGAATGGAACTAGTTTCCAGGGTACATTAAAAATACTCTGGTACAGGAATGTCGAAAGCCACCGACAGTCAAGCAAAATTCATAGTAGGAGCGAGCGCTCTCTTGTTTCTTACCATTATAAATATTTAGATCACACCGAAATTAAAGCGTAATTCAATCAATAGACTACTGTTTTCAATAGTTTACGTTTACGGAAAGCAATGCACTTTTTCCAAATAGCACATCACAGCAGAACACTATTACTCTCCGCTGCAGCACTTGGATGGATAAATAAAATCAGCAAGAATGCGGCACGGGTCGAAATGCTGCGAACTACAAGTGAGGACTTGTATTTAATCTGTGCTTGATCAGAAAATGATGTATGACAACGAATGAGTCGCTATTTTGGTATAATGAACGATTTCGATGTATTGAATGAATGGTTTCTATGTCTACTATAGATAATCTGTGTTGGCCGTTTCGTTATCGAACGAAATTACGAATTTGTTTACTGTGCATTTGTTGCATTTGCGTCGATTAATTTCCGCCTATTTCTGTTCCACATTTAACTGCAAATGTACGGTTTGTACCTTCAGTACGATGTATTATAAGTGCTGTGTTGTGCCAGGTTGCACAAATTCGCGAAAGGACGCTATGTTACATAAATTCCCAGTGTGTAGTCAAAGACTCAAACAGTGGCTCGATTGTTTATACAGTGATACGTTGAGAAACAAGAGCTTGAACGAGATTTCAGGACTCCAAGTGTGTCACAGGCATTTTGAGGCCCGATTTGTGACTTCTAAATCACGTCTCCTGATCAATGCATACCGTAAATTGTTCTTGGATGGCAATACAATTCCGCTGAACTCAACTGACGGTAAGTTTGTAGTTTAAAATAAATAGCCTTTCATTCAATCTATTTTGTGCCGACGAACGGTCAATACTGCATTCTATGAGCTAGAAAGTAAGACTTTAATATCTCCCTTTCACTCTGTTGTTATATTTACAATATGAAAAATCCATAATCCTGATATTACTTACAGCAGAGAGTGTGAATCCAGTCCATTCTGAACATCCATATGCAAGAAGGGAGCACATAGATCACTCATACTGTGGAAAGGAGCTTTTCAACACAGGTGAGACTATTAGGTTTGTGAGTTTTAGAATACATCAAATACAATTTGATTTATTATCGCAGGTTGGTACATGATTATTCAATAATAACAATGTTAATGGTTTTATTGGATTTCATACCAAAAAGATGTCAATCTACTTCACAAATTCTAATGAACTAGATTCTGCCCACAGCTTTGCTTAGATGGTAACTATATTGTAACCTTACGCCATTTCAGACCATGTCATCAGCCCTTCTACATCTCAAGAAGAATCACCACAAGAGATGCCATTGTCACCTGAAACACCATTAACACCTGAAGAGGTGCCATTGTCACCTCATGAAATACCAATACCATTAATGCCTGAAGAGGTGCCGTTGTCACCTCATGAAATTTTAATGCCAACTTCATCACAAGAAGTGCAAAAAGAGCCATCTTTAGGTCAAGCTCAGTTGTCAGGTTCGTACCTACCTATTCAAAAAAATATCTAAATTAGATTAGTCTTTCTTAAACTTTTACGATCACTATTCATAATTATGTTTTATTAAAACGAAATTTATCGCGTACAATTACCTTATTTTATTTCCTGACGTTTCACCTGTTGCAATTAAATAATTAAAGAAATGGTGGTTAACAAGTGGCTGTCTTATTCACTACCATTCAGCTTATCTACGAGTTGCTTGTGGAGTTGTGTGTGTTGCTAGTACATAGTCTTTATGCCTGCTAATTCAAATAAAGGTTATTAATATTTATGCTCTTTTCAGATGAACAAACACTAAGCAACAAAAAGTGTAAAGTTGTGACCGCAGTTCAAACACTGACACCGAAATGTAGAACAATCTACAATGAATATAGAAAATCAAGTAAACTGATGAATCAATTCAAACGCAGGTGTAATAAAGCATTAAGATTTTCTAAAGAACAGTGCTTTGAAGAAAAAGTGGCATGAATCCATACGCAAGGAAAATTTTCAACATGCAAATCAAGATGTGCACCAAACAAGAAAGCACGAAGGTTCACTCTAGATGAAAAGCTTATAAGCTTGTCAATTTTGAAACAGGGGCCAAAATCTTACCGATTTTTGCAAAAGATGCTTATCCTGCCATCACTGACAACATTAAAGAAAACAGTTTCCAAATTAGATTTAAATTCTGGCCTCAATCCCCAAATTTTTGAATGCATCAAAGAGGAGGTAAGTTCCTATTAAGTGAAACTAAAATAAACATAAATAATCATATGATACAGAAATTATAACATACATAATGTAATATTCTGATTTCAGGTTCAAACATGGTCAGAAGAAAAAAAATATTGTAGTGTCATCTTCGACGAAATGTCTCTAGAAGCAGCAGTGACCTACACATTTAAAGATGAAATATCTGGATTTACCGAGTTATCCGAAAAGAAACCACAGTTTGCTGACCATGCGTTAGTTTTTATGATAAAGGGAGTGGTGCATAAATGGCAGCAGCCTATCGCATATTATTTTTGTGAAGGTTCTACATCCGGAAGTGAACTCAGAGAAATTTTGAAAAACATTGTGACTGCTGTTGGCGATACTGGGCTGATACCAATAGCTTTAGTCTCAGATCAGGGAGCTTCATTCCAGTCTGCATTGAAAAGTTTAAAAGAGGATACTAGAAGAGAGCAAATACTTGCAAACAAAAATACAGGTAAAAAAAATGTAGTTGTTTAGAAGTTGAAAAAGTTGAAATGATAATAATTGATCCACTTATAAACACATTCGAAATAAATACATTGTGAATAAATAAATGTTTATGATAATAATTATACATTAATATATTATTACATCAGAAAATTCTAACTATTCCTAATTTTACAGATGACACCATAAACATAAATGGGAACCTGCTACATGTGTTCTTTGATCCACCACATTTAATTAAGGGGTTGCGTAATAACTTTTTAACAAAAGATATTATGTTCAGCGACAAAAAAGCAAAGTGGTCTGATATTGTTGATGTCTATCAGACAGATTGTAAACACGGAGAAACTCGATTGTTACATAAACTAAACGACGAGCATGTTATACCTGAAAAGATAAAAAAAATGAAGGTACTTGCCATTTTAAATCTACACTTACTATAATCTGCTTGTACGTTCACATGACGTGATTAATGCATACCTACTGTTGTTTTTGCAGGTTAAGAATTGTGTTCGAGTTTTTAGCAAGACAGTAGCAGGGGCTTTAAACTTCACCTCAGCATTTTGTAAGTATTGTTTAATAATTACTCTTAGATTAAGTCTTCTCTATTCTATCTATTACCTAAATTGTGGTCTTTATAATTAGTGATATATATTTTATAACTCCTTTTATATTTGAGAAATATACGACCTCTGTGGCGCAGTGGGTGAAAGCCTGCTTGGGACGCAGAAGGCTGCGGGTTCGATCCCCGCCGCGGGATAAATGTTTGTATGATCTGCAAATATTTATCTCGGGTCTGGGTGTTTCTATGTACCTATAGTATGTATGTATTTACAAACAAAAAGTATATAAGTAGTATATCAGTTATCTGGTTCCCATAGTACAAGCTTTGCTTAGTTTGGGGCTAGATGATGCTGTGTGAAATGTCCAGGATTATTTATTTATATTAAAATGTTAATAAACTAAGATAGAAGTTTGAATGATCTGAAAATATTATTATCTTGGGTATTTAATTTATGTAGCTTCTGCGCGCGACTTCGCCCGCGTGGTACCAACATTTTGAATAGCTTATATGCTATTCCAGGTCACTATCTACGCCTATTCCAAGTTTCATCCAAATCGATTCACTGGTTTAGGCGTGATTGATACACAAACATCCAAACATCTAAACAAACTCACAAACTTTGAGCTTTATTATATGAGTGGGATTTATGTGTCTACTCTGGGGCTAGATGATAAAACATGTTTAGCACTATTTATTTCAGTTTAAAACTCTTGTTTTTTTTTGCTTGAGTAGAACAGAACAGTAATTATTTTATTTATTTTTACAGCTCACTACTCCGATGGAAGAGAAGTAAGCGCGACTTTGAAAAATACTGCTGAAGTTGTGAACTTTTTCGACGATCTATTCGACAGTGTGAACGGTAACGCAGTATATAACAAAAAATCTAGAGGGAAAAAACTACGGTCGGCTGTGACAGACACCAGTGTACACCACAAATTCTGGTGTGAAGCGATAAAAAAACCTAAATCAAATAAAATTTATAGATAAAAATTACAGAAAAACAAGTGTACCAAGTCTAAATAATTGGATGAGTACTCTAAAAAGTTTTCAGAAGATGTGGCAATTTCTGAAAGAAAAAAATATAAAAATTATGAGACCACGTTATATCAATTCCGATGCAATAGAAAATTATTTTGGACAGGTTCGGTCCTACAGCTCGAGAGTGATCAATCCTAATTGCCACAATTTCAAAAATACTTTTAAAGCACTTTTAATTACGGGATTCATAAAGTTTCACCATGGAACATTTAACTGTGAAAGTGACCAAGCAACTCAGCTTGTAAAAATCAAAAAATTATTTGATCATAAGCTGTCAGGAAATAATAGATGCAGTGACCATGGTGAAACTGAATCTCATATTGAGACTCATCCAATTTCAATTGAAGCAAGGCGTGAACGTCTCAATATACAGGCGCGTGCTTATACTGCAGGGTGGGTGGTTAGGAAAATTATTTCTCGAATTGATAATAAATGTGTTACATGTAAAAATGATCTGACCACAAATGAAACCACAGAAGTCCACAAATGGATAAGTTATAGAGAATACAAAGAATTAGCTGAAAACAAATTGACCTACCCTGCAGAGCACATTGTGCGATATTTTGGCACGATATTCGGTGAAACGAATAAATATTTAGAAACAAATCCCAGCCAACAAAATATTTCGAAAGAAATCACTGAAGAAATTATGAAAAACAATACTTTCGACCGAATATCCTGCCGAGTCCACCGCGAGGCTGTTATTGACGCCTTGCTTCGAATTACTATAAAAATGACAATACACAACTGGTGTAATGTAATTTCAAAAATTCTAAAAGGTACCGATATTGTAAGATTAGAAAACAGGGTGCTTCCTGAAATGCAAAAAAGCACTTATTAAATATAAGAAAAAATTGAAAAAACAAAATAAATGATTATCTTTGTACTTTTGTTGTTTTCTATCGACACAACACCTTCCTTACCCTAGGTATATATTGAAATGAACGAAAATAGTAGGTAGGTACCACCAAATTCATTTGTTTGGTAGAATGATCATTCTGCTCAGTGCCGTAAAAAAGAAAAGAATCGTCGTACACTTGTCATACATCATTTTCTGATAGCCAATCAGGGAGCAAGTAACTTCTACCTATTCTGTTTCCGATAGCCAATCAGGAGTAAGTAACTATTAGCCATGCTATGACACAAGTCTTCAGCAAAATGTTCCTGAGATGACCATCTGATTTATCTCTTCCTAATCTGTGGAATGCGGTGCGAATTGCGATGAATGAATTGATTTGATGCTGATGATTGTGGCTGATTGATTGATTCTTTCTTCTTCTTTTAGTAAATGGCAACTGTAATAACCAGCATAAATTCTGCCAATGTCAAGTAGGAATGTATAAATTCATTATGTCAGTCAGTCCTGTTAATTTGGTTTTTACGGCGACCGACGGCGACTTACTCTGTGACGGCGACCGACACGGCGCCGGCGCGGCTTGTTTCGTCAAAACTGCAACGGAAATCTTTCGTCAAATGAGAAATCTTCAATACTGCCCCATTCCATTTGTGAAATCTCCTGTCAACTATCCAAGGCTTCATTAGTAAAATGCCACCAAAATTATATAAAACGTAGTAAAACACGAGAAAAAGAAGTTAGGGGGGCATTGACATGCCTATAAATCTATATATTTTAAAACTTGACATTGGCATAGAAAGACATAGAATTACACGTAGTTGTGTAGATTGCCATTAAATTAAATAAAAGAAGAAGAAAGAAAAGAAAGCAACTAGTTTTAGGGACTGATACAACACCATCCTCTTACTTTATTTGTGTGACCGCCTCTGGTGAGACAGCCCCGAGTTCGATTCGAATCCCAGTGGGATAGTAACTTTTTGCACTATATCAGTTTTATATACTACCTACATCCTACTTTTTTGTTCCTACATTGTAATGTAAAGTTTATAACCGTTACCGAAACCTCGTTCAAGTTTTCACTCCTGTCGGTACTTCTAGAATGCCACTGTTTTTAATTCGATTTTTTAAGATTCGGCATTTTAGAACGCATCCAACCCAAAATTTTCACCCTTCTACCACAAACCTATTTTAGTAGCGGCTAAGTTTTAATACCTTTAATTTATGTAGGCAAAACAAGCAAGTTGGGGGGGGGTGCGGAGTGCGAGGAGCGGGGCTACTAAACAGAAAAATAGGATTATTTCTATTTCATTTCGCTTGCAGCTTCTTATCCACTAAACCGATTTAGTTGACAACTTTTTTGAATTGGTGGCTTACACACACAATTAACTGAATTATTTAGTTAACAATTAATCACTTAACATTTTATATATTACATATGTTTCTACAATAAATGAAATTTTATTCTATTCTTCTAACCAGTTCACGATAATAGGTGCTTACATTAAAATCTTGTATCGAAAAAATATTATGTTGAACTAGCTTCTGCGCGCGGCTTCGCCCGCGTGGTACCAACATTTTGAATAGCCTATATGCTATTCCAGGTCACTATCTACGCCTATTCCAAATTTCATCCAAATCGGTTCACTGGTTTAGGCGTGATTCATAAACAAACATCCAAACATACAACTTTCAGCTTTATTATAAGAGTGGGATGGGATTCAACCTTATCACGTCTTCGCTTGTCATTGCGAAACAAACTTGCGAGTTTCACTTAATCACTAAACTGTTTTAGTGAAAACGCACGGCTGCTAGAATTAACTAAATTTTTAAGTTAAAAGTTTACTTGACACTAAAGCACTTAACAAGTGTAAACCAGCCATGAGGTTGAGACACAGCATTATCTTCGATCTTATTGATTGAAACAATTTATCATAGAAATACACAAAGTCCTGCCGGCGTAGCATGGGGATTGTCTAGGTACCGGAGAATAGAAAGAAATGACAGTAATGACATTAGAGTGTGGATTATAGTAGTAGAATAGAAACCTGAGAGCATGGCGTTCCCTAGAAAGAATCTAAAGAATTGTTTCTAATCTTCCTATAAAAAGGCCGTCTTGTGCGAGCATGGGGAATAGTTTCTTTCTATTTTTGACATTTAGGATTAGAGTTTTGAGATCTACAATCTTCTCAAATAGTCTACGCCTCCAGTGACCTAGAAAGGTGATTTACATTACTAAAAAAGCCCCAAAAAAATGTTTTCGCTTAGTTTTCATCATCATTTGAAGAATATAAATGATAGGTATCTTCAGAAAACTAAAGTTCGTGAGCCAGAGAGCATTTCCAAGCCAGACAAAGAATTGTGAATGAGAAACAACAAAGTGAACCGGAAAGCGGTGGAATACATTTTGTGCCATGAAATAAGGATTCTGCACCTCTCGGATCTTCAGTTCGAAGTACCTACATATAGGATAAATAAATAATGCTGGAAATTTCACACAGCATCATCTAGCCCCAAACTAAGCAAAGCTTGTACCTACCTACTATGGGAACCAGATAACTGCACTACTTATGTACTTTTTGTTTGTAAATACATACATACCTAATGTACAAAGAAACACCCAGACCCGAGAAATATTTGCAGATCATACAAACATTTATCACGCTGAATACTTGCCTACATAGAACTTGTTATTATGTGGTTTAACTTGTACCTACCTAATATCTTAGTAGGTTGGTGAAGTAATGTTCATTTTAATATCCACCTAACCTTGATTATTTAGGTTTATTATGCAGGTTTTGTGTTGATTAAAACTTTTTGCTGGAGAGGTTAGGTTAGTTTTAAGTATACCTAACCTAGGTACCTACATCTATTATAATTAAGGCTTTGGTGTTTGGCTGACATAGCAACCTATAGCCTAACTCCATAAGTCCTGGAAACATGAAATTTGTATGTTGGTTGGGCGTTTATTTTATAAATACAAACAGTAAAAATAGCACGTTTTTATTTATTATTATTAAATACATTGGAAATTATTATTATTATTATTATTTCTTCTCGGAACAGACCACCAGCCCATTGCTTAGTCAGATGACAAAGCGTAGAATTGATCAACAATGTAAAAGGGTGGCATGGAACCGAGCGAGAGGAGACTTACACCCAGCAGCTGTGGGCATTATCAGGTTGAATGATGATTGTTTGTTTATGTTCTAGAAACTTCATCTTATCTGTGATCTTCCCAATCTGTAACAAAATGATAATAATAATTAGTATTTTTTTTATTTTTAGGGGATTATAGATATTATGCACTGGAGATATGGTTAGTACGTGGATCAGATTACAAAAATTCTGTCCCTGGCACACCGGCGGAGACTACACACAGTAGCATTGTTGCTAAATGTTGTGCGACCCAATGGCTACATAGGGAACCTATTTTTCTTAGTTTGAAATATTACAGTGTACTTGTTTATGTACCTTAATAAAAATTCAAGATTTTATGAACTGTCTGAATGGTCTCTTATTCACTTGATACCTTCTAAATTTCTTCTTTTGATTGATTTCCTGAAACATAAAGAAATAATATAATGTAGGCCTTTACATCTTAGTACTTATAAAATTGTACCACCTAGTGGTAATACAATGCCCCATCCGGGCTTTTATTTGGTAAATAAATAAATTAAGACCTCTATGTAAGAACATGAAACAATAAACGATTTTCACTTGATTTATACTGCATCAGAAGGCCAAGGTAGTACCCCGATGAGTGTAGGCATAGGTGCTTACACTCATCGGTACTGTAATAGTGCCTGGGTGGGACATTGTTTGAGATGGATCCGTCTTGCCCAGCACATAAAACATCCTCTGATAAATCTGCTTTTATCCACAGGAAACATAACGTCAATACGTGTGGAGCTGAGTACAGCTCCGGGTTTCCTCACGATGTTTCCATTACCGTCAAGAGCTCGTATAATGTTAAGATAACATATTAGTTTTATGAAACGCAAAATCCATTGATAAAACAACCGGGATTCGATTGATAGGTTAAAATTTAGACAAGACTTACCTATAAAATCTATAGATAGTCAGCTCCTAGACAATATTTGCTTTTAGCAGCATGAAAAACAAGTCCATATATGTAGATATTTAGTTTTCAAGACATTTTTAGCGGATTTTCACATTTTGCAGCTTTGTTTACATTATTTTGAAAGAAACATGAAAATGACAAAAATAATGTCAAAATTTCGTTCCGTTCTACGTTTTTTTTCCGATTACTTACTATTTAGTAACTAATCGAATCACTCGATTAAATGTATTACGTAAAATGGAACGTTGCTCGGATGAAAAGAATGAACGTAAAAATCCATCACTAATGGGTCCCCCGTTCAACCTCCGTTGCTATGGAAAGGAGTTGTCTAGCCGAGATCCTAGACTCCCTCATTCGCCATGCTCGGAGAGTATCCGAGATCGTAGATTAGAATCAACTGAAGAATTAGCTTTTTTACTTTCCAGGGTAGAATAGAAATCAATCGCCATAGTACGCAGGCTGTCGCAAGACTTTGAGCAGGAACAGGAACAGATTTATCTCTACCTAATCTGTGAGGAACAGCAGTGGCAGTGGGTTAAAATCTGCTGTGGAACGTCTTCTAGCCTCACTTTTTGTTTTCTTGAACGTATCCAATATGGTGACGTCATACCCATGAACGAAAAAGAGAAAAAGATATAGATATGAGAAAGTTAGAAAGAGAAGAAATTATATCTTGAAAAAATTCGTTCAAAACTCGTTGAGCATTGTTTCGTCACTAGTTTTTATTGGCGGATAGCAAAAGAAGGTGGCGCATGCGCGTTGTGCCGACGCCATCTCTGAATTTCTGTTCCCGATTAGGTACTTGTTCTTCAGTAAAGTAAATGCTATTTCGTGTAAAAAAGTGTGAATAAATCATGGAATTATACCGCGAGTGAGATCAAGCATTTGATCAGTGCGAAAGTGAACATATCTGTGCCATCATCAAAAGTAAACCAGCGGCGGGCTCTTGCGGAAGTTTCTTGGCTATAGCAACGCATATTTTTTGCGGCTATCTCCGCCGCGGGCCAACACATAGAACTGTTTGGATGGGCGTTCTTCTTTGTAAAGACTAGCGGTAACTTCCATATACCTCAGCTCCACAATTTAACACCGCGTACCTAGTAAACGACCTGGAATACCAGCGAGTGCTCCCCGCGCGTTCTTAGGTTGCGCGCGTTCGATCCGTTCATTATCGTTCTCTGTGTTCAGTTATTGTTGTGGGTCAAGCGCTTGTGATTTAAAATCGGTAAACAAACATTTTGTGTTTCAGTTCGGAAGTTATCGAGATGAACTCCGCTTTGAAGCCGGTATTGGCGAGCGCGGGAGTTCCGCAACCGGGGGGGCAGTCGAGTCCTGCGAAGGGGAATGTTGCCAGCGTGAACCACGCATCAGTAGGACACCCCCAGGGCGCTCAAAATTCCATGAACCATGGAGCTAGCACCAATAACGTTCAGAATCTGACGCAGCAAGTGCCGGCGCCGCAGGTGCCCCCTCATGCAGTGCCGTCAATGGCACCCGTATCTGCCAACATGGCACAAATGGCCCAAAACATGAGCAATCACGGTAACCTCTCCCATGTGAACCAAAACTCGAGTACCCCGGCGCCCGCCGCCGCGGCGAGCCCCAGCAAAGCTCCCAGCACCAGCTCCCCCCTGAGCCTAGTTGCCGAAAAAGCCAACGCATCCCAGCCCCTAGCCCTCACGAGATCACCAGAAAAACCTGAAAAGAAGGAGCCAGACTCCACCGGACAAGCCAATGGTACTGTAGATTCACCAATATCAGCATCAAATGCCCCTGTTACTCTGAAAGCCCAGAACCTGGAGGCTAACAAAGACAAGCTAGACATTGCAAAGACTTCACCTAGTACGACCAAACCTCCTGAAAAGCCGACCTCTACACCGAGCACTCCTCAGAAACCTGCAACTCCCAGTCCCGCTCCGGCGGAGGTTCCAGCTCAGCCTAAAGCAGCGACAGCTAGTGAACCTACTGAGAAAGTTCCATCTAAGCCAGCGGAGCCAAAACCAGCTCCCACAGCAGATGTTGCACCCCCACAGAGCGACTCTAAACCTGCCCCGGAATCAGCAAACATTGAACCCAGTCCGCATGAGAAAGAGAAAAAAGAAGATAAAGCCCCCGTGCCTCCCAAACAGGATCCTCCCTCTGAAAATGCAAAACCCGAACCTGCTAAACCTGAAGAAAAGAAAGAAGAACCAGAAAAAGCAGAGGAAAAACCAAAAGAGCCAGAAGTGAAGGAAAAACCGGAAGCTCCCAAAAAAGATGATACAGTAGATGCTCCAACCAAACCAGTAGAAAAAGAAAAGGAAAAAGTTGAAGCCAAAAAGGTTGAGGCTAAGAAAGAGGCGAAACCTAGATCTACATTGAAACTAGCTACTGTGACACCTCCTTTGAGAAAGAGAAGACAAGCATCTCCAGCTAAAGGAGATGGACCAAGTCCAGCTAAGAAGGCAGCAGAAGGAGACAGCACTCCTGACTCTAGGAGTAAGAGGAACAGAACAAAGGTATGTTTAAAACATTATCAATAAACACAATATGATTGTACTTCTAAATGAGAATTAAATCAAATCAAAATAGGAATCACAACTTCATCCCCAAGTCCCCGATTCTCATTCTCTCGGAAAGAGCATATTATTTACTGACATGCGAAAAACGTATGCCCAGCTGTGGGATAAGATGGACATTATAAAGTTTTTGTTAATTCACTTATAACCTGTATCTGTAGAAATTACCTAAACTAAAAATAGCCCAGCTTGTGCTTAATGAGTGACTTTTTAAGTTTTCAATACAGCCGAAATGATTGGCAATAAAATTATGAAGTTAAATTATAATACTTATAATAGTTGCGACATGCAATACTTTAGCGGCCTTATTAATAAACGGGGTGTAAAGTTACGCCAGGTTTTAACTCAAAAATTGTATGGTTACTCTTAAGTTACACCCATCGTAGCTTTACACCGCGTTTATTAATAAGGCCCTAAGAGTGAGTCATTTTGTATGTCAAAGTGTTGTGTAGTTTAATACTGCACCTATATGAAAAAGTTTACCAATTGCAAGATGCTTAAGGGTCGGTTCATATCTAACGGAAGATCCGTCGCGTATTATCGGTCGCGGAACGCCAGAACTGACAAATGTATAGAAAAGCACTCGACAGTTCACACTCGACGGACTAACGTATCATCGGTTGAGTGTGAACGGTCGAGTGTTTTTCTATACATTTGTCAGTTCTGGCGTTCCGCGACCGATAATACGCGACGGATCTTCCGTTAGATATGAACCGACCCTTAGTGCATGTCTGAGCAGGCCCTAGTAAAATTAAAAGTTACTACAATCAAATTAAAAGTATGAAACTTATACATTTAGTTAATAATTCATCATTATTACATGCATTGGCTTGGCCTTGACTTGTTGATGTTATGACTGAACTTAGATAAGGCACTTGTCCGACCGCGAGCGAGTGAGCGGTAAGCGATCAACTATTTTACCGCTCAAGAGACGAACAAAAGATATAGATTCCAAGTCAATAAAAGAGACAAATATTTATAGTGCAACGCCGGCCGTTCACACCGCGCCGGCGGCGGTAAAAGTTTTATCGCGGCGACAAATTTATTCGCTCGGCGTAATCGCTCAGCGATACTCGCGCGGCGTTCAAAACTCACGCCGAACGATGTAAAAGTTATAGCCCAGCGATATAACTATCTATACTCGCTTCAACGCTCAACGCCCGTCACTTCGCTCAACGCTCAACGCTCGCGGTCGGACAACTGCCTTACATAGATCAAAACTTTCTTTGTTAATTATTATGCAATTACTAATATTAATTTAGTTTGTGACTTAAATGTGGTGTAACAAGGTGTTAAGCCATGACTGAAGCCTTCGAGCTTAAGAACTAAGCGGAAATATTTTCCGCCGGGATTCGAACTTCAACCTTCAAATTAAAAGTCGGGGCACTAATCTATTCAACCAAAATGGCTCTCGATAAATTATCACTTGCGTAAGATTAAAAACTTATGTAGGTAACAGTTTACACTAGTTTGTTACGTGAGAAATTGCAACGATTTGCATGAATGAACAGACGTAAATAAAAATATTGCTGTAATCTATGGGCAAACAACTAGACAAAAAAAACTTTTTAATAAACACGCCTCTCATAGACTGTTTACATGAATCACCCAATATTTTTTTTCCCCAATCATTATATTCCTATTCGCCTTTTCCCCCATATTGTTTAATTTCCAGACGTCATTATCACCAGCTTATAATTTCTCACGCTTTTTTATTTCCTATCATATTTTTCGCTGGCTTCCGGGATAAATTATTATTAATAATTGCTCTAAATATGAGCTTTCTATAAATTTATGGTGTTGCCATAACAGGCTGACAGACCTGTAGAATAGGTTGCGAGCATGGTATCAATAGTGACCAAACCATGCACGAGCCGAGCGAAGCGTGCCGCGGTAGCGGCCGGCGAGTGCCAGAACCGACTTCTTCCTACCGTTTTTTTAACATTTAAAATTTCAGGCATTACGGGACAAATTCGTTTTGAAATATAGGCTTGTTGGTATCAGTCATTGTGAGAATAAGTCGTACCGATATCAGACATTTTGGGATTAAGTTCTTATGGACCGGAAGCCAGCGAAAAATATGATAGGAAATAAAAAAGCGTGAGAAATTATAAGCTGGTGATAATGACGTCTGGAAATTAAACAATATGGGGGAAAAGGCGAATAGGAATATAATGATTGGGGAAAAAAAATACTGGGTGATTCATCTATACAGTCCTCTCATACATGTGTAGGCAGAGATCGCTGATTTTCACTTGCTACGATCTTGAGATACATCTTCGATTAAGAATACATCTTTTGTCTCATTATCATTGACCTTATCTTAAATATTAGAGGCCATATTGTCTCACTTGAAATCCATTCCCATTCCAACCAATCACACAATACGAAAATGACGAATTTTGTCATGATACGTCATTTTCGTATTGTGTGTTGTTGGTTGGAATGGAAAATGGGAATAGATGCTCATACAATGATTAAAACAAAAGCTTCTATTTATCCCGTAAAAAATTTGGTATTGAGGGATCACACGGAACCGCGGGGCGCATCCTAAATCCAAAAGTTGACAGGTTTACATCAATGACAAAATCTAAAGTATTTATTTAGTAGGCCCGTTTATGGCTGGTCTTTAGGTGGTTCTAATCAGTAATAATCTTCCTATAGAACCGTCCACCTTCCGAAGTTAGCCGATATGCGCAGCGCATTCCTGAATTTTCATAAAAACTCGGTCCTAGTGTACTCGTGGTGAGAGCATTGTGTTCTAGTGAATAAAATTTGTGTAAAGTGCATGAAAGGAGCCTCATATAAAATCTTTTCACCATAGAAAGAACTAGTGAAAACACAAGGTGTACTTGTGAAATTAGATAATCATCATTATCATTCTGATTCCAGGTCCAACTGTATCAGTCCCCGACCCCAGAGCTGGCGATGGCGACGAAACTATCTGCTTCTGCCGGCCGTTCGACGCCCACCAAACCTAATGATGACAAACTTATTGTCTTCTATAAGTAAGTCCTCACTTTTAACTCATTGGGGCACAAATATAGTTATTGTAGTCAATAAACCAAAAATACCGTCCTTAGTTTATAATTTAGAATAATTTTCATGTGATTTGTAAGCCTGTTATCGATCACGTCCCGATATTAAAAACAGGAAAGTATTTTTTGCTTTGGTCATCAGTCGCAACGGCGCCGGCGCAACAAGGCGACCATATCTATTGTTTGTTTACCATGTGATTGATGAACTTGTCGCGCGCAGGTAGTGTAGTTTAGTTTTTTTAATAGCCTTAAGCGGTTTCATTGTCTTTTTTCTGTTTGTTTCTTTTTAGTATTATCAGTCACGTGAAGATTTTAAAATGCATCCAAAATTAAATTTATTTGTCTTCTATATCTTTTATGTACAGACATGGGCCTGTTCATCATCATCATCTCAGCCTGGTATCACCCACTGCTGGGTTAGGCCTCTCTTATTTTAAGCCAGTCTCCTCTATTTACTATGTCATCGACCCAACGTGCTCTCGGACGACCTTGATTCCGTTGGTTCGATCTTGGCCACCATTCGGTGAACGATTTACTCCATCGGCCATCACCACGTCTAGCCAGGTGTCCTGCCCAACTCCACTTGAGATTTATCGCTCTTTCGCCGAAAATATTACTAATAATATAAATGCGAAAAATTGAGGGGAAGGATTGTTACTATTTCACGCACAAATTACTAAATGTGTTTGTATGTTTGGCAGTGAGATAGATTATAGTCTGGAATAGCACATTTATGCAAATTTTTATCCCGGACAACTTGGTAACACTGCGGAGTGAAGCTAGTACTATTTGTACAGCTATAGATGGTAATTGTAACTTGTGTTACAGAAACGAGTACTTAGCGGTGAGAAACGCCGAGGGCGGTTTCTACGTGTGCCAGACAATGCAGAACGTGTACCGCACGACGCGCAAAATCAAGATCCGCTGGCTCTCTCAGGACAAGAAGGATCCCACCGGGGAGACTTACAAGCCTGACTTCTATGATATAACTGGTGAGTGATCTGTGATGTTTCATAAAGGCGAAGTCAACCAAAAATCCGTTTTGAGAGTTTATTTTATACCAACCCTGTCGTGTCGATCCATGAAATCTTAGACGGTTTTCACTTTTACAGCTTTTATCTTTGTGTTTTGAAAAGGCCTAATATGAACTCTAATGGAAATAAGAACTGCAATGCAGTTTAGAAACTACAAGGAATGGTAGCTCTTAAATAAAGCTAAATTCAAGTAACTATCTATCGATCTCTGGTTATGCTTTTCACTGGGAGGGCTCTGTCCTGTTGTTGTGAAAAAAAAACAATTTTGTATCAACCTGTCTGCCTGGCTATCGAGTTCGCGAGTAACAATGTGTGAACAGATGCAGGGTACACTTGTAATACTTATGAAATGTGTATGTACAGATATGGAGTGTGTCCTCACGACGCTGTCGCTGTCGCGCGCGGCGGGCGGGCGCGGCGGGCGCGGCGCGCAGCAGCTGGCGGCGGCCGAGCGCGCGCGGGCCGCCTCCATCCTGCAGCGCGCGCTGCGGGCCGAGGCCAGCCCGGCCGGCGCGCTGCAGCTCACGCCGGAGCACCCCGACGGACGTGAGTTGACACTGCCACTCCACTGTCTATATAGAGACGCGGCGGCCGAGCGCGCGCGGGCCGCCTCCATCCTGCAGCGCGCGCTGCGGGCCGAGGCCAGCCCGGCCGGCGCGCTGCAGCTCACGCCGGAGCACCCCGACGGACGTGAGTTGACACTGCCACTCCACTGTCTATATAGAGACGCGGCGGCCGAGCGCGCGCGGGCCGCCTCCATCCTGCAGCGCGCGCTGCGGGCCGAGGCCAGCCCGGCCGGCGCGCTGCAGCTCACGCCGGAGCACCCCGACGGACGTGAGTTGACACTGCCACTCCACTGTCTATATAGAGACGCGGCGGCCGAGCGCGCGCGGGCCGCCTCCATCCTGCAGCGCGCGCTGCGGGCCGAGGCCAGCCCGGCCGGCGCGCTGCAGCTCACGCCGGAGCACCCCGACGGACGTGAGTTGACACTGCCACTCCACTGTCTATATAGAGACGCGGCGGCCGAGCGCGCGCGGGCCGCCTCCATCCTGCAGCGCGCGCTGCGGGCCGAGGCCAGCCCGGCCGGCGCGCTGCAGCTCACGCCGGAGCACCCCGACGGACGTGAGTTGACACTGCCACTCCACTGTCTATATAGAGACGCGGCGGCCGAGCGCGCGCGGGCCGCCTCCATCCTGCAGCGCGCGCTGCGGGCCGAGGCCAGCCCGGCCGGCGCGCTGCAGCTCACGCCGGAGCACCCCGACGGACGTGAGTTGACACTGCCACTCCACTGTCTATATAGAGACGCGGCGGCCGAGCGCGCGCGGGCCGCCTCCATCCTGCAGCGCGCGCTGCGGGCCGAGGCCAGCCCGGCCGGCGCGCTGCAGCTCACGCCGGAGCACCCCGACGGACGTGAGTTGACACTGCCACTCCACTGTCTATATAGAGACGCGGCGGCCGAGCGCGCGCGGGCCGCCTCCATCCTGCAGCGCGCGCTGCGGGCCGAGGCCAGCCCGGCCGGCGCGCTGCAGCTCACGCCGGAGCACCCCGACGGACGTGAGTTGACACTGCCACTCCACTGTCTATATAGAGACGCGGCGGCCGAGCGCGCGCGGGCCGCCTCCATCCTGCAGCGCGCGCTGCGGGCCGAGGCCAGCCCGGCCGGCGCGCTGCAGCTCACGCCGGAGCACCCCGACGGACGTGAGTTGACACTGCCACTCCACTGTCTATATAGAGACGCGGCGGCCGAGCGCGCGCGGGCCGCCTCCATCCTGCAGCGCGCGCTGCGGGCCGAGGCCAGCCCGGCCGGCGCGCTGCAGCTCACGCCGGAGCACCCCGACGGACGTGAGTTGACACTGCCACTCCACTGTCTATATAGAGACGCGGCGGCCGAGCGCGCGCGGGCCGCCTCCATCCTGCAGCGCGCGCTGCGGGCCGAGGCCAGCCCGGCCGGCGCGCTGCAGCTCACGCCGGAGCACCCCGACGGACGTGAGTTGACACTGCCACTCCACTGTCTATATAGAGACGCGGCGGCCGAGCGCGCGCGGGCCGCCTCCATCCTGCAGCGCGCGCTGCGGGCCGAGGCCAGCCCGGCCGGCGCGCTGCAGCTCACGCCGGAGCACCCCGACGGACGTGAGTTGACACTGCCACTCCACTGTCTATATAGAGACGCGGCGGCCGAGCGCGCGCGGGCCGCCTCCATCCTGCAGCGCGCGCTGCGGGCCGAGGCCAGCCCGGCCGGCGCGCTGCAGCTCACGCCGGAGCACCCCGACGGACGTGAGTTGACACTGCCACTCCACTGTCTATATAGAGACGCGGCGGCCGAGCGCGCGCGGGCCGCCTCCATCCTGCAGCGCGCGCTGCGGGCCGAGGCCAGCCCGGCCGGCGCGCTGCAGCTCACGCCGGAGCACCCCGACGGACGTGAGTTGACACTGCCACTCCACTGTCTATATAGAGACGCGGCGGCCGAGCGCGCGCGGGCCGCCTCCATCCTGCAGCGCGCGCTGCGGGCCGAGGCCAGCCCGGCCGGCGCGCTGCAGCTCACGCCGGAGCACCCCGACGGACGTGAGTTGACACTGCCACTCCACTGTCTATATAGAGACGCGGCGGCCGAGCGCGCGCGGGCCGCCTCCATCCTGCAGCGCGCGCTGCGGGCCGAGGCCAGCCCGGCCGGCGCGCTGCAGCTCACGCCGGAGCACCCCGACGGACGTGAGTTGACACTGCCACTCCACTGTCTATATAGAGACGCGGCGGCCGAGCGCGCGCGGGCCGCCTCCATCCTGCAGCGCGCGCTGCGGGCCGAGGCCAGCCCGGCCGGCGCGCTGCAGCTCACGCCGGAGCACCCCGACGGACGTGAGTTGACACTGCCACTCCACTGTCTATATAGAGACGCGGCGGCCGAGCGCGCGCGGGCCGCCTCCATCCTGCAGCGCGCGCTGCGGGCCGAGGCCAGCCCGGCCGGCGCGCTGCAGCTCACGCCGGAGCACCCCGACGGACGTGAGTTGACACTGCCACTCCACTGTCTATATAGAGACGCGGCGGCCGAGCGCGCGCGGGCCGCCTCCATCCTGCAGCGCGCGCTGCGGGCCGAGGCCAGCCCGGCCGGCGCGCTGCAGCTCACGCCGGAGCACCCCGACGGACGTGAGTTGACACTGCCACTCCACTGTCTATATAGAGACGCGGCGGCCGAGCGCGCGCGGGCCGCCTCCATCCTGCAGCGCGCGCTGCGGGCCGAGGCCAGCCCGGCCGGCGCGCTGCAGCTCACGCCGGAGCACCCCGACGGACGTGAGTTGACACTGCCACTCCACTGTCTATATAGAGACGCGGCGGCCGAGCGCGCGCGGGCCGCCTCCATCCTGCAGCGCGCGCTGCGGGCCGAGGCCAGCCCGGCCGGCGCGCTGCAGCTCACGCCGGAGCACCCCGACGGACGTGAGTTGACACTGCCACTCCACTGTCTATATAGAGACGCGGCGGCCGAGCGCGCGCGGGCCGCCTCCATCCTGCAGCGCGCGCTGCGGGCCGAGGCCAGCCCGGCCGGCGCGCTGCAGCTCACGCCGGAGCACCCCGACGGACGTGAGTTGACACTGCCACTCCACTGTCTATATAGAGACGCGGCGGCCGAGCGCGCGCGGGCCGCCTCCATCCTGCAGCGCGCGCTGCGGGCCGAGGCCAGCCCGGCCGGCGCGCTGCAGCTCACGCCGGAGCACCCCGACGGACGTGAGTTGACACTGCCACTCCACTGTCTATATAGAGACGCGGCGGCCGAGCGCGCGCGGGCCGCCTCCATCCTGCAGCGCGCGCTGCGGGCCGAGGCCAGCCCGGCCGGCGCGCTGCAGCTCACGCCGGAGCACCCCGACGGACGTGAGTTGACACTGCCACTCCACTGTCTATATAGAGACGCGGCGGCCGAGCGCGCGCGGGCCGCCTCCATCCTGCAGCGCGCGCTGCGGGCCGAGGCCAGCCCGGCCGGCGCGCTGCAGCTCACGCCGGAGCACCCCGACGGACGTGAGTTGACACTGCCACTCCACTGTCTATATAGAGACGCGGCGGCCGAGCGCGCGCGGGCCGCCTCCATCCTGCAGCGCGCGCTGCGGGCCGAGGCCAGCCCGGCCGGCGCGCTGCAGCTCACGCCGGAGCACCCCGACGGACGTGAGTTGACACTGCCACTCCACTGTCTATATAGAGACGCGGCGGCCGAGCGCGCGCGGGCCGCCTCCATCCTGCAGCGCGCGCTGCGGGCCGAGGCCAGCCCGGCCGGCGCGCTGCAGCTCACGCCGGAGCACCCCGACGGACGTGAGTTGACACTGCCACTCCACTGTCTATATAGAGACGCGGCGGCCGAGCGCGCGCGGGCCGCCTCCATCCTGCAGCGCGCGCTGCGGGCCGAGGCCAGCCCGGCCGGCGCGCTGCAGCTCACGCCGGAGCACCCCGACGGACGTGAGTTGACACTGCCACTCCACTGTCTATATAGAGACGCGGCGGCCGAGCGCGCGCGGGCCGCCTCCATCCTGCAGCGCGCGCTGCGGGCCGAGGCCAGCCCGGCCGGCGCGCTGCAGCTCACGCCGGAGCACCCCGACGGACGTGAGTTGACACTGCCACTCCACTGTCTATATAGAGACGCGGCGGCCGAGCGCGCGCGGGCCGCCTCCATCCTGCAGCGCGCGCTGCGGGCCAAGGCCAGCCCGGCCGGCGCGCTGCAGCTCACGCCGGAGCACCCCGACGGACGTGAGTTGACACTGCCACTCCACTGTCTATATAGAGACGCGGCGGCCGAGCGCGCGCGGGCCGCCTCCATCCTGCAGCGCGCGCTGCGGGCCGAGGCCAGCCCGGCCGGCGCGCTGCAGCTCACGCCGGAGCACCCCGACGGACGTGAGTTGACACTGCCACTCCACTGTCTATATAGAGACGCGGCGGCCGAGCGCGCGCGGGCCGCCTCCATCCTGCAGCGCGCGCTGCGGGCCGAGGCCAGCCCGGCCGGCGCGCTGCAGCTCACGCCGGAGCACCCCGACGGACGTGAGTTGACACTGCCACTCCACTGTCTATATAGAGACGCGGCGGCCGAGCGCGCGCGGGCCGCCTCCATCCTGCAGCGCGCGCTGCGGGCCGAGGCCAGCCCGGCCGGCGCGCTGCAGCTCACGCCGGAGCACCCCGACGGACGTGAGTTGACACTGCCACTCCACTGTCTATATAGAGACGCGGCGGCCGAGCGCGCGCGGGCCGCCTCCATCCTGCAGCGCGCGCTGCGGGCCGAGGCCAGCCCGGCCGGCGCGCTGCAGCTCACGCCGGAGCACCCCGACGGACGTGAGTTGACACTGCCACTCCACTGTCTATATAGAGACGCGGCGGCCGAGCGCGCGCGGGCCGCCTCCATCCTGCAGCGCGCGCTGCGGGCCGAGGCCAGCCCGGCCGGCGCGCTGCAGCTCACGCCGGAGCACCCCGACGGACGTGAGTTGACACTGCCACTCCACTGTCTATATAGAGACGCGGCGGCCGAGCGCGCGCGGGCCGCCTCCATCCTGCAGCGCGCGCTGCGGGCCGAGGCCAGCCCGGCCGGCGCGCTGCAGCTCACGCCGGAGCACCCCGACGGACGTGAGTTGACACTGCCACTCCACTGTCTATATAGAGACGCGGCGGCCGAGCGCGCGCGGGCCGCCTCCATCCTGCAGCGCGCGCTGCGGGCCGAGGCCAGCCCGGCCGGCGCGCTGCAGCTCACGCCGGAGCACCCCGACGGACGTGAGTTGACACTGCCACTCCACTGTCTATATAGAGACGCGGCGGCCGAGCGCGCGCGGGCCGCCTCCATCCTGCAGCGCGCGCTGCGGGCCGAGGCCAGCCCGGCCGGCGCGCTGCAGCTCACGCCGGAGCACCCCGACGGACGTGAGTTGACACTGCCACTCCACTGTCTATATAGAGACGCGGCGGCCGAGCGCGCGCGGGCCGCCTCCATCCTGCAGCGCGCGCTGCGGGCCGAGGCCAGCCCGGCCGGCGCGCTGCAGCTCACGCCGGAGCACCCCGACGGACGTGAGTTGACACTGCCACTCCACTGTCTATATAGAGACGCGGCGGCCGAGCGCGCGCGGGCCGCCTCCATCCTGCAGCGCGCGCTGCGGGCCGAGGCCAGCCCGGCCGGCGCGCTGCAGCTCACGCCGGAGCACCCCGACGGACGTGAGTTGACACTGCCACTCCACTGTCTATATAGAGACGCGGCGGCCGAGCGCGCGCGGGCCGCCTCCATCCTGCAGCGCGCGCTGCGGGCCGAGGCCAGCCCGGCCGGCGCGCTGCAGCTCACGCCGGAGCACCCCGACGGACGTGAGTTGACACTGCCACTCCACTGTCTATATAGAGACGCGGCGGCCGAGCGCGCGCGGGCCGCCTCCATCCTGCAGCGCGCGCTGCGGGCCGAGGCCAGCCCGGCCGGCGCGCTGCAGCTCACGCCGGAGCACCCCGACGGACGTGAGTTGACACTGCCACTCCACTGTCTATATAGAGACGCGGCGGCCGAGCGCGCGCGGGCCGCCTCCATCCTGCAGCGCGCGCTGCGGGCCGAGGCCAGCCCGGCCGGCGCGCTGCAGCTCACGCCGGAGCACCCCGACGGACGTGAGTTGACACTGCCACTCCACTGTCTATATAGAGACGCGGCGGCCGAGCGCGCGCGGGCCGCCTCCATCCTGCAGCGCGCGCTGCGGGCCGAGGCCAGCCCGGCCGGCGCGCTGCAGCTCACGCCGGAGCACCCCGACGGACGTGAGTTGACACTGCCACTCCACTGTCTATATAGAGACGCGGCGGCCGAGCGCGCGCGGGCCGCCTCCATCCTGCAGCGCGCGCTGCGGGCCGAGGCCAGCCCGGCCGGCGCGCTGCAGCTCACGCCGGAGCACCCCGACGGACGTGAGTTGACACTGCCACTCCACTGTCTATATAGAGACGCGGCGGCCGAGCGCGCGCGGGCCGCCTCCATCCTGCAGCGCGCGCTGCGGGCCGAGGCCAGCCCGGCCGGCGCGCTGCAGCTCACGCCGGAGCACCCCGACGGACGTGAGTTGACACTGCCACTCCACTGTCTATATAGAGACGCGGCGGCCGAGCGCGCGCGGGCCGCCTCCATCCTGCAGCGCGCGCTGCGGGCCGAGGCCAGCCCGGCCGGCGCGCTGCAGCTCACGCCGGAGCACCCCGACGGACGTGAGTTGACACTGCCACTCCACTGTCTATATAGAGACGCGGCGGCCGAGCGCGCGCGGGCCGCCTCCATCCTGCAGCGCGCGCTGCGGGCCGAGGCCAGCCCGGCCGGCGCGCTGCAGCTCACGCCGGAGCACCCCGACGGACGTGAGTTGACACTGCCACTCCACTGTCTATATAGAGACGCGGCGGCCGAGCGCGCGCGGGCCGCCTCCATCCTGCAGCGCGCGCTGCGGGCCGAGGCCAGCCCGGCCGGCGCGCTGCAGCTCACGCCGGAGCACCCCGACGGACGTGAGTTGACACTGCCACTCCACTGTCTATATAGAGACGCGGCGGCCGAGCGCGCGCGGGCCGCCTCCATCCTGCAGCGCGCGCTGCGGGCCGAGGCCAGCCCGGCCGGCGCGCTGCAGCTCACGCCGGAGCACCCCGACGGACGTGAGTTGACACTGCCACTCCACTGTCTATATAGAGACGCGGCGGCCGAGCGCGCGCGGGCCGCCTCCATCCTGCAGCGCGCGCTGCGGGCCGAGGCCAGCCCGGCCGGCGCGCTGCAGCTCACGCCGGAGCACCCCGACGGACGTGAGTTGACACTGCCACTCCACTGTCTATATAGAGACGCGGCGGCCGAGCGCGCGCGGGCCGCCTCCATCCTGCAGCGCGCGCTGCGGGCCGAGGCCAGCCCGGCCGGCGCGCTGCAGCTCACGCCGGAGCACCCCGACGGACGTGAGTTGACACTGCCACTCCACTGTCTATATAGAGACGCGGCGGCCGAGCGCGCGCGGGCCGCCTCCATCCTGCAGCGCGCGCTGCGGGCCGAGGCCAGCCCGGCCGGCGCGCTGCAGCTCACGCCGGAGCACCCCGACGGACGTGAGTTGACACTGCCACTCCACTGTCTATATAGAGACGCGGCGGCCGAGCGCGCGCGGGCCGCCTCCATCCTGCAGCGCGCGCTGCGGGCCGAGGCCAGCCCGGCCGGCGCGCTGCAGCTCACGCCGGAGCACCCCGACGGACGTGAGTTGACACTGCCACTCCACTGTCTATATAGAGACGCGGCGGCCGAGCGCGCGCGGGCCGCCTCCATCCTGCAGCGCGCGCTGCGGGCCGAGGCCAGCCCGGCCGGCGCGCTGCAGCTCACGCCGGAGCACCCCGACGGACGTGAGTTGACACTGCCACTCCACTGTCTATATAGAGACGCGGCGGCCGAGCGCGCGCGGGCCGCCTCCATCCTGCAGCGCGCGCTGCGGGCCGAGGCCAGCCCGGCCGGCGCGCTGCAGCTCACGCCGGAGCACCCCGACGGACGTGAGTTGACACTGCCACTCCACTGTCTATATAGAGACGCGGCGGCCGAGCGCGCGCGGGCCGCCTCCATCCTGCAGCGCGCGCTGCGGGCCGAGGCCAGCCCGGCCGGCGCGCTGCAGCTCACGCCGGAGCACCCCGACGGACGTGAGTTGACACTGCCACTCCACTGTCTATATAGAGACGCGGCGGCCGAGCGCGCGCGGGCCGCCTCCATCCTGCAGCGCGCGCTGCGGGCCGAGGCCAGCCCGGCCGGCGCGCTGCAGCTCACGCCGGAGCACCCCGACGGACGTGAGTTGACACTGCCACTCCACTGTCTATATAGAGACGCGGCGGCCGAGCGCGCGCGGGCCGCCTCCATCCTGCAGCGCGCGCTGCGGGCCGAGGCCAGCCCGGCCGGCGCGCTGCAGCTCACGCCGGAGCACCCCGACGGACGTGAGTTGACACTGCCACTCCACTGTCTATATAGAGACGCGGCGGCCGAGCGCGCGCGGGCCGCCTCCATCCTGCAGCGCGCGCTGCGGGCCGAGGCCAGCCCGGCCGGCGCGCTGCAGCTCACGCCGGAGCACCCCGACGGACGTGAGTTGACACTGCCACTCCACTGTCTATATAGAGACGCGGCGGCCGAGCGCGCGCGGGCCGCCTCCATCCTGCAGCGCGCGCTGCGGGCCGAGGCCAGCCCGGCCGGCGCGCTGCAGCTCACGCCGGAGCACCCCGACGGACGTGAGTTGACACTGCCACTCCACTGTCTATATAGAGACGCGGCGGCCGAGCGCGCGCGGGCCGCCTCCATCCTGCAGCGCGCGCTGCGGGCCGAGGCCAGCCCGGCCGGCGCGCTGCAGCTCACGCCGGAGCACCCCGACGGACGTGAGTTGACACTGCCACTCCACTGTCTATATAGAGACGCGGCGGCCGAGCGCGCGCGGGCCGCCTCCATCCTGCAGCGCGCGCTGCGGGCCGAGGCCAGCCCGGCCGGCGCGCTGCAGCTCACGCCGGAGCACCCCGACGGACGTGAGTTGACACTGCCACTCCACTGTCTATATAGAGACGCGGCGGCCGAGCGCGCGCGGGCCGCCTCCATCCTGCAGCGCGCGCTGCGGGCCGAGGCCAGCCCGGCCGGCGCGCTGCAGCTCACGCCGGAGCACCCCGACGGACGTGAGTTGACACTGCCACTCCACTGTCTATATAGAGACGCGGCGGCCGAGCGCGCGCGGGCCGCCTCCATCCTGCAGCGCGCGCTGCGGGCCGAGGCCAGCCCGGCCGGCGCGCTGCAGCTCACGCCGGAGCACCCCGACGGACGTGAGTTGACACTGCCACTCCACTGTCTATATAGAGACGCGGCGGCCGAGCGCGCGCGGGCCGCCTCCATCCTGCAGCGCGCGCTGCGGGCCGAGGCCAGCCCGGCCGGCGCGCTGCAGCTCACGCCGGAGCACCCCGACGGACGTGAGTTGACACTGCCACTCCACTGTCTATATAGAGACGCGGCGGCCGAGCGCGCGCGGGCCGCCTCCATCCTGCAGCGCGCGCTGCGGGCCGAGGCCAGCCCGGCCGGCGCGCTGCAGCTCACGCCGGAGCACCCCGACGGACGTGAGTTGACACTGCCACTCCACTGTCTATATAGAGACGCGGCGGCCGAGCGCGCGCGGGCCGCCTCCATCCTGCAGCGCGCGCTGCGGGCCGAGGCCAGCCCGGCCGGCGCGCTGCAGCTCACGCCGGAGCACCCCGACGGACGTGAGTTGACACTGCCACTCCACTGTCTATATAGAGACGCGGCGGCCGAGCGCGCGCGGGCCGCCTCCATCCATACATATATTATACATAGAAACACACATTTGTCATCATGTTCGAACGAATTTGAACCCTATTTCGTTTCTATACAAAGTACCTAAATCACCAATCATTATTTTAGGTTTAAACTAAATTGATACATCAGTAAATGACATTGACATGAATTTTATCTGCAGTGGACCTATCGCTATACACAGACGAGTCGCAGTTGGAGAAGCGAGCTCGTAAGCGCGCAGCCTCCAAATCTTCACCGAGGATCAAGACCAGCGCTACTGAGACTGTGGTGAGTTTTACTTATTACATTCTGAGTGTTTTGAACGCGATTGCAAGCATAGCACAAGGGATTCTGGCTTTTAATTAACCTTTCATTGAGACATCAACATGGGCTAAACATTTACTATCTCAGCACATTGGTAGGATGTAATGTTGTATAACTTTTACACTTAATGCGTCCTCTCCTGCGACTAAAAATAACAAAACATGTTTTCCGTCCGTCTCGGATAACATTTTTGCTTGCAAACGTCCTGCCCATATTTTGTTAAATGTTAGGTGTTGGAAAAACACAAAAAGTGTCGCAGGAGAGCCGTCTTAAAAAAGTTATCCAGCATTTCATCAGATCATGTTTCGTTTTCTTTACAAACTTGGCATTTCAGCAGGAAGATGCGACGCCAGTCAAAAAGGCTCGTACACCTCCGAAACGCAGTCCAAAATCAACAAGAAAAGCTAAGCCCACGCCGCCCGCGGCCAAAACTAACAATAATAAGCGAAAATCAGCAGGTAGTACGCCCGCAGTGGCGAGCACTAGCAAGGTAGGCATAGTACGACGGATCTATAGAAATGTACGTATCGCCATCACTCATTACTTTCATGTGTGTGCGTCGCGCTGTCGCCGTCTCGCTCTCGCGGCTTGCGCGGGAGCGAGACAGCGATCCTATCTGTTTAAATTTTGAAATTCGATTTTAAACGCGGCTTTACAAGCCTCAAGCGTGCAAGCGAGAGCGATAGCACCGGCACTGGTGTGCAAGCGAGAGAACAGGAGTTTGGCATGTGTAAATGCTTAAAGTATTTGATGATGACAGCGAAAGGAAAGTTCTAGCCTAGCATGAAATGCTTCGTAGCTCTTTGTGCAATGGCTTTTGGTAATATGGGTATATTAATATACAAAATCGTGTAAAAAATCTTGTCTAAAAATTGCCCGTGGGAGGTCTATGAATAACGTGAATGTTTTTTTTTATTTAGAACCAAATTATTCCCAATTTCAATACTAGAGAAGAATGACATTGAGAGTTCAGTGACCATTCTTCGCTTAACATTAAACTTATATTCACGAAATTAGTAGATCTCTCCATCTTAAGCTGTTTCATCATCAAATCGCATTTAAACAGATAAAAGCGTCGACTTGTTTTCCATAAAGTTACTTTTTATTTTCTAGTTAGATATCCTGATATTCTCTTATGATTCGATGGATATGCATGTGCAGTTGCCTAAGTAGTCAAAATAATACTTATTGCTTTGGTGATAAGTTAGAAGTGTAAAGCTCATTTCACACCAGAATAGTTAGCGGCGCTTAGTCTGCTAATATTAAGTCACAATGGTTATGATTGGCTACTTAAACAGAAAGCGTCATTAGATGTAAACTTAAACTGTCTAATGTACTCGCTGCAAACCAAAAACCAGCTGAACTAATAAAAGTTAAAGAGTTGGCAAATAGCAATTACTTCTCAAGAACGACTAAGCAAGCAGACCACGAGCTCTTCAGGATCTTGTGAAGAAGTGACATGATGAGAAAATGTTTACCTCGGATAGTCATCATTTTTAATATTTTATTTAAAGTATTAAAATCGAAAATTTGAGTGAAACGTGTCGATGGCGCTACCGTGCTTCAACCAATTAACATGAGCTTATCAAAAATTGCAACGTCAGGATTCCGTGGCCGAGCAGTAAGGCACTCCGGCTTAGGAGGATCGTCTGATCGTCGCGGGTTCGAATCCCATCGGAATCGAAAACTTTGATAAGACTTTTAATTTCTCGTGATCATATTTCGTTAGGTTTTTACAAAATAAATTTATTGCAAAACTTGCATTATTCATCCAGAGAAACTCAATTTTTGGTCGATCAATTGTCATGCAAGAGCGCCGCTAACTGACAGAGTAATGTGAAAGAGGCTTAATTTACGACTATTGGCAAACTGTAATTATAAGATCCAGTTCTCAACATTTATTGGGTAAAGGTATTATTTTATTATTCACTGTCATCATATATTCTATTCGAAGTTAGGAAATAATGCATGTTTGCATGTCCTTAGGTTTCTTACTTCGATCATAAGGTTTCTAAGTTCTGAAAGACAATCGTTGTTTTTAGGTCATAATTCATATACGACTTAGGCCCGCAGTTTCGTTAACCAGAATTTTAAATAGCCTATCTATATTAAAGAATTTTAATTGAATAATTACGTTTTAAAACAAAAGAAAAACCGACTTCAATGTTCGACATTACACACGGCGTGACTCAGGGAATCAATAAGTCATCCATAAAAATCTAAATAAGAATAAGTTTTTTTAAAATATCATCAAGTACAAGCTTTTAATGGATTACCGTGATCTGATTGAACTCACCGATGTAAGCACAACATTTCATTTCAATCAACCTATTTTCTGAGGAGTTCCGTTCTCCATCATCGGATCAGCTCGCAGTCATCGTATTTCAAATTAGTAGATGATACTTGACCGATGTAGTGAGTTTCAACTCAATCAACCTATTAACTGAGGAGTTCCATTCTCCATCATCAGATCAGCTCGCTATCACTATATTTTAAAATTTTAGATGATACTTGATCTACAAACCGAGTTTCAACTAAATCGGTCGATTATCTGAGGAGTTCCCTCCATCATCAGATCAGCTCGCTGTCACCATTTTTGAAAATTTTAGATGATATTTAATCTACGAACCGAGTTTCAACTCAATCAGCCCACTGTCTGAGGAGTTCCCTGGAACAGCTCTTGACTCCATCATCAGATAAGCTTGAAAGAAAGAAATAAATAATGCTAAACAGATAATGCTTAGGCTCCACCGGCGTCTAAAGGCAATAATTACCAAAACTGCATACATTTTATGTCAAGTCTCGCGACACGTGAGTTCCTGGCATTAGTATATTGTCAATTTGACATATTGCATAGAGAGTCGTAGACTTATCTGTCGATTCGATTTACAATGGCTAGGAGGGAAGGTTTTTAGAGTTTTACGGGCAAATTATCAAACCCTCAGGAATAAAATTTATATGGGACCACCTCTGGAGTATACCCTTTCAAACATAAAAATAATTTTGTAAATCGGGCCACAATTGGCTGAGTAATCGCGTAACATGATACAAAAAAAAAAAAAAAAAAAAAAAAAAAAACATACAGGCGAATTGAGAACCTCCTCCTTTTTTTGAAGTCGGTTAAAAATGAAAAATGTTTAGTACTGAGTAATAAACATCTGAGCGCTTCCGTGCTTCGGAGGGCACGTTAAATTGTCGGTCCCGGCTATTGAAGTCGTTAAGCCATGACGGAGGCCTTAAGGCGGCCTAAAAACTCCGTCACCAGAGTTGGCCACTGACTCATACGAGCTTACTTACTTTTAATATTTTTCATTTTCATAATGTTCTTCCAGTCCAAAATCTATAATCTATACCAAGTTGCATACAAATCTGTGAGGTAGGCGTGAGATTTATAATATGGGAATAGGTCATCTGTTCAACCGACCGCAACCAATCACAGTGCAAGAAACGTCAGTTTTGGATCAATTCCTGCACTGTGATTGGTTCCGCTGAAGTCGGAATCATGGGTTCTATCTACATTCGGTCACTTGTGATTTTTTGTACTTGTAAAATTAGACTCTATTAGAATCGCCTTTATTTAGGTTTAGCCTGTATTAGTTTACTAACCCTAGGATTATAAACTATCAATTCATTCATTTTCATACATCCATTGCTTTTGTGTTATTTTCTTTTTACTAACTGCCTCGGACACAATTCATCAACATTTTGAATAATCAAAATTACCCAAAAAAAACTGTGTTTGAGAACCATCCCAACTTATTTTTTGATACTTTAACGTCAGCCTACAAACGCAGATTTAAAAGTTGAGTTGAGTATTTATTAATTTTATGATGTGAATAGAATATTAATCACTGTTCTGAATCTGTCTTAAAAATATAATGTTGGTTAAAATTGCAATTGTAATATATTTTTTTAATAACTTGTTTCTTAAAGTTATAGAGGCTACACCAAAAAATTTAACAAAAAGTGTAGAATAAAATAGAAAATGTGTTGATGAAGTGTCCAAGTTCTTCTATACTTTGCATTTTATCGTGTGCATGTTATGTGAAACTGGATTTTTCAAATTGTCAAAATTTCAAAATTTATATACTTCTATGTTTACTCTGTGCTTTAGATAAATATTAATTTAAACTAGTATTTATTTGCATGTATCTAAATCTAAAGAAAATCTTTTAGAATAATTTTGAACAATAATAGTTCAAACATGATCTGTCCCATAAAAGACTCAAAAGATCTTTGATCCATATTCCCAAAAACTCTTATATCAAAATTCTATTCCATACAACGGTCAACGAATCGAGGCATTTTGTATGAAAAAGCATCAACTGGCTAACTTCATTGCCTAGATCCATCGACCGTAGTGTGAAGTTCGTATTGAGTGGCGCATTTCAGACTACGCTATAATATTGTGCTATACAAGGTCTTTTATTTTAAACTACACAAACTGACAGGGCTTCAATTTTGGGTTGTAAATAGACGTTTGACCGTATCATTTAATTCCTAAGTCGATTTTAGTTTTCACTTCAAAAAGTATTGATTTTTTATGACATGTTGCATAACATTTTCAAGGAGCACAGACGTTGACCAATCACAGCGCAGCAACATCACGTCACACGCTCGAATGGACTAAGTTATACAAGAAGCAACAATCAATTAAAAGGATAGTCTATCGATTTTCTCAAGATTTTCATAACAAAACAAAAAAAAACAAATATTTTTTAATTTATTTGTTGAACCCAATCCCTGAATATAGTTAGTTTAAAATGAAAGACCCTATAAAGTATAGCAAAGAAGGGCCTCCTTTGAAGAGAGTGCGGGACTGCTATGCTGTCAGATATAGCACATCATATCGCACCAATCTATAGCGTATAATAAGCAGTGTGAACGTGTCCATAATAAATGTATGGTGCGCGATATTGTTGTGCTATGAGCTATGATGCTATATATTATAGCGTAGTCTGATATGCGCTTTATTGCCTACTGTAATGTACAATGTATCAGTACTCGGTTTTAACAAGTTATGTACTACAGACTGCGACGGCGGTGGTGGAGAAGGCTAAGGCGGCGACTCGGGCGACGCCCAAGCGGACGCCCGCTAAGGTTGCTAAACCGGAGCCCACGGTGACGCCGCAGCGTAAAGGACGAAGGGCAGCCGCGAAAGGTAAGCAAAACAACTTCATTATTTCATAACATCCATTTTATTCAACCTATCTCGCTTTGGGTCACTGCCGGGTAAAAAGGTCTTTCTCTCAATTTTTCCACACGTTCCAATCTTTCTTTGTGGCGCAGTGGTCGACGTAAAAGGTGGTGGGTTCGATCCCCGCGGCGGGAAAAATGTTTACATGATCTACAAATATTTGCCTTGGGTCTGGGTTAGGTTAGTTTTCTATGTATACATAGTGTGTATGTATTTACAAACAAAAAGTATTTAAGTAGTGTATCAGTCATAACACGAGCTCTGCTTATTTTGGGGCTAGATGATGCTGTGTGAAAAAGTCCAGCAATATTATTTATTTACTAGCTGTGGTACATACATTTTGAATAGACTAAGTATGCTATTCGGTCACTATCTACGCCAATTCCAAGTTTCATCCAATTCGGTTCACTGGTTTAGGCGTGATTGAAACATAAACATCGAAACATACTCACAAACTTTCAGCTTTATTATAATACTAGCTTCTGCGCGCGGATTCGTCCGCGTGGTACCAACATTTTGAATAGCCTATATGCTATTCCAGGTCACTATCTACGCCTGTTCCAAGTTTCATCCAAATCGGTTCACTGGTTTAGGCGTGATTGTTACACAAACATACAAACATCCAAATATCCAAACATACTCACAAACTTTCAGATTTATTATATTATTAGGATAGTGGGATTTAACTAACTTCTTATCTTCTTCTATACTATCTTCTAAACTACATACTTCTATTGCATTTCCATTGTAAATAAACACCTTTCCTCATCGCCATCGTCTCGCGGGCACAGCCCGATGTTGACACGACTCTTTATTTTCAGCGTTCATCATCCAGTAAGGCTTTTTCTTGCAGAGCTAACTGCAGCCGCGCCGCGTCGCACCACCAGGAAATAACGGACGTGCAACTGACTAACCCTGAGAGTAGACAAGTGTACTAAATTAATACATTCATACGAATTGAGCTAATTCACGATCAATTATGTAATAACGGATTTCTGGTAAAAAAAATAACCGTTTTAAATAACGTTTTTATTCTCCTGACGGACGCATGCGTCACTCTCGAAACAAAAATAGTGAAATAACACTTAAATGTTGCGCCAATTTAAACTTTAGCGTGTACGAAATAAGGACGACGTAATATGATTTGTTTTTTCCACCTAACTAATACATAATAACATCTCGGAATGTTGCACGTTTTCCGTGTCGGTAGCTTTCGGAGCGTGGAATGTACTAACCATGTGTCTTACATTACATATTGTTTGAGACCGTTATATTATTTACATCCTTTATCAAGCAATATACCAATACAATGGTATAAATGAACATACCTAAAAAAGGAAGGATTCATAAAAGGAATTTCATAGCGGCCATTTTGAATCTTTCAAAATATGTAGAGGATAAAATGGCCGCTATTTGATATTGTCAGTGGGATTTTGTAAGTAATTTACTTAAATTTTGGCTAAAAGGAAGTTATTGATATGGGATGTAAAAATAATTGTAAAGTCTTTGTTAAAGCTGATTATTAAACAAAAAAAAATGGTTTGGTCTGAAGAGTTGTATTGATATTGGACATTGGATAAGTTTACAACATAAATAAGTTCAGTATAAAGAGATAATGTTGGGTTGCTCAAAGAAAATATTTCATTTAAAAGTGAATAATAGTTTGATTTAAGTGCAATGACATGTTGTAAACTTATCAGTGCCAACTTAAGTATGATTGTATGAGATTTATTTTTACTTTTGAACAGCATAATCGTGGTTTACTTATATTTATTGAAATTTTAAAGTTCATTGCAAATAGTATGTCTTTTAAAGTACATATTAGAATTATGATTTTTTTTAATGAGTCCTGTTTAGCGGGTGATACATATTGTCAACTCTAAATGCACCAAAAAACAGGGCTTGTTAGAGAAAGCATTAGTAGCACAATTCGTCGTATTGTAAAAGATGAAATTTTAAAATAAGTTGCTTGATTGTAAGAGAAATGAAATATTAGTGTTGTCAATTTCCCCTAAATAAGCCCATGTTTACTGGATATTTACGATTGTTGCTATGTAACATTATCCTGGCAATTATGGAAACTAAAGCAATAAATGGCCTGAAATTACCTTTAAAATCTGTGAATTTTAACATTTTACTCTGAGATAAAAAAATATTCTTAAGCATATTGAAAATCTTCGACAATTTTAAGTCTTCATAGTTTATGTCATATCTTGATTTGTGGAATGATATTGTATCAATTTTTTTACATTTGAGTGTAATCAGGTAATTTACTATTTAACGTGGACTAATGATATAAGTTTATCAGTGTAAATATACTATCAAAATGTTACATGATTGGCTTGTGAGGCAAGTATATTTATTCTATGACATGCGTTAATTAGCTCCTGCGACTTAGCGACTGTTGGCGAAGTTTGCCGAACGGTGTCGGTGATGGTCACGTAACTTCAATGATTTTTCCCAATCTCAAAAATGCCCAACTCGCCTAAATAAGTTTTCACTTCAAGGACTTCACTTTGTACCAAAACGCTAACTTTCGCATAATTCTTCATAAGGCAAAACTGGAGCCTGTGACGATAAGAATAAATATAATTGCCCTTGTCATAAATAGGTTTGTTTGTAGTCTAGAGCGTTATAAGGATTTAGTTGACCTATCGCTAAGCAATAGTTCGGACTTCTCTTTAAGTGTAGGCTAAAAAAATCTAAAATTTCGCATGAGTTATCGATTATTGTACTTTAGGTATTCGACAAAAGTCTTGTATATCAGTACAAAGAATTTAAAATCTATGGGAAAATGATTTTATCATTGACTTTTGCTGCAACTTAGAAATATATTTTGATATGATCGGTGTTTATTTTCGATTTAGATGTATTGCGTGTGTATGTGGTTTTTGAATTGACGAAATTCTAAAATGCCTTTGTAATCTGTTATATCCCGTTCGGACCAAGCTCTTTTATAAAATTGTAACTGTGAGATCGGCATGTAGGTACATATTTTAGATGCACATTGTTTTTGTCTCTGAAACGAATCACTACACCTATTATAGGTGATTTATGTTATTCACCAGCTATTAAACAAATTTTAATTGTCAAATAACCTTTTTAAACATAATTTCAATGTTTTAATCTTTAGTTTGCATACTATTGTATGCATGAACATGTTTTAGTAAATTTTTGTTACATCACCCCTCTATTTTAAGGTTTGTTTAACATGTATGTTGGAGGTTAAGACCTCTTACTGTTAATTCGTTTTCCATAAACCCCATGTTGTTAGGTTCCACGTTACAATACTGTCAGACCATCTTAGGGTCAGTCCATACTGAGACGTTAGGATAAATTTAATAGTGGCGCTTTTCATACTAAATTGCCTACTGCATATCGAAACGGCTGACTTCACGAACATCTATTCCATCTGCCATGTTGTTGTGATGTTTTTTTAATCATAAAAGATGCGCGTTGCGCCGCGGCGTCTTCCGTGGCTCGATATGAGCTGACTTTTATTTTTAAATTGATTCAGCTGGCAAATGTCTTTGACGCTCTCTTGCTTGTTATTACTTTGATCTCTGTCTACAATTTTTAGTTCAATCTGACAGGCTTTGATAAAGCTTGTAGAAAATATCGGCCGGATGGAGCTTAAACTGATGTGGCTTCATCAGTCACTTGGCTGGTTTTGGGTTTTAGAAAAATCTTCCATTAGACTTATTACTTAACTCAAAGTAAAATAGCATTGACATGTCATTGGTATCTGGGAGCTGAATAAATTTCATGTATACAGCAGGGATGGTTGATAAAGCAATCGTGGAAATATGTTTGTATGGAAATGGTGACTTTGAGAGAATTGGTCTGACAAGGCCTTATTCAAAATAGCTCTCGGAGCATGAGTGTGTGTGTGTGGAACATTATTAGAGAATTAATAACCTAAGTTTAAGGTGGTATTTTTAAATAGGTTAATTTAAAAAGAACAGATAAGGGTAGAATATAAATTATTGTGCGTGTATTTCTGTTGATAAGTACCTAAGGGGTGATTGTTAGTGTCTCTGTCTACTACACTCCGGTACAATAGTTGTAAACTTATTTTAGCGTTTTATACAAAAAAATATCAGTTGGAGAGTACTATTGTAACAGAAAGTCCACAAATTTATATTGCAATTCAGAATAAATATAATAATTTAAGAAAATTATGAGTGTTTTACTTTATTTAACCCCTTCTTACTTCAAAACTAACACATTAAGGCACAGGCTCATCTCAGTCTGATATCTATCACATGATATTTTGTTTAGGCAGTTTGTTATAAAATAGGTTTCAGGATAGGGTATAAATAAAAATAAATTTTACAATCAATATAAAAATCATTTAATCATCTTCAACAGTTTCCAATGGATACTCAGACATGATTAATCCTCGGCTCCACAAAGCATCAGCTAACTGTATCTTCTCAGTATCAGAGGCCAAGTGAAGGCTCTCTACCGAGACATACTCAGGGTAGGCAGTTATCAGGTTTTCAATCCCTGGAGCAAAGTCCTCTTCAATCTCCAAGAACGGAAGCTCACTTCCATGGTACTCCATAGAGTTCTCCACATAGTAGTAGATCCTTATCTTGTCTTCAGAAACCATTCTCAGTATATTCTTGCGGAGCAGACGTATTCTTGTATCAAGAGCTATTTCCACTCTGTTTATGACTTTGCCTTCTTCAATCATGACATCTGAGTCTCCATAAACAGTGACAGCTTTTTCCAAGTCGCTCAGAACTGGAGGCAAGGCATCAGTTTGGTAATTCTTATGCATTTGATCCACAGCATCATCAATAGGAAAGTGTTTGCTGATAGAATTGAATAGGTCCTTCACTAAGCTTGCTATCTCGTTCCTCCGAGGTGTCTTAGAGTCGGAGTGAACTAGACCAAAGTTGTCATAAATATCGAATGGCAAGCCTCTTCTTAGTTCTACATTTTCAGTTATAGCCACTTGTAATGCTGCAGGTATGAGTTTCTCAAATAAATCTGCCCAAGAATGCTTTTGGTACATACTGATTGTCACATGAAGTGAATGTTCACCATCTATAGTGACTCCTTGATGGATATAACCTCGAGGGAAGTAAAGCATGTCACCAGCTTCTAAAATAACTTCAAGAATCGGCTCTCCTATTTCATTCTGGTCGTAGTTCTTGGAGGAGACTCGTGGTAGAACCTCATTGGGGCTAAGAGGTTTGTAAACTCGCCAGAGCTTTTTCCCTTCAGCTTGCAAGATGAATGCTTCAATATCATCATAATGTGGTGCAAAGCCTTGACTGTCAGGCGGGGTGAGGTAAGAGTTGGCTCCCACAAAAGAGTTAAAATACTCTTGTAAAGTTGCATTCAGTATGTGCAGTTTTGGTATGTAAGTCTGAGGGTTCAACAACCTTATGCTGCAGCCATTTAGATAGTAATCCCAAACAAGGTGAGGATGAGCTCGGCCTTCTGGATTATGAGTCTCCCTCTTACCATCAATATAAGATGTCACATCAATATTTTTGGTGAACTGTATGTTCTCATTTCGCATCATTAAGTCAATGGTTGGTGTTGAAATTATTTCTTTATAGTAGGATGGTTTCCTACGAGATATGTGCAAAGGTTTTTTTTCCCAGACACGTTGGAGAAACTCTTGGGGGTCGTATGGAGCTATCATCCATTTGAACACTTTAAGGCCCTCTTCAGCACTGTCCGTCTGTACGGGAACAAACTCAATGCTGCCGTTGCTTGAAACTGATCTTATCTCTAAAATATCTGAATCGGCTTCTTGAATTGGCACCGCTTTAACCAATATGGGAACCTCCTCGCTTTCAGATACTCTAGTAATCCTCTTATTTTCGAATTGAATCGCCGGCGTAGGTTTGGCTAACTTTTCTCGCTTTTTCTTGTGCGTTTTTTTCTTACCGATGTTTTTGTCGTCCTTTTTCTTCTGTTTATTCTTTAGCTTATGTGCTACTTGAATCTGTACGTCGTTCGGGATATTTAGTTCTTTCTGAGAGGAATCAGATTGTTTCTTCTTTCTATTCTTTCTTACTCTTTTTGGCTTTTTACTAGCCATGTAAATAGAAAACGCAGATGGTGCATCCATATTCTCCAGTGCAATAATGTAACACTGCTTCTTTCTTTCTAGTTGTAGTAGATATATAATATCTGCGATAAATAATCACGAATTCACGAGCAGAGAGATAAATTAGAGTACTTTAGGAGAGAGAGCAACACAACACACACCAACTTCTTTTTTGGTTATGTTTTTTGATTGATGTTTTTTTTTTACCCACGGATATGGATAGTAATACTGGCCGGACCACACACCACCCACAGTGCCGCCAAGCGCCGGACAAGAGGAACTTATCGAATTTTACTGAAAAAATATTTTTCTGCCATGCCAATGCGTTAAAGTGCCTCTCTCACATTACCCGGGCCCGGCGGACAATCCGGAATCAGACTGAGACAAATATTCGATCTCGTCCTCGTGTGGTCCTCGGAGAGTCATTGTCAGTTCAGTGACTGACACTGACAATAACTCTCCGAGTTCAGTCAACTGCATTCAAACTGTCATTTTTGCCGTTCCGTTTTTAGTTGAATTTCTACTGCGATAGTTCCATCTAACGAGTATAATTTTCGGTTAATTCGTTCGAGTGTGTCATCGCCTGTCCTGTCCCCTACCATTGTATTTCACTTTGGCCTATCCATTATGATCACTACCCAATCTGTGCCAATAATTTATTTATTTATTAATAAGTAGGCCTACCATCTCATCTTCGAAGAATATTCTTGATAGAAGCATCTCATCTTCCGCGATAGATAACGATTATAATACTCATAAATCAAAAATAAGTTATTAGTAAACTGATTGTTGTGAATTATTTTCATAGTTCACTACCACTAGGTATAGGTAAACAAAACTTTTTTAGGTAGTAATTAGGTATTAAGTAGTAGCCTACTTAAATGAAACACCGATTAAACATTTGAAGCTGATTTATTTAGGTATCTTTAGGTAGGTAGGTACTTATTTATTTATTACTTCGAAGTTTTCTATGACACTGAAAACCAGAGCTACTGAACTCTTCCATACAAGCACACATTAGACTTCAGATGATATCAATTATGGGATGAATTTAAGTAGGTATTTATTAATCTAATATTAAGAAGGTAGTACCAAATACGCTTATGCTTAGACCATTCGATTAGGTACCTACCTTCCTATTTTAAAGGTAGGTAGGTACCTAAATAACACGATATTTATACCTACCTACGTCGTTAAAAGTTTTCCAATTTGATAATTTCATTGCTCATTTGAAGAAAAGTGGTTTAGGTACCTACCTACCAACCTGTAGTGTTAAAATAAGTTATAGGTAGATGATAGGTAAGTATATTAATATAGGTCTTTATATATTTTTATAAGGAATAATAAGTACCTATATTATTTCTTTAGTAAAATAGCTGTGTATGTATAGATTATTCATAATCTCTTCTTTACTTTTTGATATTGTCATTGATTGCATTTAAAAACTACGATTTAAACAACATTAGGTAGTTAAACAATGTTTTTGTTTGGGAGTGTTTATATTTTAACTTAAAATACTTATATATTTCGCAGCCACTCAAGAGATTAAAAACTACAAAAATATTTTTGATAGGACCTCCAAGAATATTTCAAGGTATTTGAGCAAAATATTACTATTTGTAGTTACCTAATCTATTTATAAAGCATTTGTGCTAATGCAAATAAAAATCAGACACACTTTTTAAGTGAAACTATTCTTATTCTAAACAGATGGTATATTTATTTACTTATTTATTTATAATAATATGATAGCATTATACATATTTTAAGAGGTAATATTATTTAACTTATTGGTTATGTAAGTGCCTACTAGATACATTCTATAAAATTCAAGTTTCTAAGGATTGGTCTTCTATCACGCATAAAATTGATACGAACTACGTCACAATAATTTTAAGTCAATTCTAATATTTTAGTATGCGGATGATTAGATATATTTTTGTGAATATTTATTTAGATTAGGTATGAAAGAAACTAATGATTAGATGCCTATCTCATATATTTTTTTATGAATAAACGTTTTAGATAATAATAATTATTATATAATACATTACCATTTACATAAATGGGTAGGCAGTTCAATACACCCTATAGAAATGACGTGTCTTGGTACATTAGTGATAGATATTATAAAAAAATCATGTTATCAAAGACACTTGTAGATGTAGCGACCTCTATCCATCGCTACACACTCAATGATATTTACCTAAATAACACTCAAGATATGACCGAATTTGATTTTTACTGGGGATACATTTTTGCATTGATTTGATATGACATCGATTTGTTTGAAAGTGATAATCATTTAAAAAGGTCTTTCAAAAATTTTATGCATGCTTTGCGTACCTATACATTACGTGAAGGACAGTGTCAGTCTGCATAGATATTACAATGTTTCCGTTTTGTATATTTTCAAAAACATCCTCCAGGGAGGTGGCTTTTACATAAAAAAGAATTAGAAAAGTGCGAAAAATTTGCAAAACTTTGTCAGTCTTATTTCCAACTCGGTTCACGCTTGTGGCACGTTGCCGGTAAAGTAGGTATTGAAAATTTGTGAAATAGAAAGAAAGCTTTTTGGGACGGTCGACAAGGGAATCCTAAAATGATATTAAACATACAAGTGAACATTTAGGCACACTTACTAACTAAAAAATTACTTCTATTGGACTCCGTGTCAGAAATCATAGGACTTTTACTAAAATATCGATGAAACAACCACAATGATCTGATGAAACTACGGTAAGAGTGACACAACATTACTAAGATACTTTTGTTATATATATTTGTTTTTGTCACGGAGCATACAATACAACTACTTACGTCCTTTCTACTCTCACAGTACATCGATGAGCAAAATAAGTAAAAGTTTCAAACTAAATAGAGATTCCTGAGTCGCCAGTAGCACCCTCCGTTTATATCTCTGCGCACATAGACATGGACCTAATGAGATAGTCAAATCGCTAGACAAAAGTAGGTAGGTATGTATCAGAACTCAGAAAGTCGGGAAAATCGTACCTTGACGGGAGCAACCCGATACGTTATGGTCTTTGAAAAAGGTTAGTACCTATCAAGAAAAATAATTTACCTATTTCTTAGCTTTTGGCCAACTTTCTTTGCATTTCAAACTTTCCCGCGCAAATACACTCGACGCCATTTTGATTTTTAATTGAATTTGTACCCTATGTATCTTTATTTTAATTTCCCCTTCCTTTTTACTACGTATGCACCTACGTTATGAGCTGTAGGTACTAAACCCCTTTCTACTTTGTCTATCGTGCTGACTAGCTTTGATCTTCAGTGCTTCAGTGCTCAATGAACGCGCATGTCTCTAGCGTGAACCGGCGTGGTATCCTCAGGACTGGGCGAATCATCGACATGCGGCCGGATGTGCACAACAGAACGGCGTTGATCATGATGATTATAATCATCTCTCATCACCAGCCCACCAAGTCCGTATCCTGGACCCATCACCCCGGATCCACTGAGACGCATCTTCTCCGGGTCCTCATCGAGTTTCACGACTGAGAAGACGGTGCTGAGGTTCAGTTGCGGGATGTCGTAGAATACCGTGAGCGTCAGGAATAGAAATGCGAGCCCCGCTAGTAGATAAACTGAAAGAGATAAATCTAGATTAAAAATAATTCTAGATAAGTAACAATATACCTACCTGCCTACAGAAGTAATTAGTTATGTTACTTTATATTATTATCTATTGTGTGATCTAAATAGGTACCTATACTTGTTTTGGATATCAACAAACAACCTAAGTAGGTACCAACCTATTACTATTGCGACATACGTACCTACTAATAATATAACTTGTAATGTGGTTGCAATGGTAACAAAGTCATTATCTACTCGAACTCGAAAGAGTGAATACATATTCGAATGGTGATTCGATCATTCCTCCGTTGGGTTCTTAGACAAAATGTTCGTATTAAGGTTCGTAGTAGGGGTTATCTAATTTTCGGATGATAGCACAGAATACAGATTAATAGACACGTTTGTCTTTTGGATACTAGTCGAAAATTAAGTAATTACTATCTTATTAAAATGTTAATAAGATAAAATTAGCATTTAATAATTAGCAACGTTAGACTTTGGTCAAGATAATTATTTTGTACCTACTTAGATTGACTTACTTTTAAAGAAATCCCATGATGACCAACTTGATCTAAGGGGCGGTTTACACTAGTCAAGGACAGTGGCAAGTAACAAGCCCTACCTTACTTAGTAGGGTAGTAGGTAGATCGGCCGAGTCAACTTTTTGTCTAGGTGCTCACCACTTGTTACTGTAAGTATCTATTTTTTTACTTGTTACTTGACACTGTCCTTGACCAATGTGAACCGCTTATAATTTAATATTTAGGTATCGCGCCTTGGATAATAGGTTGTCCTAATAATACTGTTTAGAGTGTTTTAGGTACTTTTCTGTCATGAATCGGGATAGGTAAGTTTTTTGTAGATTGCTAGGTAGGTACTTACAAGTAGTTGCCATTTTGTAGACAGCCCGGTAAGGCTGGTCGGGCGAGTCTCCGGGGATATAATCCCCCAGGCCGATGGTGGTGATAGATATGAAGCAGTAGTAGAAAGAGTCCAGGAAGTTCCACTCCGGCTCCAAATACATGAATATACTAGCCGGAATCAGCAACACGACGGCGACGAATAATGTCACTGAAAACAAAATTATAGATTAGGTTAGGATTATGGTAGAGAGTTAGTAGGCACCTTCTGGGTAGGCTCGCTCCATCGTAGACCCATTCTTGCCTATGGTAGTTTCGAGGTCAAGGGCCGACCCATTTATCATAAAAAAAAATATTAGGTACGGTCTACCTAATTATTTATTTGCCTACCTAGGTATTACTGGTATTACCTCACAAAGGCGGATTGGTCTTAATTATGTGTGTGTAGATTTGTAGAACATGACAGTGATCAGTTAGCTTTCGTTGAGACAGACCAATAGCTGTAGCCTGTAGGCACCTATACCTACTTATCAAACTTGGACTTAGGCTTACCAATAATAACGAGATGTATGAGTCGTATAGTGAAGGGCCGGTAGAGATGCCCGAGGCCAGCGTTGAGAGCTCTCAGCAATGCAGTCGCCGGCAACAGCAGGCGCTCCACCACCGCAGTCAACAGCACCAACGTCAGCGGGATCCCGAGTAGAGCATACATTATGCAGAACAGCTTGCCGGGACGGGTCAGCGGCGTTATGTGGCCGTAGCCTACAAAATTGCAAGACATAATTGAGTAAATTGTGAGTTTTGTGAAGGTACGTAAACTGCCATTGGATTTAGGCATTTCGTCGTTTCTATAGAAGGTATATGTACTACACAATTTAGTACGATAATCTCACTGGACTTCCCATCCGTTGACCGTGCTAGGTAGCTTTCACTCACCGATAGTGGTGACAACAGTTGAGGAGAAGAACAACGACTGGCCGAAGCTCCAGTTGTGGCCGCCGCTGACGTTCCGCGACGCGGACACCCCGCGACTGCTGGCTCGGATCACTTCATCCAGCAGGCTCTCCAGGTCATCATCTGTGAATAGAAGACATTGGTGAAGGACTAGTGAATTAACATTTTTGTAAAAAGTTACTGCTAGCGATATCTATGAATGTAAGCCATCATCGAGTGCTGGGGCAAGTTGTGGCCCAACTCTCGTCTTGGCCTATCATTATTCAGTCTAGCCCATCTCTACTTGGTGCGTGTAATCCAGCCTTAACTTTCACAGTTTAAACAACCTTTTCGCAGATTTACAAAAGCATTAATTTCAATTAGGCAAAATAAATGTTTTGTGAAATTTCGCCAATTCATTTCGTACCTATTTACGTTGGTGAGTTTGTTTACCTACAGTTCAATTGTTGATCTAACTACGTAAACCTATGTACCTACCTTCCTACTTAATAAATAATTATTTTTACAAAACTAGTAGTGCTAGTAGGCATTTATACTTAGTACTCAAACATATACCTAGCGTAGTACGTACCTAGATAGAATTCTCATTTCCCTACCTAAATTTCATTAATGAAGGTAGGTAATTTGATAACGGTTTTCTTTTCTCATGGTTAGTTCTTTTTCCCGGGCGAATATCACGTTTCGTTCTTCGCATTCCTTCATTATTATTTGAAAGGCTTCTTGGGAGAAACGTAAGCTAATAAAATAACCAAGTTGGTTACATCTACTACAGATTAACAGATTTTTTTAAATGCTTAGCTACCTAACCTACTTAAAATTCGTAAGTAAAACTCCACAGTACTGCCTACGTCAATACGAAATAAAAAATGTAGCGTTAGCCAGCTTTGCGGTCCGCGTATCCGTAGCCGTACCAGTAGCGTAATCGCATTAATTAAAAGTTTGGCACGGGTGGCGCCGTGAGTAGGCAGCTTTATTTGCGGGTTTGGGTTTTGGGTTTTGTGCACAGGACTTTAAAAAAAACGCTACCGAGTTTATGATTTTGTGACTGTCTCCGGTTTAAAAAAAACGTAACAACAGCAATAGACAACAATGCAACGGTTAGGGTTTTTTTAGACTGACTATGAAGAACGAGCATCGGGATTATGGATTTAAACCAAACCCGAACGCAGGTTGGTAATAGGAGAGACTATAGTATTTTTCACGTAGGAATAGGAACGTATCCCTGACACATATAACTTTAACGTTTTACGCTGTACAACAATGAAAATTTTTGAAATAAATGAAAACTAGTGATAATACTTTATGATACAACTTCAATAAAAAAGGATTTTGTCTATTTCCTTTTTAATTATTTTAAGCGCCTTGTCACGGAACCGTTCGTAACGTCTAACGTCTAGCTAACCGTTCGTGAAAAGGACTTTATGAGTGTTTATTACCTTTCCTTGGAATTACAGTCTTGATCCTGTTTCAGTAGGTACAGGACAGGACCAAGGATATAAATGTCTGTGTACAGGCTTCATTTTACTGTGATTAGGTACATAGTCAGTTATCATTTTCCTTATTTACCTACCTACCTTTTATAATCTAGGTTAATGTAGTAGAATAACCCCTATGAACTCGTAACCAATACAAAATACAACATTTTGTATAAGCAATATGTTAGTAAGTACAATCACTCACAGAGGCCATTAAATCATTACAAATTGCGTGTACAGTAGCGTGCGGCTGGGGGTAACCGATACCCTCTCACCTCGGGGCGGTCAACGGTGTGGCATCAATAAGACGTCACAAAATGGCGGGAGTTTGCGTAAGAAACTGATTGCTACTGATGTAAATAATGAAAGCAAGAAAATATTATGATTGGGTTACCTATCTAAGTACCTACTAGTAAGTACTTAATTAGTAATTTTTTTAAGTGGTAGGTAACACTTAAAAATAGCCATAGCAATGTTATAATATATGAAGATAGGTTATCGAACTAGATCTGCAAATAATTATCTTCCTCTGAGATCATTTGAAACCTGTTTCGTAGGTACAGACAGCGCGACGAGAGTTCATATTAAACATTTTGTTTTGAATCTACCTACCTAAAAAAAAAACTACCTACAATACTTATCTTTGGAAATTTTGGTTAAGTACCTATCTATACCTTTCTAAAAATTGGCTTAACCTACTTACCTATAATGTATTAGTTGCTTTGCCTTGCACAATTAGATGAGTAAGAAAATATTCAATTTTCTCTCATAGCAGGATTACAAAGAAAGGAACTTTACAATTCCAGGGTGAGTCAATCAACTATTTTACCTACACAATTCTGTCATCGAGCGCTATTATTAGATCGTTCTTCGCGGGCTGGCAACTTGAAGACACAACCAATGGATACCATCGCGCCATGCGAGCGAAAGCAAAGACAAAACAAGCTAATTATGGTAAAAGATACCATTTAAGTGTTTCCAGTCGACATTTAAGAGGTAACTTAGCATACAAATTTTGATAGAACATAGGTACCTACTAGAATTTATATGCTGAGTTACCCTCATACTGGAAACATTTAGATGACACTTTTTAAGTTTTTACCGTAATTAGCTTCTTTTATGTTTACTTTCGCTCGCATGACGCAGTGGTGGTGTCCTCTGGTTGTGTCGTCAAGTTGCCAGTCCACCAGAAACTTTATAATAAGATTTTCGGGGACAGAATAGTGTGAGTAAATAGTTGATTGACCCAGGTACTGACCGCACTCAGTCGAATCCGTAACCTTATCCGTCAAATCCTGATTTATGTAACCGCTAGCCGTTATGAACCCTGAGTGTAACATGAAACATGATTGTGGACTTATGTCTCTGACTGTACCTAACAGGTTGTACCAAAACTTTCGTAATGTTTGATTTTTCTACAAAGTCAAGGTTATAATAGAATGGGTAACTTGATAAACAGCTATCCTTTAGGGTTCCGTAATAAAAAAAACTTAAACCTAAAGTACTTACCTACAAAACTCTTTGAAAACATTATTAGAAAAATAGTATAAAAAAATAGTACCTACCTACTGATTGTGAGGAACGTCACTGGAAGGAACTTGCCTTACAAAAAAGAAACGCCCGAAGACTTCCTACACCTACACAATGCAAGTGGTCAGTTGCACTGTGCGCCCTGCAACAGATCATTGTAAGTTTAGGTAGAACTTTCTATGAAGGTAGGTATCCAATACCAACCTTCATACTATATTATTGTACGCCCACGATAGGCAAACTGTTGATACCTATCTATAAATATCTTTACATCTTTGTAAAACAGTTGAACAATATTTTTTTCTTATTTCTTCATTCGAGACCAAAGGCTTTGAATCTGCATTCGGGCTCATAACCGAATTAAGTTCAATTTAAGCCCTTTCGCCATTGTCGGATCCGAAACGGAAGACGATATACATAGTAGGTACATTACGTATACCTACTGCTTACTCAGATAACCCTTGGCTTATCAAAATCTAAATAAGTACTAAGTAGGTAAGTACTCATTCACAGTAGGAAAATTACATTTCAAAATAAACAAGATTAGGTGGGTTATGTAGGTACCTAAGTACATGGGCGGATCCAGGATTTTTTTCTGGGGGGGGGGGCACAAGAAACAAAAACTGACAAAAATTTCACAATTTATAAATTTTTCGTAGTTAGTAGGTACACAAAAATATCGACTGGGGGGGGGCACGTGCCCCCGTGCCCCCCCCTGGATCCGCCTATGCCTAAGTACTTAGAAGGTAGAATGGGTTAAAATTATCTACCTACATAATACTACTTACGATAAAAAAATACATTAATAAAATAGGTACCTATGTAGGTAAATACAGCTATTAGGTACTTACTTAAGCGAATGTTTTTGAAGTGAAAACTTCTTTAGGCGCATTTGGCAGTTTTGAGATGAGAAAAAGTTCTTGGATTCGCCTCGAAAAGGTAACGTGCGAGTCACGTGACTGCTCACCGACACCGGGTTATTTTTGTCAAGTTTAGAACCGTTTTCACTTCTGCCGGCACTCCAGGAGTGTATTTTAAATTGTTACTTATATACAATAGGTACATAGGTACTCCTACTTACTTCTTCAAACTTATCTAAGTAATAGGCTACTACATATTTATATCAACTAAGTAAACACCTACATATGTTATCGATAGATTGAAGTTATGTAGCTCGGGTCGATGCATTTCCCGAGCGATCTCAGAGCTGGGTCACGAAGGTCGTCCTGCACTCACAAGCGGAGCGTCTAGCGGAGCGATTTATCAGCTTCACAGCTAGCATTTTAGAGCGTGTAAAAACTGGGACTCTACCTACCTCCGTCAAGATGCAGTAATATGCTAATTGCACTAAACGGAACGACTGGGATGTCCCAGTCATTTTTTACACACTCTAAAATGCTGCTAATGCTTCAACAAACTGGTATTTAAAATCAGCTCTAAGTCCTGCTTGAAGTACCTATACCTTACCTAATAACCTACCATCCATCACCTTCGTACATACTCATAAATTAAGTTTTATTTATTAGAAACCAGGATTTCGCATTACCGCCTGTATTCCCAAGACTCAGTATGAGAAAAACTCTCCCCCATACTGTATTGTACTGTGTTGTATGACATACAACGATTCTATAAAAGGACTAATCGCTACGCTAATGAACCTCGACACAGCCTAATGAGATAGTTCTCCGGGTCAGCGTGAGTACGCGGGGGGGTGTGGCTGTCGACCCTAGATTCTAGGACTTCTGTATTATGTAAGTACTAGGTGTTTTAAGACTGTTGTCACCCACAGAAAATTAGGTATACCTACACCCTTTGCCAATATTATTTTCAATTGATAATTCTTATGTGAAGTTAGGTGCTACGCGGGAGCTACGCAGTGCTACGAAATTTTTCAGTAGATTTTACAATCAAGTAAGTTTTTGTAACATTTTAAAAACTTTGGGAAACATGCCTTCGCTTCGGGCTTTTTGTGATGAATTTGAAATTGGAACGTCAAGGCAAACAATGCAGGCAGGCTAAAAATAAAAATGTCGTTCCAAATTCGAATTCTAAAAAAATTGAGAAAATGTTCAATTGTGCTCAAAGAGAAAATATAGCTCAAAGAGAAATATATTTTCTTTTCGACGGAAAAAAAAACTGTTTGCTCGTTATTGAAAATGTAGGTTGGTAGACATTAGAAACTTGGCACATTATGCTGAAGTTTATGAAGAACTTTACAGGAATATTTTAGTTTGAACTTGTTAGGAGTTCTTCAGTTTCAAGTTTTCTTATTTTATACGTGAATGGGGAGGTACCTACTTTGCTTTGTTTGTTAATTTCAAACTGTTATCAGAGGTTAATAGGCTAATCCACTAATTAGGTAGGTATGTTCAACTGATTATTTGGTGAAGCATAAATTAAGTGTATTTTATAGAAATATGTTGGAGATTACAACTAGAAGGTGGGTAGGTGGTACAATAGGTACCTAGATTTTTTTATAAGTATTGACTAATCTAGGTACCTAACCTACCTACTTACTTACATTCTTTCACATGCGATTCGCCAATTTGTTTTTTTTTTTCATTTACCTAAAGAAGGAAGTACCTAATGGGTAAATAAATAAAACGGATATGAACCAACCTGTGACATTTGGATTTTTGGCCATGAAGCCTTGCTTCGCTCGAATCACTTCCAGTCTTATTTCATTCTCCATCGGCGCTTCTAAGGCCGAGAAGACCAGAGCTCCAGTAGACAGATAGCACACATAGAACACAGTATACATCAAAAGAAGGTAGGTAAACCTCTTTTTTCCGAAGATCCTGCTAGTAGCGAACAAAGGTTGGAAAGGAGGATGCTCTTCTTCATATAAAATCTCTCTCTCGATGATCATTTTCTTCGGGTAGGGATAAAGTTTGCTGTGTACCGTCATGTCATCATCGCTTCGACTGGACGTCATACTCCCATACGATTGGTTCCGGGGATATCTCTGCAGCTTTTCCATTTTTAAATTTAAAAAAGTTCGGTATTCAAGAAGTTCGTCAATCACTAAAAAACACTTCGAAATTTAAAAGTTCATGTCACTATGTCACTGGTTTTCTTTTGCTGTTCCAGATCAAACCGAAAATCCCGGAACTCGCAAAGATTTGGTCAACTGTACTTGAAGAACCTCTTCGGGTGATTAGGTTCGACGAACAACCCGAAGATTTCCGTCACTTTTGTATCACGGCGACAATTTTCAAGTTTGAAAGTTACCATTTTGATGCATTTTACGAGTTGAACGGGGAGAAGCCGGACAGGATCGTATTTCGTATCGAATAACCGATCGGAACGATGACCGTAGAGTGACTGCGAGTGAACCACACTACTTGGAATAATAATAGTAGGACAGCGGTTCTTAAACTTTGGAAGCAAACGTATCCTAATAATATTTTCTTAACCGGATCGTTTTAAACACTATGTTAGGTAATGATCATAAGTTGTTTAGATAATTACAATAAATAAGATAATGAAGTGATATGTAGGTAATTATATCGACAGGGTGGGGCTAAAATTTACCTAATCAGGGCAGCTACTTATTTTCTGTCGTAGTAAGGTACCTAGAAAGAGTTAGAAAATAGAAAATTCTGTTAGTAGGAAACTGTGAAAGGTAAGTGAATGTAGGGATGACGGCTGATAGAACAGAGTGAACAGAATCTGTTGTGCCCGAGATGATAAAATCTACAACCTCATTGGATTACCTACAGTTGTTCCATGTCACGAATGCGGGTTTGGTCTTAATTGTGTGACTAGAATTGTTTCTGTGTGCATAAGCGATACCGAGCGCTCATTCGTCAATGTAGCATTTCCGAGCACACACACACAGAAACAACGAGCATGCCCTGACATGCACAATGCACATGTACCTACATCTTACCCCATCCTACACACACAAGTAAGATCAACACGCTTTATTGAACAAAATATCTGGCGGGGCCTAGCAAATCGTACGAAAAATCGCATGGTGTAAATATGCACCTTGAGCTACACACAAGAAGCAACAAAAAAATTTCAAATTTATAAATTTTCTCGGGATTTTCATAAAACAAAAAAAACATGAAGTACAATTTTTTTTTAATTTATTTGTTGAACCCAATTCAATTCCTGAAGTAAGTTAGTTTAAAATGAAAGACCCTGTATACTTAGGTACTTACTATCTAGTGTCTTTAGGAAAAGCCTAGTTTCTGCAGAACCCACTTTAGGGATCGTTGTACCAAATTGTTATCTCTGTGACGTCATATCTTTGTACTGATAATGATAGGATTCCTTGATTATGTTTGTTTTGTTGCGTCTTAAGCAAATAAATAGAGAACGTGTAGAAATTATGTTCATTTATCATTAAACAAATAGTGAGTTATGTTTGATTGCTTTAGTTTTCTTTTATCTGGTTTCCTTCTTAGAATAGCATATTTCTATCTATCTATCTAATCAGCCCACATCTACCCACTGCTGAGTATAGGCCTCCTCATTCTCACGCCACACTTTCCGGTCGTGCGCCAGTCGAATCCATTGCCTTCCTGCTACCGCCACAATATCACCAGACCATTTGGCTGGTGGTCTGCCTGGTGTTCTATGACCCTCGCGTGGCCACCACTCGGTAACCGCCTTTTTACAGCATACAGTATATTTACTTAGGTAATATAATAGGTAATACCTAATAGGAGGTACCTACAGAATACATAGTACCTAGGTAATAAATAAATACCTACTCGAAACAAAGTTAAGCACTTAAGCACGCCTAAACTAAAACTTTTAATTAAAACTTTTTTATGTAGTTTCCAAACATCTAGCCTAGGTGGTCTGGAAGAAATCTCTTTTCGAGGATATAGACCATCAAACGGCAACTAGTAATATTTATAAGTGTCTCTGACCTCTCTTTCGACGATTTATGCCATATTCGTCCCGGTGTTTCGGCCCACGCGATTAAAAAGTCTATTTTCGTCCCACACGGTAATATTTGTCCATGTTCGTCCCGCATGCTAAAATTATTCCTACAGTTTGATATTACAATGATTTTGAGTGCCTCATAAGTCGAAGAAAAATCGTTTTTTTTTATGTTGTGTGTTTCAACTAAAAAAAACGAAAGTAAAACAAAATACTTAAGTACAAACTTAAAAGAATAAGTTTATCTTATAGTTCAATTTTAATGTGATAACGAAGTTAAAGAGAAGATTTAATTATCTTTGCTTATGAAGTAGCTCTGTGCTAGGTAGCTATAAGTATAGTTAGACTAGCTGACCCGCGCGACTTCGTCTGCGCATTTTTTCCCCCGCTTTTCTGTTGAAATTTTTCCTGAATTTTCTTTGCTATAAACCTCACGGAGCCCGAGACCTTTCCAACGAATGCAAAACCGTGGAAGTCGGTTCGTGCGTTCTGGAGTTATAGCGTCAGGAAAGAAAACCCGACTTATTTTTATAATAGTAGATAATAGTCAATAGTACCTATCAAACATGACCTAAGGCCGGCCACATACCTACGTAGGTACCTACAGCCGGAATGTTTTGCTGAAATCAGAATTCCATGTACTACAAACACATTCAGATTTTTTCAAATTATAAATTTCTCAGAATGTGTGAAAAAAGGCGTTAATTTATAATGATCTAGTATAAAAGATTATTTGATCTTTTTTTAAAAACATCATAAGAAAAGGTTGACACACCTAAACAGTAACTTCGTAACAGCGTAGGCGTAGGCTAAAATGTTATGTCTGTGCACAACAAATTTTTTCTTTAACTGTCAATGCTGGCGGACCTAGAAGTTAATTTTTTCATCTTACGGCTATTCCCAGCGAAACTCGGTAATCTTTGAAAAGCAATACGAGTGTTTTGACCTCATTTTTACTTTATAGTATGTACCTATAGATGTCTTTAACCGCGTAAAGGAAATGATCAATTGAGTATTTGAACCCATAATCAAAGTTCTACGAGCAATACATAAGTACTTATGTGTATTGTATACCTAGGTATCTAGTTGATAGGAACATAGGTGTTATGTAGGTATCTGTGTGCAAGTGAACATTATACCTACATTGTTCCTCAGAAAATCTTTTGAGGGATATAGCTAACTATTTTCAACTGCAGAAATTTAGTTTTTCTGGTACCCTAAGTACCCTAGTACGTTTCCTTAAAAGGAGGTCATTAATTTTGAGCCCAATGCCAAAAGTCAAAAGTGCCGGCCAATGAAAATAAAAGTCGGGAAGTCAATCATATGACACCAAGTCTCTAATTTAACTACTACAAATGATTTTGTTAGTGAAAAAAATTAAGAAATCTTTTGAAGTAGTGGACTTAGAGACTTAGTGCCCTCAGAAATACTCAAATTGACATATCCAATAGTGGTGTAGTCTTTATTTTAATTTTCCGGCACTTTTGACATTTGGGCCCAAGCTTGTATGGAGCCTGAACGGCCGCCTTTATTTTATTTGTGTTTACCTAACCCTAAACCTAATATACTATTATCAGAAGCCCATCTTATCAGTAATTAACCAACCTAGTTTATCGAGCATTTCAATTCTGTGGGCAACTACACTGCTAATTAATCCGCCTTTACCAAGTCTAATAGCAAAACATAGGTAATCAGCTTATGTACAATTAGCTAATTGACAAAGCATAGCTATCTACGAACATTTCGTTCTATTTTGAAACTCATTAATTAATGAAGATTAGGTTATGTTGTTGTGTATCGGAAAGACAATTATATTGACGACCTCTGTGCCGCAGTGGGTCACCCGCTTGGGACGCAGAAGGTTGCGGGTTCGATCCCCGCCGCGGGAGAAATTTGTATGATCTGCAAATATTTATCTCGGGTCTGGGTGTTTCTATGTATAATATGTATGCATTTACAAACAAAAAAAGTATATAAGTATATCAGTTATCTGGTTCCCATAGTACAAGCTTTGCTTAGTTTGGGGCTAGATGAAGCTGTGTGAAATGTCCAACATTATTTATAAAAAAAAAAATTAATTATCTACGTGGGTGACCCTAGTAATTAAAATAAATAAACTGACCTATGCTATGACACTAAACCTGGCATAAACTGAAATATGACACGGATTGACATAAACTCTGACCTATGACACGGATACACCTGGTATTAACTCAGCTAATAGCTATCACACGGTATAATATAACCCTAGCATACACTGACCTGTGTCACGTAAAACCTGTCATAAGCTGGCCAGTGACACTGATATAAGTGAATGGCATAAACTGAACTATGACATGGGTAAACATGACATAAACTGATGTCATGCACAAACTGACCTATGTCACATAGTATAAACCTGGCATAAACTGACCTATGACACATACAAACCTGGCATAAACTGACCCATGACACGGTTACACCTGGCATATGCAGCCAATGGGCAATGGCACATATAAACCTGTCATAAACTGACCTGTGACACAAGGGTGGTCGTGGAGGAAGTTGGCCCGCAGACGCCTGACCCTCGCGACAGTCTCCTCTTCAAGTGGACCCTCGAAGGTTTGGAACACCGTGGCACCTGAAGAACAAAACCAACCATTGCTTTATTCTTATTAGGTACCTATAAATAAATAAATAAATAATGCTGGACTTTTTCACACAGCATCATCTAGCCCCAAAGTAAGCAGAGCTTGTGTTATACAAAATACAAAAAATACAAAATAGTTTATTTACCAAAATAATAATTACAACATTAAGAAAATGTACATGGGTAGTTACTTATGGTCCCCGCACTAGGCAAGCCTGTGTCGCGGGAGACCGGGAACAAAGAGTTTGACAATAAGTTATTTTTACCATTGTGACAGGACAAACAAATAAAAAGAAAATTAATTGAACAAAGCAGAAACAAAAAAAACAATGAACAAACAAAAATCAGTTATGGGTACTAAGATGACTGATATACTACTTATATACTTTTTTTTTTTGTAAATACATACATATTATACATAGAAACACCCAGACCCGAGACAAATATTTGTAGATCATACAAACATTGGTCCCGCCGCGGGGATCGAACCCGCAACCTTTTGCGTCGCAGGCAGGCCCTAGCCCACTGCGCTACAGAGGTCGTCACCTATACTTTAATAAAACAATTTTATTTGCCTTGTCTTGGGGATACCTACAGTCGTGATCATGTTTCGTTTTTTTTGTGGTGTAAAAATATAACTTCCTCTTATAAAACTCTCTCATAAAAAGTGTTCGCGTTAATATGACAAAAATCCTCAAAATCTAAAATAGAAAATTACAGGCCTATCTCCATTTTAAATACTTTTAGTAAAATTTTTGAAAAAATCGTTTACGACCATATTTACAATACAATCGCAAATGGAGTGAGCCAAACTCAGCATGGATTTTTGAGACGTAGGTCCACGATAACCAATTTGGCCGAATTCGTCGTGTTCGTCCTGGAAAACATGGAGAAAGGAGGACAAGTTGACGTGATCTATACGGACTTCGAAAAGGCGTTTGACCGTGTAGATCACATCATCCTTCTTGCGAAGTTAGAACAACTAGGTATCCATGGAGACCTCCTGCGATGGGTAAAGTCTTACCTTACAAACCGGGCTCAAGCGGTGGTAGTTGGTGGATTCAGATCGGACTTCGTGGATATCCCTTCGGGCATACCACAGGGGTCCCATTTGGGGCCCCTCCTATATAACGCATATATCTTTGACATCTACAAATGCTTCACATCTTGCAACCATCTTTTATACGCAGATGATAAAAAGATTTTTTGTAAAATCAGCAACGAACATGATTCCAATAACCTTCAAAATACTTTAAATTCTTTGTCTAAATACTATCTTCTAAATAAAATATCGGTCAATGTACAAAAATGTCAACAAATATCATTCACTCGTAAAACTATTCCTTTCAATTTCACATATACTCTTAATAACATCCCAATAGAAAAAGTCAACTTTATAAAAGACCTAGGAGTCATTCTAGACAGCAAGCTATCGATGATCGAACATATTGATTACATCGCAGACAAAGCATATAAAAATTTAGGATTCGTGATCCGTACTTGCAAACCCTTTTCAGATCCCTCTTGCATTAAAGCAGTCTATTATGCTTACGTCCGTAGCATCCTTGAATATGCCAGTAGTATCTGGTCTCCTAATTATATTATCCACGACTATAAAATTGAAAGAATTCAAAAAAAGTTTATAAAACACATGAACTATCGTAAACGTATATTCTACGACTATAAAGATGGTTGCACATTTCACAATTTAATGTCCTTGAAAGATAGGCGAACGTTGTTGGATAATATGCTATTGTTTAATATACTGAACAATAACCTGGATTCGCCAACCTTACTCGCTAGCGTCAACTTTCGTGTGCCTGACAGGCGAACGCGTCACACCCCTCTTTTCTCACTCCAGCACCTTACCACAAACTATGCTATGAACGCACCGTTATACCGTATCTGCTCTGAATATAACAAAAAATTTTCTAGTGTAGACATTTTTAACAATAACAAAAATAACTTTAAAAAATCTATAGTAGACATCATATTATCTGAATAACACTCACTCAAATAAGTACACCACACTTACTCACATCACACACGTACACACACACACACAAACACACACCCCACACACACATACGTGTGTATGTGTGTGTGGGGTGTGTGTTCACACAGACATACACACTACCCGCATAACAATGTTTTTGAATTTACTTAATCCTTATTCTCCATCACACAACTAGTAGATATAATATTTTGTATTTGTAAGCATAATAATAGTTGATAATCTGTAGGATTATTGTATACTTTGTACTAGCAAGAGAGACCTTTAATTGGCTGTTTTTTTTTACGATACTGATTAAGTTTAATTTGTAATTCTTTGTAGCTGTTGGTCTTTTTCAATAAATAAAAAATAAAAAAAAATGACGAACTTTGGATAGATCTCTGCATAGATCGTGTTTGAATTAGTAGGACCGCTGGGATCACTTAGAATAGTCTTAAAACTAATTTTATTCTTGTTATTATGCGACCCTTAGACATCTTCAAAAGATCTGGAATATAAAGATCTGAGAGAATGTCTACCGCGCCTAGGGGATACAGTCGTGACCCTGTGACCTGTGTGTGTATTTTGCGACCAATACCGTGAAGAAAATGGCACGGTTTGGGGCTTAGCATTTTTATGCGATCTAATAGTCAACCTTCAGTGGGGAGCCAGTCAAACAACTTTAAAATCGTTGGGCGAAAGTTCCAAATTCAATTTTGTGTTCCACATTTGAAAACACGTGTTTTGAATAATGCTCTTTTAGCGGGAAAAGCGTGGGAGGATGCACGTGGGAGGATTTTATAGAAGGATTCCTACCTAAATAGATTTAACTACTGCCAGGAAAATGCAGAAGCTTATAATAAACAAGTAATTTAATTAATATCTATATTAAGCTTCTGAAAGCTTTAGTTCGATTACGAGGCATGCAAAAATATGGAACACCATTTTTTTATTTTTGTGTCACTTTTCTGTAGGTAACTTTCATATTCCCTTAGTGGATTTGAGTGGAATAGGTAAAGCTTATTCCCGTTTCTTATATTTTTAATTAACTTGTAAATGTTTTTTTTCTATTTCAAATGGCTTCAGCGTAGTGAACTAACTTAGTGGTAGATACTTAATTGGTTTGTGGCTTCGACAAGGCTTGGAGAAGGCTTTTAATCAACCTGCTTTAATTCTTGGGGAGACTTAGGTATTGCGTAAAACTTATAGAAAGATAGGAAGTAGGTACCTACAGTTGAAAAATATATGGAAATAGAGAATAACTAAAAACCCTAACCTAGGGCGTTTTTTTGTTAGGTTCGTGCACCGAAATACAGAATTAATGAATAAATAAATAATGCTGGACATTTCACACAGCATTATCTAGCCCCAAACTAAGCAAGGCTTGTACTATGGGAACCAGATAACTGATATACTACTTATATACTTTTTGTTTGTAAATACATACATATTACACATAGAAACACCCAGACCCGAGATAAATATTTGCAGATCATACAAACATTTATCCCGCCGCGGGGATCGAACCCGCAACCTTCTGCGTCCCAAGCTTTCATCCACTGCGCCACAGGGGTCGTCAAAGAATAGTTCTGAACACGATCGAAATTCAAGGAAAAAAACTTGTTGGCCTAGTGGCATGTTTCACGCTGGTACGGGTTTTAAGCCCTGTTGGCAACAAAGTAGCAACAAGGCTTAAAAAACGTATGCTTGCTATAGAGTAGACTATTAAAAAAACATTCTCTAAGACGATTTAAAACACTCGCCAAAATTAAATTTAAAGTTAGAAGATCAACTCTCTTTAACCGCTTCGCGACCAATTGATTCGGCTAAGCTAGAAGCTAGAAGCTTTTGCCCTTTTTTTATCGCTCGGAATAATGCGTTACGCATCCCCTTCGCCGGGGGGCGAGAGGGGTATGTGGGACTCCCGGGGACACTGGAATGCTGGAATGGAGGGGGGTCTGAGAAACCAGCAGAGCCTTTTCATCCAGTCCCCCTCAGGCGATCCCGCGTCGTGGTGAGTCGTGCAAGGCGGATGAAGGTACCCCCACACCTAGCGTCCGCTACTCACTACCAGAGCTCTTCGCTCCCTCCGTCCGCTGCGCGTTCTAATTAAAGAGTTGCGCGTGGAGAAGCCTCTAAATGGCCGCAGAGGACAGGAAGAGCGGCAACGAAACACCGACACTCCTTTTCCATTGCGTCACGGCTACTAAAAAAGATAATAAATAAATAAATAATGCTGGACATTTCACACAGCATCATCTAACCCCAAACTAAGCAAAGCTTGTACTATGTAATTATTACTTAGTATCATTATTTTAATAACGAACGCCAGTAAACCAATTGTTTGTATACCAAGTGACCAAGGTTCCCGTTATGGCCTTATAGTCATCGCACATTATAATGTGCCGCAATGCACGCGCCGCCGCCGTACGCAAAAAAATGCATAAAAAAAGAAGCGTCAAAGAATGCGGCTCGTTTCCATTGAGATAAACCACAGAATAGACGTACCTACGTAGTACATTATAACTCAATGCTCGTTTCTCGCAGCATAAGTAGGTAATGCCAAGAAAAGTCAGCCGAATCGAGCAGCTTCTAATGAGTGCGAGGGGAGTTTTGATAACCGTGATAAGTATTTGGTGGCTCCTCCGAACTCGGCTGCGAATTCCTGAAACTTCGAAAATAAACTTTTCAATATTACGATTCCGCGTGGTATGGAAAAGAGAAAGTTAATTTTGTTGTTTCAGGTAAATATTTGTTTAAATTACCTATGTGTATGAAAGGTATCACATAGATAGGATCTTTACAAGGAGCACTTTGATACATAAAATGTAATTATGTAGGTGTTAAATGAATATGTATATAGGAAAATTTATTTACAGAAACTAAGCTACTGCAATATGTACCTACACAAAATTACAAAATAAAATAGTAGTCAAGCCATCTAAGGATCATCGTAAAACGATCCAAGATAGATAGCTCAACTGATCCAAGTAACAGTCGGTTAATAGGTACCTAATTTGAATAAGCTATTTAAGAAATCTAAGAAAATTCTTCATGGATCGATCACACCACTTGCTGTGCTGATAAAATGGCTCGCAGATAAATATTTAAAAAAATCTGACCCTTTAAGTTCCTTAAGGTTAATACAGGATGTAAAAAGACAACTACCGAAAACTGAGGGGTTGCAATCAGACCATGATTCTAAACATATTAAGCGAAAAAAAACGCAAAAAAATATTTTGACTTAGCTTAATCATTTTATGTTATTTTCGGTTATTTACTACTATTACAACATAATAAGACCATACCTACCTAATAATTTCATTTATAAAAGAAAAAAACATTTAAAACTCAAAATCCAGCACTCTACGTAAAAAAACGCGCCCAAATCATACGCAAACATTACTCTTCAAACGCTGTTTTCTCCGGATATAATGCATATTTCGGAAAATCCTTTTGGATTTGGTTGTGTCGAAAGGGCCGAAAGCCGAAAGGGGTAGTTGTGTGTTGGGATGCTGTACCAGCATCCCAACACACAACTACCCCTTTCGGCTTCGGTAGACGTCTTTTTACACCCTGTATAAAATAAGAATCAGAGAGTTTACATATTTCCTTGGAAAATCATCAAAAAGTTGAACATTGAATGCTGCGGTTAGGCTATCAAACACTTCATCAGCCAATATGGCGGCCCTTAATTTTGCTAAGGTGATTGACAGGAAATAGATATTAACCTTGTTACCACCGTAGCAAGGTCTCGTTTCCTTTAAAAGCTGCCTACACAGGAGATTGGGTTAAAGTGGCATGTTCTCATTTCCTATCATAACTGTCTACACAGATAGGGTTAAACTCTATTAAGTATATGGTTATTATAGTGTTGATACACTATTAACGGGATTCGGGATATTTACCATGATTTATTGTTTTTGGAGTTTCCTGATATTTTCGAGCAGTTGCACACGCCATGATCACAAAAACAATCTATCTATTCAGCCCGGTTGCACCCACTGTGTATAGGCCTCCTCTCTATAACGCCACACTTTTCAGTCCCGTGCAGTCCTTTCCCACGCTAAGATGTCATACGACAACAAACACAATGAATATACAGGGTGTAAAAAGACTACTACCGAAAACTGAGGGGTTGCAATCAGACCATGATTCTAAACAAATTTATCGAAAAAAATGTATGTATATTCATTGTGTTTGTTCATTCCGATGGACCAGAGTCTGAAATAAAAACTCTTTTTTTTTATATAAAGGAGAAACAAAAACAATTAATCATGGTAAATATCCCGTTAATAGTAGGGTCAACACGGGTTCAACTCACCCATGCACAAGTAAAGTATCATTGCCGAGGTCAGCATAAGGATCTTGACAGCGGGCATGTTGCGCGCGTCTTTGATGCAGCCAGGCATCACCAGCCGCATGCTCAACACCTATCTGGAACAGAAACAGTAGGTAAGTGTTTAGTGTACCCTAATGTGCACGATAGGTGCCTCTGAGACGCACAGATAATCCTTTCTCACACTGGTTCGAGAACAGGTGCCATTTATACGATGCGAATTTTCGTACGATTTGCTAAGCTCATTGAACGTGCCGACCAGCGCAAAATCGCATACGATGAGCGTTTACACGTGAAAAATTGCCGTGCGATACGATATCGTATGGGTTGAAATCGCACCGTGTAAATGCACCTTCGACACGAGAAGTAGTGCAGACTAGTCGAAGCAACATCACGTTTGGGCCCATCTACTGAGATAAACAAAGGACCTAACTAAGTAGATATTTATAATAGGTTATATGCCTACTCTATCAGAAAACGCTTGGAAGGGCCTATGAAAAGCCTGATGAAGGGAAACCTTCCTCTCTCGCTGAACCGCAAACTTTTGGACGTATGCATTCTCCCCATCCTCACCTACAAATCAAAAATGACAAATCAATGACAAATCTGCAGAAGTATACAAACTCGGGGTTTGCCAGCGAGCTATGGAGCGCAGCATCCTAGGCGTGAAGTTAACCGATTGCGTCAGGCGAACAGTGAACTGCGCTCCAAAACAAAAATCGCGGACGTTGAGCAACAAGTCGGCAAATTAAAATGGGATTGGGTGGGCCACGTCTGCCGCATGCCAGATGTGTTGTGGGCACGGACCACCACAGAATGGATCCCACGGGACAGGAAACGACCACGCGGCAGACCGCGGCGAAACGGTGGAGAGACGCAGTGACTCTTACTCTCCACATTGGACAATATTAGCTTACAATAGAGTTGAGTGGAAGAAAGTAAGGAAAGCCTTTGCCCTGCAGTGGGACATCACGGGCTCATAATAATAAATAAATAATAATGCCTAATACTCCCTTGCCTGTGATCGACCCTTGGATTATTCTAAGCTCAATTTATCTATTCTAGTAAAGCAATTAATCGGATGATTGGATTTTACGAGTAAAAGCTAAAATTAACTTCATTGGAATTGTTCGCTCAAAGTTTGTTGTTAGTTTAGATGATTTTCCGAGAAGTGAACAAATGAAGCTAATTCCTTACGCCAGTGAATACAAGGATTAAAAAAATTGTGGAAACTTGTAATTGGCCCTTATCCATCTATTTGTGTTAATACTTTTTTTTTGAAAAATATAGTTGAAATTAGATAAATGGTCGACTACTTCATTACGGCCGCTCTACACCGCACTATTCGCCGAACGATTATATAGATAGAAGATGACAGGCGAATACAGGCGATGAGTTACGATGTTACCTACTGGACAGAAACTATTATAGTATAAAGGAATTTGTAAATTAATTTTAATTATTGTAACATTTTGATTATGACATCTTAGGTACTTTTTTAGTTATGTAATAACCATGTTTGCATCCCAATTGTATGGGGAATGTGTGCTCTAGTGCTAATAATTATATTTAAGATCTTTTATACGTACCACATTGAAGCAAATAAATGAATTATGAGGCCCTCTACACGTTCGTGGCCGTCGGCATTCGTCTATCTTCGCCGAATATGTAGAGGGCCCATGAGACACCTTCCAAGAATCATGCTATTAGTATAATAGTCTGTCTACCGCACCTTGGCAAACAGTCCTGATTCTTCTATAATTATTTGTTCAGCTACAAAGCGAGAAATGTCACAGGTACATACCTACTTACTTAATATTAAAATGTGCTTATATTATACAGTTGTGATGTGGGATCGACCTACATTATATTTCTGCTTGACTAACATTGAGTGGCACTTTGGGAAAGGTAAGACACCCGCGTCACATATTAATAATGTAGGTAGGCATCTAAAACAATCCAACAAGTTATATTGAAGAGTTTACTATGAATAAATGCTAAAGTACCTATGGATAGATGAAATGGTTTTTAGGGTTCCGTACCCCAAGGGTAAAACTAAAACGGGACCCTATTACTAAGACTTCGCTGTCTGTCTTTTTTTATGGAAGAGGGAGCAAACGAGCAAGTGGCACACCTGATGGTAAGTGATTGCCACCGCCCACAGACAACTGCAGCATGAAGAGGCACTGCAGATGCGTTTGAGGTAGGAATAGGCTCTTTTCTTGAAGGCGCCTTAGTCGTATCGGTCAGGAAACACCTCTGGCGACAGCTGATCTCCGTCTGTCTGGCCGTCTGTTACCAGGGCTGCATCTCATAAACCGTGATGGTTAGACTGTTGAAATTTTCACAGATGATGTATTTCTGTTGCCGCCTATACTCGTAACAACAAATACAAAAAAAAATAATAAAATAAATATTTAAAGGGGCTACCATACAACAAACGTGTTTTTTGCCGTTTTTATAGATAATGGTAATGGTACCCTTCGTGCGCGAGTACGACTCGCACTTGGCTGGATTTTTTTGTGAGTTTTATTGTCTGCTGGTTTAAGAAAGCCTTTGAATAAACTCTGAATTTTACTTAAAAACAAAAGTATTTATTATACTAGTCTAGGTAAAGACCTAGACGTAAAACTTTGTATCTAAACTCAGCTTAGTACCTACACTACGTGATCCCGTTGTTTCGAATTTTGAAATTATTTGGTTTTTGTACTTGTAATAAGCTAAAAAGTGTTTTAGCGCCGTAAATAACGTTGCGTATCCATCTCTGTACTCCTCATACGCCGAACAAATCACACTCGCTGTCCCGCTTACAAAATGGCGGCGTATGGTAGACTCTTAAGAGTGTGCCATACGCCGCCATTTTGTAAGCGGGACAGCGAGTGTGATTTGTTCGGCGTGTGAGAAGTACAGAACGATAGAAACGCAATGTCATTTACATCGCCAAAACACTTTTTACCTAATTACAAGTTAATTAATCAACCAATCGAAAAATTAAAAGACACAACTAAAGAAATACTTGTAGGTTTCTTGACAAAACAAAACCTTACAAAAACAAGTGTGCTGTTCCTGAGATAAATAGCAAAATATGTGCAAAACATGTATTTTTCAAAGAAATATTTTATCTAGAAAACTTTCACCAATCGTGTTTTTAAAACACGTAATCCAAGATAAAACAATGAAGTATCATTTACCTAAATAGGAAGGTTGTAGCTTTCACAGATTCTGAGATAAATACCGATTTCGAACTACAAAATTGCTTAAATCGCTCCTGCACACTCTTAACAGCTGATGTTTTATGTTTTCCGAAAGTTGAATTGGCTTCCGTCATGGATGCTTACGAAGATCTGCTAAATCACCATGCTGACTCTCATTCCTAGACAGTTGAAATTTTCACAGATGAAGTAATTTCTGTTGCCGCTATAACAACTCTCCTCCGCTTAACTCGGCTTCGTCACGCTGACCGACTGAACTACCATCTAAAATATTTCGGTTTCCTCACAATATTTTCCTACACCGAGCGTCATTAGTGGTTGGAGCGTCATAAAACTTTTCCTTGCCTCGGGAAAACACGTTTTTAAACGTGATGGTACCTACTTCCACCTACAGGCACAGCTACAGGCTCTCAGTTGAAGAGCTTTCGAAAAAGAGGTCTAGTGTGGGCTTGTAATAACGGAGGTAATCAACAAGTTCACTCTATATTTAGATATTTGTTTTTTTTTTTACTTTTACTGAAGTATACTACTAGCTTGCTGTTTTGTTCTTGACTTGGCTAATGTCATTACTGAGCTAACTGAGCGCTTCCGTGCCTCGAAGGCATGTTAAAGTGCCCCGGTTTAAAGACCTTCGACGACTTTAAAACCCCATACCAAAATTGCCCAGTGACCTCAAATGAACTTTTTTATTTAACCGATAGTACCTACGACGATAGATTGTAGAGTCGTTGGTATCAAGCAATAGGACACGTCAGTCTTGACAAGCACGTGCCGGTATTGGCTATTTCGCACGTGTCTCTCCATTTCTGTGTTTATTTATGTAGATTGTGAAGCTGGCAGTTTTATTATGACCTGTATCACTGGAATAGGTACCTACTATTTATTTTAAAATGTGTTAACACGAGATTTATCGGTAAAAACTATCGTGAGATATCGGTTTGGTTATTTCCATGCTATATCTAATTATTTTTCGATAGAATGTAATTGATGTCACCTCAGTCGCCCATCTTTTATGACCCCACAAAACGTCACTTTACTTCGCTCCCCGAGCTCTTCATTGAATATTCATAAACTTTTAAGACTGTATTTGTAAGGCTTAATGCTTTGAACATTATTTTAAATACCAAGGCCCAGAGGTATACAAACATTCGAAGCTGAAAATAATTCGCTGGGAGCCTATTAATTAACGTGACACTCATTTTAATGAAACTTCACTTGAAATCGCTCGAGCCTGGTATTTTATTTGATAAAATTCAAGATTATATTCATGTAAGTACCTAAAGTTTTTCTGATAAGTTTCCTTTGTGATATCTTAATTTAGCAGCCGTCTCTGTATAAAGTTTTTCATATATTCTTTTCACCTAAAACTAGGTAAGATCATAGTTTTTATCGTTTCTTTCTTAAGATTATTGAAATCCATACTACCTAAGCGTTCAAAGTTCAGACCATAATATTTCCTACAAATGATTTCTCACCAGAGACAATTTAATTCGTGCTCACAACCGATGATTACCGGAAAACCGGTATTTTGGTGCATTAGGTCGAAAATGTCTCGTTAAATATAGAACAAAAGTTAATAAGCCGAATTGACCCTCGGTTCATACTTTAGAGTGCTTTTAAACCTCTCAAATAAATTGGAATCGATCTGTTGGAAAGGGTTTGGGTCAGCGTTCAGTGTCACATACACGGTGTAACGTACCTACTCCTGAAAATGTGAACAAGTCGAGAAAAGCTTGACGACTTCTGTAGCGCAGTGGTCGGAGGTCCTCTTGCGACGCAGAAGATTGCGGGTTCGATCCCCGCCGCGGGAAAAATGTTTTTATGATATACAGATATTTGTCTCGGGTCTCGGTGTTTCTATTTATAATAATTATGTACTTATCTATTACATTTACAAAACCAAAAGTATACATATAAGTAGTATATCTATCAGTCATGTAGTACCCATAACACAAGCTCTGCTTACTTTGGGGCTAGATGATGCTGTGTGAAAAGTCCAGATCCAGATTATCCCTCGGCAAAACTCGCCTTTCGAGTCTCGCCTGTGGTTGTTTACATTATGACAAAATCTCGTACGTAATTATTATTACGTACGTATTATTACGTATGTATTATTATTCAAGCGATTTTCGAGTATGACAGGCGAGAGGCAAGGCTCGAAGCATTTGTTTACACTAGGCGAAATCGCCTAGAAGAAATCGCCGTCCACATACGAGAAACTCTCCTTGTGTAACAGCCGCTTTAGGCTTAAAGACATTTATTCTCAAACAAACAATACAGTAATGAATAAGATAAAAAATATACTATAAATAATAAATAATGCTGGACATTTCACACAGCATCTCTAGCCCCAAACTAAGCATAGCTTGTACTATGGGAACCAGATAACTGGATATACTACTTATATACTTTTTGTTTCTAAATAAATACATATTATACATAGAAACACCCAGACCCGAGATAAATATTTGTAGATAGTACAAACATTTATCCCGCGGCGGGGATCGAACCCGCAGCCTTCTGCGTCCCAAGCGGGCTTTCACCCACTGCGCCACAGAGGTCGTCAAATATACTTAAAATTAATTATAGATTTTTATTTCACTTCTGGAGCCGGAGATTTTTCTATGCCTGCGTGCGTTCTTCAGTATGTTCGTGATACATTTGTTTGTGTAACTTACTGGGTACTTTTAAGCACAGGGAGGAATCAGGGAGCGAAGTAAAGCTTTTACTTGAGTTTCGGAAGCATTTGCCGTACAACCTATACACGGTCGTTACCAACCGTTTTACTGGAGCGAGAATTTAGATAAAGGCCTGTATGATTGTGCTTGCCTATGTCAAACTAAGTAATATCCTTCGTGAGAAATCAAAAGCACATGCCAATTGGAAACGTTACGGAAATGAGTTAGATTATATGGAATTTTCTTTATTACGGACTAGAGCTAAAAAATTGGAGGGTGAACTGTATACTAACTTTATCACGCATATTCAGGAAGATATCAAGGTTTGTCCAAAGAAAATATGGTCGTATGTAAAGTTAATGAGAGGACAATCTAACTACCCTAAATCTTTAACACTAGGTACTAATACTTACGATAATGGACCCGATATCTGTAATGGATTTAATAACTTCTTCAAAAGTGTCTTCGTAAAACCCGCAGCTTCTTATGACCTATCCGAGCTGAATCTACCAACCTGTAGTGAAACTAGCGCAATAGGTAATGTTGTTATCTGCAGTAAACATATACTTAAATTACTTAAATCGACAGACAGTAATAAATCGGCCGGTACTGACAATATTCCTCCCATTTTCATTAACAAATGCGCTGAATCTCTTGTGGAACCTCTTAAAATAATTTTTAATAGATCTTTGTCTGAAGGAACCTTCCCGGCTAAATGGAAAGAAGCTAACGTTATACCTATTCATAAAAAATCCTCAAAATCTAAAATAGAAAATTACAGGCCTATCTCCATTTTAAATACTTTTAGTAAAATTTTTGAAAAAATCGTTAACGACCATATTTACAATACAATCGCAAATGGAGTGAGCCAAACTCAGCATGGATTTTTGAGACGTAGGTCCACGATAACCAATTTGGCCGAATTCATCGTGTTCGTCCTGGAAAACATGGAGAAAGGAGGACAAGTTGACGTGATCTATACGGACTTCGAAAAGGCGTTTGACCGTGTAGATCACGTCATCCTTCTTGCGAAGTTAGAACAACTAGGTATCCATGGAGACCTCCTGCGATGGGTAAAGTCTTACCTTACAAACCGGGCTCAAGCGGTGGTAGTTGGTGGATTCAGATCGGACTTCGTGGATATCCCTTCGGGCATACCACAGGGGTCCCATTTGGGGCCCCTCCTATATAACGCATATATCTTTGACATCTACAAATGCTTCACATCTTGCAACCATCTTTTATACGCAGATGATAAAAAGATTTTTTGTAAAATCAGCAACGAACATGATTCCAATAACCTTCAAAATACTTTAAATTCTTTGTCTAAATACTATCTTCTAAATAAAATATCGGTCAATGTACAAAAATGTCAACAAATATCATTCACTCGTAAAACTATTCCTTTCAATTTCACATATACTCTTAATAACATCCCAATAGAAAAAGTCAACTTTATAAAAGACCTAGGAGTCATTCTAGACAGCAAGCTATCGATGATCGAACATATTGATTACATCGCAGACAAAGCATATACAAATTTAGGATTCGTGATCCGTACTTGCAAACCCTTTTCAGATCCCTCTTGCATTAAAGCAGTCTATTATGCTTACGTCCGTAGCATCCTTGAATATGCCAGTAGTATCTGGTCTCCTAATTATATTATCCACGACTATAAAATTGAAAGAATTCAAAAAAAGTTTATAAAACACATGAACTATCGTAAACGTATATTCTACGACTATAAAGATGGTTGCACATTTCACAATTTAATGACCTTGAAAGATAGGCGAACGTTGTTGGATAATATGCTACTGTTTAATATACTGAACAATAACCTGGATTCGCCAACCTTACTCGCTAGCGTCAACTTTCGTGTGCCTGACAGGCGAACGCGTCACACCCCTCTTTTCTCACTCCAGCACCTTACCACAAACTATGCTATGAACGCACCGTTATACCGTATCTGCTCTGAATATAACAAAAAATTTTCTAGTGTAGACATTTTTAACAATAACAAAAATAACTTTAAAAAATCTATAGTAGACATCATATTATCTGAATAACACTCACTCAAATAAGTACACCACACTTACTCACATCACACACGTACACACACACACACAAACACACACCCCACACACACATACACACACACACAGACACATACACACTACCCGCATAACAATGTTTTTGCATTTACTTAATCCTTATTCTCCATCTTCTAGTAGATATAATATTTTGTATTTGTAAGCATAGTTGATAATCTGTAGGATTATTGTATACTTTGTACTAGCAAGAGAGACCTATAATTGGCTGTTTTTTTTTTACGATACTGATTAAGTTTAATTTGTAATTCTTTGTAGCTGTTGGTCTTTTCAATAAATAAAAATAAAATAATAATAAATAATAAACCGTTTTTACGCTAAATTTTATTAAACACTAAAGATTTTATGCATAGCTTGTTTTGGGGAACACTTTGTTCGCGCCGTAATGCACTTTCAAAACGCATCGCTGCGACGGCACCTCAGCGCCCTCTGCATAGACGTGATCGCATTCATAATTCATAACCTAGAGAATTAGCACTACGATTGTTGAACTCTGTACTGAAAAAATTAATTATACCGCTTGTATTGAATAAAGCGTGTTGCTCATTTCCACCACTTCCCAAATCCAAACATTTGGACCTTCTTCGCCATATATTATACGACGAGCGACCTTTGGAGTTGGAATACCTTTGGAGAAAATTTGAGACGTGAGACGCCATTGGAATTTGCAACATCGCAATTCGCAAAACCTCAACAGTGCTTCATCGGTGAGATTGGCCAGCCAAAATACCCAACCTTTCCCTTTTTCATCTGAGTGATACTGTGTTTTATCAATTCCAGCTGTGCAGATAGTGAGTGCCTTGCCTTGAGCTGCACTGACTGCACCTGTCACGGAGGAACTGCTCGACGCGCCATCCCATCGTCTCACGAGATACCAGCGAGTGGAACAGATACGCCAGCATTATTGGACTCGTTGGTCGAAAGAATACGTCTCAGAACTGCAAGCGAGGAGCAAGTGGCATCATCACAAGGGAGATCTGCAGGAGAACATGCTAGTCCTAATAAAAGACGACAACCTGCCGCCGTTGAAATGGAGCTTGGGACGCATTGTCAAAACGTATCCTGGGAAAGATGGAGTGGCGAGAGTTGCTGATATTCGCAAAGCAGACGGCATCGTACGACGCGCCTTTTCGAAGATTTGTCCGCTTCCTGTATCCTGAACATCTTCATTGGAACCTGCTGCAGCTTCCAAGGCCAGCAGTATGTTCGCGCCGTAATGCACTTTCAAAACGCATCGCTGCGACGGCACCTCAGCGCCCTCTGCATAGACGTGATCGCATTCATAATTCATAACCTAGAAAATTAGCACTACGATTGTTGAACTCTGTACTGAAAAAATTAATTATACCGCTTGTATTGAAGAAAGCGTGTTGCTCATTTCCACCACTTCCCAAATCCAAACACACTTCTACTCACCTTGTTGTAATCATTCACATCATCAGGATAACTAACTTATGCGAAATACTTTGTAGGATAGGACATGGCTCTGACTACCCCTTAAATAATAAGCAAGTAGTTATTTTAAAATTAATTGAAAACACTCCCCGTATAGCGAAGGTCAATTCTGTGGTTCAACTCCCGTATGTGTGAATTTTCGGATTCAATTCTGTGGTTCAACTCCCGTATGTATGAATTTTCGGATTCAATTCTGTGGTTCAACTCCCGTATGTGTGAATTTTCGGATTCAATTTAAAATCTTTTTTTTAAAAACCTTTGACATTTTCATTTACTTCTTTATTTTTATTACATATTTTAGTAAGCAATTTTGTTTGTAAATACATACATATTATTCATAGAAAACACCCAGGCCCGAGACAATTTTAAATATCTGTAGATCATACAAACATTTGCCCACGGCGAGGATCGAAACAGCAACCTTCTACGTCGCAGGCGGGCCTTCACCCACTGCGCTAAAGATATCGTCAATACTCCTAGCAATTTAACGAGGTGTTTGCATGCAGTTAATTAAATAATTAGGGTTTCACTTTCACTCATTTCAAGGAAGCGTTTTCATAACAAAACTTTAATAATGATTATTAGATTATAGTTTAAACGGCCAACTTTAGTCCTAATATTATTTTTAGTGTTATGTTATGAAGCACGAAAATTACGCTCAACTTTAGTTTAAAAAAAAACACTAATTAATAATGAATGGATATCTGAAACTGTGTATAGAGTTGGGTAACATTCAATTACAAATATAGAAAAATATACCTTAGTTTTATTCAAAAAGGTTTATAACCAATTGCCGACTTCACTATTACAATTAGAAAATATTAATCATTTTAAACTTTGTCTTAAAAAATTGCAATTAAAAAAAGCATACTACAATATTAATGAATATTTTATGGACAAATTTGAATAATAGAATAGGTACCTAATTTTTTATGAGATTAACGACATAACTACATACTTTACTTAATGATATTATACTTGATTTTTTATTGACATTTATTAATAATTTATTTGACATTTAACTGTGTGACATTTTGCATGCTATATGCCGAGCATGGCTGTACATTATTTCTGTATTAGACCTTAGTTTTACCCATGTATCGCAAAATCAATAAATGAATATGAATATGAAAAAAATTACATATACTATGGAGGGTTGACTTGTGAATACTCTCAAATATACGCGGTTGATGCTCTTATTATTAACTAGCGCCTCGCGTGTTACCCTTTGTCCTTTGGGAATTATATCCTTTGAATTTGACCACATTATGAAATAGTAGACCGTACTCTTTACTAAAACAACAGGGAGTATAAATCCTCCTTGAAATAAGATATTCTTTCAAAGGACAATGCCCATACGGCATACCCCTACCAGCGTCACTGGTACTGGTACCAATAGTATATTTATATTATTGTCTATAGAGTAAGTAAGTTCGTATGAGTCAGTGGCCAACTCTGGTGACGGAGTGTTTAGGCCGCCTTAAGGCCTCCGTCATGGCTTAACGACTTAAATAGCCGGGACCGACAATTTAACGTGCCCTCCGAAGCACGGAAACGCTCAGATGAAAATGCCACTGGCGGTCACCCATCCACTTACAGACCGTTTCGAACGTAGCTTAACTTCGATGATCTATCAAGAACGACTTAGCAAGCACGACCACGAGCGCTTCTTATTGTCTATGATTTACTGATATAAATAAGCATTTTATGAACCGCACTTTAAAAAAAATACATATACACAGGGTGGATTTGGTCGGAAATCTTCAGAAAATTTCCACATAACGTTCTAAACATCTATTTAAAAAATGAGGGTGAATCTTTTCAAAATTCTTATTGGTATTGAAAAGATAATTAAAAGCAAGACTTTTCGCTAATAGGCTTTGACGCAAGCTGGTAGGGCTCCCCATACAAATATGGGCATTGTCTTTTACTTACACAGAAACGTCTAGTTATCAACGATAAGGCGATTATCACCCATTGATCGCCCACGTACGATATCAGTTGCTAAGATTACATCTTTCTTTCGATAATCATATTTTCGGCACACGAGTAGCATCTTGGCAAATTAGTGAGAGTTTCGATGTCTTTATTAGATTTTGTACTTTGATACCTCCACGCATTCCTGAGAAAAAGGGTCTTGCAGACATATAGACAACAACCTTACAGGGTTTCTTATTCCTTTTAGATACAGAACCCTAAAAAGTGCTACAAACGAATGCTACGTGCGTAGAGGCTCTACGAAGGCTACGCTACGACGAAGAATTTAATAAAAGTCAATTGGAATCATAAATTGCATTTCTCATTTTTATAGATGTCGTAACTTCTTTTATTTTAAATGGCTCTTGATTTATGATTTATATTGAAATACTTAAGGTGCATTTACACGGTGCGATTTTTCGTACATTTTGCTAAGCCCACCTATTGAACGTGCTGACGAGTGTCGCGCTAACCCTGCGTCTTACGTGGGCGATCTGGACGAGGACGCGGTGCGGCGCGGAAACATCAAACAGTCGATTTACTATTGAAGTGTCCTACGTGACCGGTGCGCAGCGGCGCGGCGCGTATCGAATCGAACGCGATCAGAATTTTTGCGAATTTTGACACTATGTATGATTTGACGTAAACTATGTAGGACGATTCGCACGCACGAAGGATAGACTCGCCGCGCCGCGCCGCGCCTCATCGAATCGCAGCGCTTCGCAATCGCGTTCGCGTCAAGTCGCCCACGTAAGACGCACGGTAACTATGTCAAATCGCATACGTTGAGCGTTAACAGGGCGGGCACAGCCATAAACAGAGGCAGGCCTATATTCTTGGCTGCAGATGATGATGATGATTATTGGCATCATTAAGATCTCTTCTACAAGTCACAGGACACTAAATATACAAAATAAGCAAAAAACTTTTACCTTTACTAGCTCTTTCAGACGTAAGTTAAACATATGAAGTTCGCGTGATTAATTAATCTACAGAGATAGTAATTACATTCCCTTTGAGACTTGCTGAGCCGACCTATATTAAGCCCCTTACTTTATACTTCTCTGTATAATACACAGACGATACAGCTAAACAGTATGTAGGTACACTATTTAGTTTTAAGTTGGGTCATCTAAAAGCATGATAGGCCCCAAACCGTGTTTGTTGCCGTGACTGTATTGCTCGCGAAAGAACAGGAGTCAAATTAGTTTCAAGACTATTCTAAGTGATCCCAGCGGTCCTACTGAATAAATGCTTTTTGACTTTGAAGTTGACTTTGAGTAGGTTCGTATGAGTTTTAAGTACATAATATTAGCTGTCCGTCGCGGTGTTACCCGCGGTCCCTCAGGAAAACTTAATTTTCATCAAGGATAATGCAGAATTCTAATGGTGAAATAATTTTTCAAATCGGTCCAGTAGTTTCCGAGCCTATTCAATTCAAACATACAAACAAACAAACAAATCTTTCCTCTTTATAATATTAGTGTAGATGTTATAGCTAAATAGTAAGTTCGTATGAGTTAGTGGCCAACTGTTTACGGAGTTTTTAGGCCGCCTGAAGGCCTCCGCCATAGGCCGACCGACAGTTTAACGTGCCCTTAGAAGCATGGAAGCACTGTCAGCCCATCACGTATGGAATGCAAACTGGTAAATGTGGACATGTCATAATATGTCATCATCATCATCACCAGCCTATAGCAGTCCATTGGTGGACATTGGCCTCCCCTAATGAGCGCCATTGCGCCCTGTCTTCAGCTCGACGCATCTAGCTTCTGCCAGCAGCCTTTCGCAGATCGTCACTCCACCTGGCCGGAGGGCGTCCTACACATAATATGTACCAAATATGTATTTGGACGTGTCTCTGGCTACCCCCTTTGGTATTTCCGAGAATATCATTCCTTCATCCGAAACAATTTTTTCAAAGGAAATTCAACTTTTTTTTAATACCATACGATTGTACTGAACAGTTCTCATTCTACGGATGCGACTAGCACTTTTTCGGTTTTTACAAAAGCATCATCTCCCTGCCCTTTTCCCACATTATGTGGGGTCGGCACAACATGTGTTCTTCTTCCATTCTCCTCTATCAGCCGTCATCTCAACACTCACCCCTTTCTTACTCATGTCATCCTTCACACAATCCATCCATCTTTTCTTTGGCCTACCTCTACTCGTAAATCCATCAACATTCATACCAAGTACTCTTCTAGTTACATGACATTCTTCCCATTACCCTCCTAAAGTTTTTACAAAAGCATTACCGGTTAAGTTTTCAAACAAATATCTAAAGTAATATTGAAGGATCCAATAACGCAAGCTTAGCAATATGAAACCCTTCGTTCTGATACAAATCGTAGGTAATCCTACAAACCACAAAGTTTTACATCCATATGTCTTAATCCCTTGACCAACGGGACTCGGCTTAGTACGAATGTAAAATTGAATTAGTTTGATACAGTTTATCTCACGAAGAGTTGTTCTTTGTGTGTGTACATGTAGGTACGTTGTTTCTGTGTGCGTTAGCTCGGGAACGCTCCATTAACGATTAAGCGCTCAGTACCGCTTCATCATCATCCATCTAGCGTCCACTGCTGAACATAGGCCTCCCCCATCGATTTCCACAGCGATCGATCTTGGGCAGCCTGCACCCAACGGCTCCCAGCAACCTTTACCAGATCCGCTAGATCGTCTTTCGTGGGGGGCCGTCTTCCACTGCGATTTCCGGTACGTGGCCTCCACTCGAGAACTTTTCTGCCCCAACGGCCGTCAGTTCTACGAGCTATGTGCCCCGCCCACCGCCACTTTCGTGAGACCGCCTTTGTGAGACAACAGTATGTTTTTATCCATAAAAAAAAACGTAGGCCTTGCAAACACTCAACTAGACGCTGAATCTATTATTTTGACGCAGCCATAAATATTTACTTGTTAAAAAAACATAGTCACAAGATTTTCGGATGAAACTTTCATAAAATGTTAGAACAATTTAAAAGTACACACTCCGGCTGTCTATTTATTAATTCATTCTTACCTACATTCACTTACATAAGGGTCTACCCTGTGGTCGGAGGGGTTGCCTAGCAAATTACGTTGTGGTTTTTTAAATTACATCTACATCTAACAGAAAAAAAGTGTTTGTGAAAGCAATTCAATAGTATCTAACTCAAAAAAGTTTTTTTAACTGAATTAGTTTTTACGTTGTCAAACATAAACCTTGTTAGTCCTTGGATAAACTCGTATTAATTTAGGTTTTGTTTCAATCTCACTATATGTTGGTAGTTTTTTTGTTTATCAGACTTATAGAATTTTTAATGTGATTAATTGTTTTGTGTAGAAACACACAATTTAGGCTGGCAGCATACATACGTTTTCCGCATTCGTTTTCCGAATGCGTAATTTCGAATTGGAATTCCGTGAGACTAGCGCAAACGTTCGTTTTTCTTCATTCGGAATGTATCCACGTCAGTACAGATAGTGATAGCGTGGCGAACGCACGACGATGGAGGATTTATAAGCAATTGCATTTCTGCTATTAGAAAGAAAAGAAAAAGAAACGTCGTCGGTATTGGATACATCCACTAAATACTCGAAGAATCTATGAGAGTCCGTATTATTTGAAGAGAGCTAAGTTACGAGCACACCCATATAAATTCTTTGAACCGCCAATTAATGTTTAATGTTAATGTTATGCGTAACCAATACAGAGAATATGTCCGATGCGCGCGGCGCGGGCACGAAACTGAATAGAAATTTCCGAACGTGTGCGCCGGCACAAACAAAATGTATGCAAGCGCTGCGTTCCGCATGACGTCATTAGGTTTTTTCGTGTAGGTTTCTCCGAACGCGCCGGCTTGCACACGAAACGTACGTGCGGAATTTATTCCGTTCGAAAAAAAGCGAACGTGTGCGTCAGTTAATGTATTTTCTACTGATTCCATGCGTTCAGATGTCCGAATACGGAAAACGAATTCAGAAATCGAATGCGGAAAACGTATGTATGCGGCCAGCCTTAGAAAATGGCTATCTGAGACAAACCGTTTTAGATTACTTAAACATTTGTCTCTCGTCGGGAATCGAACTTGCACAACTTGCGTTGCATTACACCTTGCACACACCTTGCATTACACAGAGGTCGTCAGATGTATGGTTATGCTTCTGAGTAATTTATAGTTGAAACGAGTTTGTAAGTTATCAACATTTTCATTCGTGAAAACTTACATAAGTTGTAATAGGGTGGATAATCGCTCTTGTAATAGGTTTTCTTCTAAAGTAATATCGGGCATTTATGTTGAGTTCACCAACACAGTTTTAGAGAATAATGCAAGTTCTATTTACATTAAAGTAGCTATAGTCATTGAGTTATAATGTACTAATCTCGATGGCTATAGTCTTTTTCACGCCGGAACGTATGCAAGACACGAGATAATGTCAAAATCAGTCTAATAGTAATGTCCTAAAGTTTAATCGAGATTATCAAAATCGATTTTTGTTTCGCTACTATCAATTCATCTCAATCGATTACAAGGTTCGAGAGCCGTGCGAGCCATTGTCAAAATTTCAAGTAGAACCTCGGTAAGTCCTTACTTTAAATCATTAAATATCCTAACACTACCGTCTATAGTGTTATACCAGGTGGCGATCTTTGTGAGAAATAATCTTGCTGATTACGCCAAGCGAGGAGACTCTCACGGGTACAGCACTCGAGGGGCGAACATGCTCGCAGGTATCCCTCATAGGCTTACTAAAGCAGAAAAGCTCACCCATATCATGGGACCGGAAATATATAATCACCTACTCATCTACTACTGTTACCTCGGCTGAAAATATGAACATTTTCAAAATCAGATTGAAGCGCTGGCTCGTGGAGAAGGCTTTCTATAAAATAGAAGATCTCCTTATAAAAGTGACATAAGAATTAAGTATTTTAATTGAACTACTACACCTGACACAATACATAATGAATTTCAAATCAAATTACTTTACCTATTATATAATCAACTATTATAGGTAATATGAGTAAAAATAGCATTATTTTTGTTAATCTAACTAAGACTACAGAATGTACCTAATAATTATGAGTACCTAGGTACCGAACCATGACGTGTATTTCTTAAATACCAATAAATGTGTTTATTCTGTTTATTCTGTTCATTCATAGACAAAATTACTAAACCAACGATTATTTTTTTACTTATCGATTCATCGATTGTTTCGATTTTCATTTTTGCACTCTCTAATAGATTACGTTTCATTTTACTCAGTACTGTTAATTGGCAGAGTTTTTTTTAGAAAATGTTTATTGATTATTTATTTACATTTTATGGCTCGTTTATGATAATTTATGAAATAATTAAACAGGAAACAGACAAAAACATTTTTTTTTGTATGTTTTATCGTTTAATTTTTTTTCTTGACTTTTTTGTTTCAAAATTGGTGTGAGCCACACAACGTGAAACGAAACAAGTTCAATGTGTCTTGCATACGTTCCGGCGTGAAAAAGACTATAAGTGAGCTTATGTGACATCTCCTTTGGGTGTCCTAAAAAAATATGTGGGAAAAATCAAAACTAAAGAATTTTTTTCAAAACCTCATATTTTTCCAATATGGTTTATTGTTTGTTTTTTAGCTACACTTTATATGCATAACACGAGCTCTTAACGGTGAAGGAAAACATCGTGAGGAAACCCGCAGCTTAGTCAGCTCCACACGTATTGACGTCGTCTTTCCAGGCAAGGCCGATTAAGCTGAGAGGATGGTTTAGGTGCTGGGCAAGCCTATTCCATCTCAAACAATGTCCCAGGATAGTGCCTGGGGGACTGTACGGGATGCTGTAGTCAGCGTCCCGTTCAGTGTAGGCATAGGTTGCCTCCTGACGTTGTTTAAATCATCTAAGACCTAAGTTTTTTTTAGCTACGGACCCCATGCTAATCTATGGTATTATCTACCTTCATGAATAAGGTTTAAAACACCTTCACAAAATGCTGAGACCAAGCCATCGACAGAAGCTATTGAAATATCTGATTGTAAAAAGTTAAAGAGTAACCAGCTGCCTGCTGCCCCCAGTCATGTTACAAATAGAAATAGAATTTTGGCAATTAAATGCCGTAAGACGCAGGTGAAGACTCAGCGTTATCTGTCGATTCGATTTCTATTCTATTGCGATTTGTAGGCTAGGGGGCTAAGACCTGTGATAATGTCTACCGCACCTTGGAGATACAGTCGAGATTATATTTTTTAGAGTGTTATAAAGCTCAGATTTATTTACATACGAGTTCAATAAACAAGAGACCTCTCATATGTTTTCAGCTCGTGTGAAAATTGTCTAATCTATCACGCCAACTTGACATTCAACATATCGTAAAAATGAAATAATAATACATTTTGATTATTTTACATTTATTTTGTGTAAGTAAACTAATTTTATGAATTTTTAAGAGATTTTTTAAAATTTTAATACTTGGAATTTTTTATATAATTTTGGCACAATTGATAACAATAATTTTGAAAATGGGTTTTTAAGTCATTTAAAAATCACCTCTGTATATTTAATAAAAAAAATGTCAGCTATAATACATATTTTGTCCTTGCACATGACCAAAGAATCTTAAAATTCTATATTTTTTTTCATCAAAATCGGTTAAGTCGTCACAGAGATACGTGGCAACAAACATTCGCACACACAAACTTTCGCATTTATAATATTAGTAAGAAGTATACGTATGTAACGGTCACACATAAACTTCGATCAATACATGAATTATTATTATGATAATAAAAGAGTAATGTATGTCTACGTTTCAGAGGTCAAGTTATTTTGCACTTTATTTTATTTTAGCAGAACGGCACGCAAGAAAACTTAAAAAATTAAGTAAGTATCATTTTTGTTTTGCATGTGAAATACGCATTAATTTTCGCAGTGCAATGGACCGACTAACATTAAAGTAATGTTCAAAGTTTTATTCATCTTAATCAGCTTATAAAATAATGTCTGTGTCTGCAGAAAGCCCTTTCTTCAAAGTCAACCCTTATTTTTTGTTTAAATAAGTAATTCTGAGCCTTTAGTTATCGCAATAGAATATCTATTGAGTTTTTTATAGACGATTTTTGTTTTGAATCTTAAAATTGGAGAATAAATATAAAAAAAATAATATTCTATGCAATAACCTTTAAATGATTCCTTAACCTTTCACTTTCATCTATTCTTTAAATAAATGTTTGAATGACGATTTTGAAGTGAAAACTTTTTTAGGCGCGTTGGGCATTTTTGAGATGAGAAAAATTCTTGGATTCGCCTCGGAAAGGTCACGTGCGAGTCACGTAACTGCTCACCTACACCGGGTTCAAGTTTAGAACCGTTCAAGTTTCAACTTCCACCGGCACTCCTGGAGTGCCACTCTTTTTGGATTTTATTATACCAACTAAGACTTAACTTAAATAGTTCCTTTTTATTTTTATCTTTATAAGTTATTCTAAGAAATGCGAGTTCGTTTCTCGCGGCGGAAAAATGTTTGCATGATAGGATATGTTGCGGTGTTATATGACTTTTGGGTGTTATCAATAATAATAATAATGCTGGACTTTTCACACAGCATCATCTAGTCCCAAAGTAACCAGAGCTTGTGTTATGGGTACTACATGACTGTTATACTTACTACTTATATACTTTTTGATGTTACATACATTAGGTATACATACAAAACTCCCAGACCCGAAACAAATATCTGTACATCATACAGGCATTAGTCCCGCGGCGGGGATCGAACCCGCAATTTCAATTCAATTTCAATTTCAATTCAACCTTTTGCATCGCAGGCGGGCCTTCGTCCACTGCGAGAGAGGTCATCATGATTAGGTCATCAATGATAAGAGCATGATCTAAGGGTGTTCCCAATTATTTCTTAAAAAAAAAAGAAATAATATGTCACTGAGAGAAAAGCGGTACGATAAAAATGACACTCGTAGCTTCTTGATATTGATAGTATCCAATAACGACTACACTTCGATATCGTATTGCTAAATAAACAAACATAAAACGTCTCAACACAATCATATTTTGAGCAACATTGAATCTTATATACAATAGATGACAGCTAAATATCCCTTGACAAGCCCATCGTATTTCTAGTTCAGATTTAACTTATCACAATAATGAATCTAAACACGTATGAACTAAGGCTTATTTTAGATTGCAAATTACGAAGCTACGAAATGCTACGAAGTTCGTAGTACTCGTAGCATTCGTAGAATACGAGTACATCTACGAATATAAATATTTATTATATCTACTTATATGCGCATCTATTATGAGGTCAAACTTCTAAACATTGCTTTTTATTAAATGTTCGTCGTCTTAAAGCGTCCGTAATATTATTTGTAATCGAATCAATCAATTTTTAATCACGTGCCGAGTGCAAACGAGCTGAGATGATGATAATTTGAATCCATACTTCCATACTAATATTATACGAGTAAATGTGAAAGTAACTCTGTCTGTCTGTCTATCTGTCTGTCTGTCTGTTTGTTACCTTTTCACGCCCAAACCACTGAACAGATCAGGCTGAAAATTGGCATGGATAAAGGTTGTATCCCAGGGAAGGACATAGGCTACTTTTTATCCCAAAAAAATTCCGAGGGAACGCGGGTTACACCGCGGGAGCGCAGCTAGTTTTCTATAAATAGTAAAATTTTAAAAGTTTTTATTCACAATCATACAACAAATTATGATTTCTTTCAGTTTCAAAAAGTAAATTATGTAGATAAGATGACGGTCGCGTATTTAAAACCAACCAACGGAGGCTTACAAAGGTCGTAACGTCGTACGTGATCGGGAATACAATTAAATAATGGAATGAAAAGCTTTACGTCTCTGTTCGGTTGATTAAAACACCTACGTGACTTGGTGTCAGCGACAGAAGTACATTGACATTAGAGACATAAATACATTAACAAATTTTAAAGATACTTGCTGAGCGCAGCTGTATAAATGAGAAATTTTGTGAGGCTGTATGGTTAAAATATAAAAATACATAAATGAAATTTCACACAGAAATAGATTATAGCCTGTGTTTCGGCCTCTGACGCCTTGGGCGTCTTTATTCGTGTATCGTGAATGAACTTGGTATTAGAATTACGTCAGGAGCAATTAGTTTTGACAGCTGTCATTCTTGTCTCTTAAATTACGCTTCATGTACAATTCGCTTTACTTTATAATTAAACTCATTTTTTTCCTTCTTACCTTCTAAACGTACAGCCTGGAATGCCACGAAGGTTACATTTTATCCCAGAAGTGAAGTGTTCTCGTTGGACTGCGGGTAACACCGCAGGGCGCAGCTATGAGGTAATATTTAAAACACAGAATTTGATGAAGGTAAAATGTGCGTCCGTCTACCACGAATACTTTATTTATAGAATCGATCCCACGACTTACACAAAAAAAATCACGAAATTAAAAAAAAATATTATACCTATAACTATTGGTCGTCCAATATATTAATGAGTCTATGAGATCGTCCAATATATTAATGAGTTATAGTTATCGCCGTCTCTCGGGATCGATATAGGCTGTCTGTTATCGAGTTATCCCACGGAGTCTAATGGGAAATCTAACATGATTAGATCCCCGTGCCCGGACACAGGCTCTGATAGAAGTTGCTCCCATCCCACACCTTCCCATCCTTGATATTATACAGTAGTACTACTTTAATATGATGTTTTTAATATGAAATAAATCCTCACAAATCGCCTAGCCCCAAACAAACTTATCAAGTCACCTACTAGATACGCTCCCGCGGTGTAACCCGCGGTCTCTCGGGATAACTTCATTTTTTACAATAAAAAGTAGCCTATGTCCTTCCCTGTAATACAACCTATAATTGAGACAATTTTTTTGCAAAAACTTACGATTTGATTTGGCCTGTTACTTTGGCCAAAGTGTTCCTGTGAGAAATGGCGTCGATTGTGACCAACTAACTTGCTTTTTTTTGACAAGTGTAATTTTTTCAAAACTTATAAAATGTAGGTAATGTTTTTATTTTCAAAATAAACATAGGTATCTACAGTTTCCTATAAATTATAGGCGATAGGCTTGCAACCTGTCACGTATGGAATACTAACTTCTGCAAGATGTGGGTATGTATCAAATATGTATTTGTACATGCCTCTGACTTCCCCCTTAGACATCTTCAAAGGATCTGGAATCTAAAGATCTGAGAGAATGTCTACCGCGCCTTGGGGATACAATCGTGACCCTGTTTTTTTTACCTACAGTTTCCTAAGAACAAAACCTTCCGGGCCTTCGGACTCTGACTCAGAGTCCGAGGGCCCCTTGAGCTTGGGGGCCCCGGTGTACAGCACCTAGCTCTCCGATAGCTACGCCACTGCTTCCAACGCACACGGACGCTCAGTCGGTGGTGGTACTGCAGTTGTTGCGCGTTCCTGTAAACGCCTACATTTAAACGCGTTTCCGTAAAAGGCTTTAGGTTCTGAGGAACAATTTAAAGATTTAATGAACCTAAATATTCCATGCGATTACCTTACCTCGTCATAATATATACCTGCTATTGTGTATACAAAACAAACACTTAGAAACTTCTTATTTCTCAATATTGCTATATCATCAGTATAATACCAAGTCAATAATAAGCACTTCAAACGTCCATTTGTGGTTAAAAGCTCTGAGTTTTCCCTTTAAATGAAACCTTCACACCATTACCGATACCTTTGATAAGTAACCTTCCTTGTAAGGACTTATAAAGGAAAAATATTGAATTAGCGTTCGATGTTACGAAGCCACAGATGGTATTCTAAAGTAGGTATACACCGCTATTTTATGACTACCAAAAAAAAATTAAGGACAGTTGCAGCAGATGCAGAAAATGATAATGGCATGGTCAGAACTTTTTTTTATTGAACTATCACACAGTTATCGAGGATTGTAGTCAACCAAAACCGAAGAAAATTTCAAGAAAACTGTACAAATAAGTACTATAGACAACAATCGCGTACAGACTCTCATTCGAACTATGTTCTCGTATCATCCCCAGTCAGTAAAACCGCAGTAGCAATCATAAATCCATGTCTGACTGGTCTCGTCTCCTTTTGAGGTTATAATTTTTTTTTCTCTTTTTTTGAGTTTTAACTACATAAATGTGATCAGTAACAGACACCGAGACCATGTTTAAAATTTTTTTGGTAATTACAAAATAGCGGTGTATATTACTTATGTGTGAGTGCTTATAACTTATTAGGCCTCGTTTTCACCTGCGAAAAATTCCTCTTTGGAAGAAGCATCTGCATCTGCATTTTTCGCGTTAACCTGATCGCAGACTGTCCGCGCCGTACGCGCCGCAGTCATTTTTCTATACAAAAAATACTGATGACGTCAGAAAATGCGGATGACGTCAGAAAATGCTCGCCTCTGACGTCAGCAGCATTTTCTCTATTGAATTGACAGTTTGGCATTCATTTGGCTGCACTGTGCGAGCACCCTTAGTTTTATTGCAGATGGAAATGGAAGCATAACTTTATTTAGATGTCATTCATTTGACTAAAAATCTACAAAGTAACTTGACAGTTTCAATAAGATTCAAGACTCGTTTTCAGCAGGTCGTACACACGAGTTGGAAATATTAATATAAATACCTACCTGAACAGAATTAAAGATGCGCCGCCATATTGAAATCAATAATTCAAGAAACAGGTGTCGATATCCACCTTCGAGTGCTCTTTATACGATGCGATAACTTATGAAGCGAAGAATTTATAGCTTTTAAAAAAGCTTTTCTTTGAATAGTGCTTGTATAAGATGGTATGTTATGCCATGTGATAGTTATCACCTTAATATAAAGCTTCGAAGCCTTCTGCGCGCGGCTTCGCCCGCATGGTACCAACATTTTGAATAGCCTATATGCTATTCCAGGTTACTATCTACGCCTATTCCAAGTTTCATCCAAATCGGTTCTCTGGTTTAGGCGTGATTGATACACAAACATACAAACATCCAAATATCCAAACATCTAAACATACAAACTCACAAACTTTCAGCTTTATTATATGAGTGGGATTAGTATTTTTTTGTTATGTAAAAGTTCTAAAATAATATATTCAAATTTTACGGCCACTCTACACATTCGCCGAACTATTTACCGAACTATTATTTGGATGGAAGATGACAGGCGAATACAATCAATGAGGCCCTTTCGTCTATCATCGGCGAATATGAAGAGGGCACATTAGAAAGCACGTCTATTTTGTTTCAGTCCATTGAGTAACTCAATATTTAAAAACATCGTGTCGTACAGCGTGAAAGCTCTACGATAACACTCTTAAAGCATTGAGTTGAAGTCATTAACATTTTATATGGCACGTGAAGACTCGATCGAGGGGAATAATGGATCCTTCCTCTACCTTTATGATACGCACAAAGTTTTACGTAATACTTTCAAACGATAGAAGAATCATTGATTTTACTATCTTTTCAGTAACGTACACACACACAATCGTTTTTTTTTAGTCTGTGCAATAAGTAAAAAACTAAAAAAAACGTTGCTTTTTTTTTGTTTGTGAGAGATAGGGCAATAGTCTCTCAGGATTCTATAACAGAAAAACTGTTTTTAAATTACGATGACATTAATACTAAATAAAAACATGTTCGGAAATACCTACAATCAATCCCTCTAAAGTATTTGTTTTATTCCAATCGTACTACATAGGTAGGTACTTAGATATACTTACATAGGAACTCACAGTCACTGAAATTGCGATTGACAGAAGGTAATTACATATTTTGGCTTGTGATAATGTTTCAGGCATCCCATTAAATATTGCGATTACCTGACGCGGTATAAATCATCTAGAATTGATGTAAAAGTCGAAATTGAAGCTCATTAATAAATACATCAATAACGAGCTAGAGTCGCTCATTTCACTGAAATACCCGCCACACCTGTGTGGGCTGGTATTTTCATAATTTAATAGGTACCTATCTATTTTGGGCGAGCGGTTCGTACGTGGGCTATCACATTATATTTTAGCTAGAGGTGAGAACTAGAGAGACTAGAGGTGGGTGAAGTCATGCTGTAGATGATGATTATGATGAACATTCCATTTTTCATGATAAAAATCAAACTAGTGTCATCCCGAGACGTTTTCATTCACTGTTTAGAACAACCTTTTAATGCATATACATTTCCAAAACGGAAAATCCCAATGCACGATCTGAACTAGAAAGGAGTTTCTAGTTCGGATCGTGCATTTGGCCGGAGGACCTCTAGATCGAAAGTATAAGCCCACTTGGCCAGCCAGGCTACTTCCTGCCCTTATCCCACTTTTATGAGGGGCTGACACAAAACAGGTCTTTCTCTTTTCTATTGGCCGATAGTTGAGACGGAATATACTTTGGCTCGTAATGAGTATGGAGAAGTATATTCCGTCTCAACTATCGGCGGATAGAAAGTCTGCAGTCTGCGAGGGCGCTTAAACTTATTAAATGATTTTCTTGGTGAGTTCCAGCATATTGACATTTCCAATGACAGTATATGCTCCTTATATAAAAAAGAGTGTATTTAGTTATGTTAGTTTAAGCCCAGATAATATAATATTAGTTAAGCGCTTTGGATTTTTCTGTAAGCTTTCTATTTTTTAATAAATCATTTCATTTCATATCGCAGTCCTTTTATGAATCAAAGTGGAAATCTATCATGTACATCAAAGCTGAGTTATTAAAACCACAGATAAAATATATAAAACTGAACAATAGCCCTCCAGGTCAGCTTCAAAGCCAGATAAACTCATATCGCATCTGAAATACATTCAGCTAAACTAGATCCAAACAAAATGTGGGTCAGCAGTCTCAGCTTTCAACTAGAATAGCATGGGTAGGTCACCAGACAGTTTTATATTTCATGAAATCTATACTTATACCATTATACATTCTTCTATCGGGCCAACAGGTTTCCGGTAAGACGCCACTTGTATATGGTCGACATTCCCAGAGTTCGTACATACAAAACGTTTTGAGTTCATACGCACCGCCTCATTGCCGGGCTCCGTATTTCCCGAAAAGTACAATAAAGGGTCCTCCAAATCAAGAGTAAATAGGTTCCTTCTAGGTAAGCATGCTCCATCCTAGACCACACTACTGCTTAACATCAGGCAGATTGGGGTCAAATGCTGACCTATTTAATAAAAAAAAAACGACGTAAAGTTTGTTAGTCTGTATAAAAGAGTATTTGAGAAAATATTAATTCAATTCATCAACATTTGGTCTAAGGTCTCCGGCTACAGCAAGGATCGACAATTTAAGGTGCCCTTCGAAGCACGGAATTGCTTAGTTGATGCCACGAGCAGTCACCCATCCACTTTGTCACCGATGATCTATCAAGAAAGAGCAAGCTACATTACAAGTGTCATGACCCGTATCTAGCTCGATCAATGGTGTTCGTTGAATTGAAAAATCGATGAAATTACTTTCGAAACGAAAAATACCTATAACAAAGTAACACTGAAAAAGAACAGACCTATGCTACCTAGGTAGGTACATAACATAGTAAATATATTTTTTTTAATCTTAGAAAACATAAGAAGGTAGTGAGAAGCAAGAAAAATAGGTACATTATTATGTAATCTTTTGAATAGGTTTTCAACGAAAATCCTTAGAACGCCGAAATTCGAACTTACAGGCCACAAACTTAACTGAACCGGTGAAAGAGGCGCTGTTATCGCATTTTGTGTTGGAAACCACTTGGAAACAAATACATTTTACAGTAAAATTCGTTAGTTCTTCTTTTGGCCACCGGTCCAGACAAGTTTGTGGCACAGTACGTTCTATCGTAAGTATAATATATCAACTAAAGCATTTTGCAATTAAATTATTCAGTAGACCCGCGCATACTTTATGGAAGTTGAAAATGAATGAATGAATGAATGAAAATACTTTATTGCACAATGCACACCTTATAACTGCAAAATACAGTAGAAAAGAGAACCATATTATAATGCACAATGGGTTGAAAAGTACAGAGTAAAAACTTTTTGTATTGTTTTAAACTATACTGCAAACTCAAATTGAAAACCAAAGTTTACTTCTATTAGTTTGAATCATCATCACCATTATCATCTCAGCCATCTAGCGTCCACTGTTGAATATAGGCCATCGATTTTCATAGTTATATTAGTTTGAATGCCCACGATCTATTATTGCATTTAAGGGTTTTGTAATAACAGGAACTTGTTTTAAGTTTCAAATCACTCTGGTCTGTTTAAAAATACTTGAAATCAATGGAAGCTGTCTTCTTCCTCCTGCCCTTATCCCTCTAAGTGGGGTCGGCACAACATGTTTCTTTCTTTCATTTCCCTCTATCACTCGTCATATCAGAATTCACTCTTTCACAAACATATCCGCATTCATACATTCCATCCATCTTTTCTCCACATTCATTCTCATCTCTCGTCGTGTTATATGACTCTCATCCCTCCTCATGATATGCCCAAGGAAGCTGTATACCTAATGCCTACATTTTTTAAAGATATGGAAATCTTTTAAACTTCTCTCTTTTTCTCTTTCAAATCAGCAATGCCAATATGACACCATTCAAGAACAATACCAAAGTCTACCCAGACGAATTCGGAGCGGACCTCTAGTTTCCGATGTGGTTTCAATATAGGTATTGGCCAGAAATAGCCTGTCTATAATACCTGTATAGACCTATAGGTTCGCCGAAACCAATCGATAGCGCTGAATGACGTCAACACTGTGATAGTTCCTGAGTACGACAGCTAGGGTTGTCGCGATAACATAAATACCTATTCATCAAATCTTAAAATAAATAAATAATGCTGGACATTTTCACACAGCATCATCTAGCCCCAAAGTAAGCAGAGCTTGTGTTATGGGTACTACATGACTGATACTTATATACTCTTTGTTTGTAAATACATACATATTATGCATAGAAACACCCAGACCCGAGACAAATATGTATTTGTAGATCATGCAAACATTGGGCCCGCCGCGGGGATCGAACCCGCAACCTTTTGCGTCGCAGGCGGACCTTCGCCCACTGCGAAAATAAAATAAATAAATCTTGCTTCTATTAAAAGCCTATTTCACCTCAAACTATGTCCTTGGCACTAAAGAGAGACCTGTTGAGTGTAGGCATAGCTTTATGAATCACTAGCTTCCGCGCGCGGCTTCGCCCGCGTGGTACAAACATTTTGAAAATCCTATATGCTATATCAAATTGGCGACATTTTGGAGAAGGGCCAGGTCCAAAGTACACTAAAACGACGAGCATGTATGAAGAATGTAATGAGAGTGAATGAGGCGAAAGTTGTGTGTCAGGATCGTAGCGAGTGGAGATCCGTGGTCTCTGCCTACCCCTTTGGGAAAGAGGCGTGACTTATGTATGTATGTATATGCTATTCTAGGTCACTATCTGCTACGCCTGTTCCAAGTTTCATCCAAATCCTTTCTCTGGTTTAGGCGTGATTGAAACACAAACATCTAAACATCTGAACATCTAAACAAACTCACAAACTTTCAGCTTTATTATATGAGTGGGATCTAAAGAATGTCTGAGTAAAGATGTAGGTATTTTTGTTTCTTTGTGGTAGTTGGGGTCTCTGTAATTTTACATGCTCTCTGGTTAGTGGCATTAGACCTTAGATCATTGGATAAGTGCTCTTTGCATTAGACGCAGGTGAGTCCCTAGCACAAAAGGAAAACGTGACACATATGAATTAAGTTTTGTCCGTATGTTTGATTCACTAATGGACTAGTTCCGAATCAAAGGGACCCGAGAATCAGATTGTGTTTGATGTTTGCGACTGTTTCGGGGAATTAGCTGTTGGTAATTTACTAAAAGCACTCATTTCATTTGAATTGCTTTTTCAGTACCAACCTATCTATAGAGAGTTTATTTCACGAGCAATAAGTAATAGGGACTCAAATCATGCTGTTATCGTAATAAAATTAGAATTAAACAGTTTTAATTTCAAAAAGCTACTGTTTTTCTACCGGATGTTTACAATAATTTAAATATTTCTCGACTGTAACTTTTATATGTACCTATACATACCAAACACTTAGGCCTTTCCATCATACACGATTCACACAGCGTTCTACACTCAACGGCTGTAGTGAACGTTAAGACCCCTCGCAGACTACAGACTTTCTATCGGCCGATAGTTGAGACGGCCTTATACTTCTCCATACTCATTACGAGCCGAAGTATATTCCGTCTCAGCTATCGATAGAATGTCTGTAGTCTGCGAGTGGTCTTACAATACCTACACTGCCAAGACTCTATAATAATAAACATTTTGAACCTATACAAACATCTCAAGCAGGATAAAAGCTATAAAAGCCATATTTCTAAAATCTGAATAATGAAGGCAGTGGGTGACAGGAGACGATCGATGCCAAGGTCACGGTCGTAATGTCCCACGAACGCCTGACGAACTTATAAACACCAGCTATTATTATTATTGATGATAGCGTGGCTTTTATATCACTGCGGCCATGAAGGCCTATTGTGATCGCCACTTTCAAGTCGCCCCTTGTGGTGGGGCGTTCATAGTTCACTTCCAAGCCCTACTGCTGACATAAACTGTAGGACCTTTTTGGGAGTGAGTTCTCGTAGCTCCTCTGGGCTTAAAGTGTATTTGCCCAGAATGGCGCTGCGTTTGTGCATTAGTGGCCCACACTCCCCTAGCAAATGAAGGGGCGATTCATCCGCCTCTTTGCAGAACCTGCAGGTTGGAGTGTCGCAGAGCCGTAACTTAAACATGTGCTTGTTAAGGCGACAATGTCCAGTCAAAGCTCGGACCATAATGCGTAGGTTGTTTCTGCTTAGCGCTAAGACTTGGTTGGTATACCGTTTGTCAAAGGCTTTGATTAACAGTTTGGAATGGTTCATGCCCGGAGAGTTATACCAGTATCTGGCTGACTCTCCGAAGCAGGAATCTGTTAGGGTTCTTTTGGCCAGACTTTTCGGTATGCCACAGAACGGTTCAGGACCCAGCTGTGTACCGTTAGATCCGGCCCTTGCGAGTTCATCGGCACACTCATTACCGTGCACTCCAGCATGACCTGGAACCCATCTTAGAACCACCCTGTTTTTTAGACTCAGAGTGTTCAAACGTGTCAGACAGTCCTCTACTAGCTTGGACGTGCACCAGCTATAACCTGCGACATTGCACGGGTTAGATTACTTTTTAACCGACTTCAAAAAAAGAGGTTCTATGTTCAGCTGTATGTTTTTTTTATGTATGCTCACCGATATTTCCGTAAATTGTGAACCGATTTTCAAAATTCTCTTTTTGTTTAATAGAATGAATATTCCGAGGTTGTTCCATAAATTTTATTCCTGAGGAATTGATAGTTTTCTTGTACAACTCAAAAAAACTTCTTCCTTAGCAACGCCGCGCCTATAAGTCAAACATTGAAGTCGGTTTTCTTTTGTTTTTAAAAAACGTAATTATTAAGTACCTTTTTAGTATACTCGTAGTAAAAATCTCACTTCTACTATCTCAATCTACAGTAGTAGGTAATAATGCATCACTGCTCAATTAGATAGCTCTGCATCCAGTCGCGCCAAGGGCCCTGGTGCAAAATAAACTGGGGGCCCTAACTGGACGGTTTACGTTTTATCAAGTCAAAATATGCAGGGTGTAGCAAAATTTTAAACATATCTTGAATTTTTTGTAAAAACTCACGATTTGATTCGTAATTTCCTAGGCTGACTGTTATCTACTTAAGTATTTTCTTAATCTAAATATGCAGTTGTTTTTATTTTCAAAATAATCATACCTATAGTTTCCTAAGAACCAAACCTTTCGGACTCTCGGGCTCTGACTCAGAGTCCGAGGGCCCCTTGAGCCTGGGGGCCCCGGTGCACTGCACCGCCTAGCCCTCCGGTAGCTACGCCACTGTACTGCATCAAGTTGAGCAGTGAGTATTACCCAATTTGATAAATAATAATTTTAAACTTAACACGTTCTACACACCTTATGTATAAAAACCTAAAAACCTTTCAAAGGGATTAGGTACGCGTTAAATATACATTTACTTGAAACTTATATCGTGTTTAAGTAACGTGTTTATCAACAACCTGGTCATGAGACTTTGTTTATCACAAACATTGGATGTATATCCATCCTGATCGTCTAAACAAAATGAATTTGTAAGAAATATTTGTGAAGCGCTCGCGGTCGTACTTGCTTAGTCGTTCTTGATAGATCGTCGAAGTTAAGCAACGTTCGAAACGGTCTGTAAGTAGATGGGTGATCGCCAGTGGCATTTTCATCTGAGGGCTTCCGTGCTTCGGAGGGCACGTTAAATTGTCGGTCCCGGCTATTTACGTCGTTAAGCCATGACGGATTAAACGTCATTTCTGTAAAAAAGCCTATTATAAGATATCTGATTATTTGGATGACAAAAAAGCTTGGGACTTGCTCCAACTCAATGGATCCGTAGATCACCTAAAAAAATGATAGGCCCCAGACCGTGTTTGTTGCCCTGATTCTTCACGGTATTGGTCGCGAAAGAACAGGAGTAAAATTAGTTTTAAGACCATTCTAAGTGATCCTTGCGGTCCTACTGAATAAATGAATTTTGATTTTGATTTGATTTTGATTTTGGAGGCCTTAAGGCGGTCTAAAAACTCCGTCACCAGAGTTGGCCACTGACTCATACGAACTTACTTTTGTAAGAAATATATTGTTTAATATGTATTACATTGTAATATTTAGATTACATACTGACTGGCCTTGGTTTACTGCTTTCCATCGTCCATCGTCTAGACTAGACAGATGAATTATGGATTTATGTGATTTGAAAAAGAATTAGTAGGTATCATGACTTTTCTTGTAACGCGGATTTTTTTAAATAAGATAACTGAACCGGTGACCAAAAGAGGAACTTACGCATTTTAATAAAGTTTATTTTTCTGCCAACACTAAATGCGATAACAGTGCCCCCCTCAGCGGTGCAGATAAGTTTGTGGCACTCTACCTAATGAATAAAAAGAATAACTATAAATAATGAGGTTAGACTTAATGTGAAAGATTTTGTCTTATTATGAGATTTGAACTTCAAACGAACGAGCTCATCTCAATCTAACATCTCCTTCAGGTGTCTATGAAATATAATCCAAAGTTTTGGAATAAACTTTCAATTAAGTCGAAAAATATATTTGAATAAATCAACATTTTCAGGTAACTTAATCATTTTCGAAACAAAAGTATTTTTCAACTTTGTGGAACATTGAATAAATAATCCTCAACTTTTTCAAAAATAATACGTAATACTTATTGCATTAATGTATCAAGATAGAGATCTTGTTTTGTGTTAGGATTTTAGTACCTACTTTACCTACTTAAAGATTCATAGTAGATTATTAGAGAGACCTAGATTACCAAATAAATATAATAATCTGTTTTTGGTTATCTATACACACACACAGAAACTCTTATTCCAATTCTCATCCTTATGGATCCGCTAGTAAGCCGTGATTGAAAAAAATAAACATCCTGACATCCAATTATTAGGGTTCATATTAGATTGAAGGCTTTATAAAAGCAATCATCAAGGCCAGACGTTCAAAGGGCACAAAGGCATTCAGTAATAAACATTATAAATGACCTCAGTACGTAAGAAAAACGATCGTTCAAGTCCCGAGCCACTTCATATGAATAAATGATGTTGACTCAAGCGTCAATACTACTACAGTATTCGAATTAAAGTTCTACAGAGAAGGTCAGACATTACAGTATATCCATATCCATACTATATAGGTACTATCCCACTCATAATAAAGCTGACAGTTCATTTAGATGATTGGATATTTGGTGACCACTCAACTGATTTGGATGAAACTTGGAATGGGCGTAGATAGTGACCTCGAATAGCATTATAGGCTTCTCAAAATGTTGGTACCACGCGGGCGAAGCCGCGCGCAGAAGTATTATAAATGTGAAAGTGACTCTGTCTGTCTGTTTGTTACATTTTCACGCCCAAACCGCTGAACAGGATAGGCTGAAAATTGGCATGGATAAAGGTTGTATTCCAGGGTACTTTTGTCTCGAAAAAAATAAAATATCTAGAGGGACTGCGGCGCAGATCACACTACAGGAGTGTAGCTAGTAAATCATAAATTCATAACATAGCTCTAGGTACTTCAATCAAAAAGGTTTTATATCAAGCAGCATTAATATAAAAAGTATTTGTATGTATGCAGGAGACTTGGAGACTGTACAATGAGTAAACTTTGAGAGAATTCATCTGTCAATTACGTTTTCAGACAACGCAAACTTTAGCAAAACTTTTCTGAGGTTGAAGTTGAGAGTGAACTTGACACGAGTGCCTTGCCTATCGAAAGTTCGCAGAATTACACCTAGTTATATTGCCATTAAATAAAAGAAGAAGAAGAAGAAAGATTTCTATATTTTCTGTGTATGATGAAATAAATATGTGGATTTTATTTCTGTTGTTGTTGATTTAAAATCGACATAATTAATTTTTGTCTCGGCACAACAGATTTTCCTCTTCCACTCTCACCATTCAATCCAGCACCACCGGCATCAGGAACAACTGCCCCCAAGACGTGATCTGCCCTTAGAGGTCTATCAACTGATTGCGGACCCAAGTCGATGCAGGGAGAGTATGCGCAGGTGGGGCGCGATCGTTCCCAGACCCATTGTGACTGCGGGATCCCTATCCAAATGATGTCCCAGCTGATCTTTTGCCCTTTGTGCCCTACCATCTGCACAAGAAAGGACGCTGGAGTGGGGTTTTACTCAACCCATATCTAAATATCGATGTAGGTATCATTAACACTGTTCTCGAGTGGAGGCCACGCACCGGAAATTGCCGCAGAGGACGGCCCCCCAGATGGAAAGACGATCTTGTAAAGGTTGCTGGGAGGCGTTGGGTGCAGGTTGCTCAAGATTGATCGCTGTGGAAATCGATGGGGGAGGCCTATGTTCAGCAGTGGATGCTAGATGGCTAAGATGATGATGATGACCATTGACACGAAAGAAGAAGAAGACCATTCAATCCTAATAAACAATTTTAGTAGAATAATCCATTAATTCACAACTAGGACTAGATTAAAAACCAAGAGTATTCCCGCAAACAGCTCTACACCATTTTATAGACTCAGCACTTCTCTCAGCTCATTAACAATGTAAGATAAAAGGTGGTAGGTATTAAATTCTCATTAGTAAGGCTTACTGTGTAACCTACATTCTATTTCGAGGCATGAAAGGAGTATCCTGAGAGCATTCTCTAATAACGGAGCCGACAAAGGGGCTTGCATTCAGTGGGCGGCGGCTTTATCGGGTACCTACAGCACGAAGCATCGACCAACTAAATGAATGAAAGAATGAGTGAATGAGCATATTTTATTGAGCAATTCTTACCCCAAAAATGCGTTAGATAGATACCGTGAATTAGATTTTTTTGATTTCAATTGAACAATACTTTTCTGCAAGATTATCTCAATGTAACGGTCACTCTACACATTCGCCGAACTATTTGCCGAACTATTCGCCGAACTATTATTTGGATAGATAGAAGATGACAGGCGAATATCAGGCGATGAGGCTCTCTACATTTTCGTGACCGTCGGCATTCGTCTATCATCGGCGAATAGGTATGTAGAGGGCCCATTAGCATTCTTTATGTGACAGGTTGTAAAAAAATCGCGGATGAAATATGACATGAACAGTACGAGTATAGGCACTGTACTGACATACCAGCTATGCGGACAAAATAGGGGGAAACAACTAGGTATAAGACCCCTCGCAGACTACAGACTTTCTATCGGCCGATAGTTGAGACGGAATATACTTCGGTTCGTAATGAGTATGGAGAAGTATAGCCCGTCTCAACTATCGGCCGATAGTAAGTCTGTAGTCTGCGACGGGTCTAAGGAGTAAATTAAATTTAATATTTTCAATTCGATCGCCTTCGGCTAAAACACTCAACTCCGTGAAATTCAATTACTCGCTCTTTGTACGCAAAATCAAAAATGTCTGAATATAATAACGTTAATACCAAAACCACTTCGCGCCAATTAATTCAATAAAAGGGAGTTTAACTCGAAGCCCTCATTACAATTTCAAATTAACTCAAAATTACCTTAAGTTTTACCAACGTTGTAATCTTTAGCGGGTTTATAGGTAAACACGAATCATTTATCAGTTATAATCAGTTATCTGGTTCCCATAGTACAAGCTTTGCTTAGTTTGGGGCTAGATGATGCTGTGTGAAATTGTCCAGCATTATTTATTTATTTTATTTATTCTACTCCTAGTTTTATTTTGACGTGCAAACCAAAAGCAAACCAAAACCATTTACAGTGCCACAAACTTATCTGAACCGATGAGAGAGGCGCTGTTATCGCATTTGGTGTTGGCAGAAAAATATTGTTTACAGTAAAATTCGTTAGTTTCTCTTTTGGCCACCGGTCCAGATAAGTTTGTGGCATTGTAGCCTGTATTCGGAGATAAGGGGTTATGAGAACGTTTCTTTTATAATGAATCCATAAAAAATTGCACCTATGCGAGACTTGAACCGCGACCTTCACCGATTCGTGACAATAAGTACAATTTGTTTACACAACGACTTAACGTTTTTCTATACTATATACTATACTACATATAATATTATAAAGAGGAAAGATTTGTTTGTTTGTTCGTTTGAAATGAATAGGCTCCGAAACTACTGGACCGATTTGAAAAATTCTTTCACCAATAGAATCCTACATTATCCCTGATGAACATAGGCTACATTTTATCCCGGAGAAGTGAAGTTTCCGGAGGGATCGCGGGTAACACCGCGGCGGACAGCTAGTATCTGATAAAGCCTTATTTCACGCCTAGATAAAATATATTTGTCAGTAAAAACATTTTATTCAAGCACAATCCCAAACAAATATTGATGAGAAGACATTTGAGGTGACGCGAACGAAATAGCGTAAAATATGTCTACATTCGAAGAAAATCGGAAAATGTGCGGGCGTTTTAAGGATAAGATTCCCGATTAAAAGTAGGTATAATATTTTTTTTAACACCCTTGCTCGTAAAGCTGATGTAATTCCACCGGTTTTAAATATGTAAAGCGGGTCATAACAAACGCGTGTGTTATCAAAGCAAATAGTTATGTTATAGTCCATACAAATTCCATAACAGCATTATTTGCCATTTCAAATATGGAACTGATCGCCGCCGAGCTGGAGTCGTGCCTCCAGCTAGTGAGCAGCGCGCTGTTGCTATTCAAATTTCGAACTAATCGCCGCGCGGCGCCAGTAGGCAGCGCTAGCGCGCTGTTAAAATGGCGGGAAAGCAACAGTGTGCATTCACAGATTGAGTATAATTAAAATGTTTTTTTTTTCTGTTTCCTCGCAAATGTGTTAAAAAACGTCGTACGATATACGTGCGTATTGGTTATAACATGCTCGGCTCAATTACGCCCTCGCCTGCGGCTCGGGCTGAAATTCCGCCTCGCATGTTATAACCATCTTTACGCACTAATATCGTAATGTACTATTAACACCCTTGCTCGTAAAGCTGATGTTATTCCACCGGTTTTAAATATGTAAAGCGGGTCATAACAAACGCGTGTGTTATCAAAGCAAATAGTTATGTTATAGTCCATACAAATTCCATAACAGCATTATTTGCCATTTCAAATATGGAACTGATCGCCGCCGAGCTGGAGTCGTGCCTCCAGCTAGTGAGCAGCGCGCTGTTGCTATTCAAATTTCGAACTAATCGCCGCGCGGCGCCAGTAGGCAGCGCTAGCGCGCTGTTAAAATGGCGGGAAAGCAACAGTGTGCATTCACAGATTGAGTATAATTAAAATGTTTTTTTTTTCTGTTTCCTCGCAAATGTGTTAAAAAACGTCGTACGATATACGTGCGTATTGGTTATAACATGCTCGGCTCAATTACGCCCTCGCCTGCGGCTCGGGCTGAAATTCCGCCTCGCATGTTATAACCATCTTTACGCACTAATATCGTAATGTACTATTAACACCCTTGCGCGTAAAGCTGATGTTATTCCACCGGTTTTAAATATGTAAAGCGGGTCATAACAAACGCGTGTGTTATCAAAGCAAATAGTTATGTTATAGTCCATACAAATTCCATAACAGCATTATTTGCCATTTCAAATATGGAACTGATCGCCGCCGAGCTGGAGTCGTGCCTCCAGCAGTGAGCAGCGCGCTGTTGCTATTCAAATTTCGAACTAATCGCCGCGCGGCGCCAGTAGGCAGCGCTAGCGCGCTGTTAAAATGGCGGGAAAGCAACAGTGTGCATTCACAGATTGAGTTTATTTAAATGTTTTTTTTTCTGTTTCCTCGCAAATGTGTTAAAAAACGTCGTACGATATACGTGCGTATTGGTTATAACATGCTCGGCTCAATAACGCCCTCGCCTGCGGCTCGGGCTGAAATTCCGCCTCGCATGTTATAACCATCTTTACGCACTAATATCGTAATTAACACATTATTGTGACAACTGCAGCATCAACAGACACGAGATGCGTAAGTAAGTTCGGATGAGTCAGTGGCCAACTCTGGTGACGGAATTTTTAGGCCGCCTTAAGGCCTCCGTCATGGCCCAGGACCGACAATTTAACGTGCCCTCCGAAGCACGGAAGCGCTCAGATGAAAATGCCACTGGCGGTCACCCATCCACTTACAGACCGTTTCGAACGTTGCTTAACTTCGACGATCTATCAAGAACGATTAAGCAAGCACGACCACGAGCGCTTCTTCTTTGAGGTAGGAATAGGTAGGTAGGTATAATATCGGTCTGGAAATACCTCTGGCGAAAACTGATACTTTATTTACCTACCACTGGTAGGTACCTAAGTAGGTAACTTCAAGGTTCCTGAGAATAACCATATTTTATTTTGAATTTATACCTGTCAAAACTTTATATCATTATTATGCGCACTGCAAAAATGTGGAATCTGCTTCCCGTGTCTGTATTTCCGCTGAGCTACGACCCTGTTGTTTTTAAGAAGAGAGTTAATAGGCACCGTCTGGGTAGGCTTGCTCCATCGTAGACCTCATTCTTGCCTATGTAAGTTTTGAGGTCAAGAGTCGACCCATTCATCATAAAAAAAAATATATATTAGTAACGCCGATCAAGTGTAAGATAAGAGATGCTAGGTAGGTTTATTACACCTCAGCAGGCAGCATTCATAATGAATCGAACAAAATTGCTCAGCGACCATGTCAGTCTCACTGACGCCTGTTGTGTTGTACGAATAATGTAATGCTTTTAGCCGACAGTCGCCATGTGGCGGCCTTTATAGGCATAATCAAGTTTCGCCAAAATATTTAACTGGTCTAATTAAATAGGATTCCAGGATTGAGAAAATGCATTTATTGTCCTAATAATGTCGAGATTATTAAATTATTTAATAAAATTAATCTACAAATACAACAATCCGCCGTGATAGCTGTAGGTACGCCAATCAGAGCGCGTGACGTCAATACTCAATATAATAGACCAAAACTGCGCCTTTTGTTTCCTTTCAGCTTTACCTATGCACGTAGTTTTTGCTTTGCAGTAGTGAGCTGTGACGTCAAAACAGCCGCCATGACACCGACGAGCGTGTTGGCGTGAATTTCAAATTTTAATTTTAAACTTGATTTTTATGTTTGAAAACCTTTATTTTCTACTGAAATATGATATTTTTTCACATAATAAATCATTCTGAACAACATAGAACAGATTTTGAAAAATTGTATTCATGCCTATTCAATATACAATGTTTCGGCAGGCTAAGGGTGAGTTTACACTGGATAAAGCAACGCGATGCTTGAAGAGTCCTGCAAGACGTAATAAGGCTGCGACGCAGATGATTGTGGGTTCGATTCCCGCCGCGGGATGAAAAGTTACATCGCGAACGATTGCTGATAAAACTATTTTTATAAAGAATTATCTATCTATCTATTTTTTACAGAAAATCGATATCTCAGTGACACCGTTTGGAGATGAATGAATTAATGAAAATACTTTATTGCACTATGCACACCTTATAACTATAAAATACAGTAGAAAAGAGAACCATAATACAATTCACAATGGGCGGCCTTATCGCTGAGAAGCGATCTCTTCCAGGCAACCTTTGGATGGAGGTTTTGCACTCAAAAAACTTTCAACCTAAGTATCTACACTAATATTATAAAGAGGAAAGATTTGTTTGTTTGAATTGAATAGGCTCCGAAACTACTGGACTGATTTGAAAAATTCTTTCACCAATAGAATCCCACATTATCCCTGTAACCCGTTTTCCCGAGGGACCGCGGGTAACACCGCGACGGACAGCTAGTACGCAATAAAAACGTAAACGCCATCATAACATCTCATTTAAATACTGGCGTGGATAAATAACTTCTAAGAAGTCACGTGATATGATCTTTTGATCATGAAAATAAAGCAATAAATAAAACATCAGACCAAACAAGCTTATAAGTCGAATTTCAAATGTCGATCCCTAAAAAAACAAAACTGTTGATCTACAATTCCGTAGCACAAACGCTACGCCACTTGCGTAGCTTGTATTTCCGTAGCCATAGCGCTACGCTTCGTAGACCATGAAATAAAACCGCTTTGAAGAAAATACGTCAAGTAAAAAATATTTATGATCGTTTGGGAATTATTAATAAACGAATTATTTTAGCTTGACATTTTACATGTGATGTTTTTCTCTGTTCGGGATAAAAATAGAATGCTTTTAGCTAACCAACTTTGACGAATTTATAAAAAAACTAATGGAGTAATAAATGATTGCCTTTACTTATGCAATCTGTATGATGTGTTGAATAAAAAAAAAATCGTGTAATAAAATTCAATGTTTAACTTTTTCAGCATTAATGTTGCAAACTTTCACGTGTTTTAAAAAGTGTATTTGCAGTGTCACCTTTTTTTTAATTCCATAACTAAAAAGAATAGCCTCTGAAAGAGCGTGTTCCTTTACGTCCTGACCTTGAAACTTGTCTATCTATTTTTGGAACGCATATCCTAAACATAATTTAAGTTTTCATGAAGGTAATAAGTATTTATTTCAACTAAAAAAATCTTATCCTAACGGGTCAACACCCGTTGCATTGCAAGTGACCTTTAGCCAAAGAGCACTTTATCATTAGCGCACCAAAGTGCATACAAACTACATGGTACCTAATATGAAAAATAAATTTAAATATTTTAAATGTCGAACATAAAATCAACCATTCCAGACTTGCAATAACTTAGCAGTATTGCGTTCTATTTTTGAAAAGGACGCTTAAAAAGTTTGGGTACATAATAGGTCCCTATACCAATAATGGTAATCAGTAAAATATTTTGAATTTCGAATATAGAAACATTCACAACATCCAATCTAAACTTACCAATATTTCGCGCAATATTTGCGATGTTCTATATTTGAAAACGGTCGCTTTTTAGAACAAAGTTTGAAATATTGTGTTCCCGCGCGAACTATCGTGCCCGACGGTGTGGAGGCATCTGTGCTGCCTGCTTTATAGCCGGCTGGTAGGCTTTTGGGGGGAAAGACTTTTGTAGAATCCGATACGAATACGATGTTGGAGTCGAAAACTTTCCGATTTTTTTTCAGCGATGTAATGTAGCTTATGATATTTTTTATTTATCAGTCACATTATTAAGTTCATATTCTTCATTTTTACTTGGTTAGGTAATGAGTTAATCGTATTGTTGTTGGTAATTGTTAATCCTATTTTATTTATATTTTCACCATTTTATTTATTGTGTAAATGGAAAATTCAGGATAGAGCAAGTGACAAAAGTTATTGGACAGTTTCAGCTTTTAAAGCTCGCTTCGAAAGCTTGTTTTGTTTCCAACCAGCTAAGTCTTATCAATGCGTCGCTATTCGCTTTTCGAAAAATGAATTACTTACAACAACTTTTTCGTGAGTTCTGTTAAATTCCGCTGGATTTTCGTGGCACTGCAAGCATGTTTTCCCGAAGTTACTTTCTCGGTGAGTGTAAAGAGCCCACAAACCTATCAATGGCTGTAGTATAACCGACCTGCGCAAGTCCCCCGCGCCGGTAGACTCTGCCTTTATCAATGGAGCCGCCATCTTGATGACGTCAACAGTATGGCCGCTTTATGTAATGTTTGTTTTCTTTTTGCCGGATTCAAAACTATGGACGATGGCTCTCATGATTTTTAACAACTTTTTCGTATTATAGGAAATAATTAGAATAATAGTAATCTTACTAATCTTAATTGAAATTTTTGTCTTTTTATCAATATGCGAACTCTAACTAAAACGCAAGAAAACCATGGACATCTTTAGCCATAGTCTGGTAAAAAAAAGTTTGATTGAAATGTTTTGCTGCTATTTTTGTTAGAACTAACCGCTTTAATAAACATTTAATCTTCATAAACAGAAGGTCAGAGTAAATTAAGGCATCCGGGATCACCATGCCCCAAATAATAGGGAACCACGCCGAAAGGTCTGAAATAGGTTGACGAGACCCTAATCCTGAGACTAAATATTAAAGAGAGTGCCTGCCTGTTTTATATTTAGAAAATAGGATGTGGTTCATAATATTTTCAGGCATTTTCATACAATCATAAAATGCCAGACGGTTTTTTACCTGATTCGACCGTTTCGGATGACTTTTGATGATTTTGTTCTTGATTAATGACTGCTTAATTGTTATTGGTTTTACGGGAAATACGGAAATTTTGGTTATTGGTCATAATTTACACGAAAATATTCCTGAAAGTTAGAGACTTCTCCGTCACCAGAGTTGGCCACTGACTCATACGAACTCACTTTACCAAGACAAACACAAAGAAGCGAGGCACTATCCCTATCTCGAAGTATTTCGACGGATTTTCTCGAGATTTTCACAACGGAACAAAAAAATCTTTTGGTATATATTTTAAATTATTTGTTGAACCCTATCAGTGTCACCAATAAACACTATGTAAAGTTTTTCTTTAGTTCAACTAAATAATAAGCAAAATGGCAACCAATAAACCATTTAGAAAGTTCCACCTTGCATAACTTTGACATTTCTTTCATACAAACGCTATTCCGAAGTTCCACCAGCTAGCACCCTTGTTTAAATTTAGTGTAACCACAGAATACATATTAGTAGGTACTGTAAAAATATTTTCATAGGTACCACCAAAGAGTTCGTATATATTTTACTCGTACATACCAAGGAGTTTTTGTTTAAGTTCTTCCAGATAAATTTACAGGAGAAAAAAATAACTTTATCTGGAACAAATCTTACATTCCAATAGAAGAGGTAGCATGGCGAGAAGGTTTTATAAAATAAAAATCGTAATTTGATAATAAAAACGAGCGCGGAAATCAAAAATGATTTTGTAATAAAAAAATTACATGTGAAATATTGGCGAATGCACAAAAAGTGCGAAGCCATTATGAGAAAAAAAAACAAGAATGACAAACAAAATGACCAATTCAGTCAGCTTTCATAGACAAAATGATACTTATTTTGAGGTTTCTCGTTGGATGCGATGTTGCCGATCTGTGCATCTTCACGTAACAGAAGGACAGTTACCTCAGAGTTCCACCTTGTTTATTGGTCAGAATTTTTTTCTGACTTATTCTGAATTAACGCAAGGTACAGCTATGCGATGTGTAAATTTGATAGAACTTCGGAATAACTCGTTTTTATTGGTGAGACGGTAGATATCCCTGTTAGTTTTAAATGAAAGACCGTATAGAACTGTTCATAATCAGTTAAACTATTCTTACTCCAAGCACCTCCCAAGATACATTCCTTGTATTGTGACTCGATTCAGCGCGGGTTTATGATCTGTGTCACAACAGGTGGTCGATAATTACGTGCGCAGAGATCATGTAGGTGAATACGTAGGCTTTTATAGTATCGCGGACGCGGACATGTAGGTTGTCGTCATTTGACCTATCTACCTACCTGACGTCCAATCCTTTTAACAGAACCAAACTCGAATAAGTACCCAGTAGGTAGTACGTAGTACTACGCTACCGTAGATCGTATAGGTTAAGTAACTACGTATAGAAAGTTACTAATCTTTATTAGTCTACACTAATATTATAAAAAGGAAAGATTTGTTTTGAATTGAATAGGCTCCGAAACTACTGGGACTGATTTGAAAAATTCTTTTACCACATAATCCCACATTATCCCTGATGAACATAGGCTATATTTTATCCCGGGAAAGTGAAGTTTTCCCGAGGGACCGCGGGTAACACCGCGACGGATAGCTAGTAGCTTATTTCTAAGCCTATGTTAGTTACTGGTTTAATTTTGTTATGTACCAACACTTGGTGTACCTATAGCTCCATATGTCATGTTTTATTAAAATAAATTACTTTCACTTTTCACGTGTAGGTCGTAGGACCTAAATACCTACTCTTTCAACCTCGCGTTAATTTAAAAAACAAAGACCTCCTTATTTTTAAACCGGGTATTTATCACGTACCTATTGTTATTAGGTACGTGATAAATACCCGGTTTAAAAATAATAATTATGTCACCAAATCACGAAAGTTTAAAAAGTACAAAGACCTCCATTTGTCGGCTCATCATGAATAACTTATAAAAGGTACCTAGTAGGTATTCTTGTATTCCGTAGTCCCTATGAAAAGGTTTTTCTTAGTAAAACCATAAAACAACAATATTGTTTATTTTCTGAACTCTCAAGTAAACTACTATCGTACATACTATCAAAATAAACAAAGTTTCTATCTACATACCTTATTACGAAACGAGACGTCCACGCAACAGAAACCGCAGACAATCCCTTGTTTACCAACAACTTTTGTTTATCAATTAGCCCTTAGGGTGCAACCAACGACTGAAACTACTGTGTTCGCATTTGTGCGATTTCATCTTGACAAATACCGAAGTAGGAATAAAAATGAAAAAAATATTTACTTCAGCGAACAGACACATTTCACAAAAAAAAATGCAGGGTTTGGTGTTGCCGTAGCTTATTAACCTATTCAGTTCAATTTCAACGATCTTCACACTAGTATCGTGAAGACCAGTGAGACAAATCATACGTAATATCCTCTGCCGGCAGTAACAAATGTCAAGACATTTATTCGATAGGACGAGATTGCCTGCATAGTGTAAATATGTTTTTTATCATGACCTAGGTAAAGGTAATTCAACGTAGGCTACTCCTGAACAGGGCAACAGCCCTTGTTCGTTAAGGTAGCTAGGTATTGGTCGATCCATTTTAGGTGATCCATCCTCACTCCTCAGCATAACAGATAAGTAGCTAGACAAGCTCAAGTGTAAATGTCACAAATGTGGCTGCACCCTCGCCTCGCCAACGTAATGAACCCAAGAAAATAAGTTTTTAGTTCAAAACTATAGGTATGCAAGCACTTTTTTTATTGAATACTGGTAGACATTTTCTCTCTTTTGTAGTACCTAGTTGTGTTTTTACCTAATTTTTTTGTGTGAGAGAATATGAATGTAAATATAGTGGATGCTGAGTTGACGAAAGGAGTTAATGGAAGAGGAGACATGTTGTGCCGACCCCTTGGGAAAAGGGCAGCGGAATGATGATGATAACAATATTATAGTTCATTTACTTAAGCAATAAAACAGAAAGCCTTTTGTAAAAACGTAAACAAGGTCACTACTGAATCTCCAAGGCGCGGTAGACATTCTTTCAGACCTTTTTTGTAAGTATTCCAGATCTTTTGAAGATGTCTAAGGGGGTAGCCAGAGGCATATGTCAAAATACATATTTGATACATGCTATGTCCACATCTACTTTTGTAAGGTTTCAATAAAATCGTATTACCTAGAACAATATTATGATTTAGAGGTACCTCGTACTAGTTTATTTCTAAGGAAGGTACACATTTACATAGTAAATATTATTGCATAAGTAATAAATTCCCTTTTTATGAACTCAACCAGACGTAATTAAGTCATACTCAATGTGACGTCATTACCTCTCAAATAGTCAACCAAAGCATACTAAAATATCTTATTTCCGTTTTCACCATCACGAAGTGTAGAAAGTTAGAAAGAGACAAACATAGGGATCCTGTTCAATTTCAAAAGCAATTCACCCCTTACTAGGGTCGCGAATAAAAGACTTCGCGCGTGCGTAAATCAATAAAATTACTTTTATTAGTTCACTCTACCGAGCGATGTTATTCTTTTGTTTGCTGCGTATTGCCGGTTTAGCTCAAACTTCCAATAATATTGCAGTGTCGAACCAGCAATGTATACGCTGTAATGCAAAATTCTCGTACAGTTTGAAGAGGTTTGTACACACTTTGGTAAGGGGTCGCGCCTGCGCTCTGCATCCATGGACCAATACCATAGCAAGTGTAACTCGAAACTGGTGTAAAGTGCATCCATTTTGTGTTAAAATACGTTAAATATATTATAAAGTAAGTTCTTTTGTGTAACCTCAATGTTATGTGGTGTGAAAGTACTAAATTGTTGAAAATAATTCATAATAGTGTGAAAATGCTCTCTGTGTAGATAGTTGAGGGGTGAATGACTTCAATTTTTCATCATGTGAACGGTCCACATAGTAATTTAAGACCATTCTCGTATGATCGCTTCTGAGTAGAATTTACAAATCGGTATTTCTTTTACTAGTTGTTTCTTTAAAAAAAATGTTACGATTAAAAGAGTGAACATTTTGAGTGAATTTGAAACGTATAGTCATAACAATAAAGTCGGTAATCGAATAAACCAATTTATATCTTCGTAGCGTTCGTAGCTCGTAGCAATATGCTACGGAAGTAAAGCTCAAACAAAGCATAACAACTTTAATCAACATAATTTCTAGAAGCTACTGTTATACTCGTACTGTATGAGGTATCCCATTTTTGAATTCTCAGTATTATTATTTTTTGCATTATTATTTATTCCACGAAGTTTTGTATCACTGATCTCGCATAATTCTACCAAAAAGTTCAAACAGCAAAAAAGTTGTCATAACTTTTGCTTCTTCAAGTTTCCTTCAAAATCATTGTTTGTCTCGTAAGTTTCCTTTAATGGGTTGGACTATCTAAGGGTAAACTAATCTGAAATGTTTGTAAAAACACGTTATAAAATTGATTATCTACCGACATAGCGTCGTCTGTTTGATGATATTTATGAGTTTAAAAACTAACTACTTATTTTGTTTGTTGACGCACGTAGAGAAACCAACAGGTTCATAACTGCCCAAGGCATGGTAGACATGTATTTTAGTTATAGGAGGGAGCGCCATAGCCCTAAATGGTGCCTGGAAACGATGCAATTCAAGGCTGCGGCGCTATAAAGTGCCTGAAAAAAGTTTAAACTCCTTTATACTACCCAGGATGACGTGCGGGTCAGAATGTCTGTCCCTAGGGCCACCTCCGGACTCCATACTCCACATGCCGCCGCCGCCATTGCCCGCATTCCTCGCCAATGCTGCCAACCTGACGCCGCCGTGTCGCGCCACCAAGTGTCCGCCATTACCGAACTCTGAGGAAAACTCACTTTTCCCTGGAGTTGAGTACCACGAGCTACCGAGACATGGTAAATTGAAAGGAATTTGCTAAAATAAAATGTAAGATTTAGGACCAAGGATCGTTTCTGGGGGATCGACTACTATGTCATCTTTATCACTGCATTTTGGCTACTAAATTTCATTGGATACAAAAAACCCAGTTTATGGAGGAAATTCAATAGATTTTTCTCTTGGGATTGTTTCATTTAAAAGTAGTTTTTGAGCCACGTTATTAGTTAGTTCTTTGTTTCTGACACATATCTAAAAACAAATTACGCTCGTTTGGGCTGTTAATGTCAACAACAATAACATCAAATGAAGAAATTGCATTCAAGGTGTTGCATCTCAACGGTTGCATTATTAGCCGCCATTTTGAAAATAAAAGAAAATTGCAACCAGCATGTAGAGCATTCTTCTTTTGCATTGCTGCCAGTGCGTATACCTACATTAAAACCTCTTTCGCGTGTTTTATAGTATTATTCTCCCCAGAGCCAGCCAGCACGGATGACACGTGGTTCCTAGTGCTGATCACGTGCTGTGTGGCTGTTCTCTGCATCGCCGCGCTGTTGGCGCTCTTCTTGCTCAAGTGCAGAGAGTGAGTATCTTTAACTAGTAAAACTTTATCCGTAAATATGTGTAAATTTTACGAAAAGTCTTTTGGGTTCAAAACGTCTCCGAGGCTCGGACTCGAACCCACAATCTTTTGAAAGTCGAAGCACTACCCTTCTTCTTGCCGTGTCACACGCACGAGTGACATAGTTTTTTCGAAGCTAAGTGCGTGGTCAATAATTTTATGTGGGTCTCATCTAATCTACCTAGATTACAGCCATGTTGACCGAGTGATAAGGTATTACAAATGACCAAGAGTAGGTAGGTACCTGACTCTTATTAATTTTGGTTCGACCCACCTAATCCATACTATCCATACTAATATTATAAATGTGAAAGTAACTCTGTCTGTCTGTCTGTCTGTTTGTTACCTTTTCACGCCCAAACCACTGAACAGATTAGGCTGAAAATTGGCATGGATAAAGGTTGTATCCCAGGGACGGACATAGGCTACTTTTTATCCCGAAAAAATCCCGAGGGACCGCGGGTTACACCGCGGGAGCGCAGCTAGTAGGTTCATATGAAGGTACCTATATTTTGTCCTCAATCAATAACTTTTCAAAGTATCTTATAATGTACTCAGGTACTGTAAATTTGTGACCGTCAGGGCCCGTGGCGGCTGCAAAAGCGGCACCAGCAAGGCTGGGGGCTCCAACGCACTCTACGGGGGCGCAGCCCTCGACTCCCGCGTCCTTTGGGCAGCCCTAACCCCAAGGGGCACCAGACACTTCGTCGCAGACACATACCCTCACGACGAAACAGAGGACCATCACTACGAATGCGTAGAACCACCTCTATACAAACTCGGGCCTCCAGAAGACTTAGCGATCACTCGACATTTTGTCGAATACGAAGACCCTGCGCCTTTGATCGAGAGTTACAGCGAGAGAGAGGAATATTTCCGGAATGGGTTGGATACATTACGCAGAGGTAATCGTCCGTTAGTATCATCTCCTACTAGGATTGAGCGTCCGAATCTTCCCCCGTTGAACCTTCAGCCACGCACGCTGCGTAGGGCTCCGCATTCACGTCGTGTCAGTGATGCAAATAACTCGGACAAGTCGGCCATCTGAGGCGAGAATGGCGCGGTATTCTCCGTCGCCGATTCCGAGATCGACTACGAGTGGATGGACCGCTCGAATGTCGATCGTCTTGTCTAAAGACCACTCTGTTCTCTGTGGAACTTTTCTGTACTGTGCGGTTTAAGTGACAGTTTTAGTGCAGTTTTAAAGTAGATTAATAGACTCATTCGTAATACCGTCACTCACACAACGTTTAAGCTAACACCATTATGGTTTCAAACGATTTTTAAAAGTTACGTCAGCGTCACCATTCACCAACTGGTAACCCATAGACAGTTTGTGCCTGCGAGCCTCGTACGAGAGGGTTACCAGGTTGGTGACGCCTGTGTGTACCTAATATCTAAAATTACTGAAAATCCATTGTTAGAGTGCCACAAACTTGTCTGGACCGGTGGCCAAAAGAGGAACTAACGAATTTTACTGTAAATTTATTTTTTGTCAACACCAAATGCGACAACAGCGCCTCTCACCGGATCAGATAAGTTTGTGGCACTATACTCTTGTCTATTTTCATGGACAAAAATTTTGAAGTCAGCATGTTGCATATACTTTTGGAGTGACAGATATTATGAATAAGACCAACGCATTACAATTTTAGCCTACATTTTCAAATTAGCAATAGGAATTTATTATTTTCGCCAATTTTAATTAAATAATAAACTCTTACCTAAGCATCGATGTGTCGCCTATGTAAATGTCCCTATTTATCAGCACAGTCTATGTAAACCTAGTCATTTAGTCATCTAGACTGCTAAGCAATGTATATGCTATGTTTAGTATCTAGTCTTGTAACACGGTTCTAGTCATTTTAGCACATTAAGTGTATTTTATAAGTTTACTTTGTACTTTATTAGTATTCTCGTTAAAGTTAGGTTTCAAATAGACTAAATACACAAACTCAAACTTGAAACAAACATACTTAAAAACGACTTTAGTCAAATTAGATTTCATACGCTAGATAATCGAAGCTTTTAAGTCCAAAATCATAATACGAGTACCTACTCATAACAAGTAAGAGTTAAGCTAGAAACATTATCGGACGCGGCTTATGCCGGCCACCCGCGATCCAGTCTACCGTCCAGTTTGCAGCGCTGCGAACTTGATCAAGTCGGCAGAACGAAGTTCGTTTTCGCTTGTCATGCACACCCATACCAATACACCGTCAAGTTTACTGGACGCCACATCCAGTCCGCTGCAGACTGGACGGTAAATTTGATGGTGGGTGGCCGGCATCACGGACTGATAGGTATGCACAGTACAAAAACATCGTTGTCGGACGTCCGGAAGCTCAGAGACGTCCGCAACTTACGTCCGATAGTTTGCACAGCGGGCGTGTGCAATCATTATCCAGATCGTGGCTGTCAGCTGCTTCCGATAGTATGTGGTTTAATTATTGTTTTATAACAAGAAATTGCAAACATCGGGCTAGGACCTTTTGAAATGTTTGTTTCCAGCTAACGTCTGAAGTTTATTATAATTATGTTAATTTTATGAGTACTTTTCAAGTTTTATACTGGTAATAAATAAATTATCGTAAAAAACATTTCGTGTACTATTTTTTATAACTACCTTTATCTATAAATCTGAATGAATTATGTAAGTTTATGTTCAAAGTTTTCAATCATCCTAATTAATAAATCAATATACCTAGTTTTAGAATAGTTGTGTTAAAAGATTAAATTTAAACAAAGATTATTATTAAAGCTTTTTATTGTAAGTAAAAAATATAACTTCATAATTGTTTATAGCTAAATAAATCTATAATATTCACAAGAATATTTTCCACGTGTGGAATGAAAAAGTTCGAATGCAATCATTATTTAAGAAGATTCAATGAAAAGAAATCAAAAATATGACCTTGAGATCATTAATAAGCAATTTTTCAACATAGTACAATTCCATCTAAACAGTATGGCTCTTACTAATAAATTTGACATAGAGTTATGTCACGCAAACTAAAAATGTGTATGGTTATTCATAGGTTATGCATGACATAACTTTATGTCACCTTTATAAGTAAGGGCTTAGATGTTAAAACTGTACCATATTATCAATACTAATAAATAAATCAAAGTTTAGATAAAGAACAGTAAATATGTTAACAACTGAATCTCCACACAATAGACAGTCAGGCACTCAAAATTATTGAGTAATAAACATACACAGAGCGAAGGCGATAGTCAGAGTCAAGTCCAAATGCAATTGACAATGGCCTCCAGTTATTAAACTTTTAAACAATCCATAAATGAAGGTAGAGAAGCAAAGCAAGGTGTTTAAAGTTGACAGAAATAATTTTAAAAGCTGCAAATAGCGCAGTATTATATTGTTACGTGCTGGGGTTCGTCGATTCTGAAGATAAACACTAGGTATAACTTTCGAAACTTTATTACGCACTAATTTACTCAAAACACACTTTAAAGTTATGAACAGCCGCACTGAATATCACTCGTCACTATTCACTTTGTTATATCACAAGTTGACTCGCTCGTAATTCACAAAGAACTGATTTGTGACGCGCAAATCGCCCGTTTATATACCCCACAGAAACGCCTAGAACATTCACCGTGGGAACTCTCTACAAATAAACAGGAAGCTTCTATAAATAAACAACAACACGTGACAAGCGACCTTGAACCTTATACAATTGTAATAAGGTCGCTTGTCAGTAGCGCCCAACAAATATGAACCTTAAGTCCAGGTATTACGATCCAATTGTTAATTCGGTATGTCTAAGCGAGAATGTTCGTGGCATCTATCCTGCGCGCGAGTCTTCTAGAACGTTCGAGTGCTTGTTCGTTACACTGCCCCCTCCTTAGACATGCTCGTCCCGAGCATTATCGTTGCTACCACCGGGCGATGTGTACCACCTTGGATGAGGCACATATCCAGTCCGCAATTTCGGAGATCTTCCTCTTCGACAACCTGGAGTTTGTAACCAGTCCGACGCACCTTCCTTGAAACCACTTGTGTCCAAACCTCGGTCGCACCTGACTCCTATGTTCCTGCCAGACTGCAACCAGCTTTCCTTCTGAGCCTTCTTCATTGCATCATCCCTCCAGGACTCCAAAGGTTTCGCATACTTCCACGTCGTATCACTCGACTCCTGCTTGAGGAAGTGTCCATCAGCCTCATAGCGAGGTCTCCACGAGATTGCGTCTGCATTCACGTAGGCCTTCGCGCTACGGTGTGGTTTGAAGTGGTAGTTCTTGAATTGCTCGTTTCCCTTGTCTTGAGCATCCGTCCAAGCCTCGTACTCCTTGGTCAGCTGCTTCAGACGTTCCGCCAATTTCTCGAGTCTAGCCATATGCGAGTCTTTCTGCGGACAATTAAGTTGCAGGTGGTCTTTTCCACCACACTTGTAGCACCTTATTCTAGATTGCAGCTTCAACGGAGTCTTAATTTCGTTCGATACTTCTATTCTTTCTGTGCTTCGCTTTGGGCAACTCGATCGCAGGTGACCCTTTTCCCCACAGGTGTAACATCTGGGGCCATAACCTCGTCCGCACAATGGTGGTACTACGACCTCTCTGAGTCGATGGGCGCGATGGTCCTGTCTCACTGCCTCTACTTCCAATGCATGGGCTAAGGCGTCCTTGAGTGTCTCATGGTGCCCAAGTCTCACAGCAGCCCTGACTTCAAGGTCACGAATCCCGTCGATAAATGTTTGCACTAGGTTCCCATTAATGAGCGCAGGTACAGACTGGTATGCTTTTCGGACCAGCTTTTCGACTTCCAGGGCCCATTGTTGTAAGTTTTCACCATTGCGTTGTACACGATCCTTAAGTTGTGCACGAAACACGTGCTCCAGGTGGGCGTCACCATATCTAGCTTCCAATGCCTCTAGTAGTTGTTCGTAAGTCACTTCTTGCCCGAGAGCTTCTAGAACAGTCAAAGCCTGATCTCGAAGGCCTAAGGTGAGTGCAGTCATAGCTTGAGCCTTATTCCATCCGTTCGCCTTCATCACGGCCTCAAACTGTATCTTGTAGGCCGACCACGAAGATGTCCCGTCGAATGGTGGCACCTTGAATCCACGTATTGAAGGTGCGGCAGCTGTAGAAATTACAGTCCCGTCTCCATCTTTGAGGTTACCTAAAGCCTTCTTCATATCAGCAACCTGAGTTTTTACCTCATCAATCCGGGTTTCAGCTTCAGTGAGGCGTTCTCCATGTTGATGGACTTGATCCTTCATCATCTTGAGCTCCTTGTTGAACGTCGCGTGGAGATCTTTCATGAGGATCATCTGTTCCTCCTGTCGGCTGGCCTGCTCCTTTTTGTCGCGCTGTAATTGTTCTTCTAAGCGACGGGCTTGTTCCTCCTGTCGGCTGGCCTGCTCCTCTTTGTCGCGCTGTAGTTGTTCTTCTAAGCGACGGGCCTGTTCCTCCTGCCGACGGGCCTGTTCCTCCTGCCGACGGGCCTGTTCCTCCTGCCGACGGGCCTGTTCCTCCTGTCGGCTGGCCTGCTCCTCTTTGTCGCGCTGTAGTTGTTCTTCTAAGCGACGGGCCTGTTCCTCCTGCCGACGGGCCTGTTCTTCTTGCCGACGGGCCTGTTCCTCCTGCCGGCGCGACTGCTCTTGAAGCATCGCCATCAAGGCTGCAAAGTCTGGAGCTGCAGGCACTGAAGTCGCGGTGGAAGGGCCGGCTTCCATTGCTATCAGCTGACCACCCGATGATTGCTGCGAAGTATCTCCAAACCGTCTCTGATCCGTCTCTTGCTGACGCTGACTCCTAGTACGGATACCATCCGTGTCCTCCTTTGGTAGAATCGGCATGATTTATCGCACTTCTGACACCAATTGTTACGTGCTGGGGTTCGTCGATTCTGAAGATAAACACTAGGTATAACTTTCGAAACTTTATTACGCACTAATTTACTCAAAACACACTTTAAAGTTATGAACAGCCGCACTGAATATCACTCGTCACTATTCACTTTGTTATATCACAAGTTGACTCGCTCGTAATTCACAAAGAACTGATTTGTGACGCGCAAATCGCCCGTTTATATACCCCACAGAAACGCCTAGAACATTCACCGTGGGAACTCTCTACAAATAAACAGGAAGCTTCTATAAATAAACAACAACACGTGACAAGCGACCTTGAACCTTATACAATTGTAATAAGGTCGCTTGTCAGTAGCGCCCAACAAATATGAACCTTAAGTCCAGGTATTACGATCCAATTGTTAATTCGGTATGTCTAAGCGAGAATGTTCGTGGCATCTATCCTGCGCGCGAGTCTTCTAGAACGTTCGAGTGCTTGTTCGTTACAATATTCTGAGCATTATTGAGCTAATCAAAGTTTGACAAAATCTTTTTGAGCCTAGCGGAAAATTTAGTTGTTGGAACTGAGATTTGATGGTTGATTTGATTCATGCATTTTTCAAAATTGAAACTCAACTTACAAAAAGATCAATGCTTAAGCAACAATCTATATAGATCCTTAGTGAAGTAGATTTTATATAAATGCAAAAAAATCTGTAAAAACTCTAGCTGTATTTACCAATACCTCATTCACACCAAACTAACATACTTATATAACATGTTTTCTAACATACCTACATTTTGTTCACACATACAGTAAGTATATTTGTGTGAAAAAAAAATGTTTGTATGAAACATGTATTGTGTTCAAAAGTTAAGTGTACAACTTGTTTGTTGATGTGAGCGTAAGGTAGTAATTTTGATGTTGCCTATTACTAAAATTTGCCGATCAGCTTTCGTTCGCCAGAGTAAGTCTGATACATTAATATCTTCATATCTCGTCTTCCAAGTCGAACTCTTCCTCGGGAAAGTCTCCTACAGTGACGTAGACAGGTTTCACGAAGCCGCCATATTTTGGTGGACACGTGAAGTAACGCTGGCCGTTCACACTGGTAGAAATAAGTTTTATTAAACATTCACCTTAAACCTTATTAAGTCGCTCCTATCACTCGTTAACTATGCATCTGTTAGGCGCTGTCTCCACGAGCGAGAGAATCGGGACGAGTCCGCCCTCATATCGTCGGAGAATCTCCACGAACGAGCGATAATTTCGCCGCGTATCGTCGCGAGTCGTAACGGAATCGCAGCGTTTCCGCGGCGACTCGTAACGGTATCGCCGCGTTTCCTTGACGACGCGTTGTGAAAGAAAGAATTCAGTTATGTGCCAGACAGCGTTGAAATACGTGGAGTGTATAGAAATACGTGGCACGATCATAATATCGCCGCGATTCTCTCGCTCGTGGAGACAGCGCCATACTATTACATGAATATCATCTCTCATCTCACACAATCCAACCACTTCTTCGGCCTTCCTCTTCTTGCATACCCGTCATATCATATTATACATATTCATATATTACATAGTCATAGCTTTTAGGGCAACATTGTCATATTTTTTTTTTTTTTTTTTTTTTTTTTTTCTCCTTTTCATCCGCAATCGGTCCCCCGACCATAAGCGGATTGCTTGAGCGATATCCGGTGGCATTTGGAGTGAAGAGGCCAGCGCCCCTTCTCCTCTCTCATAATACGTCCCCTCGCTTCAGCCGCCGCACTGAGCGGGAAGTGTCCAGTAGTTGTGTTGCTAGGTTATTTGGGTGGTGAGTCAGGCGTTCTTTGTACCGCTCCTTTAGTTCTTCCAATTCAGTGGCCACGGTTGGCATGCCGAGGTAATGGTGTATTTCATCGTTCCTGGCATACCAGGGTGCGTTGGCAATCGTTCGCAGGATGTTGTTTTGGACTCTTTGGATACGGAGTATGTTGCTTTTGCTAGCTGTGCCCCACAACTGAGCACCGTAGGTCCATATTGGCTTTAGGATACTCTTATAAATGAGTAGCTTGTTGTCGACGGAGAGCACAGCGTTCCTACCCATGAGCCAGAGAAGGGATTTGAACTTGTGATTGATGTGGTCCCTCTTGCGTGTTATGTGTTCTTTCCAGGTCAGTCTTCTATCCAGGAGAAAGCCAAGGTATTTGACGCAGTTGGTATGAGGGAGGGTGTCATGCCCGAGTGCTACTGGTGGGCAGTTACCTTTTCTGAGGGTGAATGTAATGTGGTTTGATTTTGACGCACTAGCCCGTATGCGCCATTTTTGAAGCCAGTCGTTGGTATTTGTCAATATATTCTGTAGCTTTACACTAGCTTGCACCGGATCTACGTCTCTGGACAAGTAGGCTATATCATCAGCGTAGGTTGCCACGGTTACATCATCTGATGTTGGAAGGTCATGAGTGAAGATGTTGTAGAGGACAGGACCCAAAACAGAGCCTTGAGGTACGCCCGCTTCTATGCTGTACAGCTTTGATCTTGAGTTATTTTGCTTCACTAGAAACGCTCTGTCTGATAGGTATGACAATATTATCATGTAGAACGAGTGTGGAAGTGTTTTCTTAATTTTGTACAGAAGGCCTTTGTGCCACACCTTGTCAAAAGCTTGTTGAACGTCCAGGAAAGCCGCGCTGCAATATTGCTTTTGTTCGAGACTTTGTCTAATTTCATGGTATACTCTATGCATCTGCTCAGTTGTTGAGTGAGACTTGCGAAACCCAAACTGGTGTGATGGTATGATGTCGTGCTGTTCCATGCTGCATTTAAGCCGAATCAGAAATACCTTTTCCCACAGTTTAGAAAGCGCTGGGGTTAAGCTTATCGGCCTATATGATGCCGCTTCGTACGGGGGCTTGCCCTCCTTGTGTATAAGTATTATCTCAGAGACTTTCCATAATTTCGGGAAGTAGGAGGTTCGTAGTATGGCGTTAAACAGGCTCGCTAGGTAGGTTATACCTTTTTTGGGTAGAGTTTTTAGAATTTTGGGTGTTATAAGGTCAAATCCGGGTGCTTTGTTCGGGTCTAGGAGCTGAATTTCTCTTGCTATTTCTCTTGGCGATGTTGGTTTGAGAGGGGTGCACAGCTGCAGATCGTGATTTAGAACATCGTCTAGTTCAGATTCGTCTATGGATCCATTGTTAGGCTTGAACACGTTAGCAAGGTGGGCGGCAAAGACTTCTGCTTTCTCCAAGTCAGTTCTGGCCCAAGATGAGCATGTTCTTAGTGGGGGGTAGGACTGCTGTGGTTTGCCTGAGATTTGAGTGGCTTTCCAGAGAGAGTGAACGCCCTTAGCTTGTGGCGATATATTAGTCAGTAGTTTGTTCATTTCGTGGTTGGCGGATTCTTCCAGAAGTATTTTTAGTTTTCTTGCAGCTTTGTTGAACGCTGTTTTATCTGCAGGATGACGGGATTGGTGCCAAATTCTTCTAAGCCGACGTTTTTCCAGGACTTCATTTCTGATATCGAGAGAACATTGGGTAGTTTTCAATTTGTGTTCTAGTGGGGGTGTGTTTTTCCATGCTGCTACTTGTATGAGGTTTGTTATGTAAATGCAAGCGTTTTCAACGTCTTCAGGTGTGGTCAGTGGTACCTTTAAATTTATGTTGTTGTCTATAAAGTTTCGGAATCCTTCCCAATCAGTTTTTCGATTTGTCAGTGATTCATTCGGTTCGCGTGTGAGTGCATTTGTACTAAGAGTCAGAATGACTGGTGTGTGGTCTGATGAGCCGTCCATGTTTGGCTCTACTTTTGTGTAGAGGTGGCTTATTCCTTTGGTCAGAAAGAAGTCCAGCAAGTCCGGTATCTTTGTACGATCTGTTGGCCAGTAGGTGGGTTCGCCAGTTGATATGGGGGAGATGTGGAGGTTTACTAGTGTCTCATGTAGTGCGCGTCCTCTAGGCAATGTTAGACGTGAGCCCCAGAAGGTGTGCTTGGCATTCCAGTCCCCACCGGCAATGAATTTGTTGCCGAGAGTGGTAAAATAGTCACGGAACATGTCTTTTGTTATTTTGTGTTTGGGAGGGCAATATACGGAAGATAGTGTAATGGAGCCTGTGCGTTCTTCTAGCTTGATGGTAGTTGCTTGGATGTGGTTGGTCGCGTAGGCCTCCATTGTTGTGTGTTTGAGATTTGATCTGATCGCCAGCGCGGCTCCTGCATGAGCACTTCCATCTGGGTGCGGAGTAAAGTATATATGGAAGCCTTTGATGCGGTAGGAGCTCCGCTTTGTTGCGTGAGATTCAGAGATTAATACTACATCTAGGTTGTTTGTTGTTATGAAGAGTTCAAGTTCACGGATATTCGGAGATAATCCGTTTATGTTCCAAGTTGCTATGCGGAGTTGTTTTAAATCCATCATGATAACTTAGAAATGACTGTAGTTAGTAGGCTTAATAAAGTGCCTATTTGTTGGATTAATTGGTCTATTTTTTCTGACTGTTTGAGGATAATTTGCACAATGGCTTGTTGAGAGCTTTCATCAGCATTATTTGATGATGATAATTGTTGTGTGTTGTTTAGCGGAGTAGCTGTTACATTGGAGTAAGTTCGTCTTTGATTGCTATGATTTTCATGAGTTTTGGCCTCTGCTTGTGTATTGTTGCGGTTAGCTTGTTTAGGGTTGGTTCTTTCTGGCAGAGTTTGTTGTTGGGTGGTTTTGCTGCCGTTGGCGGTCTCCAGTATGGGATAATCTAGGTCAAGTTGAGTTCTGTTCACGTTGTGCGTGCGTGCTGTTTGATTTCTGTGGCGAGTTCCAGGTTTAGAGCTCTGCTTCCTTGTCAAGATCTCCTTATAGACTTGACAGCCTTTGTAGTTGGCCGGGTGGTCCAGTGAGCACAATGCGCATTTGGCGGGTGTGTTTCTGTCCTTCTTAGCGCAGTCTGCGGTTTTGTGTCCGTCGCCACATTTGACACATCTATACGGTCTCATGCAGTTATTCTTGCAGTGCCCGTACTGCTGGCATCTTTGGCACTGAACTATAGTGTTCGATTTCCTGGGATCTTCGATTTTTACACGTTGTTGAAATATGAACATAATATCTTTTGCTGCTGCGTTTTCATATAGCGCTACAAAGATATCTGGACCGGTGGCCAAAAGAGGAACTAACGACACCATTTTCGAGAAACGAGAAATGTCAATCTGTATAACATTCGTTTCCAGTTGCCACATCAAAAAAACCAAAAAACACACCGAGAAAACAAGCAATGGCATTGCTTGTTTTCTCGATGTGTTTTTTGGTCCCTTGCTCGCCACCCACTACTGTGATTTTTTTTGGCAATACAAAATGCTATAGAACATTTACTTTGTCTATGCCAAATGCGATAGCAGCGCCTCCCTCACCAGAACAGATATCCTTGTGGGATTATAATTCTCCTCATCTGCCTCTCCTATATAAATCTATGAATATTATTGTTTATGGACTCACGATCCGTCGTTCTTCCCTCTAGGCTCGTCATAGTGCACTCCGATCCATATCCCCTTAGCGCCTTCTAAAGCGCCGTTGTATCTGCACACAATAAAATAATATAAATAAGTAACAAGTGGTTATTTCATCTATGACCCCTTACGGGGAAAAAACCTGATTTTGTTTTTTTTTTAGATGAGAATAAATTCTTGGATACGCCTCGAAAAGGTCACGTGACTCGACACCTACCAGTAGCACCATCTAGTTCTGTACTCGATAAACTTTTACGGCAATATTTTTACATTTCTAAAAGCTCGCGAACCCGCGACCTTCTGCGTCTCAAGCGGGCTTTCACCCACTGCGCCACAGAGGTCGTCACATCGTAGTTAGGCATGTGGTACGTACCGCACGGTACCGCGTCGTACGCCTTGTTGCGGGACTCGGACTTCGCAGCGCGCGCCAACTAACACCGCTTCTGCCAACCTGATCAAACGAAATGAATTTGAAATGAATTTATTCAAAAAACTCTTAACTAAAGTTTACAATCTTGAAGCAAAGAAATGTAAGATGAAGAACTTACAGCAAATATATGAGTTTACAATCTTACAATCTTTCGTATGAGTCTCATCGAAATTCGTGTGAGTCGTATCTGGTTCGTTCATAACGAACGAACGAAACGAAACGAACTAACGAACGAGCAAATATATTGCTGTTTGTAGTTTGTTGTTCTGCTTTGAGCATCTCGTTCTAACTAATCAGGTACTTGTATTTAGAAACGAGTGATCGCTGCTTCAGCCAGTAAGTAGCTAGTTTGTGCAGGTTTTCAGCTTTCAAGTACATAATTATTTAGGTTGAATATGGTAACAAAACTTCAACATTAGGTAACAAAAAGATTTTTGAAGCAGGTATTCACACCCAGGGACCATTTTGTTGGTCTTCTGACAATTTTAATAAATACATTTCTTTGCAAAGATCGGCCCTTATCAGCACCAAAATAAATTGGTTCAAGAATAATGTTTTTTTTTTTAAATCATTCAAGTAGGTTTTAATCATTCAAGATCAAACAAAAAACTAAAATATGCAGTTGGTCAAATCAAATAAACTTATAATGGAACAAAAATCAACAATAGGTACATAAACACAATGTTCCTTAACACTAATTCTTTTCTTACAAATCAAAGGTCTGTCTCTTACTCAATTCAATTCAATTTATTCATAAAATTTAATACATAAAATTACAATTATTATATAAATAATTTACATCGAACCCCGCACTAGGCTAGGCCTGTATCGCGGCAGCATTACTATCAAGCATTTTTAAAAATAATATTAACTACAGCAACTTACTTGGCCTCATCCTCCAATTCCTTCTGCTGCTGTTCCTTCATCTTGTTCATCTCCTCCTCATTATACTTCCCGAGGCGGTTCTGCTGCAGGAAGGACCGCAGAGTGTCTCCCTTCTTGCCATACTCTTCTTCAGACAACTGGAACCTTTAAAAATTAAGGTGAAGCCATGTCAACTGCGACTAAAAATAACAAAACATGATTTCCGTTCACCTCAGATAACATTATTGCTTGCAAAACAGTTAGGCCATGCCCATATTTTGTTCGATGTTTGCTGTTAGGTGTAAACACAAAAACAGTGTCGCAGGAGACCTGGCTTTAGTTCATAATATTATGGACATGTACCACATGAACAGAGGTAATCTCTATACTAATGGTTATGCTTTAGTGTGGTCACAAACAAACCTGCTTTAACAGCTTTAAGACAGCACACAGATGGTCGCTTAACTTAGATTCTATCAAAAACACCTTAGAGAAGCAGTTACACAAGCATATTTTAGAAATAAAAAAAAATTACCTCTCCGCACTGTCTGTTGTAGTGAAGTCCTTAGTAAGCACAAACTTGTCTATAACATGGATGCGGCTTCCATCATCAATGTGGTAGGAGCCGAGCAAGGCCTCGTCATTGTCTATGTCGCACACAAAGTTATTCTTTTTGTCATAAACCTTCAGCTTCATTGTCAATGCAGAACCACCCGTTACCAGCTCCAGTTTTGTCTGACAATGAGAAAATTTTATTTAGTAAGGAAAAATAATTGCTTCTTTACTTACAAATAATTATGATGCAAGAATAGAATATTGTTACTTGAACATAGGTATCAGATTATTTACTATAGTCTTAGCACATTACAAAGTACTCGAGGCATTTATATGTGTAAAATCAAAAGGAACCGGCAAATTAAAAACATTTGCACTGATGAATCATCGCACCTTGAAATCCTGAACCGTGATTCCTTTTTTGAATCGCCTTTCAACAGGAGCCGCATCTTCGCTGTCCGATTTTGTAATATGGACATTCACAAAGTCTTGCGTTACCACTTGGATGCCTTCCATTTTTTAGATTTCAAAAATCTTCGGCTATTCGACAACAATGAATAGAGGAAAATAAAATAATTTTACATGTGCTGTGCTACCTGCTATTTCTACTACTTAAATTCTACATGCTATTTCCACCGATGATTCTGTCTCCGTCTAATTTAGAATATATAGCAGTGTCACTGTCAAGTTCACAATCAAGATTTTGGGTCTGATTCATTGTAAAATCTTGCTTTTTCTCCAAAAAATCTTTTAAAACTCCAAAACATTAAATAGATATTATTTACAGAAAAGTCAAGATTTACCAGTCAACTGGTAGAAAAGATTTGAAAATAAACTTCAGTCGGGTAAATAGCGAAAGCCGGTCTGTCTTGTCTTGTTTTCTTGGACTTGGCTTGATTTCTGTTTTTGTTTTCTTGATTCTGTTTTCTGGTTGTGGACTTGCGGATAATTTATATTGCAAATGTTTTGAAGGAAAGCTTAATTATTACGAAACAATTAATTTGTAAGACTAATTTTAACTTAACACACGCGCATAAATCTATCACAATGTCGGACGACGTAATAAAACATTCAGTTCACACTCTGGTATTTAGATCTTTGAAGAGATCTCATGACATGTTCCTTTCCAACCAAGGTCTTCTGCCTCCTATTGACGATAACGCGTAAGTTTTACTGTTTTTTTTCAAGTTTTATTTATAAAAAAGTAAGGTTATGTTAAGTTTACAAACAACATCAACCAAAACTTTCATCTTGGCCTGTTATTACCCTCTGCTGGGTACTTAGGCCTCCTTTGCTTGCTTCCTCTATCTTACCCTCTCGCGTCTAAACTTCCAAAGTTTTATGCAAGTAAAGTATAGGTACCTATTCAACAAATTGTGCCATACAATCCAAGTCGTCATTGAATCAGCTAAGTTATGTTTGTATATTTCCAGAGAAAAGATATTGAAAATGGTAAAAGCTCGAGATAGTTACGGACAAGTAATGTCAACAGTACACAAAGCTCAAGATATAAAGAACTTGGAGTCAATGAGCAGACCAGATACTCCTATGGACTCCACTGGTAAGTTTCATTCTTATACTTAATACTTAAATGTTTTTAATCACCTGCAGCTCAACACCTCATAAAAAGCAGATTTCGCCTTATTTATTGAAGCATGATTTTTCAATAAATGGATTTTGTCCATCTTCAATCCACATACTTAAATGTCATCTTGTCATAAAACATTGGGTTACAAGATTGACCCCACAACAGAATACATAGAACATTACCTTAAATACATTCTGTGCCAATGAAGAGTGCTCAATAGTCAATACTCATTCACCATAAAGACAAAAAAGCAAAAAGTGACAAGAGTTTCTGTGGCCCTCTTCTTTATTCCATCATAGAGACTAAAAGAGAAAGTGTCATGCATTTATTATTATTATTCATTCAGATAACATGATCCAATTTACATTTCACACACAAAAAAATGACTTTACCTCATTTGCAGACATAGCAGAATCAGCAGCGCTAGGCTCAGACGGAGCTATGCTGCCCTACAGCGGACCTTCCCCCTCCCCCTCGCCCGCGCCGCCTCCAGGAGCCCTATCCATCCTGCCGCGCAAAGCACCGACCATGCCCAAACCAAAGTGGCATGCACCTTGGAAACTGTTCAGGGTGATATCCGGGCATCTCGGTTGGGTGAGGTGTGTGGCCGTTGAACCTGGGAATGAATGGTTTGCTACTGGTAAGAGAGCTGTCATAAACACACCATAGAGATGTTTGTGTTTAATTAACTTATTTCCCACTGTTGGGCAAAGAAGGTCTCCCCCAAAATTTTCCACTGGCCTCTATGTTTGGTGATCTCCCTCCTTCGCAAACCCGTCGTGATCGTCCCGCCAACGCTTTCTCGGCCGGCTTTGTCGTCATCTTCCGTTCCCGGGCACCCAAGGAGTGACAGACTCACTTCTCATATTATAATTGTATACATTTGAAAAATAATATGCTTGACAATATGCAAAACCTGAATGAAATGAAATGATTTCAATCATTTCATTTCATTTCATTCATCAAACCTGTATGGCCTTATTAATGAGCATGGCGCCTAAGAATAATGTTACAAAATGTTTATTTATACCTGGTATGACTTTATATCACATTTACTACTAAAACAGATAGTTTTCAGATTGCCTAATAATTCTTTTCTCATTAAAGGTGCGGCAGACAGAGTTATAAAAATATGGGATCTAGCAAGTGGAAAATTAAAGGTGTCTCTCACTGGACACGTCAGTACCGTAAGAGGTAAGTCTAAGGCTCAATGCACATTGAATTGGCAAGCGACGCGTCAATTAGTTTTATAGCAAGCCATTATAAACCTTATGAACAAGGGTACAAGTTAAAGAAACGCTTGTAGAGTGAACGAAATCTGGCGAAGCTATGTACCTGGCCGCACTGACTCGAGCACTTTCGTGCGGTTCAATCTACAAGCGTTTCTATATCGCACAAACAGTTCAACAATTTCGCTCTAACTTTTATATTATGCCTAACAACGTGTTATGAACCATTGCGTGAAACAAATAAACGTTATTACAATATATTGAGCCTAACTGTTATAAAAAAAATCAAAAGCTTCAGAAATAAAATCTTTTTAAGTGGATTTTCACAACTTTTATTATTTTACAGGCTTAGAGGTATCGCCCAGACATCCATACCTTTTCAGTTGTGGAGAAGACAGACAAGTCAAATGTTGGGATTTGGAATATAATAAGGTAATATTAATACAATAAAAAACTTATTTCGGATTTACTACTAAAGCCTCACCCATGTGACAATTTGTTTACTGGTGCTAAAAAATGGCAGACAGATGCACAGACTGAGTGTTTCGGTGAATGCTTAACAAACTCGCAAATAACTCTGCCTAGTATAATTGTGATGTCTCTCTATTACCGTGAAGAATTAGGGCAACAAAGTGGGGCCTTGTTTTATAGTCATGATTAATTTTACCACAATATTTTGCGCCTTCGCCAACTTCGGCAAAATTGGACGACCTCTGTGGCGCAGTGGGTGAAAGCCCGCTTGGGACGCAGAAGGTTGCGGGTTCGATCCCCGCCGCGGGATAAATGCTTGTATGATCTGCAAATATTTATCTCGAGTTTGGGTGTTTCTATGTATAATATGTATGTATTTACAAACAATAAGTATATAAGTAGTGTATCAGTTATCTGGTTCCCATAGTACCTACAAGCTTTGCTTAGTTTGGGGCTAGATGCTGTGTGAAATGTCCAGCATTGTTTATTATTATTTGTGCTAAATCGTTTCCATTTGCAGGTGATCCGTCACTACCACGGGCATCTATCAGCGGTATACACCATCAAGTTGCACCCCGGCATCGATGTGCTAGTGACGGCTGGGAGGGACGCGACAGCCCGCGTGTGGGATATGCGCACCAAGGCCAATGTGCACACTTTGTCGGGTCACACGGATACTGTGGCCTCACTCGCTTGTCAAGCTGCTGAGCCGCAGGTGAGATGTCACTGATTTAATGAACTATGAGAACTTACTGAACAGTTTGACTGCTACACAACCATAAACCCACTTGTACCATCTGTATTCTGGGCTTACACTTATATCTCAGTTCTATTTTAAGTGTACAGTATTTCCATATTTCCTACTTTCCTCGAAGACGCCGGTCTTTGTGAAAAGTAGGGAATATGGCTATTACGTCGTTAAATTATGACGGAGGCGATAAGGCAGCCTAAAACTGTCACCAGAATCACTGCCTCATACAAACCTATACCCACATGATCTGACATCTCTATCACAGATTATAACAGGGTCCCACGACTCCACCATCCGCCTGTGGGACCTGGCGGCGGGCCGCGCGCTGTGCACCCTCACGAACCACAAGAAGTCTGTGCGCGCGCTGGCGCTGCACCCCTCGCTGTACACCTTCGCCAGCGCCTCCCCGGACAACATCAAGCAGTGGAAGTGTCCTCAGGGGACCTTCATCCAGGTGAACCAATAAAATCATCATCTCCCTGCCCTTTTCCAACATTACGTGGGGTCAGCACAACATGTGTTCTTCTTCCATTCTCCTCTATCAGTCGTCATCTCAACACTCACTCAATGAGTCATCCTTCACACGATCCATCCATCTCTTCTTTGGCCTACCTCTACTCGTGAATCCATCAACATTCACACCGAGCACTCTCCTAGTTACATGACTTTCTCCACCTACGCTGTACACTACGAATGGATCCGGCATTCGTGAAGCTAGTAGATGTGCATTAGACCAGTAAGAACAATGAAAATTGTATCCCACTCTGTGTCACCCCACGTGTCAAACTATCCAACCTGCCTACCAATCACACATTAAACTCGTCATAATCTTCCAGAACCTATCCGGCCACAATGCGATAGTGAACTGCATGGCGGTGAACCCGGAGGGAGTGTTAGTCAGCGGCGGAGACAACGGCACCATGTACTTCTGGGACTGGCGCACCGGGTACAACTTCCAACGACTACAGGTAACTAAATTTGGATCTCATCAAAATCTTCCTCCCAACCCAACTTGACTCGTTCACTTGAACACTTTATTACAAAAACAAATAGCATAACAACTGCCTCACATGCTTGCTTAGTCGTTCTTGATAGATCGAAGTTAAACAACAACGTTCTGACTGGTCTGTAAATTGATGGGCGACTCGCCAGCGCCATTATCATCTGAACGCTTCCGTGCTGCGCACGTTAAATTGTCGGGCCCGGCTATCCATACTATAATATTATAAATGTGAAAGTAACTCTGTCTGTCTGTTTGTTACCTTTTCACGCCCAAACCACTGAACAGATTAGGCTGAAAATTGGCATGGATAAAGGTTGTATCCCAGGGACGGACATAGGCTACTTTTTATCCCGAAAAAATCCCGAGGGACCGCGGGTTACACCGCGGGAGCGCAGCTAGTTTATAATAAATAAATAATGCTGGATTTTCACACAGCATCATCTAGCCCCAAACTAAGCATAGCTTTATTTATGCCATGACGGAAGCCATAAGGCGGCCCAAAAACTCCGTCACCAGAGTTGGCCACTGATACGAACTTACTTTTAGGTACTCCAGATAATATTACTAGCTTTTACTTTGGATCTTATTATCAAAATCTTCCTCAACTCAACTTGGCTTGGCCACTTGAACTTCTTAATAACAGGATGACGACTGCCTCACTCTCTCAGATCCTTTGAAGATGTCTAAGGGGGTAGTCAGAGGCATGTCCAAATACAACATTTATACATTCCCCGGTATTTTGCAGGAGATATTCCATACCGTGACAGGTTTCAAGTCCATCGCATACCGACTTCCTCACGATGTTTTCCTTCAATGATAAGAGCTCTTGTTAGATATCTTATCCTACTTACAAAGGAGCCCTCCCGTCTGATAGCCAAGCTAACGGCATAGTTGAAAAGAATAGCAGCTTCTTTATAGCAAAACTAGTGTTTCTAAATACAACCCGATTTTAGGAGATACGCGTTTCTCATCGTAATATTATTTCACAGGCGGCAGTTCAACCTGGTTCCATGGACTCTGAAGCCGGTATATTCGCGATGACATTCGACCAGTCCGGCTCACGTCTCATCACCACGGAGGCAGACAAGACTATCAAGATTTACAGAGAGGATGACACGGCTTCTGAGGAAACGCATCCCATCAACTGGCGCCCAGAGATACTCAAGAGACGAAAGTTTTAAATAAACATGATTTTGATACCATTTGTTGTTTTATTACATTACCTACTCGATCATCGCAGTGGCGATATTAAATGATCAGAAATCTAAATAACCCATACTTTACATGATATTCGGATGTGCCTCTGACTGAACCACTAAGATAACAGGGGAAATCTATAGGTAGTCCCCATTAGTTTTCAAAGATCCTCATTTTGGGGTTATCATTACTTTGCTTAGTGCCTACCTATTATTTTTGTTACTTTAAGAAACGAATAACTGATTTCCTATACTTACATTTACTTCTGTTTCTGCTAATTTTATAACGTAGTAGGTTGGGTACCTACAAAACTTTTTCAAGGTAACTTTTGATAAGGTACAAGATGTTCAAACAACATTATTTTCAAGGTACAAAAAGGAATAAAATTCTTTGGGTGCACACTAAACTTTGTATTCAGCTAGATAAAAATCGTGCAATTATTTACAAAAACACATAATTTTCAGCAAATCGTTGAATTCATGGCAGGTCTGAAGTCTTTTCTGATGCCGGGAGCTAGATGTGTCTGGTGCCTTCGCTGAAATTCATAAAAAGGCAACACAAGCTAATCAATGTGTGCAAAAGGGACCTCTGAAGAATCGAGCTCCGTCGTCCCAAGTCCTGTAAAGTAGGGAGTGAAAACTATCGCCACATGGATTTTATAAATTTTATTTAAGCACAAAATGACAAAACATGAATGCAATGATCACTACACAGTTAAATCTAACAATTATATGAGTTATTAAACTCATTTCTCCTATTTTAATATTCAGTTATTACGATTATACTTGTGAATATATAAATTGTATTTTACATATTAGACAGTTAAATGTTGAACTAGCATAAAGTTGCGATATCGCCTTATTTTTAATCTTGTTCCTAATCACCTACCTACAGTAATGTGATGGATAAATCAATTTTGATTTCTACACATTAACTTTAAATCATCTATTTAATAGATTCAAATATTAATTAAAAATCCGTTTCCTACCTCCACCTTATTACAATAGACATTTAGAAGCGAGACAGTATCGATAAATCCATCGAAGAATGAGAATTTAGCTACAAGTGCAAGTCTAACAAACTGGTGGAAAATCGGAATATGTTAATGTTTTGTCCGAAAAAATTAGTCCCATAAAATAAATTTATCATGTAACAAACTAATAAATACAAGTATTCTGATAAGAGTACACAAGATATAAGAGATGGAAGTGTCTTGAGCGGGCGCCGCTTCCTGTTTCCAGACGAGATTCGGGTGACGGCCGTCGCAGAGGTATTTTGCACACATTGCTAGCGATATTACTATGTCGGAATGGCAATCTTTATATCATACAAAAAATCACATTATTAATGCACATTGAAGGAAGCAAACGGTTAGGAGATTCCATTCCGACATTGTCATAAAAATATAAAAACACGCCGAGGACAATTTGTGTTTTGATTTGAAATTGAAATGTTGCAACATGGGTAACGAGATTTTACGAGATTACTGAGATTGAGTATGCACTGAGTTTAGTTTTGGCGCGGTCATGTTGCAACGTAGCAAATTGTTCTAGGTCGCGCGGTATATCAGTTAGCAACCGTACCTTGCCCGGATCACTCCACTTGAGCGTCCGGGCGCGTTCCTCTTCGCCGCCGTCGCCGGTCGCCGTACAAAATAAACACCATATTCGGTAACCAATAAGGCACTCGTATATTTCAACTTTCGAAGTGTGTATAAAAATAATTCTTTGGCGTTAAACGTTTACGGCGGTCGAAGCGAGCCGCGGCCTCGACGGACTATGATAGAATCGTTCCAGATCAATCACCCGTCACAGGTCGTCCGAGGCTACAACTCGCACGCGTTACGCGCGTCACCCGAATCATATCCTCTGGAAGGTTCCGACGGTTCCGGACGGAATCAGGCGCCCTTGCTGTCGGACGTGTTATCGCTGGCTGCGTCCTTTTCGAATATATCGTCGCTGGCGGACGCTGGAGCCCTCTCGTGAGTTTTCTCGATCAACTCCTCCGGGATAGGATTGGCGAAGCTGGTGTCTATGCCCACATCGGTCGCGGAGTCGTCGTACAGATCCGGGACGGTTTTCTCCGGCTCGGTCGCGGGATCGCTTTCGTTCTGGGTATCCGGATCCTCATAGCTCTTGCTCTCCGATTCGTAGCTCTGCTTCGTGTTGCTCTGAGAGTCATTCTGTTCGAAGGGTTCCGTTTCGATTTCATCGCTTTCATGTGCGATTGTGGGCTCGGGGTCCCCCGGGCTGTTCCGATCTGTTCCAGGAAAATCTTGTTCAGGTTCATCCTGAACTGCCTCTGGTAGTTTCGGAGGTTCGATGTCCGTCTGTCCGCCTTCATTCGGCTCGTCCGGTTTAGCGGATTCAAGTTCGCTGGGAACTTCTGGGATCTGACTCTCGCTTTCATTCTGTGGGAACCTCGCGATAGTCTCCTGCAGCTTCTGTTTGATCTCGTCAGGGATAGTGACCGGCGGGTCGGGGTCGATGTCCTCCTCTGGCTGCGCGCCCCAGCGGGATTTCCGGTCTTGTCTATCTCGGCGGCGTTCATTACGGTCTTCATCTTTAGAACTCTTGTCGTCTTTCGGAGCGTTCTTATCGAGTTTGTCATTTTTGTCATCTTTAGCGCGATCGTCTCTCGGCCGTTCATCGCGGTGACGGTCCTCTCTTTGCCGATCGTCTCTATGTGGAGCTCGGTCTTCCCTAGAGCCGCTTCTGTCATCTCTTCCTTGCTTCTCATCATACCGACGTCTTTCGCGCGGTCTCTCATCTCTCCCTCGTCGTCGCTCGTCCCACTCCCTCCGCTCCCAGTTCCGATCGTTGAACTCGCGATCTTCGAACCTCCTGTTGTTTCGATCGAACATCTCCGGGCCATCGAAGCCGGGGCCGTCGAACGGAGGGCCGTCGTAGGCGGGTCTTGGACCATCGTAAGCGGGTCTGGGTCCATCGTAGTTAGGCCTAGGACCGTCGTAAGCGGGTCGAGGTCCGTTGTAAGGAGGACGCATTTCGAAGGGCGGTCTCGGTCCATCGAAGAGAGAACGAGGGCCGTTAGGTCTTTGTTCGAACGGGGGCCGTTGCATGTCGAACGGCATTCTGAAGGGGGGGCGGTCGAAACGCGGGGACATGTCGAAGGGGGGCCGCTCGAAAGGGGGACGGTTGAAGGGCGGAGGGCCCATCCCGTTGAACCTCGGTCCGAAAGGCCCCGGGGGGCCTGGCGGGCCTGGTGGGCCTGGGGGACCGTCCATCCATGGACCTCCTGGAAATAACAGATCATAATCACACGACGTCCTAAAGTGATGCGAAGGATGGAATTAGGTTCTCTCATCCATTGTCTGTAATTTGAATCAGTTAGTACTTAGATAGATAGTATCTTTATTTGGCTTTAATTAGGGACTTTTTTTTAATAATCTGAACTAAACAAACAAAAGAATATAAAACTACTATTTAGCCAAGCCAGTCAACAATTTCAACAAAACAACATGAAATTATCCCATAACACAGTGTAAGTTTTAAGCATCTGTGAATAAGTTTGGTTCTGCATGTGTTTTATGTATTTCTTCTCGTTGTGTCAGTAGTATTCAAACCAGTGTGACAAAAGAATACACACAGACAGTGTCGTGTAAACTGTAGTATGTGTTTGTTACTGATTTTTTTTTTTTGAATATTTGCATTTGACCTCGCTCTGCCTGATGTTAAGCAGTAGTGAAGTTTAAGGTGGAGCATGATTACCGAGAAGGAACCTATTTACTCTTGATTTGACTGATTTTGTGTGTGTCTTTTTGTATGTCATATCTCCTCTCTGTATATGGGTGGAATCATCTTTTAAAGTACTCTTTTCGTGCTCCTGCATATAAATTGCAATAAATTAAGTTTTTTTTTATCTAAAATTATATTCAGGTCAAATGTACCCTAAACCGACGAGCATGTATGAAGAATGTAATGAGAGTGAATGAGGCGAAAGTTGTGTGTCAGGATCGTAGCGACTGGAGATCCGTGGTCTCTGCCTACCCCACAGGGAAAGAGGCGTGATTTTATGTATTTATGTGTGTAATTATGTTGGTTTTGATGTTAATGTAATATTAGATCTTTTCCTGACATGGCAGTTTCATTGTTTTTTCATAGTTTGGTGCAATTTTTATGGTTTTACTATGGTAACTCAGTAGATATAAGCTCTCTCCATACAAAAAATGTGTCGCTGGCTTCATACATAATTAGTATGGAGAGCGGCACAATGCTGTGTGTACGTATGTGTGACTGACCCGGGCGGAAGGCGGCGAGCGGCGGCGCGCTCCAGCCGTCGGGCGCGTTGTTTGTCCCCGAGTTAGTGTTCTCAGACTCTGCGCAACAAACAACTCTATTATATAACGTTTACACAAACAAACTTATACATCGCTATTTTGTAACTACCAAAAAAAAAGGCAGTTGCAGCAGATGCATAAAATGATAATGGACTGGTCAGATTTTGTTTATATTCAACTATCACAAAGTTATTAAGCGCTCGTGGTCGTGCTTGCCTAGTCGTTCTTCATAGATCGTCGAAGTTAAGCAACGTTCGAAACGGTCTGTAAGTGGATGGGTGACCGCCAGTGGCATTTTCATCTGAGCGCTTCCGTGCTTCGGAGGGCACGTTAAATTCCCCGGTCCCGGCTATTTAAGTCGTTAAGCCATGACGGAGGCCTTAAGGCGGCCTATAAACTCCGTCACCAGAGTTGGCCACTGACTCATACGAACTTACTTACAAAGTTATTGAGGTTTGTTGTCAACAAAAACCTAATAAAATTTTATGAAAACTGTACAAATAAGTACTACAGACAACAATCTCATTTTAACTATGCTCTCATATTATCAGACAGTAAAACCGCATTGGCTATCATAAATCCGTCTGACTGTCTCGTCTCCTTTTTCAGTTATATATTTTTTTCTATAATACACTCACCACTATCAGGCCTTCTGTCCTGCTCCCTCGTATCTTCCCTCTCTGTCGCTCGCTTGTCGTCTCTAGGCGTGGACTTGCCATTGGCCATCTCCCAAAGTCGCTCTTGTAATGACTTTTCACCCCCTTCTGCGCCTGCGCGTGGAGATTTATCGCGACTACGATCACTGTGGGGAATTGATTGTATGAGATTTGATAAAAGTTTCTATCTATCTAATCAGTCAAGAGCCGTGTTGGTCGAATGGGGCCCAAGGTCGTGGATTCGAATCCCGGCCGTGCATCAATGGATTTTTCATTCCGTAAAATTTATTACGTTTTAACAAAATCTTAATGGTGAAGGAAAACATGAAGTGAGGAAACCCGCAGCTTAGTCAGCTCCACACGTATTGACGTCGTCTTTGTGAGCCAGGCTGATTAAGCTGAGAGAATGGTTGAGTTGCTGGGCAAGCCTATTCCATCTCAAACAATGTCCCAGGCACTACAGCGTGCCGTTCAGTGTAGGCATAGGTTGCCTCCTGACGCTGTATAGATCTACACTAATATTATAAAGAGGAAAGATTTGTTTCTTTGTATGTTTGTTTGTTTGAATTGAATAGGCTCCCAAACTACTGGACCGATTTGAAACATTTTTTCACCATTAGAATCCTACATTATCCATGATGAACATAGGCTATATTTTATCCCGGGAAGGTGAAGTTATCCCGAGGGACCGCGGATAACACCGCGACGGACAGCTAGTAAGTATATTATTATTAGTAGGATTCCGATATGGAATCTAACGGTCTTTCTGAACCCTTAAAGAATTTCGACATTAATATACAAGTTCAGTATAGTTTCACGAATCGCAAGTTTTATCTGGGATACAAGCCATTCATTTCAAAGACTAATATAATAACTCTTTGGGACTGCTGAGATGGATATGCGGAGTGACGCGAATGGACAGAGTAAGGATCATTCCTTACTCTGTCCATTCGCGTCACTCACACTTCCTCTTATGTACTCATGTACATAAGAGGAAGTGTGAAAGTTGTGCCAGTGAATGAGAAGATGAGGAGCAACAGGCTAGCATTGACATGTAATGAGAAGGGAAGAATGTCATGTAACTAGAAGAGTGCTTGGTATGAATGTTGATGGATTTACGAGTAGAGACAAAGATAAGATGGATGGATTATGTGAAAGATGATACGAGTAAGAAAGTAGTGAATGCTGAGATGACGGCTGATAGAGCGAAATGGAAGAGGAATACATGTTCTACCGACCCCACATAGAGTGGGACAAGGGCAGGAAGATGATGATGAATATAATAACTCCTCTAGACTCACCCATTATTGTCTCTGGGCGCGGCTCGGTCCCGGTCCCGGTCTCGGTCCCTCCGGTCTCGGCCGCGGTCCCGGTCCCTCCGGTCGTCGCGACCTCCGTCTCTGTACAAACATTCTTTTGTTAAAAAATTGGCAACAATATGGTGTTTTGAATGGGAACATCATCAATGGTACTAGGAGCAGTGCTTTTAATTAAAAAATTGGTGGGTTTTTTGTTTTTTCAAGGAACTTACAAGTATTTCTTTATGCAATTAAAAGTCTTATCAAAATTTTGGATTCCGACGGGATTCGAACCCGCATCGATCAGACGATCCTCCTAAAGCCGGAGTGCCTTACCGTTCGGCCACAGAATCAGTGCCAAGTGTGGATCAGCACTATAAAACAATTACAGAAATTAAGTATTTCTTTAGTTGTCTTTTATTTTTTCGATTGGTTGTTTAAATAACTTGTAATTAGGTAAAAGTGTTTTGGTGCTGGAAATTATGTTGCGTATACGCAATGTTCGGCGTGTGAGACGTACAGAGCTATAGATATGTCTCTATATCTCACACGCCGAACAAAACACTCGCGGTCCCGCTTACAAAATGGGGGCTCCTGCACGCACACTCTTAAGATTAAACGAATCAAATTTCGTGTGAGAACTCTGAATACAAGCTACAAGTGAAAGAAACTCACCGATCCCTCTCATTCCCGCGCTCCCTCCGATCATTCGCCCTCTCGTTCCCTCTCTCATTCCCCCGTTCGTTCCCCCGTCGGTTATCTCTATCTCTGTCCCTCCTATCGCCGCCTCTCCTGTCCCGATCGCCGCGGTCTCTCTCCCTCCTATCGCGGTCTCTGTCACTCTTTCTGTCGTCGTCCTTGTCGTCGGTAGGTGGCGGTTGTGAGAAGGGAGGAGGTTCTGAAGCGTTGAAGCCTGGCGGTGGTTCTGACGCGTTGAACTTTGGCGGAGGTTTTGATAATAGGGCTTGAATCTGTGGACAAAATGATAGTTAGAACAAGAGGCCGACAGTTTAATTAAGTTTCAATATAGTGTAATGTTTTCACGATATCGAATGTATAGTTAGTGCTGGTATTAGTTTGAAACAAAGTCTGGTTCCCATAGCTTTGCTGTGTTTTCACACAGCATCATCTAGCCCCAAACTCAGCATAATAAATAAATTATTTATTTATTATTATTTAAGGGCGTATAAAGGCGAATCGCTGTGAACCTACTATACAGGCTTTTTAGTCCTAGTGTGGGGAACAGAGGTTTAACCAGGGTACAGACCTATCATGAAATTGCAAATACACCAATATTGTTTTTAGTGAAACCATTGTACCGCTATGCCTGTTTCCGTCACAATAAACTTTATCTTATCTATCTTATTTAAGTACTCTTCTGGTCACATGCCATTCTTCCCTTCTCATTACATGCCCATACCATGACAACTTGTTGTTCATCTTCTCATTCACTGGCGTGACTTTCACACTTCGAAATCAAAGCATGGTTTAATTTTTTTTATACTTGAAAATTTCCTTCAAGCATTAACTTTTCAAGGCACACTAACATTTTAATAAAAATCGAAATGATAATTAAAATGTCACCTGGTCAGGTAGTAACGCTGGTGGTAGTTTATTCTCCGTATTTGCTCCGTTGGCTTCTTCCTGATGCATGTCTTCAGTGTCGAGGTCCATTGCGTCATCATCATTAGCATCACTTGCACGCTAAAACAAATACTTATTTAGAAAAACAACATCCTAATATTGATGTTTGGATGTTTGTATGTTTGTGTATCAATCACGCCTAAACTAGTGAACCGATTTGGATGAAACTTGGAATAGCATATAGGCTATTCAAAATGTTGGTACCACGCGGGCGAAGCCGCGCGCATTAGCTAGTACATACATATTATACATAGAAACACCCAGACCCGAGATAAATATTTGCAGATCATACAATTTATCCCGCGACGGGGATCGAACCCGCAACCTTTTGCGTCGCAGGCGGACTTTCACCAACTGCGCTATAGAGGTCGTTTTAATCAAGCTCTAGTTAGACAGCCAATCAAACAAAGTTAGGAAAATATATTTACCGGTGGTATAGGCAAGGCCGGAGGCGCGTGTTGTGGGATAACCGGCGCAAACATGGGCATATTGGGCATGCCCATTCCACCCACGCCCAGTAGGCCGGGCAGGAAACTGGGCACCATGCCTGAAACAAACACATTTACATCAGTCATATTCCGAGGCCATTTTTTGAAGGGATTAGCATTCCATAAGTGGTGGTTGCAAGCTTATCGCCAGCTTCGCCAGTTGTCCTAATACTAACGGGTTTCCTCACGATCATTTCATTCATAGTTTAGAGCTCTTCTCTTCTGATGCTCTCTGATGTAAAAGGAGGACATAATAGTAAGTAAGCCGTTCGGCTAACTTCTCGTTATTGTTTTTGTATACAGACTAACCCTTGATTTCATAAAAAAGTTAGACGAAGAGTATTGCAGTAGTTAGTGACAAGTTGCAAGCCCATCGCCGCCTCTAAGAAAACTAACTTGTTTCCTCACGATGTTTTCCTTCACCGTTTAGAGCAAGTATTAAAGCGCATATAAATTCGAACCCACGACCTTCGGATTGAAACACAATAACGAGACAATAGTTAAAAAACACCAATGACGTTCAATATTTTTAAGAAACTGAACGTAAATATATTTTAATAAATTATCTTTATCTTTATTACCTGGTTGGCCCATTCCTTGTGGCGGCATACCGGGAGGAAACCTGATCATAGGGCCCCCTGGAGGCATCCCACCATCGCCCATTCCTGTTACAATAACTGAGATTAGAAGTTAGCGGTACTTAAAGTTCGTATAGCTGAGAGGATGGTTGAGTTGCTGGGCGAGCCTATTCCATCGCAAACAATGTCCCAGGCACTACAGCGTGCCGTTAAGTGTAGGCGTAGGTTGCCTCCTCTCCTGAAGCTATATAGATCTAGTTTAGATTGTAAAGCCCGATTTACACCGCGAGAGGAGCGAGCTCCATTGAACTCAAAAGCATAAATTCCATACTTGCGTTTCCACTAACAAATAGTACGGAAAGGCTAGGTGAGCAGAATGAGTTGAAATGAACTCGCTCAGTTCTAAATTTAAAAATGAATTATCAAAAGACAAAACTCTTTGTTATAGTCTTTTTCACGCCGGAACGTATGCAAGACACTTCGAGATAATGTCAAAATCAGTCTAATAGTAATGTCCTAAAGTTTAATCGAGATTATCAAAATCGATTTTTGTTTCACTACTATCAATTCATCTCAATCGATTACAAGGTTCATTCATAGACAAAATTACTAAACCAACGATTATTTTTTTACTTATCGATTCATCGTTTGTTTCGATTTTCATTTTTGCACTCTCTAATAGATTACGTTCCATTTTACTCAGTACTGTTAATTGGCGGAGTTTTTTTAGAAAATGTTTATTGTTTATTTATTTACATTTTATTGCTCGTTTATGATAATATATGAAATAATTAAACAGGAAATAGACAAAAACATTTTTTTTTGTATGTTTTATCGTTTAATTTTTTTTCTTGACTTTTTCGTTTCAAAATTGTTGTGAGCCACACAACGTGAAACGAAACAAGTTCAATGTGTCTTGCATACGTTCCGGCGTGAAAAAGACTATAGTGGAAATCTATCTATAGAAAAGAGATTTCTCGCTCATTACCCTTCCGCGGTGTAAGCCGGCAACAAAACAGCGAAGTACATTACCTGGCATACCGGGCGGCATATTGGGCGGGCGGATACCGGGCGGCATTCCGGGAGGCAAGCCGCCGCCCATACTGAAACAACCACAATTCTTGTTGTGAATCCCACTCATATAATAAAGCTGAAAGTTTGTGAGTTTGTTTAGATGTTTGTGTTTCAATCATGCCTACTAGTGAACCAATTTTGATGAAACATGGAATAGGCGTAGATAGTGACCTGGAACAGCATATATGCTATCCAAAATGTTGATTTTATGAGCAGCCGGAAAGTGTCCGACAAGGCACGACTGGCAGTTTATAGAGGAGTGTTGGTACCGACATTGATGTATGGAAGTGAAAGTTGGGTGTGGCAGAAAAAACATCAGAGTAGAGTGAATGCTGTTGAAATGAGAGCGTTGCGTAGTATGTGTGGGGTAACGTTGAATGATAGAGTGAGAAATAGTGTGATAAGGGAACAGTGTGGAGTGAAAGAAGATGTAGTGTTGAGGATCGAGAAAGGTATGTTAAGATGGTTTGGGCATGTAGAGAGGATGGATGACAATCGTTTGACAAAGCAAGTGTATGAGGCGAGAGTGCATGGGACAGCTGGAAGGGGAAGACCTAGGCGAACCTTCTTGGATCAAATTGGCGACATTTTGGAGAAGAGCCAGGTCAAAAGTACCCTAAACCGACGAGCATGTATGAAGAATGTAATGAGAGTGAATGAGGCGAAAGTTGTGTGTCAGGATCGTAGCGACTGGAGATCCGTGGTCTCTGCCTACCCCTTTGGGAAAGAGGCGTGACTTTATGTATGTATGTAAAATGTTGGTACCACGCAGGCGAAGCCGCGCGCAGTAGATAGTAATATGTAAAAGTAAGTAACTAGGAAGTATGACTGAATGATAAAACTCACCCTGGCGGCGGCATTCTGGTTACAGCCAAGTTAGCGGGGGAGCCAAGTGCAGCAGCTGCCATTTCTGTAAAGTAAGTTAAGTTAATATCTTGCAGACAAATTACAATTTCTTTTTAATCTTGAATGAAACGAAAATATTTATTAAAAAAAAAGACTTAAATGGTAACAATGTTAACAATAAAAACAAGTAGCAAATATTAAAAAAAAACAAAATTATTTATTTAGAACAAAGTACACAGAAAAACTTAGTACAAAAGAACGATAAGAACTGCAAAAGTTAGATGAACTGTGTAACAGTCTCAACTAACGTCTTGACTAATGTCAAGACGTTAGTTGAGACTTTTATGTAGGTATCATTTAACACTATAAAATTAAATAATTCTAAACTAAACTGAAGATTTTCTCAAATAACATTGCTCAGAGCAATAAGGAGGGAATGTGCTCAGTATTATTGCTACCAATTGCTAAAGGATCACTCACATTTTTCAATATCAAAATCTTTGCTCATACTTTGTGATTAGTCAATTCAAATGTGTGTGAGTTAAATTAAATCATATTGTGATGAATGGTGTAGTGTATTATTAAAGTCCGGTAAACCTGACAGAGGCTCATAGGGCCATCAGTATCTACATCTAGGCAATCCGAAAAAAAAAAAGTCTTATGTACCTGGCGGCATTTGCGGCGGTGGAAGGCCAGGCGGCAGCGATATTAGTCCCGGTGGCATGCCCATTATGGATAGGTTCTCTAACATAGACTTCGGCATTATCTGTGAACGGAACTGAATGTTAGCTGAGGTAGACTGATCTAGGTGTTCAAAGGTAAAGTGAAAAAGTATTAATCAGTAGGACCGCTGGGATCACTCACAAAAATTTACGACCTCTGTAGCGCAGTGGGCGAAGGTATGGTTGCGACGCAGAAGGTTGCGGGTTCGATCCCCGCTGCGGGACAAATATTTGTATGATCTACAGATATTTCTCTCTGGTCTGGGTGTTTTCTATGTATAATATGTATGTATTTACGAACAAAAAGTATTAAGTAGTAACAGTCATGTAGTACCCATGACACAAGCTCTGCTTACTTTGGGGCTAGATGATGCTGTGTGAAAAGTCCAGCATTATTTATTTATTTATTATTCGTAGGACCAAAGCACAAAACGCCTCAAGAGATGGGACATACTCAACCTAGATCAAAGAAACTGAAAAGTTCAACCACAATTATTAGGGCAGCTCGATGGAGCTGCTCCTAAATCTCCTCCCCCCGGAACAAATCTGATCATGGCTGACGAGCCGATAGCAGATATAGAGAGAGAAAAAAAAAAAAAATTCGATGGAGTGTTTTATGTGGACACAATTACTAGATTGTGATTTTATATGAGCAGTGGTAATTCTATTCCTGTTTGACAAACAAGTGTAATAACATTTCTAAGTAACGGACTAATTATTCTATTGCTATGGAATAATACCGAACCATAGGAATGAATAAATGCATTATTTTTGAATTTGAATAGCAACAAACGCAGTTTGAGGATTAGCTTTCTTTTAGGTGATAAGTTTTATTTATGCGAAAAAAAAAGTGGCACTCCAGGAGTGCCGACAAACGTGAAAACTTGTACCAGGTTTTGGTAATGATTCCAAAGTTCAAAAATAAATAATAAAAAGTACAAAAAAAAGAGTGCAAAAATTTACTGTCCTACTGGGATTTGAACTCGGGGTTGTCTCACTCAGAACCAGAGCTCTTTACACTTCGGCCATTCTGAAGATAAAATGTGTGAAGAAATTAATGTTTACTGAGAGATGGTGTCGGTATTTCCGTAACAGTCACTATACTCGAGTTTGGTTTTTTCTCATATCATAAATGCCCAACGCACCAATAGAAGTTTTCACTTCAAAAAAACAATATAAATTTTATAATGTGTATGCAAGTTTCGATATCAAATTAAAACCGTTGTTTCAGTCAACAATACTCACTCTGGGTGGTAACCAGGGCGGCAAAGTCTCTTCATCAACCATTCCACCATCCTCTAACGCATCCAGTTGTAAATCTCCAAGAACCCAGCGCGCGTGTAGAGAAGCCCAAGGTAGGTATGAGACGCCCAACTCTGCTTCCCATTGTTCCTTCCATTCTCTTCCTTTTACACCTTTGCCGGGCGCCCAGGCCACCTGAAATAATGGACATTATATTAACTCTACTAAAATGAATTGCTGTTCGTTAGTCTGCTTAAAACTCGAGAACGGCTGAACCGATTTGGTTAATTTTGGTCTTGAAATATTCATGAAAGTCCAGGGAAGGTTTAAACGTTGAGAAACATAAATAATAATTAACAGAAAAATAATAAAAATGATAATTTAGTTTTCCAGTACAGAATGTTCCTGGCTATGAAATGAGGTCCGATCACTTTGGTCTGTTCCTAGCTGTGAAGTGAAGTCCAATCTCTATAGCCAAACAACGTTTTGCGGGTCAGCTAGTTTATAATAAAAGCTAGAAGATATTTTTCTGCGGTATAATGGAGCCTATATTTAAGTTAGATCTCTAGCAATACATTGGTGAAAGCTGCATTAAAATCCATGCAGTAGGTTTTGCGTAATGCGTGTACAAACAAACATAAAGTCAAAAATTATATGGGTATTTTGGCTTGTCTACCAGAATTTAAATAGAAAAAGAATCTTGGATAACGATGTATACTGCATACAAAGACGCGCAGTATACATTGTTTCTTATAAAATTACTAGCAAACCCAGCGAACTCCGTTTCGCCACCAGATTTTTCCTGAATTTTCTTTGCTATAAACCTCACGGAGCCCGAGACCTTTCCAACGATTGCAAAACCGTGGAAATCGGTTCGTGCGTTCTGGAGTTATAGCGTCAGGAAGGAAAACCCGACTTATTTTTATATAGTAGATGAAAATTATCTACAGCGGATAGAAAGGCTATCTTCTCGAATGTCTACAACCATTGATCCTGGTCTTGATCCTATATGTCTGTTGTACACTCATAGTGATCTCCCAACTAACGTCACAAATACTAATGTTGGCCTTAATCTATCTGTTTACTCACAGTGATTTCCTTAGAGTGCAGTTTATGCTTATTAAGCTTGTTAAGAGCTCTATAAGCGTCCCTGCGTCGCTCCATTACAACGAAGGCGCAGCCGCGCGGAGGCACCACGTCGATAGAGACGACGCCTCCGATTGCACCGAACAAGTCGGAAAGTTCCTCTGGAGTAGCTAGTTTTGATAGGTGGCCCACCCAGAGGGTTGTACTGCATACTGAAAAACGAAAAATATAAAGTAAAAGTAAAATAAATATTTTTTTTAGGGCACTGGTGACTAGAGCATAGGTTTTTTCTATACCTATTCACAAAACAGGTTTTTATATCTACAACCTTTTTGAATTTTTTATGTATTTATTTTTTAGATTCTTTATTGTGTACGTATTTTATTTATTGCTTAATTTATCATTATCATGTATCATTTTGCCAATTGTGGTACAGGTTATATGTAAATGTAATGTATCAATGCACATCAAAACTTCACTAATGACTAAGATCTAGTAGGCTGTACCTTTTCAATATTTTGTTTCAATTAACGATTTAAAATCTTACCACTAAGGTTCTCCTTCTTGATTGGTGGTAGACCCTTCTTCTCCCTCTCTTTCTGCTTCTCTCTATCTGCCTCTCGTTCTTTGTAGTCCCTTCCTTTATCGCGATCCCTGTCTTTTTCTCTATCTCTGAAATATAAATAGATTTAATTAATCGTTTTTCTATACTAAATAAGTCGTTTTTTGTATACCTCCTACGGGACTGAGGAGATGTATGAGACGACATTGTACAAAGAACGAATAATAGGCCGCAAACCGTGTTTGTTGCCCAGATTCCTCACGATATTTGTCGCGAAAGAACAGGAGTAAAATTAGTTCTAAGACTATTCTAAGTGATCCCAGCGGCACAGAATATAGATAGGATCAGAAGGCTCACTTTGCGAGAAAAATTAAACAAATAGCGATTCTTGCTCCGACGCAACAAAGTTCAATTCAGCTCGCATGACCGCAAAACGTCTTTGAGATAATTACCTAAGCATAGCCGAACGCTTCTTACATAGCCAGCGGTCTTTTGACTTTGACAGTATAGTTACCTGTCGCGGTCGCGGTCGCGGCGGCGGCGCGGCGAGCGGGAGCGGGAGCGGGAGCGGCGGCCGCGACGTCGCGGGGACTTCGAGCGGGAGCGGTGACGACGGGACTTCGGAGATGGACTCCTGTGTGCACAACATAAATTAGATTAGCAAAGCATAATTACAAGGCGAGGCTTTCATACATACTTTTTATTCTTTCGTTTCAATGTTTTAAACCATTTTTTGCCAGTATGAGTCACGCCTAAATAGCTGAAAATTTTTGCTAAAGTTTTACATTTATTTTGTTAATTATTTGATATCTCTGCAATCTAGTGATGCCACTGTAGCATGAAATAAGTCAGCATCATGTCCATTAAACTATGAACTGTGATGATGTGATCTACAGATTAGTACTAAAATTGACTTTATTTTTCACTCCATGTCCTTACCTAGAATCATTGGCATCAGGAATCTCAATGACTTGTGGACCAGCATCAACAAACTCTATATCAGACTCATTCGCCATGTCATCCTTAGCGTCGTTTTGTTGGTCTTGATTGCTCTGAAATAACATAATCATGTTAAATCATCACACATAAAATAAATAAATAATGCTGGACTTTTCACACAGCATCATCTAGCCCCAAAGTAAGCAGAGCTTGTGTTAATATCTTCGACATAAAATACTCTTATGCTACTAATTGTGGGCAATGTTGTTGAACTTAGTGTAAAGAGATGATGTACTCTCGACCTTCAATCAAAAAAATTAGGGAAATTGCTTACCAGAAATGGGAGACCTTGCTGATTTTGGTTTTGTTGTAGCTGCATGTCTGACATCATTGGCATTAGATTCTGAAATTAATAGAAATATCAGTACAGTGAATACTAATAGATAAAATTAAATCTTATTAGGAGAACTGCATTATTGAGTCATAAACATAGCAGACTAAATGGCAGGGCCCAAAAGGCAAAAGAAATGTGGGAAGACAGAGAAAAAGATGGGCTGATGACATAATAAAGACAGCAGGAAAGAGCTGGATGCAAACAGCCAAAGACAGGGAAAGGTGGAAAAAGATGAAGGAGGCTTTTAGGCCACATAACATGGAACAAAGTTTCAAAGTGATCCCAGCAGTCCTACTGACTAACTACTGCTTTTTGACTTTGAACAGAAGGAAACAGAACAAGTAAAAAACAAAAAGTATTTTTATATGCAAGAATTATGTTATAATAATAATAATAAACACAGCAGAAGATGTTGATATCATAAAAGCTAAGTAATGGACTGAAGGTAGTTATTACTGTTATATCAAATACTTCCCAAAAACATATTTGAATTGGGATGCTTGCTTAGTCTCACTTGAAATGTGTTTTTAATTAATGAATATTCATAATATTCAATGTATGTACTTACAGGTATCTGCATGCCGGTCATTAGCGACATTTGTGCCTGCAAACTCTGCAGCTGCCTCATTATTTCTGGATTTGTGAGTATACTGAAAAAGAACACACCCACTTTGAGCTAAGAATATGAATGTAGGTATCCTATCTAAAAGTAAATCAAAGACATTGACATTTTAACTTCCAATGTTGTCTTTCGCTGATTCTTTTACGATTTTTTTTTTATTCAACCTATCGTGTCCCACAGCTGGGCAAAGGATTTCCCGCTTATCTTCCACTCCTTGCGCTCCAAGCCCACGGTTTGCCAGTCTGGCTCGAATGCATCCAGATCGTCTCGCCACCTTTTCCTGGGTCTGCCGCGTCGGCTTCGACTGTTTTCAGGCACCCATGGAGTGCCAATCTTCGCCCAACGTACGAATTTATGAAGGAATAATCTAGTAAATCATGATTTTACTTATAAGATATATTTATAATTTCTTATAAGAATCACGATAAACTTCTTAGTTCAATCTTCTTTTTAAAACCCTTTCCATACCTGTTGCTTTTTCTTATTGGCAATTTATAATGAACCAGAAGAATAAGATCACAAGCACTTAAAAAAACAATTAAATACCTGGCCATGGCATCCGTTGGGTTAGTCCCCTGTGGTTGATTTGTATGGCTGTGACTGGTATGGTGTGAATGACTCGTATGGGTTGAATGACTCGTGTGTGTTGTGTGTGAGGAGGTAGGTAATGGTGGGTCCAGGATCATCGGCTCATCTTCACTCTCGTATTCAAAGTCATTCAGCAACTTCCGGTTGAATTTCATGTTCGGGGGGCCAGATGGTTCATCTTGGAACTGGAATTGAAGAAAAAAACCTTTTTAAATAAATTCTGGGATTAATTCTTCATAGCAGATTATTAGTAGTATGGAAAAGCCCCAGCCCCATCAGTTATTTCATGATATTTTTATCCTCAATAACAGAAAATAGATAAAAGATTTATTTGACACATTCACATTAAGCTTAATGCACATTGAATTGGGAAGCGGCGCGTCAATTATTTTATTGCAAGCCATTATAAGCCTTATAAACATTGGTACAAGATATAGAAACGCTTGTAGAATGAACCGCTCGCGCCGGCGCGTCCAGCTAGATGGCTTTTCAAGAACTCGTTAATTCTACAAGCGTTTCTATATCGTGTACCATTGTTTATAAGTTTTAAAATGGCTTGCTTTAAAAACTAAAAGTCGCTTCGCTTGCCAATTCAATGTGGCTTGAGCCTTACACAGACAAAAAACTATACAAAAAGACAAGGTTATCTGCCCGAACCTTTTGAAACATGCAATCACAGAATCTCCCGATTTTCAAGATTCAAGATATATTTATAAAGCAAATAGCAAACTTTGCTGCATACCTGATTGCCATCCATAGGTGAAGACATCCGAGGAGAATGCTGTGAGGATGGTCCGGGTGATATCTTGTTATCTGATGTGTTATGGCTGAGGTTGAGGCTGCTCCCTGGAAATCATTTTATTAAATTACAGACAATAAAACTAAAAAAATATGTTTCTAGAGGGCACAAAGGGAAGACACATGTAACTGAACATGTAAATCTTTGAAAACCAGATTTAAATGTTGGTAACTGTGAACATAACATTAACTAGAATATAAAATAAAATATAATTGGATTAGTGATTATAGACAATCACAATTCACACTAACCAGTAACCATTAGTATATGAAAGTTGGATTTCAAGTTTAATACAGCCTATTGAACTTGAAATCCAACTTTCATACAGGGTGTAAAAAGACGTCTACCGAAGCCGAAAGGGGTAGGTACAGCATCCCAATAGACAACCAAACCCAAAAGGATTTTCCGAAATATGCACTAAATCCGGAGAAAACAGCGTTTGAAGAGTACTGTTTGCGTATGTTTTGGGCGCGTTTTTTTACGTAGATTGCTGGATTTTGAGTTTTAAATGTTTGTTTCTTTTATAAATGAAATTATTAGGTAGGTATGGTCTAATTATGTCGCACTAGTAGTAAATAGCCGAAAATAACATAGCATGACGAAGCTAAGTCAAAAAAATTTTTTGCGTTTTTTTTCGCTAAATATGTTTAGAATCATGGTCTGATTACAACCCCTCAGTTTTCGGTAGCAGTCTTTTTACACCCTGTATATTTCTTGTTTGAATATCTTTGGTTTTAGTTTAAAATTAGTTTATTCTATAGTGTTAAATGATGTTAAATGATACCCACATAAAGTTTCATTCAGAACTATGTTGTAATAACGTCAAGGAGGTGGCCTTGAGACTGCTACACAGTTTATTAAACTTTTGCAGTTCTCATCGTTCTATTGTAATCAATGTTTTCTATGTACTTTGTTCTGAATAAATAATTTTGATTTGATTTGAATCCCATTCCAACCAATCACACGATACGAAAATGATGTATCATGACAAAATACATAATTTGCATATTGGAATGGGAAATGGGAATGGATTTCAAGCTATACAAGTTAGTCTAACTTGAAGATTCATCTTTTCCTAGATCCACTTCAATTGAGAGTTTATAGAGACACAGTTTTCAAATAAGAAAATTGAGAATGAACTTTCAAGGAGAAAACCAACTTCTCAATCAAGTTAAATTATTATTATTAGCATTCATCCGTTTTTTAAATTGTGAGTTGTTCACAATGATGAATTTAGTAAATGTTTCTAACCCTGCCAAGATTAACATCCTCAAACAAGCTTACATAAACGAATAAGAATATATTCATAAGTTCTTGTTGGTTCTTGTTGCTCAGATCTTTCTAAAAGAATGTAGAATAGAATTTTTTTTTTGTGTTCCATTTGTATCTGCGATCAGTCCCAAGACTATAAGCTGTGTTCTTTGACTGTGTTGGTGTAGAATAGAATTAAATTTTATTTTCTCCACAATACAGAAGTAGAGTAGGTCAATACAGTAGTATGAAATGTCTACGTGCCTTGGGGACTCGAGATCCTGTTTGTTGTTATATCTTACAAACTTATTTAACATTCGACAAGCTTACCATTAGCATTGTTGTTCTGCTGCTGAATCTCCTGATGCAGAGGATGGTTGGGATCAGCCATGTCCAGCAATGGCTGGATGACTTGCGATGTGAATACATTGTTCTTCTGCCAGAGATTCAGCACTCGGATTATGTTGCGCTGAAATTGGTTTATATTCTTATAGTTTTACTTCAATTATACTTTTTTAAGGTGATATGTAATACTTCTTTGTGTTGTACACAAATTGTCAATATTTTTGTAAACTAGGAGTTTAGGTAGTGGTTTTCAAAAAACTAAATCACAATAGTTGATCCTGTTGAATACAGTTATCTTCACAGTACAAATGAAGCAGATAAATAACTGTATTGGAAAACAATCAACTATGCTTTGATATAAAACCTATAGGGTGGATCTACTACAAACTGCAACAGGTAGTCAGTTACATAGAAGATACATTAGTATTTTTGTGACAGACGGAAGCGCTTTAGTAGAATCAGTGTACTCCAACACTGATAAGAGCTGATTATAACCTAAAACAAATTTTACATAACCAACCTTATCTTCAGGGGGACATCTGAATAAGTTAGCAAAAGTTTGCTGCATGTTCTTCGCAAACCGCGGCGCGAACACATCCTTCTCCTGCCCAAACTGATGCCTGGACTGGCGTACTATCGAATCTATCACGTAAAGACCTGGCACTTTGTACTCTGGCTTGCACTTCTGGATAAACTTCTCAACACTGTGAACTACATGCTTGTAGAACTTGATGGCCTTTATAGCACCTTTGGTAATAGCACTCATTTTCGCCTTGGATATAGGCGGCTTGTTGTCGTACAACCCGGATAACTGTAACAAAATCATAGTTTGGGATGATGCCACGGAACACCTCGATCCCTCCATCACCGAGAAAACGTTTTTTGTGTTGAATTTACCTCCGCGTTGAACGATTTTACTTCCGACATATCCATTGTGTTTATTTAACTTTTATAGTAAAAAAATATGCTTTAGCATGTCGATAAAACTAGAATGCAAAACTAAGATCATTTTCGAAGCAAATCAACATGCTCAGAATTATTACAAAATGGCGTGAGAAAGAAAGATGCTCTATGGTCTTGTCATAAACATCACTAAAGTCGCGTTCAGTGTTGGTTGATTGAACGAATGATGCTCAAAAAAGATGTCACGTACACTTAACGTAAAGGTAGTTAGCCACTGTGTTGTGAAAAGTCACAACACAGTGGATTACAATACTCTTTGGGGTAAAGACCCCAAAGAGTATTATAATATTTTATACCCTGTGTGTGATTGTACACGAGGACAAAACCGAAGCACATGAAGGCAGAACAGTAGATCCGTTTAGCCACTTCACTTTGCAATAAACACTCATTATCTTTAAAAAGTCTATGAGTTTTAGTGTCGTACATTGATAATTTAGGAGGTGCCATTAAGAAAACAAACCACATGTAAAACAAAACAAATATGAAAGAGGGCGCACACTGTCCTGCTCCACTGGCTGCCCTCGCGTTCACATGAAGGAAGACAGACGAGTGAGAAAGGTGGTTGGGACAGCCTACTGCCCCGAAAAATAGATAAGTGGGTTAATAACTGTCCTGTTTTTGGTTATTGCCCAAGCCACCCGATGTTGGCACCCACAATTGGACCCACAGGGGATTGGCCCTCCAAAAAAATACTGCCCAGCCGGCCTCACAGGCCGTTAGTATTGGACCTCAAAAAAAAATATTGCCTCTACCCTCATGTACCAAGCCGCATGAGTGTGTGGACCTACAAGTTAAATCTAACCAACTTACCTAATTATTTGATGCAGAAGGTAGGTACTGCAAGATGAGTGTAAAACACACTTTTTTGTTTCATAAAATATAAATTGTGATTTTTTTAAAATGAACGAATCCTTCGTGACAGCGACAACTGACTGATGTTACGTCAAATGTCAAAGCAAGATTTCCGAAATTAACCATAGCCGACAGGTTTGTGTTCTGTAATAACCATCCATCTATTTTCTTTATAAATTTCTCATATTATCCATCCATCCAATCCAACCAATGAACCAAACAAACAAATTCTCTTCTCTTCTCACTGGGTTATTACTATAATAATCTGTGCTGTCCACAACTCTGTCGGACTGAAACGACAGGAGTATTATTGTTCTGTTCTGTGCACTCAACTCAAAGCCAGTCAACATTAGCAAACAGAGCTGCAGCCAAAGTAAAATTAATAGGTAAATTAGAAATCGTATGAGTTAGTTAGTGGCCATGGCCAACTCAGGTGGTATTGTGGAGTACAGAAGATAGCATTCTTGTTCAGTCTTCGCTTGTTTGTATCACAGTATTAGTGACGCGAGATTGTAGTACTATTTGCACGCGCAATGTTTTTTATCTAATGTGTTCTTTCAGAAGAACACGATGGCTGATGAGTATGCTGCTGTTAAACGCGGAAAATTAGTTTTGAAAGGAGAAAAACCCAGGTAAGTGTACAGAACTTTTACTGCTGGAACTGACTTGATATAAATCATCATACTGAACTTTTATTTGATAGTCATGTCATGACTATGGACAAGAAATAATCTTAGAATTATTCTCCTTACAGAGCCAAGAAGCGTAAGCACAAGAAGGAAAAGTCATCAGATGAGAGTAAAGTTGATGTGGACCCGATTAAGCATGGAGGATGGTGGAAAATTGAGAAAGTTGAGGATATTACAGGATCTGTATCTATTGAATTCGGGAACAACTCTTATATATCAGCTTTAGACAACGGGTTGTTCACTATCGGAGCCCCACATGGTGATGGAGAAGGCCCTTCACCTGAAGAGATCTTTACAGCTTTCCCTGCAGGAGATAATAAGTTTGCATTAAAGTCTGGGTACGGGAAGTATGTGGGGGTGTCGAAGGATGGAGTGGTGACTGGTCGTTCTGATGCTGTAGGACCTATGGAGCAGTGGGAACCAGTTTGGCAAGATGGTAAGACTTTGTTTTTTAGTTATAAAGAAATGTCATATTTGAGATGTTTATGGGGTAGTGAGAGGCATATTCAAATAATTGGTACATGCGCAACTAATGCAACATTTCAGTCATTGTATATTTGAGAAACTGCAGTACATTATGTTAAAGCCAGGTCTCCTGCGACACTGTTTTTGTTTTCTAACATCTAACAAAATATGGGCATGGCCAACTGTTTTGTAAAAAATGTTATCAGAGGCTGACAGAAACATGTTATGTTATTTTTAGTTGCAGATTAGTGTAAAGATGAAATCAAAGTACATACTTATGTGAATATGGTTTATTTTTACAGGTAAAACAGCAATCCTCAGTTCTCTAAACAAGTTTATGTCAGTGTGTGCTGACGACGACTCTGTTGTTGCGCGAAGCGTGGGCGCCGGTGAGCACGAGTTTTGCGCGCTGCGAACGAACCGGACGCGCGAGGTGGCCGTACCCGTCGTCGCGGAAGAAGAGGGAGACTTGAATGAAGTGGAACTCAATTATGTGTAAGTTGAATGGTCAAAGAGCATATTCTGTCAGTACCTTGAAGAACCAGTCAATACTGTGAAGGACACAGATCACAGTCCTTTCTGCGTCGTTGTGTTTTTAATTGTAAAAACAATGTAAGAACAAACATGGTTAAGCTAAACGGTCTAAAGCCTAAAGCTGGGTCTCCTTCGACACTGTTTTTGTGTTTTATAACACCTAACATAAAACAAAATATGGGCGCGGTCTAACTTTTTTGCAAGCAAAAATGATGTCCGAGGCGGACGGAAAACATTTGTTAGAATGTTTTATTTTTAGTAGCAGGCTTAAGTTATCCATCTGCTGGAATTAAAAAGAAACCTTCACTGGGGAGCCAACTTATACTACTGTGTATCTCACATTAAGGCATCACATCTAAAATATCACATTTTCTTTGATTAAAATATTGAAATTTCTAAATATTTTAATGTTCCTTTTCAGGAAGAAGTTCCAAAAGTTCCAGGATAAGAGACAACGCGTGAATGAAGGCAGTTTGATTGAGCTGAGGAAAGCAAAGACTGAAGGGAACCTCCATGAAACCCTGTTGGACCGAAGGAGTGTTATGAAAGCAGACAGATATTGTAAATAGCATACAATTTATATTCTATGGAGAATTATACTAAGCTAACTTTATTAGATCACTAAAAAAATTTTTTTTAGATCACATTGTATTATTTCTTAGATCCTTACATTTATACATTAATCTCGGCATATTATACAGAATTTCTACCATGCCTTGGGGATAAAGTTGTGATTCTGTTGTTCCATTTAGTGGCAGACACAAATGCTTATTGTTGGTTAAAATATACTTGAACGTTGATATTCAAACAAAAGTCCAGTTGAAAATTTATTAGAGCAGATATTACTTGAATATTACATTTCTCATTCAAAATGTCAAATGATTCATTTGATACTCCTTTCAATAACATTATGGCCTAAACATTCATGAGTAATTTTTGTAAGTATACATCGTTTATTTTATTTATACAGAAACATAACTAAGGTGTAATTCTGATGACCATGAAAACTGCATTTAAACTAACCATTTCATGGCCATCATCACATATTATGTAGATCTTTAGTTTCTTATAAAAAAACAATTTCATAAGCGAAAGTTACAAATTATGCTTTTTTTGTCTGATTGATATTTGGTTAGGCAATATATTTTTGCCTTAGTTGTTTCCCAACTACAGATCAAGGAATTGCTATGAAAAACAATAATGTATGTACAAAATCATCAACATTACACCTTCAAATTCGGATAATTTGAATATAACTACCTACACGTCTTATACAAAACTATATCTACACCTAATCCTATTGTAGACTAGACAGAGACCTAGTCCTCGGAACATGATTGAAGTGGCCTCACACAGTCTAACAGAACTTTTGGAGTCATAGCATCTTCAATCAACTATCTTCTAGTTGATTGAAGCATAGCATTCACAGTACCCTTAGTCAAAGTAAAAAAGCATTTATTCAGTAGGACCGCTGGGATCACTTAGAATAGTATCGGCTATCAAGCTGTAGGTACATTGTACAATGTTTATGCCACGCACCGAGCAGCCGCAAAGGCTAATTTTTACGCCTAGGCGTGCCTCGAATACCGTGCTTAGTGGAGGCATGCTGTTACGTTTTTTCATTAATCAAGTTGATTATGTATTTGTAAACAGATGGATATTGAAAGTAGGGTATTATTTAGAAAGGTACACATACTACTAGCGGCATGATTGCCGTTTCAATTAATTATATGTGCTATGCTATGACCCACAAACATAAAAATCTTCATACTATATCTCTAGCACTGTAACAAAAATATGCTTTCTATTCGGGGATAGTAAACAAAATCTTGTGTCAACAGAATGTCTTAAAACAATGGACCGAATTTGATTGCAAAAACCTGATACGAGTAACAAAGAAGTCATATAACTGAGTTCTGTATTATTGATTTATTGAGGCCAAAATATTTCACTTTCATAGTTACTACTCATTATTTTATAACAAACTTGATTCGTCTGACAAACAGATAAATTCAACAACAGTCACACAGTCTAAACTTTACACATTTCTAATGGGGAGATTTTGGTTACTAACCTTAGAACAAGAGCATTACATCAAAGTGGATATTTTCTACAATACATGTATAAAATTGGCAGTTAGCGAATTTTGTGTATAAAATCAGTCACAAGGCCAAGAACAGATTAATAGTCGGAAGCTTGATTCTACCCCTGTTAGTTACTTTCAGTATTGAAGGAAATTAAGAGTGCAATATGGTTAAGTCAATATGCTACCTACTACACGGACAGCTTTTCATAATTGATTCCCAATTTTGATTTAAAAAATGCATTAGCGTTTTTAAGATCACCCGTGTAGAAACAATTCTTTCTATTCTAATAGTGGTGTATAAACCATGAAGTCCATTTTTAGTTGAAAAGAGTGTTTGATATCTTGATTAAAATAAAGCATGTCGCTGATCTATTTCTATTTTTTATCGCTGTGAATGAATCACACTGTCAAGGGAAACATAAGAATGTTAGTTAAAGAAAAATGGTCACAGTTCGGTGGGTAAATTGTTAATCTAAAGATATTTGTACCTGAGATTGTATAGTGGAATTCATAGGATCATTCAGTGCCAACCGTAATATACATACATACATCTAAAATAAATGCTAAAAATATACACTTATCTTATAATCTATTTATGTTATTGCAAATGAAAATATTAAATACAATAATGTACTGACCCCGTTTGATGTAACTAACATAAATTGTACCGGTGATATAGGAAAGCAAATGTTTATACAGCATGGGCTCATTATTACAAATACATAGATATATTCAGACAATCCCATTTAAACTAAGTTATTTCACGTTTAAGTGATTTATTCCACCTAGAACATAGACATAATTGAGTACGTAACATTACACGGTACAGAATTTCTAAAATCTGTACAAAATCTGAACCAATTATAAATAAGAAAACACCTCCCAAAGCTACCCGCTTAATTTTACCTAGAATTGATTACAATGAGGGTATTTTAAAGGTGAATGAACCAGAATATTTATATTAAGTCAGACCAATGTACACATTTCTTTCCTTTTCGGTTGTGTGCTTATTTTCGATGTAAATTAATAGTGATGGTTCAAGATGGTGACTATTAATTTACATCAAACAATATCAATAAGGTTTTCTAAGCGTTAAAACTATATAAAAGTTCGAGGAGAGGTAATACAGGTTCCCTGTATCTGACTAAGACACAGGCAAAAAAACCCTTAATTTATTAACCAAGGGGTTTTTTGCCTGTGTCATATTATAATAAAATTATACTATGCGGTCTATTGCGTCTAAATTAGTTGCTAGATGTGCCTGGTGCTCTGGTAAGATTAAATATGGTACCAATTCAAATACGCGAGCAAAAGCAAGTAATTAGATATTAAACTTAGCAGAACATAAATCATAATACCATGATCAATGAGATACCGGACTTGAGAAGGACCTACTTACTATACCATAGCCAAGTTGCACTTTTCACTCCAGAATTTACTTGTGTATCCCAAAAATTGCATCAATCAATGGTATTTTCACCCTGTCAATTTATGGGCAATGGCAATCAACACTATGGTAGAAATTTTGTCAGAGTGCATACTAAAGATTTTAGTTTGAATGGTGTTGCGTTTCATTTCCGTTGACCGGCTTTGAGCTACCTATAAGGGCGTAATAGGCTATGGTTACCATTTCAAGGCGAACCTTGCTTCGTAAGTCTGTTTTCCACCGCGAAAGGGTAATAAACTAAAGAGGGCTAAGAGGAACGGACTCCTTTTTGAACTAGGTTTTAATTTCCATCAACAAAGAGTTTTCTCTTTTGATTTATATCGCAAAAGGACCATAGAAGAACTGTGGAACTACATTTCAACTCTTTCTGCTAGTCCCTAGTCCTTTCCGCTCGACTATTTGTTGGTGGAAACGCAATGCAGTTTATTCACTTTTTGTAACTTCTTGGTTTATGGCTTCAGCGACTTGCTGTCACCGTTCTGACAGTGTCCGTGTCAAGAGTCTGTTCGGCGCGCGGTGTAAACAGGCTTTAGTATAAAAAGTAATGCATTACGGAATGGGGGTATTAGTGGGGTGTTCTAGCAGCATGTTCGCGGGGTCCATGGGAGAGATGCGGGGGGCGAGGGGGGGGGGGCGGGGGGTCCTCAGCTGGTGGCGGCCGGCGGGCCCGCACCTCGCTCCTGACGCAGCCATTCTACAAACTCGTCCAACATCACCGGCCCTGGAATACAAATTATTTCTGTTAATAAAAACAGGATCACGACTATATCCTCAAGGCGCGGTAGACATGCTTTCAGATTTTTTGATGTTGAAAATGTCTAAGGAACCCTCCTTAGACATTTTCAACATCAAGTCAGAGGCATTATTTGATACATGCTCACATCTTGCAATAGTTATAATTATCAATTTGGATTCACCAAAGGTCGTTCAACAACTGACGCGGGTACTTTGCTTCTAAAGCACATCTATGAAGCCTTTGAAAACTCACAAGACGTGATCGGAGTATTCTGTGATCTGTCCAAAGCATTCGATTGTGTATGTCACGAGACTCTGATTTTTAAGTTAAAATATTATGGCGTTCAAAATAAAGCTATAGACCTTGTCCAATCATATCTCTCCAATAGAGTCCTTAAGGTCGATGTAGGTGGCGAAAGGTCTTCAGGGTCAATTATTGACATGGGTGTACCACAAGGCTCGATATTGGGCCCGTTCTTGTTTCTAGTGTATATAAATGACCTCCCTTCTTTTGTAAAAGACATGTGTGACATTGTTCTGTTTGCTGATGATACCTCTTTGGTTTTTAAAGTTGATAGAGATAAAGAAGAGTACGATGATGTTAATGCGTCTCTAATTTTAAACTGGTTTACGGCTAATAATCTCTTACTTAATGCCAAGAAAACTAAATGTATTAAATTTACTTTGCCTAACGTGGTTCACAAAGCAACAAAAATTGAATTAAATGGGGAAGCACTCAATCTGGTCGATACCGCTATTTTCTTGGGGCTAACTGTTGATTCCAATTTGCAGTGGGGAGCTCACATTGAAAGACTTGCAGGTAGACTGAGCTCCGCCGCATATGCAGTTCGTACGATTAGGAGATTGGCTGACGAAGAGACAGCTAAGATAGTATATTATAGTTACTTCCATAGTGTGATGTCATACGGTATATTTCTCTGGGGTAAAGCAGCCGATATTCAAGATATATTTGTTTTGCAAAAGCGAGCTGTCCGTGCGATTTACAAATTGAAACCACGGGACTCACTGAGACAACGTTTTAAAGAAATAAATATTCTAACAGTTTTTTCCCAGTACATCTATGAAAACATTTTGTATACTCATAAAAATATAAATAACTTTAGGAAAAAAAAAAATGTGCATAGCATTAACACAAGAAATAAGAATAAACTTTATTTGCCTAAATTTAGATTAGAAAAAGTAAAAGGTTCTTTTTGGGAAATACGATACTTTTTTATAATAAACTTCCTGAAAACGCGACTAAACTGCCTATTCGAAGATTTAAAACTTACATAAAAAATACTCTTATAAAAAAAGCTTATTATTCACTTAAGGATTATATTAATGATAAATTCGCGTGGCCTGATGTCGCTCTGCCCCTCGACGGCTGATGTGTCCTCAATGTCTGCTATCTTGTATTATATAATTTAAGCAATTGGTAGGTAGGTACCACCTAAGTTATCATAAGTTTAGATTTAAGATGGATCACCTAAAAGAAAGCTAGGCCCCAAACCGTGTTTGTTGCCCTGATTCTTCACGGTATTGGTCGCGAAGGAACAGGAGTAAAATCACCTAGTTTTAAAACGTTTCAAAGTGATCCCAGCGGTCCTACTGAATAAATGCTTTTTGACTTTGACTTTGACTTTGAGTTAGTATTTCATACGTGACGGGTTGCAAGCCCATCGCCGCCTATAAGAATACTAACTGGTTTCCTCACGTTTTCCTTCACCGTTTAGAGCACGTTGTCAGTTGGTCAGATTAAGGGTCATAAATATAAGTGGTCAAGCTCAGAGGAAGTAGGATGGTAACTCACAGGCGCCATCGGCGTCATATGCCGCGAGACTGTGGTCGATGGCGCGACTGAACTCGAGTATATTGCACCACTGGTCGCGGTTCACGACGCGGTACCGGCGCTCGCGCGAGAGGAACTCGGCCAGCGCGCCGCGCAGCGCCCAGCGCGGCAGCAGCACGCCGAGCAGCGCGCGCGCCGTGCCCGTCTCCAGTGAACGTTGTTCTTTGTCCTGAAAAATTAAATTCACACAAGTGTAAGGCACAATACAAGTAACTTATTTACATTGGTTATTAGTAAAAGTTTTTCTATGGCACGAAGGTGTGTAAACGTTGTTTATGTGAAGCTTCTGTGTGAGTAAATGAATGAACACTCAGTATTGTTTACGCACATAGAAAAAAAATTACACACACTATTAAGAATACTCTGTTCTCTTGAGATTATATTACATTCAATGAAAAATGTATATTCATGTCTTTTAGCTAAATCCGTTCAGTGGCTAGGTTGTGAAAATTTAAGACGAAGAATTACTTTCATATTTATATGTACATGGAAAGTGAGGGAAGAATATAATAAGTTATAATACCCTTCAAACACTTTCTATGCAATTGCTAAAAACAAAAGTTTATTGGTAACGAACTTACCCTAGCAAAATCATATGAGTATCTGTAGATAGCTTTGAATACTTGTGGATCGTTTAGTAAGGTGCGCAACGAATCTAATTTGTTCTGTAACTTTGCCGCACTGTCGCAATGTAGTTCCGTGAGACCTGGAATAAACAATTAGTCATTATGAAAGCAATTAATGTTATTTGAAACATGAATCGATTTTTCAATACTTCTTAGTAGCAGGAAAACTAATACAACCTAGAATTAAAACATTAATTTGTTGAGTTTATTGCAATTTAAGTTTTTTACTTTGTTTTTTTTTTTGTAACATTTACTGACAGTGCTGGATTAGTGTTCATGAGTATGTTAAGAAATTCTGCTTTAAAAAAATGTTGTGTAGAAGTTAAACAAATTGTGATTGTGACTCTCTCATTAATTTTTTGGGTTACATTACATCACATTATTGAGCTGAAAGTTTGTGAGTTTGTTTACATGTTTGGATATTTGTGTCTCAACCTAAACCAGTGAACCGATTTGGATGAAACTTGGTATAGGCGTAGATAGTGACCTGGAATAGCATATAGGTTATTCAAAATGTTGGTAACACGCAGGCGAAGCCACGCGCGGAAGCCTATAAACCCATAAAGGGTGCATACCCTTTATGGGTTTATAGGCTTCTGCGCGATGTTACCCAAAAAATGCTATATATACTGCTTTAGTAATAGTAGTAGGTAGTAATATGGTCCCATTCGCTGGTGCCAATGGGACCCTATCACTAAAGCAGTACCAAAATGTCATATTCCTACCTAATTTATTCTCACTTCAAACTATTTTCTTTTTTTCTCATCGCCTTTGAAACATGCTTTTGGGTTTAAGGGCCTTCCTACTCCAAAACAGCTCTTAAAAAAAACCGAAATTATCTTTAATAAGTCTTACCTTTTAACCATTCCTCTTGTGTAAAATATCCCATTTGCTTAGCACTCATTTTGTATGCAATAACCAACATGACTACATTCTCTGGATCTACTCCGATGTCTTCACAAAACTTTTCCATACCTTCAGGACCTGTAGACAAACACATTCAATAAGTTTTACTATTGAAGGTAGCTTTATTATAGACTAGTTGCGCTACCGCGGTGTAACCCACAGTTCTTCGGGATTTTTTCTGGCTAAAAAGTAGCCTATGTCCTTCCCTGGGATACAACCATTATCCATGCCAATTTTCAACCTAATCTGTTTAGTGGTTTGGGCGTGAAAAGGTAACAAAGAGACAGACAGAGTTACTTTCACATTTATAATAGTAAGTATGGATGGATTTGAATTGAATATAAAAGCTGATCTTTTTGTGATGATCTTCAAAGTGATCCCAGCAGTCCTACTGAATCTTCGATAGTTGATCGAAGTACTGAATTAATGCTTTTTAACTTTGACTTTTTAGTATGCCTCGGATACCTTAGATATCTGGTCAATCCGGAATACAAAATATCTGAGAGATGTCTACCGTGCCTCGTGAGTTTTATCTGAATGAGGCGTGCTTGAGAATAGTACTCCTTGTGATTGGTGTTATAAGCAATAATAGTTTTGTGAGTTCAACAGCAAGGTAGTTGGAGGGCTGTTCTAAAATAACAATGATTTTAGATTCTTAGGTAATGCAGAGATTATTTCGTACTATTAGTAACATGATTATAAATAAATAAATAATGCTGGACTTTTCACACAGCATCATCTAGCCCCAAAGTAAGCAGATTATCTGTAATATGAGCCTTACAGCAACCACTACTCCACTATGCTTAAAGAAAGCTTATAAATTCAATAATCTTACCTAGGACATCTGGTTCTGAAACTGTAGTGTATTCTTTGAACCATGTTAGACATTTCTTTACACTAAAACTTGTGTCTTCTACTTTGGATTGTCGACGAGAACTGTAAAAAGAAACAGTTAAGTTAGAATACATCACAACTTTATTGAATTTAATACAGTGGTATTATGTAAGTTCGGTCAGTGGCCAATTCTGCTGACGGCCTTACGATCATGGCTTAACAACTTAAATAGCCGGGACCAACAATTTAGCATGCCATCCAAAGCACGGAAGCTCTCAGATGAAAATGGTAAGTAACAAATTACAGTGGGCCAGCCAGAGTTCATAACACTGGCTATCTGACACTACTGAGGCTGACTACAGGGAAACTGGCGATTAAGACCAACCCAAATATTGAATGATGCTTGCCAAGACTAACCTGCACACCTATCATAACATATCTAAGTTTAGTTGGATTACTGACGCAATTTTCGTACAGCAACGTTTTCATTTCGTAGTAAAATAGTATCTGTTCCTTTAATTTTGACTAAAATAGTACTATTTTTTCTCATGAAAGGGTCTACAAGATTTAAAAGACTGAAGAGGAGATTCCCTGAAGACCTTATCTAGCCCTCTATTGGAGCATTTATTATGTGGAATGGCCACTGGGCTCTTACCACTAGCGCCCTTCATTTAGCTATTAGCTAGAGTATGAGCGAACGGAAGCAGGAGCATCCGTTCGTAAATTCTAGCTAAATGCCCAGAAAGGCAGATGACAAGATTCAAAGATATTAAAAAACATTTTTTTTTTGTACAAAATGCAGAAAGTTAGTTGAGGCAGGAGGCATGGCTTAACATCCAGCAGTAGGCGATTATTTAAGCTAGCACTGATTATGTTGTTATGTCAGCACAATGTCAGTCTTTGACAAACAAATACTAGTAAGAAATAGTAATATCAATTGACCTGGTGTTCCGAGAGCGCTTGTGATGGTGGTTTTCCTCTAGGTTAGTGGCGCCCTGCACATCTCCGGTCGCCGGGGCGCCGCTGCGTGCTCGTTTACTGCAGCGAGGCATCGCTCCACCACCCTGAACAGATGTATAATGAATACATTCCCTCGGCATTGCTTGTTGGACACAATACAGTTGATGAATCTAGGCGGTCGTCTTTTAGAACACAGATAATTGAATATGATGAAAAGAGTAGACGAGCCCATGTGTGAAACATGCGGCGTTGTTGAGGACTCATACCACTTCTTAGTGGAATGATTCCAGAGCAGATCTATGAGACAGGAGATGATTGACAAAATTTAATATTAATATCCTTGATGTGGGCCTATTTCAGAGCATATGTTCTATAGATCCACATGCAGGTATACATTCCACTCATAATAATAAAGCTGAAAGTTTGTGAGTTAGTTTAGATGTTTGAATGTTTCTGTTTCAATCACGCCTAAATCAGTGAACCGATCTGGAATAGCATATAGGCTATTCAAAATGTTGATACCATGAATAAATAACAAACTTGTCTCCTATGGGACTGACATAGTTCTCCAAATTAAAAGTCCCAAAACAAAAAACTCAGGGTTGCCGACTCAGACATGTTTACACTTTTGAATTTTAATACTTTTTTCATGTACAGTTCAGTAAACTACAGCTGATAGATTAAGACATTCATCATTTAGAACACAGATAACTGAACAAACCTAGACGTTGCTCTGGGATCTCAGATCTAACCATTCATCTTCTACCTAGCTGGAAAACATCCCTGGGCTTGACTCTCTATTTTCTACCAAAGCTCATGTATGACTGAGGATCCGATAATCAGAACTTGAGGCAGAGACAAACCTAGTAGTTAGGGAGGCGAGGTAGCTAAATGGCGTAATTCAACGGCGCCGTCGAGACCTATCAAAATCGAAAGATAAAATAATTTTGAAAAAAAAAGCTCGTATAGTAAAAACCATTTTAGCGGTGGGTTTGGCGTGTACGGTTTTTCAAAAATGTAAAAAAAAAACAGTTACTTGGGCATTCTCGAGCGCGTCAGATATTCATACTACGTATGCCCCAAGTGCCTCTGATAACAACGGTATACTAATCTGCCGGTTTGCGTGGTGGGGGTAGGCATATAAAGTAGTCAAAAATGCAAAAAAAAAAAGTTTACTCGTGCGCGTCAGATTTTCGGAAGGGGTGTTAAGTAGGCCCCAAGGAAGCTACCTTTAAAAAAACTGACGATTTCGGCGTGACGATAAGTTACGATGAATTTTTGAAAATGCAAAAAAAATAGTTTTTTTGAAATACTCGAGCGCGTCAGATTTTCATAGGGGAGGTTTATCTCGGTATACTGAAAGCATATTTTCTTAATCTGACAAAAATGTTGGTGGGTTCTCTTAATCTGACCGAAAAAGGTTTTTTGGTTTCTTTTTTTTCCTTTCTTTCTCCTTGATAAAACGGGGAATTTAAGAATGACAATAAAGTGATAGATACAACCAACGTATCATACTGAGGGCACATAGGTCTACGATAGGGGAACATAAACGTACCGAAAATTCCCTTCTACCGCTTCTTTCCCCACCATCAAGGAAAAATACTGGTAGGACGGCATATTTCCGCGAAGCGCTCAGCCTGTATTACATGTGTATGGCAAATTCCTCTTTTTTGCTTCAATTCTTCACTTCGTTTTGCTTACGGTACGTCCAAAAAACAATTTGAGGTATTGAATAATATACATACATGAAACTGTACATGTTAATAATACTTTTGTATACAGATACGCGTTACTTTTTCCGAGTCCACGAAAATTGTCGAGAAGTTTTAGAAAAAAAAAAATTTTGCGATATAATAAAAGTCACATAATTTAATCATCGTTATTTCATATCAATTTTTTTCAACACCCTCTGTTTTCGAGATATACTCAAAAAACCGGGAGTTTGAGTTTTTATGATGCTTTAAGTCAAAAAGTTTTAACTTTGGACAAAAATGTAACAAGACCTTTTTTGTGTAAAATAAAATTACCGTTTTTGTTTATTCAAACTTTTTTTTTGTAAAATGTATCGTTCGCGACTTATTGCCGCAACGCGTTTTTCGGAAGACGAAATGGCTCCTCCATACTACCGGTCATGCGGAAACCGGCAGATTTTGTATTTTTAGTAAGTTTTAGATTATATTCTTCAAAATAAAAAATAAAAAAATCGCGCTCGAGAATGCCGGATTAACGTTTTTTTTTTACAAGTTCGCGACCCTATAACTCGGCGGCGTCAAGGACTTATCGTCAGATTAGTTAAATTTAGTCTTAAAACACTAAAATCAACCCTCAATATCTTAATCTGACGCGCTCCAGTATTTCAGACTATCGATTTTTTTTTACTAATCTGATCGTCTATCCTAGGTGCGCGTCACTACATATAGAGCTAAATACTTTACAAGGTTGTTCTATTAGGTCTAAGGTATCTCTCATATCTTAAACTGCCACGCTCGAGTATTACCGAAAATTCCCCTATTCGCCTCCCTAACTATAGCTATGGATTGCTTTAGCTAGGTTTGCCCTTGTTATACAGCTTACAGATATACTAGCTCATGAGACTATTTTATTTGTAACTTGTTATACTGTACAATTCACAATGCTAGTATCTATTGCTAAATGAATAATCAAACAATGTAGCACTAGATATTTGCATAATAGTAGTATCAAGGTCAACTTATTTTATAATATTATTTTTGCTTTCAAATTGTCATTAGATTATTGCTTTATCTAAATCAAGATATTTTGTAAGCATAATGTAAAGAGTGTATGTTATGTATTATGACTCAGAAATCCTAACCCTATGTAGATGCAATCTATTTATTACATATAAACTATTTCAGCTGCTTTTATAAGATGGTCAAACAAAATAATTCATTGATATCCAATTCTACAAATAACAAAGCATGTAAGTAGTTTGGCAAACAGCTGAGTGACAATATGTTGTTGTTACACACACCTGGGTATGTTATGCCAAATGGATGCATCTAAACATTGGTATTCCTGTAGAATACACAATAGAACTGTCATAATCATAGCAAACCTTAGAAAAGAGCGCTATGCCTCAAGAATAATGGTAAATTACGATTATCGCAACAAACATTATTTCACATAAATCGATGCATAGAAACAAGAACGAAACTGAAAAGCAAATGCACTATCAGCTAAACATTAGTAAACTTACAATTGGTGGCAGATTCGATATGAAATTGGAAAACTTGAATGGATTATCGTCTCCTATTTTGCGAATTTTGCAGGAGCTGCTTCACGAAAAAATGTCCTCCTGACAGCTCGATGATAACCTGAAATAGAAACCAATGTGGAGCACAAGGAACATTATTCGCTGAAGCTGATAAAAGTAACGCGCTCGGCAAAAAATGTCTCTGAGTTTGCAAAAATCGATGAGAGAACGACTGCAAAACTGATAGGTAATGAAAAAACTTAGGGCTTGGGACTGTTGTCATACAAGGATTCCATGGATTTAGTACCTTCGTGGAATAGCTGTTCACTGAGACTTTAATCGCTGATAAATTACAGCGATTTGTTACTTTTCAAATGTCGTAGAATGTAAGAAATCGCTTGAATTTTCTGAACCAAACAGCAAAAATTTATCACAGCTATCGGCTGAGAAAACTCAAAATGAATTTGACGTTTCGTTACTACTGTGTAATGAAATTCCAAAGAATCGATTAGCTCCTTTTGTATTACAATTTTAACATTTACTAACTTTAATAGAAAAAGAAACTTGCTAATCACACTGGATATAAATAATTACAGGCTATTACTTATTGTTCAGTTAAACAGGTAAGTTTAAGTTTACAACATATAGGTAGTACAGAGAGAAGAAATCAAAGAAAACGAAACGTTATCATTCATACATTCACCACAGAGTAAGTATAGCCATTCACATTAGGACCAAGTACTTGGTCCTAGCATCCACAGATGCCATCTCACCACAGAGTAACTGCATCTCACATGCCACTAGCGATGGGCGATTGCTTCAAAAAAAACAATCGAATGAATCGAAAATTGTGCTAGTGATTTGATTGTCGATTCAGTAGTTCCTCACCATGATTATTCGAATAACAATCGACAAACTACTAACTACTATACGCACGCACACTTGCATTGCAAGTGTGCGTTGCGTGCGTGAACTGCGGAAGGCCGCGCGGGGCGGTGCATGCGGGGGCGGGACGGTGTTGCGTCGATTGTTTCTATGTGTAGCGCAGCGGACGCCCGACGCAACATCTTTTGTAAATACTGATAGTAATACGTACGAATAAAGTACTAAGTGCGTTGCGCGGCAAATATGTAGTTAGAGTTGGTGACAGTCATTGTCGCCCGCCGTACGCGCCGTCAGTTGATAACAATCGACTAATTTCGATTGTTATCGACTTTTATCGACTGAACCGAACAATCGACTGATTCGATAAAATAAATTAATAATCGCCCATCGCTACATGCCACTCCAGCTCAATTAAAGAGGTTTATTACCATGCTAAATCCATGACTGACTCTCATACGAACTTACTTACTTTATCTGCCCCCTTGCCATGGCGATTGTCTAGGTACCGCATAGTTTACTGGTTCATAGAGTGCTGCCTTAAGACCACTATACTGTAGCGAAAATAATAAATGTATGCTGTGTCCTACATCACATGGCCAAATAGCGAGAGGCGTCCTGTGCCTGAGCTGTCACCCACAGACACCCAAGCTGAAATATATCAGCAAGAATCACATAGGGATTAAGTTGAGGACCAGAATGAATCCCAGAAGTTACAAAATGGTAGTCAACAACTTTCTATAACTGTAAAGAAGTTGTGGGATTATAGAACATAGCTCTGCATCACTATTTATTTTTATTGGGTAATACTGATACTTACTGTGTAGTTCTATAAGATCCTTAGTATATGTTGATGTCCATCTAATGTTTATACTTGTGTGTTTTATACCTACTGTGTAAGGTCATCATAATATGTACCTATATATTTACCTACATTGATCTAAAATAAAATAGTGGGCAAGTAAAAAACATTTTTTTTTTTTCGACATCACCACGTCACATGTCATAATTTATTGAACATTATACTTGGCTCGTGCACAGCCTTTGCAATAGAGAGATGCCTCCACCTGCATTCGCGCCTTCTGTTGATATAATGGCGGCATCAGCTGCTTGCACTCTGCTCTCTTCAGTGACATACAATAGATTCATTCTTTGGCCTGTAAAATTAATTAAAATAAATTAGGATAACTGTCGATGACATTATAATAATTAAGTAATAGTCTAGTCTTGTATTCTGACCATACATCTAGATACAGCTTTGACTTTTTTAAACATTAAAAATATTATATGAGATTTTTTTATTTTTAAATGTGTCGATGACATTTAGTCATTAATAAAAAAAAATAGAAAATAGACTTACCAGTCAAAACAGCTGCCTCGCCTCCGTGACACTGTTGTTTTGGTTTCTGGACCCTCACGGTTGTCTATAAACTGGGCTTTCTGAAACAACAAAGCAATAGAAATAGTATAATGTTACACTTTTACATAGTAAGTACGGTACCAATTCAACTTTCTGCCTTAGTAATTTGAAAAATGTGCTTTGCATTAGTCTTGGGAACCAAGATTCCCGTCTACTTGAGGCGGCCCTACTTTTAGTTTTGAACTTCAAGTCCGTCCAGTACTAGGAATATAAGAAAACGTAAAGAAAACCGCTATTGTTACCTAAGGAAACCCAAGCCTCTGTATTCTGTGCCCAAGCATGATACGTGAGCTTGAGATCTAAATGTAAAACAAGAATTCATACACGTTTCCACCGCTGCCCAGTTTTAGTGGCACCTCTTCCGTGAGCGTTGAGCCTGGCAGCGAGAGAGATCATTCCACCCACGATCTATGGTCTTGTTTTGTTCCTTTGATCTAGCTCACAGACCAACGCCTGTGGCAAGGTTCGAGAGCATCATGAGGTGCTGCAGCAACTCGTCCATTTGTTAGGCGGAAACTTGATGTTCCACTGAAATTACAAGAACATGATAGAGACAGAAAGAAAACAAAACTACGCATTAAAGGTACTTCATTGATAACTTACTTTTCCAAATTATTCAAAAACTCTTGGTAAAAAACTCGTCAACAAAGCAAAGCAATAACAAAGTCAACCAACCACAGATTATGAAATCAACAAAAAAGGCGCGCACGGAATGAACATTTTACCACAGATAACGTTAAAAACTGCATTAAATTTGTTTCCGCTTATTGCTGCTATCGCTGATGGCGCTAGTGTTCACGGAAAAAGTGCATCCAAGCAACAACCTTGCGACAGGCGGGCAAAAGGCTTCCATGATACGGCTTTTAGTAACAATTTGCAACCATTCGCGTCGCGGTCGCGGTCGCGCTGCTTCCACTTTTGCTACTGCAAATTTATACGTGATGAGCCTGCGGAGATAAATGATCGAAGCTAGACAATCGCCATGGTAAGGGGGCAGATAAAGTAAGTAAGTTCGTATGAGAGTCAGTCATGGATTTAGCATGGTATAATTTATTTTTGGAGTCAGTGGCCAAATGCCACTCCAGCTTACTGCTCGGCAGGCTTATCACGTATAAATTTGCAGTAGCAAAAGTGGAAGCAGCGCGACCGCGACCGCGACGCGAATGGTTGCAAATTGTTACTAAAAGCCGTATCATGGAAGCCTTTTGCCCGCCTGTCGCAAGGTTGTTGCTTGGATGCACTTTTTCCGTGAACACTAGCGCCACCAGCGATAGCAGCAATAAGCGGAAACAAATTTAATGCAGTTTTTAACGTTATCTGTGGTAAAATGTTCATTCCGTGCGCGCCTTTTTTGTTGATTTCATAATCTGTGGTTGGTTGACTTTGTTATTGCTTTGCTTTGTTGACGAGTTTTTTACCAAGAGTTTTTGAATAGTTTGGAAAAGTAAGTTATCAATGAAGTACCTTTAATGCGTAGTTTTGTTTTCTTTCTGTCTCTATCATGTTCTTGTAATTTCAGTGGAACATCAAGTTTCCGCCTAACAAATGGACGAGTTGCTGCAGCACCTCATGATGCTCTCGAACCTTGCCACAGGCGTTGGTCTGTGAGCTAGATCAAAGGAACAAAACAAGACCATAGATCGTGGGTGGAATGATCTCTCTCGCTGCCAGGCTCAACGCTCACGGAAGAGGTGCCACTAAAACTGGGCAGCGGTGGAAACGTGTATGAATTCTTGTTTTACATTTAGATCTCAAGCTCACGTATCATGCTTGGGCACAGAATACAGAGGCTTGGGTTACCTTAGGTAACAATAGCGGTTTTCTTTACGTTTTCTTATATTCCTAGTACTGGACAGACTTGAAGTTCAAAACTAAAAGTAGGGCCGCCTCAAGTAGACGGGAAGCTTGGTTCCCAAGACTAATGCAAAGCACATTTTTCAAATTACTAAGGCAGAAAGTTGAATTGGTACCGTACTTACTATGTAAAAGTGTAACATTATACTATTTCTATTGCTTTGTTGTTTCAGAAAGCCCAGTTTATAGACAACCGTGAGGGTCCAGAAACCAAAACAACAGTGTCACGGAGGCAGCTGTTTTGACTGGTAAGTCTATTTTCTATTTTTTTTTATTAATGACTAAATGTCATCGACACATTTAAAAATAAAAAAATCTTATGCATATAATATTTTTAATGTTTAAAAAAGTCAAAGCTGTATCTAGATGTAAGGTCAGAATACAAGACTAGACTATTACTTAATTATTATAATGTCATCGACAGTTATCCTAATTTATTTTAACATTTTACAGGCCAAAGAATGAATCTATTGTATGTCACTGAATTAGAGCAGAGTGCAAGCAGCTGATGCCGCCATTATATCAACAGAAGGCGCGAATGCAGGCGGAGGCATCTCTCTATTGCAAAGGCTGTGCACGAGCCAAGTATAATGTTCAATAAATTATGACATGTGACGTGGTGATGTCGAAAAAAAAATAAAAATGTTTTTTACTTGCCCACTATTTTATTTTAGATCAATGTAGGTAAATATATAGGTACATATTATGATGACCTTACACAGTAGGTATAAAACACACAAGTATAAGCACTAGATGGACATCAACATATACTAAGGATCATATAGAACTACACAGTAAGTATCAGTATTACCCAATAAAAATAAATAGTGATGCAGAGCTATGTTCTATAATCCCACAACTTCTTTACAGTTATAGAAAGTTGTTGACTACCATTTTGTAACTTCTGGGATTCATTCTGGTCCTCAACTTGATCCCTATGTGATTCTTGCTGATATATTTCAGCTTGGGTGTCTGTGGGTGACAGCTCAGGCACAGGACGCCTCTCGCTATTGGCAATGTATGATGTAGGACACAGCATACATTTATTATTTTCGCTACAGTATAGTGGTCTTAAGGCAGCACTCTATGAACCAGTAAACTATGCCAACGGGCCTTTTAGTACTTCTATGCATCGTTTAACAGTGTTCCTGACCTTGCAGTGAACATTTATGTAATGTTCCTCAGGAGTCTCAGGGCCAGTATTGACAATACCTTGAGTAACCTGCAAGAAAATCATTTAAATAAATAAGTAAGCATATATATAATATTAGCAAGGTTTTAGTCAACTCACCTAAATTATTGGCAAGAGTTTGGTCAAAATTGGGGGAACCTACCTAAAAGCCAGAGAGTTTCCCCATCATTATGGAGTTGTAGGATGTGTGGATATATTTCTGACTGACGCCCAGATGAATGCATCATGGGTGGCTCATCCAAAGGTTGCATCAACATGTAAAATGTTCAAATCACTGAACCATATCTGAAAAACAATATAATTATAATATTAGGTACCAATAATCATACAGTAGGTACTACAATAAACATTAATTGATGTAAGTTTAATTAGGTACCAAATTAGAGCACAATCCAACTACTTCATCATTATTTAAATTGCTTATGTAACTTAGAGGTTATTGAATACTTATGTAAAAAAACAGTACAAAGCACATTCTCATTGAATAAGTAGCTGTAATTAATTAGAAATTACAACTTACATAGCACACACACAACTTTTACTTCACAAAATTTAACAAAGTATCTCAGCAATCGCCAAAAAACAAGTGCTGGGGTTGTTGCTAATTGTTACTTCAAAACGCCTTGCTACCGCTGTCGTGCTGCTGTCAAAAGTGCTTACGTAATATCAAATTGTACCAACAATACGATCAGAATGCACTTTTTAGTTTACTGATTGTCCGGCAGAGGGCGACCTAGTGCTCGATTGCTGTTGCTACAGTAACTGCTGATTTCTGCTGATAGCTGATACAAAATTGACGTCTGACAGAAATAACTGCGAGATTTACGCCTGTTGCATACTGGTCACGAGTTACATGATAGGCTTGCGGCTCGCTCTATCATCGATCGATAGCAGCCGCCCCCGTATCATGGCCAATGAGTAAAGAAAACTCACAGAATTCTATACTTGTATAGAACATCATTGAGAAAACTCTAGTCATAAATAAATATTTTACCTTTATTACACCTTTATTTTAAGACCTAGGTATTGTACACACACATGAATGCAATAAATACTTTGAATTTGAATATACTTATTTATTTTAGCCATACATGCCCATTATTTGCCCGTCAGGCGACTCGGATCCAATCCGGCAGGCTTATCACGTATAAATTTGCAGTAGCAAAAGTGGAAGCAGCGCGACCGCGACCGCGACGCGAATGATTGCAAATTGTTACTAAAAGCCGTATCATGGAAGCCTTTTGCCCGCCTGTCGCAAGGTTGTTGCTTGGATGCACTTTTTCCGTGAACACTAGCGCCACCAGCGATAGCAGCAATAAGCGGAAACAAATTTAATGCAGTTTTTAACGTTATCTGTGGTAAAATGTTCATTCCGTGCGCGCCTTTTTTGTTGATTTCATAATCTGTGGTTGGTTGACTTTGTTATTGCTTTGCTTTGTTGACGAGTTTTTTACCAAGAGTTTTTGAATAATTTGGAAAAGTAAGTTATCAATGAAGTACCTTTAATGCGTAGTTTTGTTTTCTTCTCTATCATGTTCTTGTAATTTCAGTGGAACATCAAGTTTCCGCCTAACAAATGGAAAACAAAGGAAACAAATGGAATGGAGCATCATTGCCACAGGCGTTGGTCTGGGAGCTAGATCAAAGGAACAAAACAAGACCATAGATCGTGGGTGGAATGATCTCTCTCGCTGCCAGGCTCAACGCTCACGGAATAGGTGCCACTAAAACTGGGCAGCGGTGGAAACGTGTATGAATTCTTGTTTTACATTTAGATCTCAAGCTCACGTATCATGCTTGGGCACAGAATACAGAGGCTTGGGTTACCTTAGGTAACAATAGCGGTTTTCTTTACGTTTTCTTATATTCCTAGTACTGGGCGGACTTGAAGTTCAAAACTAAAAGTAGGACCGCCTCAAGGAGACGGGAAGCTTGGTTCCCAAGACTAATGCAAAGCACATTTTTCAAATTACTAAGGCAGAAAGTTTAATTGGTACCGTACTTACTATGTAAAAGTGTAACATTATACTATTTCTATTGCTTTGTTGTTTCAGAAAGCCCAGTTTATAGACAACCGTGAGGGTCCAGAAACCAAAACAACAGTGTCACGGAGGCAGCTGTTTTGACTGGTAAGTCTATTTTCTATTTTTTTATTGACTTACTTTATTAATGACTATAATATAATATTTTTAATGTTTAAAAAAGTCAAAGCTGTATCTAGATGTAAGGTCAGAATACAAGACTAGACTATTACTTAATTATTATAATGTCATTGACAGTTATCCTAATTTATTTTAACATTTTACAGGCCAAAGAATGAATCTATTGTATGTCACTGAAGAGAGCAGAGTGCAAGCAGCTGATGCCGCCATTATATCAACAGAAGGCGCGAATTAGCGATGGGCGATTATTACTTTATTTTATCGAATCAGTCGATTGTTCGGTTCAGTCGATAAAAGTCGATAACAATCGAAATTAGTCGATTGTTATCAACTGACGGCGCGTACGGCGGGCGACAATGACTGTCACCAACTCTAACTACTTATTTGCCGCGCAACGCACTTAGTACTATATTCGTACGTATTACTATCAGTATTTACAAAAGATGTTGCGTCGGGCGTCCGCTGCGCTACACATAGAAACAATCGACGCAACACCGTTCCGCCCCCGCATGCACCGCCCCGCGCGGCCTTCCGCAGTTCACGCACGCAACGTGCGTATAGTAGTTAGTAGTTTGTCGATTGTTATTCGAATAATCATGGTGAGGAACTACTGAATCGACAATCGAATGCGCACTAGCACAATTTTCGATTCATTCGATTGTTTTTTTTGAAGCAATCGCCCATCGCTAGCGTGAATGCAGGCGGAGGCATCTCTATTGCAAAGGCTGTGCACGAGCCAAGTATAATGTTCAATAAATTATGACATGTGACGTGGTGATGTCGAAAAAAAAAATGTTTTTTACTTGCCCACTATTTTATTTTAGATCAATGTAGGTAAATATATAGGTATACTAGCTGCGCCCCGCGGTTTCACCCGCGTAAGTCCCGTTCCCGCGGGAATATCGGGATAAAAAGTAGCCTATGTGTTAATCCAGGGTATCACCTATCTACATACCAAATTTCAACCAAATCGGTCCAGCCGTTTTTGCGTGAAAGAGTAACAAACATCCATACATCCATACATCCATACTTACAAACTTTCGCCTTTATAATATTTATAGGATAATAAGATGACCTTACACAGTAGGTATAAAACACACAAGTATAAACATTAGACGGACATCAACATATACTAAGGATCATATAGAACTACACAGTAAGTATCAGTATTACCCAATAAAAATAAATAGTGATGCAGAGCTATGTTCTATAATCCCACAACCTCTTTACAGTGATAGAAAGTTGTTGACTGCCATTTTGTAACATCTGGGATTCATTCTGGTCCTCAACTTGATCCCTATGTGATTCTTGCTGATTTATTTCAGCTTGGGTGTCTGTGGGTGACAGCTCAGGCACAGGACGCCTCTCGCTATTGGCCATGTGATGTAGGACACAGCATACACTTATTATTTTCGCTACAGTATAGTGGTCTTAAAACAGCACTGTATGAACCAGTAAACTATGCCAACGGGCCTTTTAGTACTTCTATGCATCGTTCAACAGTGTTCCTGACCTTGCAGTGAACATTTATGTAATGTTCCTCAGGAGTCTCAGGGCCAGTATTGAAAATACCTTGAGTAACCTGCAAGAAAATCATTTAAATAAATAAGTAAGCATAAATATAATATTAGCAAGGTTTTAGTCAACTCACCTAAATTATTGGCAAGAGTTTGGTCAAACTTGGGAGAACCTACCTAAAAGCCAGAGAGTTTCCCCATCATTATGGAGTAGTAGGATGTGTGGGTTTATTTCTGACTGACGCCAGATGAATGCATCATGGGTGGTCCATCCAAAGGTTGCATCAACATATAAAATGTTCAAATCACTGTGCCTATACCTACCATATCTGAAAAACAATATATTATAATATTAGGTACTAATAATCATACAGTAGGTACTAGAATAAACATTTATTGATGTAAGTATATTTAGGTACCAAATTAGAGCACAATATCCAACTTCTTCATGATTATTTACATTGCTTTAGTAATTTAGAGGCTATTGAATACTTACGTAAAAAAACAGTACAAAGCACATTCTCATTGAATAAGTAGCTGTAATTAATTAGAAATTACAACTTACATAGCACACACACAACTTTTACTTCACAAAATTTAACAAAGTATCTCAGCAATCGCCAAAAAACAAGTGCTGGGGTTGTTGCTAATTGTTACTTCAAAACGCTTTGCTACCGCTGTCGTGCTGCTGTCAAAAGTGCTTACGTAATATCAAATTGTACCAAGAATGCGATCAGAATGCACTTTTTAGTTCACTGATTGTCCGGCAGAGGGCGACCTAGTGCTCGATTGCTGTTGCTACTGTAACTGCTGATTTCTGCTGATAGCTAATACAAAATTGACGTCTGACAGAAATGACTGCGAGATTTACGCCTGTTGCATACTGGTCACGAGTTACATGATAAGCCCGCGGATCGGATTCGTGATGTGCCATCTCGTCTCGTACCTCGGACGAAATATAAGTCTCGTACGCACGGATTGCCCGTCAGGCGAATCGTTAGGACCGGCGCGCGGTTGGAAACGCCCCGGCGCGGCGGCGCCGTGATAAAGGTTCTTTACCGTGTTTAGTTACGGAGTTCAAAACAAGATGGCGCTGACGGTGCTATCGCTAGCACTGTCAATCTGAGTTCAATATATTTTTCCCATCTCAAAAATGCCCTACGCGCAAAGAAGTTTTCATTTCAAAAACCTAAAAAAAAACAAGATGAGCGTTATTATTTTTTCAATATGCTTCATCCACTGCGCCATCTATGAGTCAGTCAGAGGGACGCGCGGAGAAGCTACCTCCCGTCAGACCGTTGGTTATTGGACAATAAGATTCCAGATTATTGTCGGACTTTACAGGACACACCAGCGGCCCTTCAAAGTTCCCCCCGGTTCCTCCCCGGATCCGTAAGGGATAAGCAGCTTTGGACGCACGAGACGAGAAGTGTGCCACTTGCCCGGACATCACGGCGCGAAACAAAACAACTAATCCAGTAGGGGTAGCTGAGGGGTGCATACGAGGGTGCGCACCCCTCGATGTCTAGATTTAAAGTTCGTATCGATTTTAAATTATGTCATGGCAGGTAAAAGCTGAGTATCTTTTACATTGTGATACATATAAGATGATGAATGAGTAGATTAGGTAGTTTACCTTTAAACCTACGTAGAGTGGGTTTGATGAAGGTAAACTTTAAACCTACCTACGTAGAGTGGTTACCAACTTGTGGTTATCAATTTTTGTAGCTGTGTGTGATAATACAAACATTGAAGGCCTATCGTAGGTACACAAGGGACCACCTACCTATGTATAATAGATTGGCTCCACAGAACTTTACTGGTAATCTAGATAATCAGTTTTGTGGTTGGCTCTGACTAAGATAGTCCATGAATCGTTATATTTCTAGCATATAATTACGTTTTAAAACTAAAAGAAAAACCGACTTTAATGTTCGAATCTACACGCGGCGTGACTCAGGGAATCAATAAGCCATCCATAAAAATCGAAATAAGAATAAGAAATCAAATCGACCGATACTAATGCCTAGGCTCCACCAACTGCATACATTTTATGACAAGTTTCAGCGGCACGTGAGTTCCTGGCATTAGTAAATCGTCAGTTTGACACAATGCATGAAGAATCTTTCGATAGAGTTTTACGGGAAAACTATCAAAAACAACATACAGGCGAATTGAGAACCTCCTCCTTTTTTTGAAGCCGGTTAAAAAAGTAGCTTAGGGCTTAGGCGATAATAGTAGCATTATGTGCCTTTAGGTCTAAATTATCTAAGCTTTAGGCACACTTTAGGTATCAAATAAGAGAGATTGACATGGACAACTATTAATCCCGGAGCCAGTATATTATTATGTGTCCAAGATTTTTTTCAAAGGATCATGTTGAGATACCGAACAATTCTTCAATCTTCTATCCGGGATTCGGGAAAGGTACCTACATTTTCCCGGAAAGAAAGGGATTAGATCTTAATATAAGCCCAGATAATATAATAGAGTCTACGTAACTTATAATACTTGATGACTCATATCCATTAGTTATAAGTAGGTAACTAATATTAATATATTAAATATTAGTTAATATTTAATAATAACTAATATAGTTTAATATTAAATATTATTAGTTCCCATAGTACAAGCTTTGCTAGTTTGGGGCTAGATGATGCTGTGTGAAATGTCTAGCATTATTTATTTAAGTATTTAACTAATATAGGCTTAGAAACACTACTAACTAAAAATTGTTAACTTTTGAAAAATAAATATATCTATCTATCTATCTATCTAAATAAAGCTATGAAAAACAAATCCATCAGCCATTTATTATTATGCAACCCCAATTTAATCTTAGGACAAAAAAATAAGTTGGTAAGTAGGTACTTATTTACATAGGTAGGTATTTTCCTTCACTCCGGACGGAAAGCGTCAATTTTCCTCCCGTGGCGCTAAACGAACATGCCGCTTTCGGCCTCCGTCGAGGAGATTATATTTTCGGGAAACGCGTTTAGAATTCTTCGCAATAATTAGAACTATATAGAACAATATTCATTGCGAAGGGTGCGCCGACAAGCGTCATGCGTTGCGTAGCCGGCGTCCATTCAAGTCGTCACCCCCGCTGTCTACCAACCCCATTTCCACCCTAGCGCGGAATAGAATCCATCCTGACATCCTCAGTCAGTCCCTCAGTGTGAGGTCTGTCGCTCGCTCACTCCGCGTTCGGTCGCGCGGAAAATTATCGCGCTTTTCCGAACTATTTCAGTGCAATATTCAACCATTCGAATTTCGAACGTTCTTGTTTGACATTTGCATTTTGTTATATTTTTCGTGCCAGTGTTAATTTATTGTTTTTTAATTCGTAGTTTATTTTTTTGGCCAGTGTTGTTGTGGTTAAGTTTTGTGGACGTCCGCATTTTGGCAAACAGCAAACTTACGTAAGTGATATTTACTGCATTGCGTTTTATTGAAGTTTTATTGGTTGATTATGTACCTACCAGCTACCTACGTTGATACCTACCTATTATATTAATAATTATATACCAGTTTACTGCCACATCTCTAAGTTCTACCACTGGTTCTACCTATTTTAATAACTGTCAAAGGACATTTTGAACAACAATTTACAAGATTTTTCAAAGAAAAAGGCCGAAATCAGAGCGCAATTTTCTCGAAGGAGGTCGGTAACAAGTAGATTCAATTAGGGATGAATTGAGTCGGCAAAGTGGGGTAGGTAGTTACGTACGAAGTATACGCACGCAAATTCGTATTTATTGTTGTGTTTCTAAAGGTCAGGCTGTCGTTTTAATTATTTAATGCATTGGGGAAGACCACGGGGAAGACTAATGAATTGGCTTTTTTTGGGGTCGCCTTAGTGGAAGGGAATTAAGATTTATGTCATAGGTAAGTAGGTACATAGTCATCTAACTGAACTAAAACTAGGTAGGTACCTACTTCAGTAAGGTAAGTGCCTACCTACCTACCTAGATATTACCAATCTACTTACCTACATTGTGCCTTATTCCTAACCTAGGTAGGTACCTACTTTTTACTTTCCCATACTTATTTATCCTTAGGATAGATGTACCTACCTAATGCTGAATTCAGTCTGCAATAAATGGTAGGTAAATTCTACTTCGACAAATTAAAACTACCGATGCTTAGACAAACAGATGATAAAATTCTGTTATAAATCCTCATTAACATACCTACCTAATAATTGTGATCCCGAGTTGATTGGATACCTTTTACGAAATAAAACTTTTTTGTGAAATTGGCAGCCTCTATACGCCTTCGCGCCAATTTTCCGTTGCCAAATATCTATAAGTATCATAAAATATCGTCTAGAGACTGTTTCAGAAGGAACCTGATTAATCTGAACATGAAAAGGCCTAAGAAAGTTGGCCCCACTTTCCCCTTTGTTTTTAGGTAACGTCTTTTGGTAAAGGATAAATAATTATAATAAGGTAATTTATATACGAGGCAAAACAACTCTTGTAATCAAAAGGGCAACCTTTTGAAGTCTTTTCGGCGAAGATAGAAAATATTTTGAGAGAGCAGCTACGGAGGTGACGGAAGTAGCAAGTAGGCTATCTAATCAACCTTCAAACCGCATAGGCTAGGTATATCTACCTAAATTAGTACCTATACTTAAGTGATTCAGTGGCCTTATTTGAAGATGAGTAGGCCCTTAGGCTCTACCTATCTTTCAACGGCAAATCTTGCTATATACCGACATAGCTTTGTTACCTAGTTGTAAGTTTGTACCTAGGATTATCCGAATATCTACCTAGTATAGGTAAAACAGCCAGCATGCGCAATATGTTAGGTATATTATACGAGTAATAGATAGGTAACCTACGAAGCTGCGGGAAGAATCGCTCTCGTCAATCTATCGATTACGGTAAGTATTCATTCACTTCACAGCGAGCGAACAACACAAAAAACAGTGGCACTCCGCTCCGGGAGTGCTGACAAGTGAAAACTTGAACGAGGTGTCGGTAACGTCTAAACTTCAAAAAAATTCAAAAAGTACCTATGACTAAATGATGGCCCAGATCTGGGTACAGGAACGTAGGACGGGCTTGACGGACGACCGGCGTCGCGGGCCGTCAATGGGTCCAATTAGCGCAGGATCGTGGTGGATGGCACAAACTTAGGGAGGCCTATACCCAGCAGTGGGTCATGTCAGGCTGTGGATGATGATGATACTACCTATTGTTTGACCCCGCAGTTTGACGATATTTGCCGAATGGTAACTACTACAGTGTCTCGAATCCAATGGTTTATTCCCATCTCAAAAATGCCCATCGCGCCTAAAGAAATTTTCACTTCAAAACCTTGATGATTTCTGGTTCCGATTCAACTTCTAAAATGTCATAAATCTTTCACTGTAAAAAAGTTGAGCGAGTCTTTTGCACAGCAAAGTCTTTGCACGCTCTTTGCACGGGTGTATAGCAGTTTCAGCTTAGACAATAGTTTCATTCAGGTACAAAGGTTGGTAAAGTCATGTTCACAAGAGTGGACCTTCTTTGTTCTATATCAAAAACTTCGGAGGCACCGTTAGGTACTACGTAGTCCAAAACCTGGGTGCAAAGACTGCAAACAATGACTAGACTGAGTTTTTTTCTTTTAAAAAATGACTACAGTGCCAAGTATGTTGAAGAAAAACATTGTGAAGAAATCAGCAAAAGTAAAATCTAGAAAGAAAACACGGTATTGTCTGTGGTATTGTATCAAGTGCAGGAGAAGAGCTTCTAATCTTTTTATTATTTTGAAACTTTTGAAAGAACTAGACCTAAAACATGCCTATAACACAGCCTAGGTATTTTAACGTACCTACCTACGATATCAACTGTAAATAAAATACACTTTGAAGTGATAGATATTACTCCAATTTATTACAATTAATCTGTGGCATAACGATTCTCACGAATTTTTTTCAACAACAATATTTTCCCCATCGCTGTTCGGGGAAAAGAAAGTTTTTCAACTTCCTCCTTCTTGGAAAACAAACTTGTGAGTTGTGAATTTTGTCATTTGTTTTTTAAACGGGAATTGAATGCTGGAAAAATATTTTTATGTTTCAACATGACAGAAAAATACTTCGAGGATTAAGTTCTACTTATTTTTGTTGTTTATGATATCTAAGTAGGTATAAGTCCGGTGACTCACTGAGCCACATAGCTGGAACCACAGAATAAATAAACAAAAAAGTTTTTAGTTTTTTTTTATTTATATGTCTTCTGCGAGCGGCTTCGCCCGCGTGGTACTAACATTTTGAATGGCCCATACCTATGCTATTCCAGGTCTACGCCTATACCATTAGGCGTGATTGAAACACAAACATACAAACATCCAAATATCTAAACATCCAAACGTCTAAACAAACTCATAAACTTTCTGCTATATTCTAGGAGTGGGATGAAGAATTCGGGGCTTCATTGTCATCATGTCATGTGGGAAAATTTTATATTTTGTTACCAAATTACACTTTATTCTACTGTAAATATAGAGTGGTAAAAGTAATCTGGTGTTTCATAACTCTTGCAAGGTTTTCCCTCGATGACCGACAATTTCGGCAGTTGGCGCCAGCCGCTCCAATTACACTCGAATATTCCAGTCTGCTGCACGCCACGCCGGTCACTGGGCACTCAGCCCTATGAATGTATATCTACTGGGTGGAGCAGGACCATTTCCGTAAAAGTGCAGAGCGCGTGAACAAATTGACATACTTATAACCTAATATTAAACGTCAAAAAGTTACACTAGGTACTGTTATTCAAATGACACTAGGTATTACCCAATACACTCTATCTTATCATAGGCGGATCCAGGGGGGGGGGGGGGCACGGGGGCATGTGCCCCCCCCCCTCCTGCCTGTGACATTGAATGACATGGAATAGGCTTGCCCAGCGCCTAAACTTCTCAGCTCAATCGGCACTATCCACACAATTAAAAGTAGTTTTAAAATAATCCTAGTGGTTTTATTGAAATATTTCTTTGAGCATCTAAAATTCACCCTTTGAATCAGTGATTGAAACAAACATGAAAGTCTAAGCGAAGCAGAGATGAACCCGCAACGCTTGCCGCAGGAAATTGAACGAACGTTGCGTTGATTTCAAGTAAAAATCGCTTCATTTTACTCCGAGCTCAGGTGGGTTTTCATTAATCAGAGAGCCTAGTCACAGTGATGTAAGTATCTAACCTAATAATATGAGATTTTTACAGAAGGAAGTACCTATCTAGTAGGTGCTACGTGAAGTTTTGTCAATCTGTTGTTCTGCTTAATTACCTCTATTTATTTATTAAGGATACCCAACACACACAGGTTTAGGTACACCTTACGTTCAGGACTTCTATAGGGTACTGACTATGCCAGGCCGAGTATGAGTGACGTCTGATTGAAAAGTACGTACCTACACTAAGTATACAACACTTTAATAGGTACATCCAAACATGCAAACGAACATCTAAGTATGTTTTTCATCAAATATATTATCCTAAGAAATATGAATGCAAAACTCGAACTCAACGCAAATACAAAATGCTGAAATGAAAAAAATAAATGCGGAAACCTCACCGAACCGTACTTGAAAAATGAAAATGGCTACCTTTAGAAGACAACACATTATGAAAAGCGGTATATTAAACGGAGTGATTTATCGGCCACAGTTCACGAGTTTCTTGGAGAAAATTGATACTTTTCATTGAAACGTCTTCAAGACAGCACTCTAAGCAAAGATGATATTAATGTTTCACGGTTTTAATACATTCACACGTAAATCACGCTTCTTTTCCGTACCTAGGGTTAGGCAGAGTGCTTCCACTTGTTACGATCCTGACATATCTTTTGGCTCGTTCATTCTTATGTTATGAAAATGGATTCCGTTTTTATTAAATTTTAATATCAGCCTTAAACATTTATAGTTCTACGTTTAGTACTTGACATATTTGCAGCCGCCATACAATTTCCTGTGTCGCAAATGCAATAACTTGAATTGAGTTTCAGTTAGGTACAGTTCGATTTAGGGGGTACATACCAGAAGGTGGTGTATGTATAAGGTAGTGAATATCTACGTACAGAATGGACACCCTTTCCAAGACTCCCACCTCGTCGAGTGTATAAAACCAACCAATTTCCGATAAAGCTAACACTATTAGTAGTGTCCTGTGTCTGTAGTTATAGTAAAAGCGTTATACACTAAGCTTTGTTTGATTATCTATGAAACACGAATACATTTGAAAAGATTTATTTATTTATTTATCAACAAAATCCACAGCTCTTATTATCTATGCTTAAACTTATTTCTATTCCATACAGCCAATGAAAGATGTTGAAAATCTTGCTTGCACTTCGATGTTTCTCTTATTTGTACTCAAAAAAACATTTTTATTCCGCGTCGAGTTTTCCGTAGCGATTGTAGCATTCGTAGCGTTCGTCGTAGCAATCGTAGCGCTGTAGCACTTGATTTGTTTGGCTATTTTGGCTTTATTTATAAGGCCAGTATACATTGTCTTACGTGAGACTATTCATAATCAATTTCAATTTATTTATAAAAACATATTACATAAAATATTATAAGTGTGAAAGTAACTCTGTCTGTCCGTCTATCTGTCTGTCTGTTTGTTACCTGTTCACGCCAAAACCGTGAACAGATTAGGCTGAAAATTTGCATGGATAAAGTATGTATAGGCTACTTTTTATCCCGAAAAAATCTCGAGGGTCACACCGCGGGAGCGCAGCTAGTTATAAATAATTTACATCGAATTTAATTTAAATCGTAACTTTAACTGAGTTATATGAGAATAGTAGTGTAGTGCCTCAACTTTCTATCCGAATCTTGTGTTTATCTCTCGGTCACGTCTTAATAGATTTCGCATTACTGAAAAATATATGACTTTTCCAAGCGAAGTCACGGAATATTTTCATGTATGTTACATAACACGGAAGTCCTCAGAAGCCTCGTGTGTGCGCAATCAACAAATTAACATCGTCAGAGTTGATAAATGACGTTTTATATGGCATTAGCAATCCTATTCCAAGTGTGTTTGCTTCTAATGTTTATGTTAGGGGCGCCATTTTATTTCGTTCATTCAATGTAGAATGAATGAACGAAATGAAAACAGAATATTCTACGTTAATTAATATAATTTAGTAACTCAGATTAGTCTCTCGCTAACACAATCTGAATCTTTGAACTCCGATAAAAATTATAGCTTTTTAAAAACAAGTAGTTATTTTATAGTTGACTCAAAACTCAACACAGTATAAAGTACCTTTTTCAGCAGGACATGTCTGGTACAGAAAATAAAAATGTTCATGGATTCTGATAGTTTCCAGAATCTGATTAAGTAGGTACAGTACAGATAGATACCAAAGTACTCATGGCCAAAGGATTAATATTTACGTGTTATCATCATCATCATCATCATACTCCATGTCATAGATACTGGGTGTATCAATACTACTAATAAAAACTCAAATTGAAGATTTTGAACACATTTTGATCCATCACCAGTGCACAAAAAGAACAATATCGTAACTAATTTATAAATGACATTATTTAAATTTGGTTCACAAAACAGCTACGACTAGTTTGGATCATTGTTGGTTGGGGATATTACTGTCTTTTTTTGTCACAAATGAATCATATAATGACCAAGGTACTTATTACAATTTTACACAATATGAATAATTTTCCCACCTAATTACGGGAACACTAGCTACGATCGATACTATAACCTGAATATTTTTTTGAAAGTAACGATTTTTCAAAGAAACAAAAAATTATTCACAGCTGTTTCTTTTTCAAATGCATTATTACCATTTTCTAGAGTATCCCTAATCCACCCAGTACTATATGTCTGATCCATATAAGAGTATGTAGGTAAGTGCTTATTGTTTCGAAGCACAAAAGACCGCATTGAGCCGCCTTGTCAAGGCTGATCTCCAGACCGTGTCGGAGTATCCAAGTGCGGTCAGGCTATCCAATTGTCTGGCACAGATAAACTTTTCTTAGAGACTTTGTTTTAGGTTTGTATTCAGTGCTGTAATAATAGAACTTACTGTATAAATGTTTTTGGCTTTCTTAGTTTTCGAAAATAATATTTAATCAAAATCTTATACTTAGTCTTCGGAACTCTGTCATGATTTGCAAAATTAAACGTATATTATGATCCCATGTCTCACATGCAGGAAAGGAGTTTCTTTGAACTCCTTTCTCCACACTGCCACCGCCTACACACTGGTTCAAGAGAACTAGTGACTCGACAAGAAGAGTGATCCTATCTGAGAAATGAAAAGACATTAAAATCTTCGAAAATACCTACTTAAGTGTGGTTTAACACTTTAAAAAATTCAAAAAATGATGGTCTTATCTGCTATTGAATTATTGCAGATAAATGTTTTCTCAAGGGTGATGTCTCCGTCTTCTGCCAGCCTTGAGCCAGCAGTTGTCTATGAATTGCGGCTGGACAAACATTTGCATAGAATAAACCTAGAATCTAGATTCCCAACTAGATTTACATACATGAATTTGATTTACTTACTTGTTTTCTTGGAAGGGTAGTGTTGATTTATAAATTGGTGTTTGTGAAATGAATTATGCCTGTACTGGTCTAGATAAACCTAGTCTAATCCTAACTAATATTCTTCTTCTTGTCGTGTCGATGCTTCATTCAGATACACTTGGAATAATGATAGGCCACTTTGATGGCTCTATCTGAGGCAGCATTGAAGTCCTCTCTTGTACAGGTAATATTAAAATTGCGAATGAGTTTGTATGTTACGCTTTCATAAAATATACAATTTGACACTCCAAAAACTGTTTTCTTAGTCAGAACTCAAAAAAGTACTGTTCTCATAAGCTATTAATGCGACAAAGCCGAGGTCAAAATCTGGAATTTGTATTCTAAGTACTATTTGCATAATCTGTCAGCTGCTAACCCAGATTAACTAGACTGGGTATTACTAGGATGGTGTGGATGTCTTTTTTAGGTCTGATTTATGAATCAACTATTGTTTTATGGTAATGATTATAGTCAGATCGGATATATTTTACATAAAATAGGACCATGTTTTTGTACCTTAAGTTTAAAGTAGCTATATGTAGATCATTAATTTTTTTTTAATTTAGAAGTTCTTCTGCGAAATTCTAAACTTTGACGGAATCCTACTATATATAGCTCTCTCTGTAAATGAAAGTCGAGCTCAAGGTTTTCCCTCATTGCACCTCATTTCCGCAGTATCTTCCGCTTAGACGCTTTTATTTTCTGGAAAGGTGTGGCACCGACGTAAATGTTAAATCTGTTATGGTGTCTGGGTGCATTTCGCAGTGCATTTTTCATGTTGATGTACTAAAATAAAAGATGAAAATCATATTTTTTTTATCGTTTTCAACATACCTAACTCGTTATACGTGTCTTAATTTTTTTGTGGCTAGATTTTTACGATTATTGTCACTTCTAGCAGCTTAAATAAGTTTCTTATCGTAACTTTCTTCTAAATTACTAGGATACTTCACAAGTCTCTTTTTTAGCTCAATACAAAACCACTAGGTACAATATTTTCGCAGAAATTCTTAGTTTTCTCAATAACATAACGAGAGATTCCAATCCCGTCCAAACTTTCCATTGAATACAAACATTACGAGTAGGTATTTATCTATCTATATATAATTCCCAACGACAGTTGTCTGGTTCAAGCGAGTCCCCAGTACCTACTTATAGGTCTGAGTCAGACTTCGAAGACACCCGATACTACGACTTGCAAGGTTTCTTTGTTCTTGTATGCTATGTTGAATGTTGTTTAGCTAATAGGTGTTAATAAAATAATTCATACTTGTTTAAAATAGTTCAAAACATACCTACTTCACCGACTTACTTGTAAGTAAAAAGAAAATTTTGACGACCTCTGTAGCGTAGTGGGAGAAGGTCCGCTCGCGACGCAAAAAGTTTCGGGCTCGATCCCCGCCGCGGGACAAATGTTTGTATGATCTACAAGTATGTCTCAGGTCTGGGTGTTTTCAAGCATAATATGTATGTATTTACAAACAAAAAGAATATAAGTACTAAAAGTAAGTTCGTATGAGTCAGTGGCCAACTCTGGTGACGGAGTTTTTTAGGCCGCCTAAAGGCCTCCGTCATGGCTTAACGACTTAAATAGCCGGGACCGACAATTTAACGTGCCCTCCGAAGCACGGAAGCGCTCAGATGAAAATGCCACTGGCGGTCACCCATCCACTTACAGACCGTTTCGAACGTTGCTTAAGTTCGACGATCTATCAAGAACGACTAAGCAAGCACGACCACGAGCGCTTCATATAAGTACTAGGAATATCAGTCATGTAGTAGGTACCCATAACACAAGCTCTGCCTAGATGATGCTGTGCACGGATAAATCCGTGATGCTGTGTGAAAAGTCCAGCATTATTTATTTAATATTCAATTCTATTAATGTTGTGTTTTGCGTCAACCTCATATAACGAACAATAATGTTCATGTATGAGATTGAAACTAAGGCAAAAAAATACATTTAGACCAAGCAAAGAGTAAAGTTTATTTGATGTGTGACATTCATGTTACAAGCAAAAAACAAAGTGATTATGACAATTCGTATGAGCTAATCTGTTGAACACTGAACAGCTCTAGTTAAAATACCTGTGGATATGTTTAAGCCTGTGTATACCTACATTGGTCCAATAACCTCTATAACGACCATCCTGGATTATCGAGATAAAATATCCAATAAAATTAATTAAACAAATAATTTGAAATTGTAATCATCCGATAATAGCTTGAAAATTCAATTTACTTTTCCATTATAACATAAGGGTAGCACACGTTATTAAAAATAATGTAAATATATAAAAGAATGTTAATATATATTCAGAAGCACGTTCTTGTATTATGGGATAATGAAACGGGAGATAGAAAAAGTCCCTCGTGTGATTCTGAATATTGTACGAGGATTTGTGGTTTGGCCGAAAATAAAAGTACTGTTAATCGGGTTTCGAGGATATTGGAGCAAGTGGTATCACAGAAATATTTTTATAAGTACACAAAATAACAAAATTTAATTAAATTTTCTCGTAATTTTAGACATTATCAGAGGATCTGTAATGACTTTCCTACACATTCGGTTAATTAGATTAAAATACTTGATCTGAGGGCCTAGACAATGTAACAATCGATTAGCGAAGCGATAATTCGCTAAATCCACTGCCCATACATCAGTGGATGTATGGGAATCCACTGATGTATGGGTTTGACAGCCTTAGCTATGTCACGTGATATGTTGTAAGCGAATCGATTATTTATTGGTAGGTAATGTACATATATTTCTATTCCATCAAACGAATCGACAGCATCGAACGATTACTTCCATACAAATGCCTAGCCAAGTGGATCATTTGGACAAGCGATTTCGCTTAGTTGTCGATTCTCTTGATGGAAACGCTAACGAAACCGGGGATAGCTTGAATTTATTGTTTTTCCTACAGTTACAAAAAATGTTTACTCATTGAACAAAACTAGCAGTACGACCACGTGGTAACAAACACAGCCTGTTTTATCAATTCCTGGTAACTGTTTCCTGACATTTTACTGAATTTTTTTTTAATGTTTGATGACTTATTTTATATTTTACCCTTTTACCTACCTCTTTCTCTATACTTACCTTTCAAACAAGACAATATAATTTCAGAGCCTTCATATCTCCTTACCTCAGCATAACAGTATTATCCTATTTACTAAATACCACTCTAAGGCGCAAAATCAACATCCCAGCACGTCAGCCATCTTCGTTAGTGTAACTAGTTCATGGATATTCGTAAATTTAAGGGAACGACAACCAATGGGGAGCAAACATAGGGCGGTATAAAGCTAAGCATTCATGACGCGACATTATCTAGTGAATACCGCGTTGCGCCGCGAAATACACTTGAAATCGGAAGTTATTTGTAAATATTTTTTAATCTGATTGCACACTGGGCCGCCCTGTACGTGCCGCAGTCATTATTCTATAATACAGCTTCTCACGTCTACTTTTCATATGTTATATGAAAAATCTGATGCTGCACGATCGGTATTCCAACCCACAGTCAAAGTTGCTATCTCAGTCAACATGGCTTTTGTTCTATCAACAGCTCAATAGTACGTGGTTTATTGCTTTTTAGTCTCGCAGACATAAAGTTTTCCCAGATAAAGAGCATATAAATATACCAAAACCTGTTTCAACGTTATTCACTCTCATAAAAGCAGTTCGCAGAAACACGTTGTTGATGACATCATTATTTTGTCTTATAAAGTTCGATTTTCAATGAATTTTATTTCAGAAATCTGTCATGGCTTAACGGCTTTATAGCGGAGACCGACAATGAAACGTAGTACTTACTACGGAAGCGTTCATGTATTATTGCCATTATACATTATGTTGAGGACAGTTCGTAGTATATTTTGATAAAAATAGCTAATTTAAAAAGTTGCATGTTTTTTTTTATATTATATTTTTTTAAACATATCAATCAATCAACTTTGCTAAAGTAGACAAGAGCTACTAAAAACCTGGAGTAAAATAACTAATTTCAAATAGAAAGCACAAAAACATTTTGGGCAAGCAATGCTAAAAATTACGGCCAGTGAATAGCCGCCTTTAATTCCGGATTAATCAATAATTCGGCCCCTCTGTTTTGGCGCACCCGTTTCGTACATTCATACATTAATGTATGCATGTATGTATATGAGGGTGTGATGTATAATTAAGTTTTTTTCGAGTTTTATAGTGTGTTAGGTCAGGGTTATTGATTTGTGGTAATTTTGTTAGTTAGTGAAATAGTAGGTGTCATAGCAGAACTGATATCGCTAAAAGCAACCGCATACTTAGCTATAACTTTATCAATAACTTAGGTAAGTAAAAATAATTGGCAGTCTTGTTTTTACTTTTATTGATTTAATAAGAAAACTGTACCTTTTACAAATCTTTGAAGTAAAAAGACATTTTTCTTGTACAAGGAACGTTATTGTGATTATCCTATAAATGTTTTAACCGATTCCCTTTAAATTGTAATATCCTAAGTATTAATGTACAACCAAGCCGTCGTTAGCTCTAATATCTAGATACATTTGTGATTCGCCGAGCTTTTACGTCCAAATTCATTACGAAGATTACATTATTTATTTAAGGATCCTAATATACAAACTGTTGCTGACTGACTCAGCTCTATCTGGTAAAGATATTGGTAGCTAAGTGGCTTTCAACTCGAATCTTTGAAACCCTGCATTATAGGTATAGAATATACTTTTGTCTCTTACTGTTGGCATACGATAGATAGAGATGGGACTATTATTACGATAAGCGGTACAATGCAGATAAAGTCGTGAGCATTCCACAAGTATTGAACGCTTGCAAGCGCTGTAAAAGTTAGGGAGCAGCCCTCCGCTAGGGCTGTCGCGTGACTAATGGATTTTTATTTAATACGCGCCGAGACAAGATTACAGTTAATTTGGTATTTGTGGCGTGTGTGTACGCTATAACAACGTTATGACGTCATCTTTCATTTGACTTCCGCGTTTTATTCAGGATCATTTGTAGTAAAAAATTTAATGGGTCATAAATATGAAAGTAATTTCATTTTGCGGTCAGCGTTGTGTAAACGAGGTTAAGGTAACTCGGGACATTTGTTTTGGTTTAATAGAAGATTAGGAGCAATTAGCATTTTATGAAAAACTATAAAAACACTGGCTATAATCTTTTCAAGCAAAATGCGATATATTTTTCGAGACGTCACCATTATTTAATTTAAAACCTCGTAACACTTCATAATTCGGGTTCAATGTAAGTTCTATTTAAATAGATATTGTAACGTTCAATAATAAATCCTTCGATCAACTATCTGATCGAAGAATAAATCAGTCACTAGGAATCAGTGTCAACCCTACCACCGGCGACATCACGTCACGCGAAGGGTTGTCGCGAACATTTCCAAGTTCATAATCGATGCCCCTCGTTATGCGAACGTCAAGAAAATTGACGGACGTTGTTTCTACCAAAGACTCAATTTGCATAGCAACGCGATTTTGCCAGTGCGATAGGAAAAAACACAATTCGACTGAGTAGACGAAGACTAAATTCAGAAACTTTTGCAGCGAAACTAAGAAGAAATAGGTACATTGATGTAACGAGAGATGTTTATGATCGTGAGCGTGATCTCGGGCAGTCTCAAAGTGATCCTAGCGGTCATCATTTTCCTGCCTTTTTCCCACATTATGTGGGGTCGGCACAACACACGTCTTCTTCCATTCTCCTCTATCAGCCGTCATCTGAACACTCACTCCTTTCTTACTCATGCCATCCTTCACACAACCCATCCATATTCTCTTTGGCCTACCTCTACTCGTAAATACATCAATATTCATACCAAGTACTCTCCTAGTTAGGTACATGACACCCAAAGTGATCCCAGCGGTCTTACTGGATAAATGCTTCTTTGACTTTGACTCTCAAGTTTAGTCTAGGTATTTGTAGTACCTAGGATTTAAGATGGATCACCTAAAAAAAGCTAGGCCCCAAACCGTGTTTGTTGCCCTGATTCTTCACGGTATTGGTCGCGAAGGAACAGGAGTAAAATCACCTAGTTTTAAGACGATTCAAAGTGATCCCAGCGGTTTGACTAAATGCTTTTTGACTTTGACTTTTCAAGAAGCAAGTTAAAAACTTATTTTTCTTTGAACCGAGAGTAGAATAGAGTAGTTGTAACATAAAATCTCCATTAAAATGGGCATAAATGTGGAATCAGGGCGTTACGAATTTGTCATGAAATATCGATGCGTCGGGGGACCTTTTATTTCGTCACACAAACCTCTATCTTTATTGCATATTTATTACTCTCCCCGCGGCGGGAATTAATGGCCTATTTATTGCTAATATTAATGATTTTTTCGTATAATCTGTATTAATTATTTCTTTTTACGTGTTTCGTACGTACGAAATTTTCTTATGAAATTGGTGTACATTGTGAATGCTACAGATTTTTAGTGCTAGCTAACATAAAGTTTGTGTATTTCTAAGACCCCTCGCAGACTGCAGACTAAATTCTCGGCCGATAGAAAGTCTGCAGTCTACGAGGAGGCTAACTGTTTTGGAATAAACGGAATGTTTAAAAAAATATGCTGGAAACCGGACTTTAAAGCCGACCGCACACTGGATGCTTTGTCGTACGAATTCTACTCGTACGAACACGAACAAGTCGTGTTCGCATAAGGGTGTGCGAATCACCGTAGTACCTACTCGGAGAGTCGGAATCGTTCGTGCGTGTTTGTACGAGTAGAATTCGTACAAGAACACATCCAAAGTGCAGCCGGCATAAGCAGTATTTGAGTATCATAAATCAGAATCTAAGCTACTACAATATGTACATAAAACTACAAAATACAATATAATCATTCAAGCTATCTAAGGATCGTCGTAAAAACGATCTATAGACGCTTCGACCAGACTACTCTCTCTTCTACTTAGCGACTATGTTGATCTAATAGTAAAAACAGCGTAGGTTATTAATCTAAACTTTGGTAAGCCTTTGGGCGTATTTCACTGGAACCAAAATACTAAAGTTTTACTTGCAATCACAATGAAATGCCTTTTAATATTGAGTGCCGGAAATAAAGTAGCGATACTCGGGTTGCTATTAATTAGTGGCAGGCGTAACAGTGAAGCCGGGAAAAGGCTTCCTGCGAAATGTACAACAAATTAATGAGACGAGTTGTCCAAGTTAGTGACGTTTTAGTTATCCAGAAGGAACAGGAGTAAACACCTAGCTTTAAGACGATTCAAAGCGATCCTACTGAATAAATGCTTTTTGTCTTTGGTTTTGAGCTAAGCTAATTAATTTATAATATGATAAGCAGTAAAGCAAATAGGTTCATATTGATTTATGCTATTTAATTCACTATAAGCCCCCTCGCAGACTGCAGACTTTCTATCGGCCGATAGTTGAGACGGGCTATACTTCTCCATACTCATTACGAGCCATAGTATATTCCGTCTCTACTATCGGCCGATAGAAAGTCTGCAGTCTGCGAGGGGGCTAAGCATTATTATAGGTTTTGTGCAAAGTGGGAAGAAAAACCGGTAGGAAACCAGTTTCCTACCTGCATTTAATGCCGCTAGCTAAAACTAAAGTAGAGACTTTGATAAGGTAACTTAGTACATCTTAAAATAGCGCTGATAATAGCTGAGTCGCTTTAAGCAGTTACTTTAGGCGATGATGGGCTTGAAAACTATAGAAAACTATCTTACTACACCAAAACAATGAAGCGCTTAGCTATTATTGCCACTAGACTAAATATCACCCATGTATTACCGCACACGTTCTACGTCCAAAAACGGCTAGGCAAGCTACCACGCTTGTAAACCTTATCTTACTTCCTAAGAGTAAGTATTCGCATGTAGGATATAGCTATCGCCTAAGCTTTCTGAAGCAGCAATATTTCACTTGCAACAAGACACGACTGCAGGATCGATAAGGCTGAAAGATTTAGGACGCAGTAAAAGCGATGTCGGTAAGATTGAGATCGATTTCTACAGAAAGTGGAATACTTCGGAATAAAATAAATGTGAGCATTTACAAAACCACGCTGGCCGTTAGATGCCGACTGTGGCATAATAGAGAATAAGCGACGGTAAGACCGAGTTGAGACGGAATATACTTCTCCATACTCATTACGAGCCGAAGTATATTCCGTCTCAACTATCGGCCGATAGAAAATCTGCAGTCCGCGAGAGGGCTAATACTAACAAAAGACAGAAGAATATAATAGGAAATAAAATAATATAATAGAAAATGTGCAAAAATACTGGAAAGAGTATTTTTGCACATTATTTTGCTGATCCCTGATCTAGCTTCTAAGCCGTCACGCACTGGCGGTTAAGCCGCCTGGCGGGCCGCTTTCCAGTTATGCAACCGCTTGTGATTGTAAGCACTTGACCGCACAAAATCGTACTAAAATTTTTACCGCGCGGTTAGCCGCCTCCGCGGTTCACCGCTAGTGCGTAAGGGGTCTTATAATAATTAATATCTATTATTCTTATATTTATTTTATTACATATTTTGGATGAAAATAATATTTTGATAATGTAGGTATGTTATGTTACTTCTGCGTTGTGTCAACCTGTAAGACCTAGTTTAGCTAAGGTTTTATCAGACAGTGATTAATTAATTGAGCTTCGTGACCTAGAACCATTTGCAAAAGAAGCTAGACTTAATAACAAAGCCAGCCATTTTGGGAGGATTTCTTTGTACTAATGATGCAAAAAGCTAAATTAAAACCTAAAAAACAACACTGTCTAATGATCGTAAAATTATTACAAGCACGTGCCAAACGTAGTTTAGGAACTTAAATTAATTAAATAATATACCTTTTTTTCTTAAACAAAATAAAGTTTATCAGAGAATTTTTCAGAGAGAAACGTAAGTAACATTTCTCTCTGAGATTTTATTTTGTTCTTAATATATGCGTGGAAATCGTAAACATGTTTACAATTTCATTTCATTTCTGAAGAAGAAAAGTGATTGGAAATGTGCAGGGTACGGTCATAATTAAATTACTCGCTAATATTTCCGTCATTATCATCATTTTGAACCACATTTAGAAATTGCAATGCTACCGATATTTTAACATTTTCTTTGAGTTTTCTTTGTATAAATGGTAGAGTAAGAAGAATAACAAAAATCGGGTTTAAAAACTACATTCTGCCCACGCTATTGAGCTTAAAAAAACAGTACATTCTAGTACAGTGAATTGACCCAATTCTGAAAGGAAATATAAAACGGCGAGTAAAAAGAATCTAAGTAAAACCAACACGAACGAACGTCGGACACGCTTAGCGCCGGATAGACGTAGCACCTTCGTAGTACCCCGTAGTACGAACGTAGCACTTATCCATACTAATATTATAAATGTGAAAGTAACTCTGTCTGTCTGTCTGTCTATCTGTCTGTCTATCTGTCTGTCTGTCTGTCTGTCTGTCTGTCTGTTTGTTACCTTTTCACGCCCAAACCACTGAACAGATTGGGCTGAAAATTGGCATGGATAGAGGATGTATCCCAGGGAAGGACATAGGCTACTTTTTATCCCGACAAAATCCCGAGGGACCGCGGGTTACACCGCGGGAGCGCAGCTAGTCTAGAATATTATACCTGTACATTAGGATGAGGTGGCACAGAGGGCCATGGATGGAGCGCGCCATGCTCGGCATCAAACTCATAGACCGAGTTCCAAATGTTGAAATCCGAAAACAGACAAAAGTCCAGGATGTCGGGAATAGAATAATGGACCTAAAATGGAGCTGGGCGGGACACATAGCGAGGCGCGGTGATGACAGGTGGAGTAGAGTATTGACTGAATGGTGACCCAGATCTGGGTACAGGAACGTAGGACGACCGGCGGCCAGATGGGTAGACGATATTGTACACGTCGTGGGCCGTCAATGGGTTCGATTAGCGCAGGATCGTGGTAGATGGCACAAACTTAGGGAGGCCTATACCCAGCAGTGGGTGAGTCGGGCTGTGGATGATGATGGTGATGATGTGTCTGTTGTAGCACTCGTAGCTAGATCGATAGAAGAAATTATTTCAACAGAAAAGATGCGTAGGCAGACTCATCTTTGGACTCGTACATGTGGTCATCATAGTCACTTATTTTTGGCAAAAAATGGTACTATGCAGTATTCTTCCTGGAACTTACACAGACAAATGCCTGTAGCATGGTGTAACTTTACTCTGGTTTCAACGCCGGGAGCGTCTGTCCAGGGTCTTGGGTTCACCTGCAAAGTGACAAATAAATTAAATCCATTTCAAGATGACTGTTGAGAAAATTTTAAGCGTGTTTTGCGCAGACCCCAGCTGATGACGAATAGATGATGTTTGTGGAAGTTTTATGGCTGGGTAACCTTTGAACCATAAGTTCGCTTACGCCCCCTGCAGTCTTTCTATCGGCCGAAAGTTGAGACGGAATATACTTCGGCTCGTAATGACTATGGAGAAGTATAGTACGTCCCAACTATCGGCTGATAGAAAGTCTGTAGTCTGCGAGGGGCTACACCTCGCGTGAGTTACCTTCGTGTGATCGTCATAACTCAATGGTCACGGCATGTTTACCCAGCGCTATTGTTCCTAAGAAACATGAAAATACTGTGGGAAAATTCTTGGAAAGGCACGATGCTAACAAAGAAATAGTTGGGAAGTATTTCATTCTCTTATAAATTCCATAACAGTTTCCATGACTAGAGAATTATCGGTAGGTATTTTTCGAAGGAAATTGAATTTGAGTGGGTACCTATCTCATGTGTTATTCAATGTTGTTGTTCTTTGATTTACTTGTTCCGTGTGTGTGTCAAATAAAATGTATTCTTATTCTTAAAAACTAACAGGCTTACCATTGAACGTGACATAAAGTTATTCCGGAGTGTAAACTGTCAAAATGTATGGTTATTCTTGATTTATTCGGTGGAATAACTTTATGTCACGTTCGATGGTAAGAGATGCTTTGAAATCCTTTCATCAAACTGGTGCGGTGTAGACCCCTCGCAGACTACAGACTTTCTATCGGCCGATAGTTGAGACGGAATATACTTCGGCTCGTAATGAGTATGGAGAAGTATAGCCCGTCTCAACTATCTGCCGACAGAAAGTCTGTAGTCTGCGAGGGGTCTTACTGTAGTATTTAGGTACAGTCAATGATCTAGCATAAAAGATCATTGGGTACAGCTGTCAAAATAAAATAATTATCTGATATTTATTTACCTAATGGAAACCCTATGATTAACAAAATTTAAAATAAAACGTTGTAGCCATGTGAACAGATCAATAGTCTGTTTGTCTATGGCTTCAGCTTACGTGCTAACGAGGTCAGTGACCTTTCACCCTGTAATCGGTGTTAATTAACATGTTTCAAACAAATTGTTGGAATTGTTTGACATCGCCCCCGTAGGATATTGATCTATACCTACCTATAAACGGTTACAGGTTATAGGGGATCCTTCCCAAATCCAGTGTGAGTGCGGAGCCCCAACACAAAATATGTCGCATCTCCTTCCCTGCCCTTTGTGCCCAACAAGCTGCACCCAGGAAGACCTTGTTGCGACTTCAGATAGGGCCATAGCGGTGGCTTCATTTTGAAACAAGGAAATTCAATATAGAGAGCATAATATGAACACATTGATACGATGAATGAATGAACCTATAAATGGTTACCATCAAACAGATTTCCATTAACTAGCAAAATAAAACTGTAATTCCTAACCAAGGTAAGTTTTTATTTCTGAAGTAGAAATTAAATAAGATCACGCATGTATGTAGTATAATGATGAGTATTCCCAAGACGCGGTAGAGATCCCTTCAAGTAATATTATACAAGATTCTTAGGTATATTAATTCTATGATTTCCTAATAATATAATAAAGCTGAAAGTTTGTGTGAGTATGTTTGTGTTTCAATCACACTTGTCTTAAATTAGTGAACTGATTTAGATGAAACTTGGAATAGGTGTTGATAGTGGTGACCTGGAATAGCATATAAGCTATTCAAAATGTTAAAGACGCGCGCGTTAGCTATTTAATATTTTTTAATATATTGTGTAATATTCACCAGGAAGCATGTACACGAGGTATTTAAATGATTAATGTAGCCATTCAATCGCCATGCCCCATGTCCACTCGGCGAATTACAGCATAATCATTCGGCGTGGATGACAGGCAGGGCTGGACTCAGACTCACGAAATACTGTTAAATCAAGAAATAGTCTTTAAAAATATTGTTATTTATATCGCCAGCCTGAAGTGGAACTGGGCCGGACAGGTCTGCCGCATGTCGAACGATTTGTGGGAAAAACGAGCTACACAGTGAACCGGTGAGAGAGGCACTGTTATCGCATTTGGGGTTGGCAGAATAAAGACCCGAGCAAAATATTTGCAAATCATACAAACATTAATCCCACGGCGGGGATCGAACCCGCAACCTTCTGCGTCTCAAGCGGGCTTTCACCCACTGCGCCACAGAGGTCGCCTTGATCCATCTCTGGAGTCCAGCGCCGTGTTCAAGGCACCATTAATCACTGGACAGGGTTATCATTTATCATACACAGGGGTCGGTGTATTTACATACTTTTTGTTACTTTTCTGGAAAATCTGCTTTTTATTACGGTGACGTGACGCGATTCCAATGTTTTGTGCGTTCTTTGAATTTTTGGGTTGCTTTAAAGGTTGCTCTTGCCTGCAGCTTTCTGTGCTCGGGTAAAAAGTTTCTTTTATAACACACCCAACAAATTAGATCGCGCTGTAGCGTGTTTCCAACAACGTTCACACACTTTCAGGGCCACGACTGTATTCCCAAGGCGCGGTAGACATTCTCTCAGATCTGTTATGTATTCCAGATCCTTTGAAGATATCTAAAGGGGCAGTCAGAGGCATGTCCAAATACATGTTTGATGCATACCCACATCTTGCAGAAGTTTGTATTCCATTAGGTGACAGGTTGCAAGTCCATCGCCGCCTCTAAGAATACTAACTGGTTTCCTCACGATGTTATCCTTCACCGTTCAAAGCACGTGTCCAAGCGCATATAAATTTTAAAAGATCAAAATCTTCTTACAAGTAGGTAATATCTCCTAATTCTAACTATAAAGCGTTTGCTACACCCTGTTTATTATTGTACATTAAGTAATAAAATGCCTTGTTGTAAGATTAATACACATTTAAAGCTATTGTAAGATTATGATTGTAATACTAATGTCAAGAATTTACAAAAAACTATACAAAAAAAACCCATAAGACTGCATAAAACCATCACAACCACAGAGCCTCTAAGTAAAACCGCGGGAATTTAATCACATTTGCGGCTGAAAGCAGAGGCCTAGTCTCATCCGTGACCACAAAGACTTGCATTAGGGCGTATTGCTTTGAACTCAGTTGCATTGCTGTTAACCCTGTTTTTACACTCGGAATAACCCTTGTCTTTTGTCATACGAAGGAGTCTTGAAATAGAATAGGTTTTCAGTCAGTTTATTTTCAGTCAGTCAGTTTATGGGGTTCAACAAGGTGTCTGGATATAAGAGGTTCTTACCTATAAACCCCCTAGAGTAGTAAACCCCATTTTGTCTCACCAAACGTGCATTTTGTGGAGTTTGTATGAGTCAGTGGCCAACTCTGGTGACGGAGTTTTTAGGCCGCCTTAAGACCGACAATTTAATGTGCCCTCCGAAACACGGAAGCGCTCAGATGAAAATGCCACGGGCGGTCACCCATCCACTTACAGACCGTTTCGAACGTTGCTTAATTTCGACGATCTAACAAGAACGACTTGGCAAGCGCTTCGCTTGGAGATTGATAACTATAATGACCAAAGTTTTGTTTAATTCGTCAAAGCTTGTCAAAGCATTGTGAGAGACCACGATGATAAACGCAAAGATTTTTCATTTTTGCTATTTCCATAGACTAGACAAAACCCTAACAATACGCTTCTCAATATCTAGTCTATTTCATTAATTAATTTAAGTACTAGGTATGTATTTGTACTTGTCAGACACCATTTCTAGATAAAACCAGGTTCACTAAGGTTAATTTCGGCGATTCAATTAGGAAGGTACTAGGTAACAAAGTAGGCAGGTTAATTTACGCCAAGTGGTTGTACAGGGCTATTAGTCAGGTTTACTTACGGAGGGATACCTGAGCCCTTGTTACGGACAGGGGTGAAGTAGACCGCGTAATGCTGGGTCTAAGGGCTCCTGGTAAACATAGTAATCCACGACGGACGGAAAAGTCCTGGTGGCTTAGTAAATATCTTAGTTTACAACGGTGCGTTTCGATCTCTAGTACGTTTGATGGGTTTTTAGATAAATTGATCAAAATTTTGTGTTGATAAAAAGTAATTTTACGAAAAGAAGTTTATTTGTTTGCAACAGAATTGTAATGGCAATTGCTTGGTATTGTCTGTATCTGGGAAAACTCTTTGTCTGGTCCAAAACAATGATTATTTCGAAATGTCCAAACCGAACACACGCGCCACCGAGCGGAATAGTTGCCGGTCGGCTAAAACAATTTCAAACTGCAAATAAACCCATATTTTGCAATAAAAAGACCACAAACTTCAGTTTCAGATCTTTTGGTGTGCAGTTCTAACAAAAACAGTTTTAAAATAAAGCCATTCCCGTTTTAGCTCTTCAATTCTTTGGATGCTCCAATTTTGCCGTGGAATGAAATAAAAATAAAAGTACTCGTAGTTATCTGACATGAAATTAGACTACAATGCGATTTGCTTCCAAATTCTTTCTGGAAACGTGAGAAAATTGTATCTTTTTCATTTTCACTACACATTTGGTAGGTTTTTAAAAGGAATGTTATGATAGAACCTATGAAATACAATTTCGAAACGAATATTAGGTACCTCTATGTTTTTCATTTCATATTTCCAGTTCGTCATATTTTAAAGACAATTAATGGATGTCATGTAGGTACTTACATTTAAAATTTTTTGGGTCGTAGATTTTTTAGGGCAAAGGTTGAAAAATGCTTTCGTTTTCCATAGTAGAATTTTATCAGCCCAGGCCAAAATGTCTCAATTTTCGAAGAAATACAAGCATGGGACACATGGGACGTGGCGTGGGGTCACCTTGGTGATAATATCAATTATTATTATTATTATTTTCAGCCGTTAGTGTCCCACTGCTGGGCAAAGGCCTCCCCCCACTCCCTCCAGACATCTCGGTCCCCAGCAACATCCCTCCATTCCGTCAGAAACTGGTCGAGCTCGTCTCGCCATCTCCGTTTTGATCAATAGTGGCGGGAAATGTTAAAGACGGCAACCGGAAGTCAAACGCTAGTCTAAAACGGATGGAAATAGTTGACGTGGGGGTTTGGAGGTGTGGTTGGTGGTGATTTAATTTATAGTGTTTTTATTTTACAATAATAAAAAAACGAGTTGGTATATTTGATTGTCTTATACTAAATAAAATTCAGTTTTTTAAAACAAGCTTTTAAAAGTACCTATAAGATTGTTTCATGATATCTTGTCCCTGAGATTAGACTTGTATCTATTTTTTCTAATATCAGTTTAAACTAAATACAAGCTAAAAATGGTATATCGTTTGTGTCAATCATCTGTTCCAGTTTTCTGGGATTTATTAATTAGTTTTTGCTGATCCGGCCAAATATCGTTTTCGGAGCTCTAACATAAAAAACCGGACAAGTGCCAGTCAGGCTCGCCCACCAAGGGTTCCGTCCACAAAGGTCTAAGTAGGTACCTACCTACATAATAAAGTGCAAACTGTTAGGTATTACCTACATACATCAAAGTTATTAGATACTCGTACATGAGAAGGGAAAACATATTTTTATACATTTTTCGTCATAAATCGAAAACTACATCCTAAAAATAATGAAAAATCTGTTTTAGCTTGTGCCAATGAAGCCCTTTCATACGATACCCCACATGGCACAGTTAACTCCCTTCATAATTTAAACCCCCATTCCTTGCATTAGGCCCTGTTTTTTTGTGATTTAACTAAAAGTATACAGCTTTCAGATTTTCCCCTGTTTAGACGATACTTCTTGCCAAATTTTATAGTTCTAGGTCAACGGGAAGTACACTATGAATTTAGATTTCCTTGAGTGTTGAAATATACGTCTTTTTTTGCGGATCTTAGAAATTGTTTTTTTTTCACAGCTTACGTAGATCTGAGTAAACCTGAGATAAAGGGCCTTGACAGACGAACAGACAGACAGACGGACAACAAAGTGATCCTATAAGGTTTCCGTTTTTTCCTTTTGAAGTACGGTACCCTAAAAACATTGTGTATTCTACGTCCCAAGAGTAATAGACCTGGTGAGTGAAGGGTCGCCTATTAGCACACATATTGACTGACCGCTAGCGGATGGCCTTGCTCAACTTTTCTTGATTAAAATGGTTTCAGGTGGATATTGGGGTAGCTTTTGTGTTTTCTGTTGTGTTTATTATGACTCTCCAGCCGAATGAAATACATACCTATGTATTGTGTAAGACTAGACTTTCGTCTTGAGCGATGAAAAATAGGAAAAGACTTAGTTACTACAATAATGTGTGATCTTTTTACCCGACTGTCAAAGGAAGGGTTATGTTTTTCGCGCGTATCTTGTATGTACCTATGTAATGTGTTAAATTTCTTTGTTCCCTCGTATCATCCAAGCGACTGGTTGGATTTCGATATTTAGGGTATCGTTAGATTTGTCTTAATAACGAGAGTGTCATAGGATAGGTTTTTGAAAAAAAAACAAAATGGCGGATCTTATGCGCGAAATAGTAACAAGTTCAGAAAAAAAATTGATCATATGGGATATAGCATAAAAAAAGTTTGAGATCAAATAATTTCCAGTACTTAGCAGTATACTCCACATACAAAACGCAGATGAGTAGGTACATGATCACGTACTCGATAACGACAGAAACTAGTGCTAAGTACCTTTATTTCATTTGGATTACCACTCCACAACAGTGCCGCTGGGAGCGCTCGAATCTAATGCTTTTTGCCTGTGATGGAGGATTAAAGTTTAAAAGCCTTTTTCGAGTACTTTCATTACGACAGCCATTGTTAACTACTGTTGGAAAGCCTCCAGGGATGGCTTTCAAAGAATGCAGAAAGTCTCACGACTTTTGTTATTATTTCTGCCTTATATGCTTCCCTTTCATTTTCCAGATTTTTATACTTTTTCTAGGGACTTCAAGAGTCCTTCTACTGGAGCTTGACTTTTAGTTTTAAGATGGATCACATAAAAGAATGATAGGCCCCAAATCGTGTTTGTTGCCCTGATTCTTCACGGTATTGGTCGCGAAAGAACAGGAGTAAAATTAGTTCTAAGACTAATATTCTAAGTGATCTCAGCAGTTATATAAATAAATAAAATAAAAGAATGCTGGACATTTTCACACAGCATCATCTAGCCCCAAAGTAAGCAAAGTAAGTAAGTTGACTTTGACTTTTACTTAAAAATTCACATTTTGTATTTGTTATATTATTTTATTAACCTTTGAAGATACCTCCAAGAATATTGTAGAGACAGTTTTTTGATTACTTACATAAAACAACATTTTAAATTGAAGAAAATTATTGAATTAAAATTGGTGTAATTTTCACGGTCAAGGAAAACATCAGCAACCAGTTCTTCAAATTATCTTGAACGCCTGAAGATCTTTAAAAATGTTTACCTAGCTTTGAGGATACGGCTGTTTAATTTCGGGTTTTTTTATCGTATCATTTGGATTGTAAATTAAAACAATAGGTAATTAACTCAGTTTGATTCGTACCCATACTTACCTTACAGTATTTTCTGCGTCAACAAACTCGGATGGATTTACGGCATCCATCGTCAAGATTACATACATTGTGAATTTCTGCGTTTGTATTATTTATCTCAACGAGATCACAAATCATTGTATTGTGGTAACAAAATGGACGCCCCCTTCTGTCCGGAATACATTTGCATAGAATATGCGACAATACCCGGCGGGAGACTTGAAACATAATTCTAATTTTTAATGATACGGTCTTCATATAGCGGCCAAAGGTGCACGTGCAATAAGATGTATACACTCTACAATATTTCAAAACCATGTACCTACAGGTAAACATGTCCAACAATGTTCTGATAATTTTATAAATTTCGCCACTAGTTCAATGTGAAATAAATTTCCGCTCTACATCTATTAGTTATAGTGTAGTAGAGTCTAATTATTATTTTTAAAACTATTTACTCCAAATCACGAAAGTTTAAAAAGTATAGTAGAGTCTAATCTTATTGCATGAAACTGTACCTACTAACAACAACATAATTATCATCAAAATTAGATGTATGGAGTGCGTAATGAGAATTTTCGCAGGGTTGAATAGAAAATTCTGGTATCAATATAACGATGATAGGGTGGAGAAGAACTGAAAATTTACGGGCTTGTGAATTTATGATATTGTCTGAAAACATTTGATTCTATGTATGTAGTTGAATCTTCGTGAACTCGTACGCGGTGGACTTTAAAGAAGCAAGGCGTTTGGTAGGGGGTTACCAGTTTACGCTGACTGTACGTTGTTGTTCCTGAAGTATTGTTCAGATGAATAAAATACCTAGTCTAAGCTCAAACCATCTTTAAATCCTTGGAAGATATCCTTGGTAGTCAGAGAAAATAAAAATGTCCAAAAATATAATAAAACGTTCCACACAAAGATAAAATTAAAATACTTATTTCAGCAAAAAGAAGCGCTCGTGGTCGTGCTTGCTTAGTCGTTCTTGATAGATCGTCGAAGTTAAGCAACGTTCGAAACGGTCTGTAAGTGGATGGGTGACCGCCAGTGGCATTTTCATCTGAGCGCTTCCGTGCTTCGGAGGGCACGTTAAATTGTCGGTCCCGGCTATTTAAGTCGTTAAGCCATGACGGAGGCCTTAAGGCGGCCTAAAACTCCGTCACCAGAGTTGGCCACTGACTCATACGAACTTACTTACTTAGCAAAAAGCACCTTAAAAAAGTAAACGCTCGTTTTTGCTAGTAGTGCGAGTGGCCTAAGAATTGTAATCACAATTTAAACTTGCGTCCCTTTAGGCAGGAATACATTTGCATGGAAACGTTTCGACAATACCGTACCGATAACCGCTGACAGTACCGATAACCGCTGGGGTAAACGAGTTCTTGAGTGGAGACCGCGACTCGGCAAACGTAGTGTAGGACGCCCTCCGGCCAGGTGGAGTGACGATCTGCGAAAGGCTGCTGGCAGAAGCTGGATGCGTCGAGCCGAGGACAGGGCGCAATGGCGCTCATTAGGGGAGGCCTATGTCCAGCAGTGGACTATTATAGGCTGATGATGATGATGATGATGATGTTTCGACAATGCCGCCTGGGACGCTGCACCTACGAAACGCTATGAATTCATAATGTTTGAACTTTACTACCTAGGTTCTGCTTCCTTGTTATTTTTTAACGTCTTTTTCCCGTAGGGGAAGGCAGAAAATATATGTATACTAGCAAACCCTGCGAACTCCGTTTCGCCACCAGAATTTTCTTTGCTATAAACCTCACGGAGCCCGAGACCTTTCCAACGAATGCAAAACCGTGGAAATCGGTTCGTGCGTTCTGGAGTTATAGCGTCAGGAAGGAAAACCCGACTTATTTTTATATAGATTTCCCTAATTCTGACCACACAGTATGCACAGGCTGTAGCCAAGGGCCCTGGTGCAAAAAAAACTGGGGCCCTAACTGAACGGTTTTATCAAGTCAAAATATAAATATGCAGAGAATGGCAATACAACATTGAAGGCAGCTACTTTTATTTTGTAGTTAGAAAATTTTGTTATTAGAAAATTTTATTTTTTTTTCATTCAGAGTCTGAGGGTCCCTTGAGCTTGGGGACTCGGTGCACAGCACTGCCTAGCCCTCCGATAGCTACGCTACTGACCACAGACACACACACAGTATTTTACAGGTTAATTTTGGTCTAGCTTGATCGTTTTGTTAGATCATCGAACGTTCTTCGCTGTTACAAAATAGATGGGAACCTAACCGCTAGCAAAAAAAAGCGCTTCCTTGCTGCGGAGAGCGCGATAAATTGTCGGTCCCAGCTGTAAAGTCGTAAAGCTATGATAGAGTGGCTTAAAAACTCACTATTCAAAGTGATCCCAGCGGTCCTACTGAATAAATGCTTTTTGACATTGACTTTGACTTCACTCATTAGTGCCACTCTCATTCGAAATTACTTAATTTACGAATTATTTTGACCTATTTCCAAAACGTTACCTTAGTGCTAACCTTTGTCTAGCTTCCTCTTTTTTCCTCATAGTTTTTATCCACACTCGTCTCATACGACTTTCATATAAAAAATGTTCCCTCAAACGTATAATCAAGAGAGTCGTGCCTTGGTTTATGCATCAAATATGTGATTACGTATTTACAACGCCTAAAAGTTGGCGACGTAAGCGAAGTAATCTTTGTAAAGCCTTACACAGACTACGCGTTCCAGCCTACGCGCTCACGCGTTTCAGGCTCGTACGAGTCGATGTAAAATGTCCAAATGTACCTACACGATTTTGATGACTCGCGTGAGCATGGAGCGCGTAAACGCGTGAAAGCTGCTCCCATAGCCATGTCACAAATAGCAATAGAAATCGTAAGTCAAATAAATAGAAATCGTAAGTCAAGTAAGTAAATCAAGTCTCAAAATCGTAACAAAAACAGATAACGCTGAGACTCCACCAGCGTCAAATGGCATTAATTGTCAAAACTGCATACATTTTATGTCGAGTATCGCGGCACGTGAGTTCCTGGCATTATGTCAAACTGACGATTTACATAGAGCCAGGTACTCACGTGCCGCGATACTTGACATAAAATGTATGATTTATTTGGAAGTTAATGCCGTAAGACGCAGGTGGAGCTCAGCGTTATCTGTCAACTCGATTTCTATTCTATTGCGATTTGTGTCATGGCTAGGGGGGCTGGAACGCTTGGTCCGTACAAACCTTAAGAGCAGTAATGATGGAAGGTTTAAAGATCACGCCATCTTTTTTGTTTTGGAAAGCAACTCAAGAAGATGGCATTCAAAAACAGTTTTGGGTTGTTGTTAGTCTTTTGCTGATTAGACACAAATCAAAATGAATAAAAAATAAAAGGGTTTGGACAATGGTTTGAATAATATAATATAAATAAATAAAATAAACAAATAAATAATGTCTATGTCTACTGCGAGTACCTACTGGTCGCCATTTTTTTCATAATTTTGGCTACTAAATGCATTAGGTATCTCCTAATAATGCTCTATCAAAGTACCTAAGTATTACCTATGTACAAGTTGATGTTGAGTGATTTTGATATTTCCCTAATGTTTCTGTTCTTTTAATATAAGTATGTTATTTTCATCATTTTAATTCTATTTTTATCTAACGTAATAAATAACAAAATAAGTTGTACCGCAATTTAGAAAGAATAGATAACTTAAAGTTCAATGACCCCCAGACCTCGAAGAAGCTGACGACATAACATTTATCCAAGACGTGCAAATTACATGACAACAAAAAACACACAAAAATAGCTCTTAATGCAATGTGGTAAGAGTGTAACTGTTGCACAGTGAAACGCATCTCTAGAGAGGGGGGCATAAATTGAACAAACAATGTATTGCAAAATTGCTTTGGAATAGGCCATAGTGGACGATACACAGAGGTTCTCAAAGTTTTTGAAGAAGTCATTGTTGTAATATTTTTAGTTGAACTCGGTGAGCGCAACTTGTCACGTTTGAAAAACTTACGCGTTGGGCATATGCCAAATATTGTCTCTGACTACATCCTTAGACGTCTACTGTGCTTTGAGTATACAGTCGTGATCCTATAGGTTAAGATACAAACTTGGATCTTTTTCTGTGCTAAAAAAGTTTAAAATTTTAACAAGCCCGTAGGGGAGACAAATTTTGAAGTTGAGTCTTGTGTTAGTTCTCAGACAATAGTTCGTTGGGGATTAAAATTTAATTACAAGCCTTTGGAGCGCAACTTTTGTACCGGGAGTGCGGACAAAGAAACGTTGTTTGTCTTGTTTGCAGACAGCGTCGATACTGTCCCAGTTCACATTTTATTTCTTAACATTTATTGTGTTACTATTCAACATTGTAGGTATTTTATTGTATAAAATTACATTTTATAAGTATGTAAATTAAAATTGTTAAACCAAATAAAACAACTCTACTAAATTAAACTAACCTACATTTATAATAAATAATAAACACTTCACAAATTGCAATTTTCTGATCAAAAGGACGTGAGTTTATCGTCTTTAATAATCTAGACGCTCGTTAACATGTGTTTTAATAGGTATATCATTCATAAAGATTAATCTCCGATTTAAAATGTTTAATAAAAAACTTTCAATTTGGTCCCACTTCTCTAACATGTAATTTCTGCAAAGCTTTCGAGCAATCGTAAAACCCTTACTTAGTCAAAACCTCCTCAAACAGAGAGCTTTGCGAATGAGCTCATAACGAGAACGTATAAAATGCTTGTGAAGTTACATTTGCAGTGTTGTAGGAGGGAGGGGAGGTGGGAGGATTCTGACGTATCTAGCAGCTGACGTTTGTCCAGCTCTCGAATGGGCCTATTGCCTGCACCCTTCCTGCACCACTGTTTGTTTGCCCCTGAAACACAGAGGCGGACCAAAGATATCTTTAGCTATTACTTGTTTGCTGATTTATTTTTTGGTAAAATGTTTGTGACTAACGGCCCCTCTACATATTCGCCGAACTATTCGCTGAACTATTATTAGGATAAAGTAAGTAAGTTCGTATGAGTCAGTGGCCAACTCTGGTGACGGAGTTTTTAGGCCGCCTTAAGGCCTCCGTCATGGCTTAACGACTTAAATAGCCGGGACCGACAATTTAACGTGCCCTCCGAAGCACGGAAGCGCTCAGATGAAAATACCACTCGCGGTCACTCATCCACTTACAGACCGTTTCGAACATTGCTTAACTTCGACGATCGTGACCGTGAGCATTCCTCTGGCATCTCATAAAAAATATTTGCCTATTAGCCCCATACCTGAGTGCGTCCAACTTTGTCCATCGCAGAGTTGTGGAATTCACTCTAGCTAGGCCATAAATTAGTCTGTCCGACCCTGGTTAATGAGACAACTTTTGGGCTGGGCATGTGAGACGATGGAGTAATTTTGTCTTCGCGTTTACACAATAAAACTATTAAAGTTCGGAACTTCTTCGGGTCACTGAATATTGGATGGTGATCCTACTTCCTCAAGAACTTTGTCGAGGCTTGGACGTGACATTTAAGTGATGACACAGGACATATAACTTATGACAAAGTATCTAAGCTGATGAAACATTGTTATTAATAAGTAAAATCTACCTATCTTACCTACATTCACCTATTTCGCACAACTTACTTTAACAGTCAACGAAAAGAGATTTTAAAGAGAAAAGTTTGAGCACCACTCAAAATGACCCTCTCAATATTTCACGGTACATCGCACCCCCTGATGGGCGCTCCCCAGACAACGATACAGTAGAACAGCACTGTGCACGCAAACTCAGACAACTTATCGGGAAATGAAGTGTGGTGTTTTGATCGCTGTGCATTTTTATGTCACTTCAAAGGGCTTTGAAGCTTTTCAAATCTAGGGTATCACGATGATTTTTGAGTTTTTCAAATATAAATATTTCTTCGTAGATGCGCCATGTCACCTACACGGCACGGCCGCACGAGACAAACTGAAGTAAAAGTTTGATTTCAATTATAGTGTCGCGGGCCGCACCTGGATGAAACTAGCACGAGACCGTAAGAAGTGATATAAAGAAAGAGGCCTATCTATACCCAGCAGTGGGCGAAGTCAGGTTGCGGATGATGATGATGAAAGTGATCATCGTTTTCTTTAGATCTAGCAGCACACACTTATGCTTCTGTACTTAATCAGGCTCTAGTGCCCGAAATAAGAAGCATAAAACATCTGATATTTTTGATTTAATTTTCTTACATGGCGTGTTATTGATCAATGAACTAAGATGAACCTGTGGAGATCAGCAAAAACTTCCGGAATAACGTACCTACCTATTGATAACCTCCTAGTTTCAAAGTCAGAGGTAAATGGACCTCCATAATCCCTAGAGGAAGGGGGTGAAAATCACTGCTTCCTATTAAGATCGATTTTCCGATGGTTAGAGGTCGTCTGATATTCGGGTAAGCTGGGATTAAGGTGGCCGATATTACTTATTCAATTGGTGTTGTAGCAGAGCTTTTTAAATATTAAAGTGGATGAATAGGCGATACTTTAGAGCGACTTACAGACATATTTTAATCTGAATCAACCACAAATATCCTGAAAATCACAAAGCATTGATATTGAAAAATGTTTACATTTCGAAAGCGACCTTTCGAAATGGCTCATAAAAATAAAATGCTCCATTAGCGTTATCTATCGCCAGATTGGACAATTTGGACTTCGCATAAAAATGCTCAAAGAATCGTTTTTAATGGAAATTTCCATCTCTCCACATAATTTTGTATTTTAGCTTTCACTAGAACGTCGTTAAAAATTAAAAGCTCATAACATCACATTAAATTGTTTTAAATTCTATAAAGATATTTTGTAGAGCACTGTAAAGAACTGGCACTATATAAAAACTCTTTTAGTATTCCTATTTAGTCGTTGGATTTGCTTTTTTTATTTTTCGTCTACTTAGTAGTAAGTTTGAACTTTTAAACTGTTTTTATTTGGTTTTTATAGAAAGAAGAATAAAAAAATTGGCACACTCACACAAACTAAACAATAAAAATTGAAGAGTTTACAGTCAAGAGCGGATTATGCACTAAAAAAATAAAATAAAAGCAAAACAAGTTAATTATTAGGACCAGATTTTTTATTACCAGAAAATATTTTTCATAAAATTCTGTTAGGTTTTGGCACAGAATACGTTTTGGTAGATAAAAATCCTCGATTAAATAAATAAAAAAAAAAAAAAAATTTTTAGTACAAAAATACTAATTAATACCCGTACCTACAATAATTATTATAAGTTGTTAACAAAATTTCAAAACCAATGTTTTGTTTCAGGTTTCAAGGTGAATAGCAGAAATTAAAGTGAAAATAAGGTAAGAATAGAGTATTTTATAGAATTGCTATCATTCAAGACCGTGTACTTACCAGATTTGATGTCTGACTGTTGGCCCCTCTACACATTCGCCGAACCATTTACTGTATAGACAATAGTCGACAAATACAGGCGAATATACCCTCTACACATTCGTGAGCGCGGGTGTTCATCTATCATCGGATAATATGTAGAGGGCCCATTACACTTACAGAAAGAAAACAAAGGTACTAGATACGCGTTATGGAATAGTGGAACACGAACAAAATAAACATGAAATCCATCAAAAATTCAAACGGCTACGCTGCTCTGCATTATAAAAAAGAAACGAGACTCCATTGAGTCGAGTTAAGTTTGAATAAATGCAGATTTACTAGAACTGCTTCTCTGAGAAGTTTTGCTATATTAACTTGCTTCATCAGTTCAGAGAGTATTAGGTTTATAGAAACTTAGGTGTCCTGTTATTTAGTAGATACGTTTTCATGGGAATTCAGGTCACGATCGATATTTTTGTTATGAAATACATACAATACATCACTATCTCAACACTCACTCCTTTCTTACTGATGTCACACACAACACAATCCTCTTCCGAATTCTGATAAGATAATCGTGTCTCATAAATATCATATAAGAATGATTCATCCTTTTTCGATTATTCTAAAAACTTCAAAATTCATTTCCCATTACAAAAACGGTCAAAATAAGGAATTAGGAAAATAGGTCGACTTGTTCTCAAGTGATACTCTACCTTACGGCACAGTTGCCTTGATTTTTAACTTATACGAGTATAGATTCGAAGTCCATGAATAGGACGCCGTTTACACGATACTGATTCCGGCATACCATTCTGGCCTCTTGCTTTCTCAAACTCAACGAAGCCTTAAGGAGGCCTAAAAGCTCTGTCACCAGAGTTGTTGGCCACTGACTCATACGAACTTACTTAACGAAGCAAGAGCTGTATTCTGTGGCAAAAGCTATATTTTGACGACCTCTGTAGCGTAGTGGGCGATGGTCCTCTTGCGGCGCAGTAGGTTGCGGGTTCGATCCCCGCCGTGGGACAAATGTTTGTATGATCTACAGATATTTGTCTTGGGTCTGGGTGTTTCTATGTATAATATGTATGTATTTACAAACAAAAAGTATTTAAGTAGTATATCAGTTATCTGGTTCCCATAGTACAAGCTTTGCTTAGTTTGGGGCTAGATGATGCTGTGTGAAATTGTCCAGCATTATTTATTTATTTAAAAGGCAAAAATGTTATCGTGTAAACGGCATCTCAGTATTTGAATTTCGAAGCTATCAATGCGAATTTAATAAACCTTTGTAATAATCCCCAATCATGGTTACCAAGCAATATCGGGTGCTTAACTGCGGCTTACGATGCGTAGGTCTTGATTATGCAAGGTTTTATTACGTTTTTACGTGTACGTTAAACGCTACGTATCTTCGAGGATGTGAAGTTTCGAGTGGAAGGTGTAACGTTTTAACTAGAAGGTAAAGCGACTTCATGAGAGTGAATGAGGCGAAAGTTGTGTGTCAGGATCGTAGCGTGGTCTCTGCCTACCCCTTTGGGAAAGAGGCGTGATTTTATGTATGTATGTATACATATATAAAGCGACTTCAATGTGGTATTCAGTAATTAAATTACAAGAAAAATTCATTCTCTTATGAAAAATTTTTTTAGGACCCTCTTCAATAGTCCTACTTATATAAATAGTTTCGATCCATGAAATTATTAGTACCAATCCTTCTTCGCAAAGTCGCGTTTTTACTTGGTCACTCTCGTGAACTATCAAGTTTCGATTTTTCTGTCTCATTCTCATCTTCGGTTAGAAAAGGATATCTTATTTCATATTTAAGATGCCAAGTAAATAAAAAAAATAAAAAAATGCTGGACATTTTTCACACAGCATCATCTAGCTCCTATTGGACATCAGATAACTGATATACTACTTATGTATACTTTTTGTTTGTAAATACATACATAGTTAATAGGTTCCTTCTAGATAAGCATGCTCCATCCTAGACCTCACTACTGCTTAAGATCAGGCAGAGTGAGGTCAAATGCTGACCTATTTAATTTAAAAAATAAAATAAAATTGTAACACCCAGAGACCCGAGATAAATAGTTGTTGATCGTAGTAACATTTACCCCGCGGCGGGGATCGAACCCGCAACCTTCTGCATCACAAACAGGCTTTCACCCATTGCGCCACAGAGGTCGTTGAGTAATGAAGAGCATCTATCGCCCGAGTAGATAATTGAGTACAATGTAAGAAAGTCAATCTCGCCAAGTTCCGTAAATTCCTTCTCAATATCAGGTTGCAGTAGGTAATAAACAGGGGCGTCGTTTAGCTCCCCTCGGTGCTGTCTGATTTAGAACAGCTGACTCACTTTGCTGCGATGGATCTACCTGTCATGTATTGAATGCTTCTGCAAAATGTGATGTACCAAATAGTAATTCTGGCTATCCCCTTCTGGAAATGTTTAAAGGATGCTTCTAGGCGCTGTATAACTCATTATGGATTAAGTTTCTTTGTGCATCCAACTTAACGCCTGGATGCCCTACACGAGGCTTGCTAGTTCAAACCGCTCACAAATCATGATGTAAAGGACTGTTTCTATGTGAAATCAGTGTCACCAACTTAACGCCCCTAATAAAGCCGTTTGAACTAGCGAACCTTGTTTAGGGAGGTATCCAGTTAATGACGATGGCTGTTTCTACCGATATTGATGTAAAACAAAACCAGCTGTTCCATTTCACCTGGAAGCTTGATAAACAGGTAAATTACCGCACAGCAGGTACCATGGCAACTGATATTAGACGTTTTTACGAGGCAGTGTGGCCTCGCCTTTACACGTCTTAAATTAAAAGCCTTTGGATAAGAGGCTGTAAATAAAATACAGGTGGGAGGAACGATGGTAGCTCTGCAGGTGTTCTTTCACTAGAGATGAATAAATAATACCTATCAGCTAATAAACAAAATTTATGATTTCTTACAGCGCCATCTAGCCTCAAAGTATGCAATGCTGTTGTGGAAACCGATTAGATGACTGAAAGAATACCAAAAGATAGATCTTTTTTGATCAATGCCATGTTTTTTATGATATCCAGACCTAAGACACAGAACTCACGAAATTCTAATTTAAGTAATGAAATTATGTTTTTTTTTATGATGAATGGGTCGACTCTTGACCTCGAAACTTACATAGGCAAGAATGAGATCTACGATGGAGCGAGCCTACCCAGAAGGTGCCTAATGTGCCTATTAACTAATTTGACAAACAATAAAGTTTCAAACGGCCATCTTTTATTTAATTTATTATGTTTTATTGAATTATTGGACGGTCCGATGCGGTAAATACTTTTTCATGACGTCATCCCATACAGTGATGTCTTCTCCGTCAGGGTTCTTCTTTAGCTCCAGTTTGTTGCCTATTTCCAAGTAGGTTTGGTTCTTGGCTGTGAAAGGAGTCCATTTGACCCCGAAGCTATCATCTGGGGTGGGGTTTCTGAAACAAAAGATAAAAGTTTAGAGCTTCTGGTTTTTTATACTTACCCTATTAATGCCATTGTACTGCTACCTACAGGAAGTATCGAAACAAAGACGTCGTTGCAACGTCGAAATCGACCTTTTTCCTAATAGTTTATACCTACTGCTTTAGAAAATATTTAATCATTATATTTTGTACAGTCAAATAATTTGTTATGAATTCTTTTTACCTACTTTTTATTTTGTGGTTGATTTAATTGTTTTTGAACTTAATGTTTGTAGGTATAATCAATTTATGCGACGCAAGAGGTTGCGGGTTCGATCCCCGCGGCGGGACCAATGTTTGTATGATCTACAAATATTTGTCTCGGGTCTGGGTGTTTCTATGTATAATATGTATGTATTTACAAACAAAAAGTATATAAGTAGTATATCAGTCATCTAGTACCCATAACACAAGCTCTGCTTACTTTGGGGCTAGATGATGCTGTGTGAAAAGTCCAGCATTATTTATTATTATTTATTATTATTATTTATTTATTTCAATATACAATACATATTGTAGTAGCTTAGTTTCTGTAAATAAATCTAGTATTTTATCTTGTGTAAATAAAAAATTTATTTCTAATTTTTTATTTAATAAGTATATTATTATTATTTTTGTGGTAAAAAAAATGTAATAAGTATTTTATTTTTAATAAAAAATTTTAAGGCATGCGGTTTGCGCCTTTAATTGAGGTGGCACTTAGTTTAAGTATTTCTTTTATTCATTTCTATTGCTTGTGTTGGTGTTCACTTTGTTGGTGCAACTAAATAAATAAATAAGACATCCAAGGTACTGCCAACTAACAACTCCAACAGCACTACCATATAGATTCATAATAGTAATTTGGGAATACTTTTTTATTAAAATAGACGGACTTACCCAAACTTAGCGAAGTTTGTCCACATAGTTGTAACCTGGTCAATCAACTTCTCAGACTCAGATCCTTTTTCTACTTTCAGTTGAAATATTTTCACAGGGAACAGATACTGCAAATCATCACCATGGCAAACCACCTCCCTTCCGTCTAATAGACTGCCCAAGTTGAAGTTCTTAGTGTTGACATTTCTTTCCGAAATACAAGTCATTTTGTACATGTAGACTTTGTTCTTCTTCGCGGCAAATTTGCCAAAAAGCACGACACCATGCACGAACATGATAAGATTAAAGAACCGTAGGATTTGATCGAAATCTTCAGTAGTTGCAACATTTTTATTTAAGTAGAATTTTTGAAGTTTCCTCCCTGCTTCTAGCTGATGCTTGATTTTACACTCTCGTTTGATCGGAGCTGGGACAAAAAACTCTTTAAAAGCATTCGCTTCTTCTAAAATTTGGTCGAATGTCATACCCCAAACAAACGCCATCAATCCCTCATCTTTAGTGTAACCTGCCATCACCTCCACACCTTTGTGAATGCCATTTCGTAAAACATCACACTCATCTCCAAAGAAAAATCTTTCTTTATTCCCAAATTTTTTCTCACTCACAATCCCAAAATCGAGATCATTGGGGCCAGTAGATTTCACCACAGGCAATCTGAGATTTATTAGTTTGTCCACTGGTACGGTTTTGAAGAATTGGTAAAGTTCTTTGTCATCCTCAGAGTTGAAACCTAACTGCTTGGCTAGCTTCAGTGCCTTCTCTCTAGCCTCGAAGGCTTGCGCCCATGCGTTGGTGAGGGCTCCGCTCATAGCGATAGCTCGTTTAAAAAGGCCTTTACTCATCGGTGATACGAGATGGTAGGTTACGCTGGCGCCTCCAGCACTCTCGCCGAAAATAGTAATATTCTCTGAATCCCCTCCGAATTTTTTAATATTCTTCTTAACCCATCTGAGTGCAGCCACTTGGTCCTTCATTCCTGCGTTTCCGGGTATATCCTCAGTTCCTAAGCTAAGTAATCCCAAAGCCCCAACTCTATAGTTGATCGTGACAAGTACGATTCTTTTTTTGATGAGGAATTCTGGTCCGTAGTAGTCATCGTTTCCACTGCCAAAAAGGAAGGCTCCACCGTGGATGAACACCATGACTGTGAGAGGCGTGGTGGGCTTCACATCTGGGGTATAGATGTTGAGGTAGAGACAGTCTTCTGCCCCAACAACCTCAGGGGGCAATAAATCATGTTGAATTGGAAGCAGTTGGGACCAAACTCCTTGGCGCTGCGGACTCCGGTCCATTGGGACACTGGTTTAGGTGCCTGGAAAGAGAAATCCATAGATTATATATGTTATTCAAAAAAACATCTTGACATCGTTACTTATTACTATATTATTCAGAAACAGACAAACATCCCTTGTATGCCATGAATGCCATCATGTCATTATATTCCGAGCAAATGCGTCGCCGCGCCGAGGTCTTCGATATACACTTCTATTTTATAATTACCAAAAACATTTATTTAAGGGCAGTTGCAGCAGATGCAGAAAATGGTAATGGCGTGGTCAGATTTTTTTATATTGAACTATCACTAAGTTATCGAGGATTGTTGTTAACAGTTGAATCAGCTTCCAGCGTCTGTATTTCCGCTGAGCTATGACCCTGTTGTTTTCAAGAAGAGAGTTAATAGGCACCTTCTGGGTAGGCTCACTCCATCGTAGACCTCATTCTTGCCTATGTTAGTTTCGAGGTCAAGAGCCGACCTATTTATAAAACTGCACTAATAAGTACTACAGACAACAATCGTGTACGCACTCTTATTTTAACTATGTTCTCGTATCATCCCCAGTCAGTGTAACCGCAGTAGCTATCATAAATCCATGTCTGACTCGTCTCGTGTCCATCTTAGTTTATAATTTTTTTTCTCTATTTTTGAGTTTTATATTTACATAAATGTGATAAGCAACAGCCACCAAGACCATGTTTAAAATTTTTAGGTAATTTAAAAATAGGGCAGACTGGCAAACCGTGGTCTTGGAGCGCAAGGAGTGGAAGCTAAGGGGGGAGACCTTTGCCCAGCAGTGGGACACGAAAGGTTTAGTAAAAAAAAAAAAAAAAATAGGGATGTATATCGCCTTTGCCTTTAAGTTCAAAATGTTGCAGTGCCCCAGCGGGGTTCATGTTATGAAACGCCTACCTATATTAAGACCTTGTAACTAACATGAAGCAATAAACGAATTTGAATTGAATTGAATTGAATTGCCATTAGGTACATCTCTTGCTTAAGTTTTGAAGTATATACGTTTTTATTTGTGCAAAAAGAATAAATAAATAAAAATACAATAATACCCAAAAAACATGACCTTTTTGACACAGTCCGATAAGTATTATGCTTGGTAGACCAAGTATTCAGTACCTACCAGGGATCTACCAGGTAGAACCAAAACTTACCTGGAACCTGAGGTCTCCCACGGGTGGCGCTGCATACGGCACTCCCTTGAAACTGAAGTACTCCCCATGTTCATACTTCACCAGCTCCCCTTCCAGGGTCCCCTCACTCACAGTCACTTGCACCATGATCACAACTTATTCCTGTATAGGGCTGTCTGTACAGTTCATTTATACACAATTTTTTTTATCTAATAGATATGGTACAAGGTGTAAATCGTTACTTTTATCTCTTACTAGCGACCCGCCCCGGCTTTGCACGGGTGCAATGCTGATACTAAATATTAGGGGTCAGCCAGCGTTTCCAATGGCACTTACATTGGAAACGCTGGCAAATAAGTTTTTTTTTAATTCAACAAGTAGGTACCTACAAGCTTTTAATGGGTTACCGGGTACAAAACTTCATTTCAATCAACCTATTTTCAGAGGAGTTCCGTTCTCCATCAGCTCACCTCGCTGTTCCCATATTTTAAAATTTTAGATGATACTGGATCTACAAACCGATTTTTAACTCAATCGGCTTATTTTTTAAAGAGCGCTGTTGAACAGCTCCTGGATCAATCATCACATCAGCTTACTGTCACCATAATAGTGCATTGTCATCGAAGACTCTTAAGTGTACCAAAATTCAGCTCAATCGGACACCGGGAAGTGGGTCTTCAGCTTGCAAGATTTGACCAGGGCAAACATAGGTACGTGATCCCCTTGGATGTAATTTAATTATTTAACTTCGTCTTCTTTTTTCGTATGAGTCAAAGGCCAATTATGAAGACAAGAGTTTATAGATAGATAGATGTGAGGGCAACACATTTAGCAGTAATGTCAAAGTTACATTTATTCAGTAGGACCGCCGGGATCACTTGTCTCAAAATAAGATAGGAATAGGGTTGAGCGTGAAACTACGCATACTGATAATTATAATATAGAGTTTTATTTGTACACTTTGTAATGAGGTGACTTTACAGATTCTTATCAAGAATGATGGTAAGTACGTTTGTTGATAGGTACCTACATATCACAAGTACCTAGGTTAGTCATTAGACGTCAAAACAAAAATAGACATAGACATAGACATAGACAGACATTTATTCACTACTTTGGCACACAATACAATCACTAAAATGACGAATAAATTATCAACTTACATTGTGAGCCGTGTTGGTCGAATGGATTTGTGCCTCAACTTTCAATCCGAAGGTAATCGGTTCGAATCCTGGACGTGGGGTTGGTCCACCAAGATCCCCTCGCTCAATACCCCAGGGGATCCTCGTGAACTCATTAAATAATCAGGATCCCCTTGGAATGGGTTTTTCTTGTCGTAAAATTATAAGCGTTTTAACACGAGCTCTTAACTGTAAAGGAAAACATCGTGAGAAAACCCGCAGCTTAGTCAGCTCCACACGTATTGACGTCGTCTTTCCTGTGGGTAAGGCTGATTAAGCTGAGAGGATAGTTTAGGTTCTGGGTTCTATTCCATCTCAAGCAATGTCCCAGGCACTACTTAACACACCTCTGCCCACCCAGACATACTCTCAAAATTTCAACTCCAGCATTTCAGCTCCAGCATCCTCTCTACGACCAGCAGTATAGGCTGTACAGTGTACGTTATCAGTTAGGACAAAGATTCTTATAATAAATAGTCGATGTTTTTTTAATCATATGCTACTTCGGAGACAGTTTTTTATTGTGTTAACGAACGTTCCAATATGGAAGGTACTTTTTCATGATGTCATCCCATACAGTGATGTCTTCTGCGTCAGGGTTCCTCTTTAGCTCCAGTTTGTTGCCTATTTCCAAGTAGATTTGGTTCTCGGCTGTGAAAGGAGTCCATTTGACCCCTAAGCTATCATCTGGAGTGGGGTTTCTGGAACAAAATACAGAAGTTCAAGGCTTGCAGTTTGTTTTAATAAAACAGCTACCACCAGGCTATCATTAAAATGATGTATGGAAACATGGACAACTAACGTAATTTACTACGAACTAATACGGGAGATAGATCGAATATATCACATTTTACTTGATCGAAGCATTTACGTGGAGTTAACACAAAGACTGGCGAGTACTTTTTGATGAAAGTTTTGTCAAGTCATTACAATGATATTTTAAATGTTGTTTTATTCCGATGGATTAACGAGACGAACTTACCCAAACTTAGCAAAGTTAGTCCACATAGTCGTAAACTGGTCAATCAACTTCTCAGACTCAGATCCTTTTTCAACTTTCAATTGAAATACTTTAACAGGGAACAGATACTGCAAATCATCAGCATGGCAAACCACCTCCCTTCCGTCTAATAGACTGTCCAAGTTGAAATTCTTGATGGTGACATTTCTTTCCGAAATGCAAGTCATTTTGTACATGTAGACTTTGTTTTTATTCGCGGCAAATTTACCAAAAAGCACGACCCCATGGACGAACATGCTAAGATTAAAAAACTGGAGGATCTGGTCAAAATCTTCAGCCGTTGCAACATTGTTTTCTATATAAAATCTCTGAAGTTTTCTACCAGCTTCTAACTGATGCTTGATGTTACACTCTCGTTTGATTGGAGTCGGGACAAAGAACTCTTTGAAATCATTCGCTTCTTCTAAAGCTTCATCTAAAGTCATACCTCCAGCAAACGCCATCAGTCCCTCATCTTTCGTGTAACCTGCCATCACCTCCACACCCTCGTGAATGCCGTTTCGTAAAGCATCACACTCATCTCCAAAGAAAAATATTTCTTTATCCCCAAATTTTTTCTCACTTACAATACCAAAATCGAGATCATTAGGACTGGTAGATTTCACTACAGACAATTTGAGATTTATTAGTTTATCCGATGGTACGGTTTTAAAGAATTGGTAAAGTTCTTTGTCATCTTCAGAGTTGAAGCCTAACTGTTTGGCTAGCTTCAATGCCTTCTCTCTAGCCTCGAAGGCTTGAGCCCAAGTGTTGGTGAGGGCTCCGCTCATAGCGATAGCTCGTTTGAAAAGGCCTTTACTCATCGGTGATACGAGATGGTAGGTCACGCTGGCGCCTCCAGCACTCTCGCCAAAAATAGTAATATTTTCTGAATCCCCTCCGAAGTTCTTAATATTCTTCTTTACCCATCTGAGTGCAGCAACCTGGTCCTTCATTCCTGCGTTTCCGGGTATATCCTCAGTTCCCAAACTAAGGTATCCCAAAGCCCCAACTCTATAGTTGATCGTGACGAGTACGATTCCTTTTTTTATGAGAAATTCTGGTCCGTAGAAGTCATCATTTCCACTGCCAAAGAGGAAGGCTCCACCGTGGATGAAGACCATGACTGTGAGAGGCGTGGTGGGCTTTACATCTGGGGTATAGATGTTGAGGTAGAGACAATCTTCTGCCCCAACAAGCTCTGGAGGCGATAAAATCAGGTTGCATTGGAAGCAGACGGGGCCAAACTCCTTGGCGCTGCGGACTCCGGTCCATGGGGATACTGGTTGAGGTGCCTGGAAAAGAGATATGTTATACTGTTATTAGTATCCCATGCAATCTGCCAAAATATTATTCTTCAGGAGTAGATGGGACTAAACGGGGAAGAATCATTCAGGTGCTGTATAAAAGTCTTAATGAATAAAATATGATTTGATGCTGGACTGCACAAGAATTTGTTTTAGGTATTACGGTGTAGAAGTATATATATATATATATATATATATAGTCCTCCTTGTCGGGTCCGACAAAGGCGAAACCTGGCTTGAAATAAAAATAAAATAAAAATTACTTATTTTCGGTTATGAGCCCGAATGGTGTAGAAGTACCTAGACTACGAGTACATAAATCATTGCTAAGTACTTAGTTTATCTAATTACTATAGGAAACATAGTAAGCCATAGATTATCTGTTATTTAAAAAACATCTAGTCATTGTTATTTATTATGCACAAACAGATGGACATTACTTGTATGTACTTAACTATAATTACTCGTCAATACAAAATACGCAAAAATTACCCTTTTGAAACAGTCCGATAAAAAAATATTCTCCGGACTATACAGTTCCTAAGATACTACCAGGTATCCAAGAATAAAGTAAGAAGTCGCGAACTTGCCTGGAACCTCAGGTCTCCGACGGGTGGCGCTGCATACGGCACTCCCTTGAAGCTGAAGTACTCCCCATGTTCATACTTCACCAGCTCCCCTTCCAGGGTCCCCTCACTCACAGTCACTTGCACCATGATCACAACTTATTCCTATCTAGGACTAACTGTCAATTCGTTTGTACACAGTTTCTGTTATCTAATAGATATGATACAAGGTGTAAATCGTTACTATAGAAAAAACTAATGCACCGTATACATATTATTTAACAATTCAAATAAATCAACAATGTATACAACGTGTAAGTCCTTGAGCGTATGTTATGACATTGCCGAGAGACGTTCCGATAACTCGTTTGTATCGGCACAAAAAATGCGAGGTCATTATTGAACGCAAATGACTACAAAAAAGTGAAGAACTTTACAATTAAAACAAATAGAATAATGTCCACAATACTTACAAAGTACTAACAGTTTTTTAAGATGCAGTTGTGCAATTTTTTTTTCGGACGGCCTAAGGCTCAGTGCACATTGAGTTGGGAAACGACGCGGCAATTAGTTTTATAGCAAGCTATTATAAACTAGGTATGGTACAAGATATAGAAACGTTTGTAGAATTACCGAGATCTGGCGAAGCCATCTTACGGGCCGCGCTGGCTCGAGCTAAAATAAATGCTGATGCCCTATGGACCTCTGTCAGATTTACCGGACTTTGGTGTGCGCAGAAGGCGCCGGCATCGGCATCGAGAGGAAGAGAATATCCACATGTTCTGCTTATATTTGTTTCGTGTCCGGGTGTGGTACCTATCTACTTCTAGTTTCTGATATGTCAGGACGATGCGACTTTTGGAGGTTATTTATTTATTTAATGAAAAGTATCCAAGGGCTACACATTTAGCAGCAATGTGAGCTATAGTTTAAAGAGAGTAATAATTGTACACTTTGTATTTTGGTGACATCACAATAACTTTATCTAAAACAGCGGTAACGTAGCTATCACTACTACCTAGTAGTCTACTATGCCGAACTATATAAAATGTCGAATCTACATTATTGATTAAACATGCTAAGATTAAAGAACCGTAAGCTATGATCGAAATCTTCAGTCATTGCAACGGTGATTGAGGTCGCAAAACTCACGTTTTGACTGTACGTCAAGTAATTTTTAAGGCATAAAAACAAAGTTTTTTTTTTTAATGACAATGAATAGTTTAAATCGTAAAAGGTGTATATCGTTACTTTTATCTCTTACTAGCGACCCGCCCCGGCTTTGCACGGGTGCAATGCTGTTACTAAATATTAGGGTTCCGCCAGCGTTTGCAATGTAAGTGCATATATAAGTTTTCATTCAACAAGTAGGTACAAGCTTTTAATGGGTTACCGTGAGTTAATTGAACTCACCGATGTAAGTACAAAATTTCATTTCAATCAACCTATTTTCGCAGGAGTTCCGTTCTCCGTCATCAGGTCACCTCGCTGTCACCATATTTAAAAATTTTAGATGATACTGGATACAAACCGAGTTTCAACTCAATAGGCCTATTTTCTGAAAAGTGCTGCTGAACAGCTCCATCATCACATCAGCTTAATGTCACCATAATAGTGCACTGTCACCAATTCGGACACCGGGAATCCAGAGGAACCGCGTTGCTAAATTCATGTCCAGGGTCGGCGTGTGTAAAAACACTATTGGCGAGTCTGTCAGCAAGGATCTTTCAGACAGGCGTCTATAGACGATGGGTGCAGATAGCATCCTGAGGTTATGTAGGTCTTGCCTATATTATTTTATTTTGTATAAGTATTGCTTATTTTAATTTAATTTAATTATATTGTATTCGTGAATGTGTGTACAAATGGATGTCGTGTCAATAAAGATTTATTATTATTATTAACGGTGAAGGAAAACATCGTGAGAAAACCCGCAGCTCAGTCAGCTCCACACGTAGTGACGTCGTCTTTCCTGTGGGTAAGGCTGATTAAGCTTTATTATTATTATTAGGCTGAGAGGATAGTTTAGGTTCTGGGCAAGCCTACTCCATCTCAAGCAATGTTCCACCCAGGCACTACTTACTTAGCACACCTCTAGTCTACCCACCCGTATAGGCATTTTCAGCCATGAAAGAACATCCTCTACTCAAAATTGTAGTGTAACCTGACCAGACTGACGCCACCTAAATCATCTCTAGTAGATGGAAAAAGGCCAATGATGATGATACCCACCCAAACATACTCTCACAATTTCAAGTCTCTACGACCAGCGGTATAGGTTGTACAGTGTACGTTATCTGTCAGTCAGTCAGGACAATGATTCTTATAATAATAGACGTTTTTAGATGTTTTTTTTAATCATATGCTACTTTGGAGACAGTTTTTTATTGTATTATCGAACGGTCCAATATGGAAGGTATTTTTTCATGACATCATCCCATACAGTGATGTCTTCTCCGTCAGGGTTCCTCTTCAGCTCCAGTTTGTTGCCTATTTCCAAGTAGGTTTGGTTCTCGGCTGTGAAAGGAGTCCATTTGACCCCTAAGCTATCATCTGGAGTGGGGTTTCTGGAACAAAATACAGAAGTTCAAGGCTTGCAGTTCATTTGTATAATACAGCTACCGCTAAGCTATCTCTAAAATGATGTATGGAATGGAAACACGAACCACTAACGTAATTAACTACGAACTAATACGGGAGATATTAGTTTGTACTCGTAGTAAGTACTAGTACGTAGTGAATAAATATCACATTTTACTTGATCGAAGCATTTTTCGTGGAGTTAATAACTGGCAAGTATTTTTTGAAGAGTCTGCACAAAACTTTAAAGTTCTGTCAAGTCATTACAATGATTTTTTAAATGTCATTATGAGAATGTTGTTTTATTCAAATGGACGAACGAGAGGAACTTACCCAAACTTAGCAAAGTTAGTCCACAGAGTCGTAAACTGGTCAATCAACTTCTCAGACTCAGATCCTTTTTCAACTTTCAATTGAAATACTTTCACAGGGAACAGATACTGCAAATCATCAGCATGGCAAACCGCTTCCCTTCCATCTAATAGACTATCCAAGTTGAAATTCTTGGTGTTGACATTTCTTTCCGAAATACAAGTCATTTTGTACATGTAAACTTTGTTTTTCATTGCGGCAAATTTACCAAAAAGCACGATGCCGTGCACAAAAATGCTAAGATTAAAGAACTGGAGGATCTGGTTAAAATCTTTAGCCGTTGCAACATTGTTTTCTATGTAAAACTTCTCAAGTTTTCTCCCTGCTTCTAACTGATGCTTGATGTTACACTCTCGTTTGATCGGAGTCGGAACAAAGAACTCTTTGAAAGAATTCGCTTCTTCTAAAATTTGGTCGAATGTCATACCCCACACAAACGCCATCAGTCCCTCATCTTTCGTGTAACCTGCCATCACCCCAGCACCTTCGTGTATGCCTTTTCGTAAAGCATCACACTCATCTCCAAAGAAAAATCTTTCTTGTTCCCCAAATTTTTTCTCATTTACAATACCAAAATCGAGGTCATTGGGACCAGTAGATTTCACCACAGGTAAATGGAGATTCCTTAGTTTCTCTGCTGGTACAGTTTTAAAGAATTGGTATAGTTCTTTGTCATCCTCTGAGTTGAAACCTATTAATTGCTTGGCTAGCTTCAGTGCCTTCTGTCTAGCCTCGAAGGCTTGTGCCCAAGTGTTGGTGAGGGCTCCGCTCATAGCGATAGCTCGTTTGAAAAGGCCTTTACTCATCGGAGATACGAGATGGTAGGTCGCGCTGGCTCCTCCGGCACTCTGGCCAAAAATAGTAATGTTCTCTAAATCCCCTCCGAAGTTCTTAATATTCTTTTTAATCCATCTAAGTGCAGCTACTTGGTCCTTCATTCCTGCATTTCCGGGTATATCCTTAGTGCCCAAGCTGAGATATCTCAAAGCCCCAACTCTATAGTTGATCGTGACGAGTACGATTCCTTTTTTTACGAGGAATTCTGGTCCATAGAAGTCATCGTTTCCACTGCCAAAGAGGAAGGCTCCACCGTGGATGTAGACCATGACTGTGAGAAGCGTGGTGGGCTTCATATCTGGGGTATAGATGTTGAGGTAGAGACAGTCTTCTGCCCCAACGTGCTCTGGAGGCGGTATCATCATGTTGAATTGGAAGCAGACGGGGCCAAACTCCTTGGCACTGCGGACTCCGGTCCATGGGGTTACTGGTTGAGGTGCCTGGATGGAAAAGGGATGATTTACTCAAATCAAATCAAATAGCTTTTATTGGAACAAATAAGTACATAAACATAGAAAGTCGATGATATCTGCAGAAGTATAAAACTGTGTCGCAAATATCAACGCCCTCCTCCGAGATAAATACAAATTCCTTAAAAAATTATCAGTCGACTATACCTTTTTAGTATACTAGCTGCGCTCCTGCGGTGTGATCGGGATAAAAAGTAGCCTATGTCCTTCCCTGGGATACAAACTTTATCCATGCATTGGCATGGAAACCCAAACCACTAAACAAACTAGGCTGAAAATTGTTTTAGCCTAATTTGTTCAGTGGTTTGGGTGTGAAAAGGTAACAAACAGACAGACAGACAGAGTTACTTTCACATGTATAATATTAGTATGGAACTATGGATAACGAGTATATGCATAGGTTAAATGTGTGTGTGCGAGTGTGTGTGTGTGTGTGTGTGTGAGTGTTGTTGTGTTACTTAAGTGGAACCAGTAGGTCTGCCGTATTTGAATAAGTTAGTGACTGAAGCCATTCATGAGTTTTACATTTTTAAGGTATAATATATATGTATTTAACCGTTGGTTTATTCTGTCTTACAGAAGAAAACTTAGAAAATGATATCGTCGACCCGCAATTTCAGCGCGTCGGTTATTAGTATGTAATCAAAATATTATTCTTCAGGAGTAGACGGAACAGGGTAAGAATCATTTGGGTATTAGGTTAAATTCTAATAATGAATATTCAAATCATTTATTACTTAATTGTCTTAATGAATAAATGATTTGAGGCTGGACTGGACAAGTATTAGCTCTATTACAGTGTAGAAGTAGGGACGTTATAATACATTGAAAAATACATAATAATTCGTTTGTATAATTATTTTCTATAGGAAACATAGTAAGACATGGATTATCTGTTATTTTAAACAACATCTAATCATTGTTTCTTATTATGCACAAACACACGAACATTCCTTGTACAACTGTATTTACTGTATCCATTTTTACCTAAAGAATAAAAGATCATTGATTTTTACTTATAATTGTATGCCTGTCATATTGCTATTCGCTATGCCCTGCTGCGAGAATCAAACTTGTAACGTAACTATTGCCCCTGATAAGCAACTGCGTCGCCGCTGAGGTCTTCGATGTCAATACACAATACGCAAAACATTACCCCTTTGACACAGACCGTTAAAAATATGCTCCGGACTATACTACAATTATTATTTTTAAAACCGGGTATTTATCACGTACCTATTTTATACTACAATTCATCAAGTCGTACATATATCTGGTACATGTACCAGGTATCCAAGAACAAAGTGAGAAGTCGCGAACTTACCTGGAACCTGAGGTCTCCCACGGGTGGCGCTGCATACGGCACTCCCTTGAAGCTGAAGTACTCCCCATGTTCATACTTCACCAGCTCCCCTTCCAGGGTCCCCTCACTCACAGTCACTTGCACCATGATCACAACTTATACTATCTAAGACACACTGTCTATAAAATTTCGTTTGTACACAGTTTTTTATCTAATAGATATGATACAAGGTGTAAATTGATACTTTGGAAAAACTGATGCACCGTAAGTAAATTATTTTTTTGTAACTACATCATCTGAGTGCTTCCGTGCTTCGGAGGGCAAGTTAAATTGCCGGTCCCGGTAAAGTCGTTAAGCCATGACAGAGGCCTTAAATCGGCCTAAAAACTCCGTCACTAGAGTTGGCCAGAACTCATACGAACTTACTAAATGTAATAAACGAAAAATCCATTGATGCACGGCCGGGATTCGACCTTCGGATTGAAAGTGGAGGCACAACCCCATTTGACCAACACGGCTATTACATCTCTATTTTTAAAAAATATTTTAAACATAGTCTCCGACGACCTTGGTGACGTACATGCGTGGACTTGGCTGAGAAACAAAAGGTACGAGTTCGATTCTTCGAGTTGTGCAATCTCCACGTCATGTTCTGCTTGTATTTGTTTCGTGTCTGGGTGTGGTACTTTATTTAATTATTTAATGAAAAATACCCAAGGGCTACACATTTCGAAGCAATGTGCGCTAATTCAAATTATAGTTTATAGAGAGTATTAGATAGATAGATAGATGGATAAACTCTTTATTGTACACAAGAACATAATACACGGAAAACATGAAAATAAAAACATTGTACAATAGGCGGCCATATCGCTAAAAGCTATTTCTTCCTGGCAACCATTTGCATGGACAGGATAATCGAAATACAGCGGTGTACAAAATAAAAGCGACAAACCAAGCACCTACCTATACACACACAACACAACACAACACACACAGAATAAATATAGAGCACTGAAAAATAAAAATGAAACTACAAAAAAACTAAGTATTCATTGTACAACTTGTACTTTGGTGACATCACAATTTCTTATCAAAAATTACGGTAACGTAGTCACTACTACTATGTCAAACTAAAATGTTGAATCTACATTATGGATAGACAAGATGTAGCATACGTAACATACATACTACTCTTTTTTATTGTGTTACCTATACTTTGGAATATTTCTGCGGCTATTATGTCAAATTGGAAACGTCCTAATGCGAATTTAATTAACGTAATAAAAAAAAAATGGTTGGTTACGGAATGACATCTGTGGCTATACCAGTCATATACTTTTAGGTAGAGAAAGACTTTCAGGGTATGTGACTATTCACATACCCTAAAAGTTTTTTATCCCACACTAAGATGCCTCCAGAAATGTTGGATTGGACTTACATTGAATTTGACCTAGCATACATCTCAAAGACTGAAGATTTTCCCTATTTTAGCCCCACGGCTAAGAAATTTCACTAAAATAAAAATTTTTGAAAAAAAATTGAACCGACTTCACATAACACAAATAGACACTAAGAACCTTCTATATACCTACACTAAAAAGAGAAAAATAAGAATATACACATGCAATTATTACTTACAGTATTCAAATAATAAATTATTATGTCATATTATATTTTGAAGTCGGTGCCAACTACCTATGCATTTACATCTAAGAAGAAATTACGAGTATACCTACAATAGAACTTGGGTGCAAAATTGTATGGAGTAGTTAGAGTAGAATAGTTGGCACCGACTTCAAATATAATATAACATAATAATTTATTATTTGAATACTGTAAGTAATAATTGCATGTGTATATTCTTATTTTTCTCTTTTTAGTGTAGGTATATAGAAGGTTCTTAGTGTCTATTTGTGTTATGTGAAGTCGGTTCAATTTTTTTTCAAAAATTTTTATTTTTCAATTTTTAGTGTAACTAATATAGTAGGTTAGGTTAGATATTGGAATAGTCAAGATCAAAGAAGTTAGAGTGAGAATCCCTCAGGAATAAAATTATATGGGATCACCTCGAGCGTATTTAAACATGTCAAACTATTCAATGTTTGACTCAGATTTTGTAGTGAGAATGAGGTTTTTTGAGATTTACAGGAAAACTATCAATCCCTCAGGAAAAAAAAGTATGAGGACCACCTAGATATGTATACCCTTTCAAGCAAAAAAAATAATTTTGGAAATCGGTCCACATTTTTCGAAAAGATCGGTGATTTTTTGAGTATTACGGGAAAACTATCAATCCCTCAGGAGTAAAATTTTTATGGGACCACTATGGTAGCATACCCTTTCAAACAAAAAAAAAATTTTGGAAATCGGTTTACAACTGACGGAGATATCGATGAACATACATCCAAAAAAAAAAAAAAAAAAAAAAAAAAAAAAAAACATACATACACCCGAACATAGAACCTCCTCCTTTTTTTGAAGTCGGTTAATGAGAACTTTTTTCAAAATGATCTTATAAAAAAAAATTATGTTTCATTTCATTTTTTAGACCAGGTTATAGTATAAATTCATAATAAAATGTTCCATGTTGTGTAAAAGATTATTCTTTTAACATTTTATATGAATAAAGCTATTTTTCCTTATTCTAAAAAACTATTAATAAAGCGAGTTAAAAGAGAGCATGTTAGATTTATTTATCTAAGTTTCTATGTAATTGGTAACAATTTAGCGGACGATTTTACAAGACTAAATCAATGCGCAATACTATTTTGGAAATTGTTTTGTAATTCTATGATACTTCGGAGATAGATTTTTTTATTTTTATCGGAGGGTCCAATACGGAAGATATTTTTTCATGACGTCATCCCATAAAGTGATGTCTTCTTCTTCAGGGTTCCTATTCAGCTTCAGTTTGTTGCCTATCTCTAGATAGGTTTGGTTCTTGGCTGTGAAAGGAGTCCATTTTACCCCTAAACTATCATCTGGAGTGGGGTTTCTGGAACAAAAATAGGAGTTTATGGCCAATGGCTTATTTTGATAAGAAAAAAAGCAAAAAAGCATGCCTATTGCTTTAAAATACTAACTGCTATCCTCACGCTGTTTTCTTTTATATATTAGAGCTCAAATACGGAAAAGTCCATTGATGCACAGCTTAGATTCACGAATTTTGGATAAGAAGTCGAGGCACTACGCCACCAGGCCAACACGGCTCATTTAAATGTTGACTAATCAGTATGGCACACCTACTTTCATGCCAACATTGTCCAACCACCTGCACTCGAGAGGACTTATACAAGGCCACGGATTGGGGCGTAAGAGTCGCTAAATATTGGGCTAAAAAATTTAAGGTCAAGCCATTGACACGAGAGAAGAAGAAGTGCGACAGAGTCATTGTCTTATTGGATATTTTTTTCTTTCTAGGATACACTGTCTTATCAGAAACTACGGAAAACCTTTTGCAGATCATGAAAACTTACCCAAACTTAGCGAAGTTAGTCCACAGAGTTGTAAACTGGTCTATCAAATTCTCAGACTCTGATCCTTTTTGAACTTTCAATTGAGATATTTTTACAGGGAAGAGGTAGAGTAAGTCATCAGCATGGCAAACTACCTGCCTTCCATCTAATATACGGTCCAAGTTAAACATCTTGGAAGAGACATTTCTTTCCGAATGGCAAGTCATTTTGTACATGTAAACCTTGTTTTTCTTAGCGGCAAACTTGCTAAAAAGCACAATACCATGCACAAACATGCTAAGATTAAAGAACCGTAAGATATGATCAAAATCTTCAGTCGTTGCAACATTTTTCTTTAAGTAGAATTTTTGAAGTTTCCTCCCTGCTTCTAGCTGATGCTTAATTTTACACTCTCGTTTGATCGGAGCTGGGACAAAAAACTCTTTGAAAGCATTTGCATCTTCTAATGCTTCGTCTAATGTCATACCCCCGGCAAACGCTATTAGCCCCTCATCTTTCGTGTACCCTGTCATCACATCCACGCCTTTGTGGATACCTTTTCTCAAAGCAACACATTGATCTCCATAGAAAAATCTTTCCTTATCCCCAAATGTAGTCTCACTTACAATACCAAAATCAAATTCATTGGGACCGGTAGACTTTACCACAGGTAATTTGACGTTTATTAGTTTCTCCGCTGGTACGGTTTTGAAGAATTGGTAAAGTTCTTTGTCATCTTCAGAGTGGAAGCCTAACTGTTTGGCTAGCTTCAATGCCTTCTCTCTAGCCTCAAAGGCTTGCGTCCAAGTGTTGGTGAGGGCTCCACTCATAGCAATAGCTCGTTTAAAGAGGCCTTTACTCATCGGTGATACGAGATGGTAGGTCACGCTGGCGCCTCCAGCACTCTCGCCAAAAATAGTAATATTTTCTGAATCCCCTCCGAAGTTCTTAATATTCTGCTTAATCCATCTGAGTGCAGCCACCTGGTCCTTCATTCCTGCGTTTCCGGGTATATCTTCAGTTCCCAAGCTAAGGTATCCCAAAGCCCCAACTCTGTAGTTGATCGTGACAAGTACGATTCCTTTTTTGATGAGGAATTCTGGTCCAAAGAAGTCATCGTTTCCACTGCCACAGACGAAGGCTCCACCGTGGATGAAGACCATGACTGTGAGAGGCATGGTGGGCTTCACATCTGGAGTATATATGTTAAGGTAGAGACAATCTTCTGCTCCAAGAGGTTGTGGGGGTGATACAATGAAGTTTGATTGAAAACAGACGGGGCCAAACTCCTTGGCGCTGCGGACTCCGGTCCATGGGGTCACTGGTTGAGGTGCCTGGAAATGAGATTATTCTACTGTTATTTCTACTTGACTTTGCAATCTGACAGAGTTTTATTACGTTTCTCAGTATTGGTTGCAAAAGCAATAGTAGAAGGTGTCTAGCCGAGTACACAAAATTAATAAAATATGACTCTCTTAGTCTTCTCTCTAAAACAAACTTACCTGGAACCTCAAGTCCCCGACAGGTGGCGCTGCATACGGCACACCCTTGAAGCTGATGAACTCGCCATGTTCATACTTCACCAGCTCCCCTTCCAGTGTCCCCTCACTCACAGTCACTTGCACCATGATCACAACTTATTCCTATCTGAGTATCTGAGACTAGAGTTAGCCAGGTAGCTGAACAATGATAGGTTTTATTATCAATTGATAGACGATATAATACAAGGTGTAAATCGTTACTTTGGATTTAATAGATGTATTAAATCCAAAAGATACACCATTTCTTTAAGTAGCATAATTTAATTAAATTTGTGAAGTTTGTTTCTAATATTTATAAAATGAAAAGAAAACTTATTTAGTAGCAGTTTAATTATGATTAATCTCATCTGAGCTGTACGTGTAGACGTAGTTTTAATAATAATTGGATAGAGTAATTATTGTACACCTTGTACTCAGGCGAATATACAGTTCTTTATCAAAAATCATGGTTATACCCGATGTAATTAACAGATTGTAGAAATAAGTACGTCTGGTGAGTTTTTTAAATTACCTACTTATTGTAATATAAAAATTTTTGAAAAAAAAATTTTACCGACTTCACATAACACAAATAGACACTAAGAACCTTCTATGTACCTACACTAAAAAGAGAAAAATAAGAATATACACATGCAATTATTACTTACAGTATTCAAATAATAAATTATTATGTTATATTATATTTGAAGTCGGTGCCAACTACCTATGCATTTACATCTAAGAAGAAATTACGAGTACAATAGAACTTGGGTGCAAAATTGTATGGAGTAGTTAGAGTAGAATAGTTGGCACCGACTTCAAATATAATATAACATAATAATTTATTATTTGAATACTGTAAGTAATAATTGCATGTGTATATTCTTATTTTTCTCTTTTTAGTGTAGGTACATAGAAGGTTCTTAGTGTCTATAATTTGTGTTATGTGAAGTCGGTTCAATTTTTTTTTCAAAAATTTTTATTTTTCAATTTTTAGTGTAAATAGTAGAGTAGGTTAGGTTAAATTGGAATAGTCAAGATTAAAGAAGTTAGAGTGAGAATCCCTCAGGAATAAAATTATATGGGATCACCTCGAGCGTATTTAAACATGTCAAACTATTCAATGTTTGACTCAGATTTTGTAGTGAGAATGAGGTTTTTTGAGATTTACAGGAAAACTATCAATCCCTCAGGAAAAAAAAGTATGAGGATCACCTAGATATGGATACCCTGTCAAGCAAAAAAAAAAATTTTGGAAATCGGTCCACATTTCTCGGAAAGATCGGTGATTTGTTGAGTATTACGGGAAAAGTATCAATCCCTCAGGAGTAAAATTTTTATGGGACCACTATGGTAGCATACCCTTTCAAACAAAAAAAAAATTTGAAAATCGGTTTACAACTGACGGAGATATCGATGAACATACATCCAAAAAAAAACATACATACACCCGATCGTAGAACCTCCTCCTTTTTTTGAAGTCGGTTAAAAATACAACAATGTTGTACATAACACAAGCTCTGCTTTCTTTGGGGCTAGATGATGCTGTGTGAAAAAGGTCCAGCATTTATTATTATAAAATATGATTGTTATACCGGCTAGTTTAAATTCGCTTAGCAACATTTGTCAATGCAAGAATTTTAAGTTTATTTTATTTTGTAAAAATATTTCCACCTTCAGTATAGTCAGATAGTACGAGTATTATTAGGTTATGCAAGTACCTACTAATATTAATTTCAAATATTAAACAAAGGGTGGCCCTTGCATAGTTAATCAACTACTTAGCAGCGCCCCATTGTAGACGTTTCCTCAAATATTTGGTGTCTGGCTGCCGTATTCTCTAACCCCTCTACCAAGATTTCGTGAATTCCTGTAAAATATCGAAACGATTTGCGTGCTTAGTATGACTTGTATTTACCATTCGGTATCGACGACGTAAACGTGGATTTGTACTGGTTTTCATTAGTAATGAGCGAGTACCAAAATATGGCGCTGCTATTTTCCCATACAAATCTGCGTTTACGGCGTCGATAACGAACGCATAAAAAACTAATACTAGGCACCCTGGTAATGTAGTTGCTTTCTCTTTTTACGTACCTAATAAAAGTAATCGAGACAGAAATATACACACATTAAAAATATATTTTTATATTTGCAAGAACTTTTAGAAACTTTACAACACCACAAAGTCTAAATTATTAATTGTATTTTTTTTTGTGCCTGTACTTATTCTTTCTTTGTTATTAACTATTTTATGTTTTACAATAAAGATATATTACTAGTATTGTATTAAGTCTAGAACATGTCGGTATAGATAAAGGAAATGTTTTTGAAAGAACTTTGTCCTTTATCGTAATCCAGGGGATCTAATTTTATTCTACTTAAATCGAATAATAATCGTTGTAGGTTGTCAACTCAGTTGATACAACTATTTTGTTCAAAGAATCTTTAAGCGCCTGATCGATGAGTTATCAGATCTATATTTCATTTTATTTAACACTAGAGTAACTTTTGGTTCATGTCGTCACCTGTTCGTTTCATACTATACATAGTTCGTTCATATCTATCCGCGGAAACTTGTAATTGGCCTTCCTAATAATATGTAGCCTCCTGCTGCATACTATTTATAATTTATACTCTATTGTTCATACTAGTAGCTGTTAGTTTTCCCAAAATGTGTAAAATAAAATAAAAATAAAAACTATGATCCGTTCCCAATGTGACTTAAAATAATGTACTTTAGTCGATAAGTCGTCCTTGCCCTTTTACATTATTATGTAGGTATTGTATTTCGTGACGCGTCAATTACTTATTGAGTCCATACACACGATAAGAATAACACGATTAGTATCACAATGTCGTGACGTCATAGATAATAAATCACACAATGCTTAAAACTGATGAAACTGATTTACATCGTCAATTACGTTTTAAAAACTAAAAAGAACCAAAAAATTAATTTTCCAAATCAGTCCAGGCGTTTGCGTGCAAGTAATCGGGGTAAAATTTAATGAGTACCTAACCTACATAAAAAAAGATCCTAACGACTTGAGAACCTCCTTTGAAGTCATCACACTACACGCTCAAGAAGTCTACTTTAGTTTTTTCTTTAGACATTATGTACTCCTCAGAACCTATTCCTAGAACTTTCTGTGAGGAATGGAACGCCAGCAAACTCAAAAATATCCTTCCAGAAGTCGTAGACGTCGGCATCGGAGTCAGCCCCCGCGGTGAGCTGGTCCCCGATGTCGACGAACTGGCGACTGCGGTTGTTGTACTCTGGCCAGATGAGACCCAGAGAGTTGTCGGGGGTTGGAGTTCTGGAAGATTGTAAAATAACCAAATGTTCATTTATTTTCAGAACCTAAGCTATATAAATAACTTTTAAAAAGTCTTTAGTTGAGTCATATCATAACTGATAGGTATCGTTGAAACAATCTATAAAATATCTTATAAAAGAACTGATCCAGGTCGAAACCGTCTCCAAAACTCGGCGGCATTACTAAGCTGAAAGATAATGCTGATCCGTTGAGAATAATATGCACCAGCTCTCGGATCAACTGTTCAAATGGATCAAACATTTAGAATCTAAATGGAAATTCAGAATTTGAAAATTATGCAAAGTACAACTTACCCATATTTAGCAAAGTTTGTGAAAACAGTGTTGACGAGCTGAATCAGCTTATATTCTTTGCTCTTCTTATGGATCTTTAAACGTAGACCTTTGGGGTCAAACAAGTACATCATATCGTCCAAATGTGAGGCTCCATAGATGCCGAACTTCACACCAAACCTCCCGAACACATTCCGTTCAGAAAGACAAGAGAATTTGTAAAAGAATCTCTTATTATCACCAGTTTTAGGTAGCTGACGCATAAATCTGTGTATATCGTAAATGAAACAGCTATCATTTGCATATTTGACGAATTCCCTTATGGAGTCAGTATTAATAGATTTGTTTTTGAAGTAGTGCTTACGAATCTTTTCCGAAACACTAAGAATTGTATCTGGAGTACATTGGATGAGGAGCTCTCTAGGCACAATTAATTCAGGAAACCTGTTATACTTAGGTATAAAATCATCTACAAACAAAGGCATGCCGATCAAAGTCTCTTCACTTGTATGACCGAGGAACAAATCCACATTGTTTATCCTATTTTGAGTCACCGCTTCGTATGGAGGCTCACTCATGAAACACTCCTGCCCGAAATCTTTTTCCACAACTGGAGTGAAGTGATACATTTTAAGAATGTTGTTTGTTATCTCCTCAGATGATATAAGCGATGGGTCCTGAGATATCAATTTCTCGCTTGGAACCTTTTGCAGAAATTCGAGAAGCTCTTTTGGATCTTTGGTGTCTATTCCAAGTATTTTTCCTAGCATGAACGCACGCTCTCTTGGCCTGAACGCTAAAGACCAATCACAAGATGGCACTCCACTCATTGATATGGCTTTGTGAAACAATCCTTTAGACATTGGTGATATAAGGTGGTACACAGTCGAAGCGCCACCAGCGCTCTCTCCGAAAACTGTTATATTTGAGGTATCACCTCCAAAGTTAGCAATATTCTCTTTGACCCATCTCAAAGCCGCTACTTGGTCTTTCAATCCTGCATTTCCTGGGACATCTTCTGTATCCAAACACAAGAACCCTAAAGCATCCAATCGGTAGTTGATGGTGACAAGTAACACTCCATGACTGACCAAAAAGTCAGGTCCATAGTTTTTCTCGTTGCCCGAACCACTTTTGTACCCGCCTCCATGGATGAACACCATGACTGGTAGAGGTAGTTTGGGAATTAAGTCTGTGGTGTAGACGTTGAGGTACAGGCAATCTTCATTGCTTTGGATGATTTCGTTGGTGAAGATGTCCTTTTGGGGACAGACAGGGCCGTGTTCTGTGCCTTTTTTGACTCCTTCCCATGGTAATGGAGGTTTAGGATCCTGGAAAGAACGTTTATAAGATTATACTCGTAGATTGCATACAGATTGGCAATCTTGTAAGAACAAGTTGCTTTAGTAATTTGTACTCTACATTAGCATTTTAGGAAGTAAGATTCTAGTTAAACCAGTATGACAAGAAATCAGAGATGAAAGTTACCAAGGTACCTTTGTACGAGCAAATGGTCATTGGGCAACTTGTGTGACGAGCCAGTTAGTCCATCCATGAGATAAATAAATATATAAAAAAATATAGATAAATATAGATACATTATTTTAAAACTATTGTAGTACGTTCATAGAGATTGAGATCTGGTTTTTTTCAATGGGTAAAACCGTCACGGAATGGCGGCCCGGAAGAGTTCCGCGCGCAAACCACCACGGAGATGGCGGGATGATTTGGATATGCATCTACTAGACTGGTCAACTAATAGCTATACAGAAAAACTGGAAAATGAAGAGGGAGACCTGCAGTGGGACAATACGGGCATAATACTAATAATACGTTGTATGTAAAACATGTTGTAGGTACTTAGGTATGCGCAGTAAAAAATGCTAAGATTTTTGGGTAGATTTGGTTGTTAACCTTCCATTGTGTCAGTGTCAGCGGTAATAAGGATATTTTCCACTGATTACACGTACTTAATTCATTTGTCATGCACAAAAAGGTAGATTAAATTCTTGCATTACGTATGCGTGGGTAAAAATGGTCAATATTTAATATCTTTGTATAATTCACAGCCAAAAGCCAAAAGCCTTGAGAATTGTCAGGCATCACAGGCTTTCGATCCGAAGGTTGTGTTTGAATCCCGGGAAAGAGTCAATGAGATTTTCACTTCGAAAAATTACATGCGCATTTTTCTTCGCAAACTGTACAGGGTGTAAAAAGACGTCTACCGAAGCCGAAAGGGGTAGGTACAGCATTCCAACACACAACCAAATCCAAAAGGATTTTCCGATAACATCATTATACATACATACATACATAAAGTCACGCCTCTTTCCTAAAGGGGTAGGCAGAGACCACGGATCTCCATTCGCTACGATCCTGACACACAACTTTCGCCTCATTCACTCTCATTACATTCTTCATACATGCTCGTCGGTTTAGGGTACTTTTGACCTGGCCCTTCTCCAAAATGTACAAGCTAAAATCATTATATCCAGAGAAAACAGCGTTTGCTGATTACTGTTTGCGTATGTTCTGGGCGCGGTTTCCGGTAGTAGTCTTTTTACACCCTGTATACATATTATACGTGCAACCTAAGTATATGACTTGATAATGTTTTATTTTCTGTGCATATAAGCTGATCAAGATGGGGGAGGTTTAAATGCTACAAACCTCCCCCCCATCGCAACATCTCTATGGTGACTCGTTTATTGTATTTAGGCATGCATAGCTTCTTATTATGACATCTAAATCATAGCATATCGGTACTTTCAAAGCACTCGCAACAATTGAGCGATCTAATTAAATAAATAAATAATGCTGGACATTTTCACACAGCATCATCTAGCCCCAAACTAAGCAAAGCTTGTACTATGGGAACCAGATACCTGATATACTACATATATACTTTTTGTTTGTAAATACATAAATAAATAAATATAAATACATAGAAACACCCAGACCCGAGATAAATATTTGCAGATCATACAAACATTAATCCCGCGGCGGGGATTGAACCCGCAACCTTCTGCGTCCCAAGCGGGCCTTCGCCCACTGCGCTACAGAGGTCGTCGCAATTAGGTGTGTTACCATGTAGTGATTCATTACACTTACCCTGAACCTTAGTGTCCCAACAGGGGGTTCTGCATATGGTATTCCCTTAAAGCTGTAGTACTTCCCGTCTCCAGTGACCAGATCCAGGACCTCACCTTCTAGCCAGCCTTGGCTAACTTTCACTTTTGTCATCTTCTATTATTCTAAAACAAGTTTGTATGAGTCAGTGGCCAAATTTTTACTGCAACTACTGCGTCATAGTAGAATGAATCTAAGTAGAAGATCTGATGAACATCGACCTTCAATTACCTGTTTAAAGTACCTATTGTATAATTATAACATATTTGAGAGCAAACATTATAAGAGACTAACAAAAAAATCACAAAAACTTGTCCATGGCTAAGCTAGACTGTATTAGCTAGCTACACAGAATAAATGAAATACAGAATGCAAGAAATTCAAACTTAAAATTCATAAACACACATTATACATATACCTAGTGCTAAAATCTGGTAGCGATGTCTTTAAAACACGAACCCAAACCGGACAACTTCCAAATAGCAAGATAAGTGAAACAAACACTCACTGTTAACACTGAATTGATTAATTATCTTTATTAGGTAAACGATAAACTGACAAATGATAAAAAAAAATTACAACGGAATGCGTTTACGAAAGACGTTTGCTTTAAACAACGTCTTTTTAAGCAGTGTTTTATAAGCATTACCAGAGAATATCTCATTATACGTACCTATAGATAGGACACTCCTGCGCCGCACCAAGTCTCACTGCATCTCGATAGCGTTGTTAGTGACTCTTTACACACAGTCTCAAGGGGAATTTCACCGTCAAAATCAAAGTGGTAGCATCCCTACTAGGAAATGTACAAAATTGATTGTTTAGGGGCGAGTCTTTAGGTATCTCAAAAGTTCAGGATAAGCACTTGTTAGAAAAAATATAAAGTAGGTAATTCTATTTGGAACACAACTTCCAAGTTGAATTGAATAGAATAGACATGTATTTGGCACAAACACACAAGTAAACATTAAAGGAAAAGGAAAGCATAGACTACTTAGAAAAACAAAACAATAGTACATAAATAAAACAAGGGACCAAGATTGCAACTTGCAAGCCGAATTGACCCGCCACTGTCCGGTCGGTTTTTACTACTGTTCTATTTCACTGTACCTACTTGTTACTGGCCAGTTGCTACTGTCCTTGACCAGTGTAAACCGCCAATTATGAACGAATGCAGGCACAGATTACGCGCGTTTGCAGTAGTACCACTTTTCTGCGCATTGGCAAACTTCGTGCTTTGTCCGACCGAATTTTCACGAATATGCAACGATATTCACCCTTCACATCCTTCTGTTCTAAGTGACAATTGAGGTTTCGTTATTTGTTGTCAAATTCAAAAGTCAAAGTCAAAAAGCATTTATTCAGTAGGACCGCTGGGATCACTTTGAAACCTCTTAAAACTAGGTGATATCTATAAGGGCTTAGCCAATCTTTATTTACTAAAGTTAGTTTATAAGTTAAAAATGTTGCAGTGCCCCAGCGGGGTTCATGTTATGAAACGCCTACCTAATAATAAGACCTTGTAATGTAACTAACATGAAGCAATAAACGAATTTGAATTTGAATTTGATTTTACTCCTGTTCCTTCGCGACCACTGCCGTGAAGAATCAGGGCAACAAACACGGTTTGGGGCCTAGCTTTCTTTTAGGTGATCCATCTTAAATCTAAACTTATGCTTACTTAGGTGGTAGGTACCTACCAATTGCTTAAATTATATAATACAAGACATTCAGCACACATCAGCCGTCGAGGGGCACAGCGACATCAGGCCACGCGAATTTATCATTAATTAATATAATGTATAATCATTAAGTGAATAATAAGCTTTTTTTATAAGATTATGTAAGTTTGAAATCTTTGAATAGGCAGTTTAGTCGCGTTTTCGGGAAGTTTATTATAAAAATAAGTTGAATAAGTGCATTATAGGTAGTATGGTATGTTGTAGTTAGAAGAAGATAGAAATATCTATAATTTTTGTAATTTTATAATCCACACTTGGTATTTCATTAAGAAATGAAAAGTCTTATCAAAGTTTTGGATTCCGACGGGATTCGAACCCGCATCGATCAGACGATCCTCCTAAAGCCGGAGTGCCTTACCGCTCGGCCACGAAATCCTACTTGCCAGTATTCAAATTTTCGATAAGGTCATATTTAAATATGATTTAAATATCCAAAACTTTGATAAGACTTTTCATTTCTTAATTGATAGAAATATCTGTCTGTGCTACTGTACAAGAATGACACTGTGTCTGTAGAGTCACGAGCCAATCGTTTGTTGGTCATATTTAGTCAAGTGACCGGGGTGTTTAGTTACGAATGCCATCTCAATTGCTTGCTCATGAGACTCATGAGAGTTGTAAGAATACATTCATCTGTCATTATGAATAACAGTTGCGTTAATTAGTTTATTTGTTTTTTGGAACGAAGTTCTACGAAGGCTAAAATATTTTGATAGAAACTCCTCAGTTACGTCAGCTCGATAAATTAACTTTGTAGTTCAAGTACTATGATAGGATGTTAGTATAGTACAGTCAACGAAAGTCGATTAAAGTTTTGATGTTTTACGAATATTAATATTTCCTAGGAGTGATTTCAGCGGTCCTACTGAATAAATGCTTTTTGACTTTGACTTTCCAAAATCCGTAACAAATGACAAATATTTGAAGATGAAGAAGAAGAAAAAAAAGTTATATTTTTGTAGAAATCGTACCCTAAAGTAATGATGTTTTAAAAAATCTAACTGTTAATCGACTGATTGCTGATTTTACCTACTCGTTTAAAAATATTATCCTTAGTATAAGGCTAAGTATGGATATATATTTGTCGACCTCTGTGGCGTAGTGGGTGAAAGCCCGCTTGGGACGCAGAAGGTTGCGGGTTCGATCCCCGCGGCGGAATAAATGTTTTTATGATCTGCAAATATTTATCTCGGGTCTGGGTATTTGTTTATATGAATAATATGTATGTGTTTACAAACAAAAAGTAGGTATATAAGTAGTATATCAGTTATCTGGTTCCCATAGTACAAGCTTTGCTTAGTTTGGGGCTAGATGATGGTGTGTGAAATGTCCAGCATTATTATTATTATTATTTTTATTTATTTATATTATTATTATTAGGAGCCTGTAGTGTCCCACTGCAGGGCAAAGGGCTCCCTTCCCTCTCTCCATTCATCTCTATTTGGAATTGGATGCCCACTTAAAGGACTGGTCCACCGTAGCCCAAAATAGAGATGGATATACAGGGTGTAAAAAGACGTCTACCGAAGCCGAAAGGGGTAGGTACAGTATCCCAACACACAACCAAATCCTAAAGGATTTTCCGAAAAAAACATTATATCCGGAGAAAACAGCGTTTGAAGAGTACTGTTTGCATATGTTCTGGGCGCGTTTTTTACGTAGATTGCTGGATTTTGAGTTTTAATTGTTTTTTTCTTTTTTAAATGAAATTATTAGGTAGGTATGGTCTTATTATGTCATACTAGTAGGAAATAACCGAAAATAACAGAGCATGCTAAGCAGCAACGAAGCTAAGTGAAAAAAAAAATTGCGTTTTTTTTCGTTAAATATGTTTAGAGTCATGGTCTGATTGCAGCCCCTCAGTTTTCGGTAGCAGTCTTTTTACACCCTGTATATTACATAAAAATCATTTATAAAGCCAAAAAATGTATAGGTAATCCATTTATTAAAAACGCACTAACTTTCAAAATTTAGTTGCATACTTATGCGAAATTGGTCACGTGGAAACTTGTATACTTACCTACCGAAGATGACGTTTCAAAAATCCGACCAAAGAGTGGTGTTGCTTCGTTTCTAATGGATTGTCTTGGCGGGAAAGAAGACAACCCCTTCGGTGTGGCGATGAATTTTTCACGAGGTTGTCTTTTATATGATGAAATAATCAAATGGTACTTGCACAAGTAAAACAAACAAAAGTGGCTAGAATCGTGGCAGAATCGACCACTTTAACAATAACATGTAAGTTAAGAAAAATAACACAGATGATAACAATATTATAAAATGTGATTTATTTACAGAAACTCAGCTACTAAAATATGTACATAAAATTACAAAATACAATAGAATCAGTCAAGCTATCTAGGGGTCGTCGTAAAAACGATCTACAGATAGCTCAACTGATAACAATTAGGTAATATAACAATAAAAGGTAAATTTGCTGTGTCGGTATAATAAATTAGGTATTTTAAATTAGTAATCCCTCCCTGCAAAAGGGCCAATCTCAGCTAAAAATTAATCAAGAGTATCTAACACAATGTATTTAGATACTCTTGATTAATTTTTACCATCATTATAGCCCGATGGAGTCGTCACTCAGTAAAATTCTAAGCCGACATATTCGTAGATGCTCTTCCAGAACGCCATCATACCAGCCTCAGGGTTTGTTCTTACTTTCAAGGTGTTTCCTATCTCCATATAGCTTCTCTTTCTGTTATCGAACTTTGGCCACACCGTTGCGATGCCGCCGTTTTTGGGAGTAGGATTCCTGTAAAACAAATCAAAATCAATTTCATCTTATGATCTGGTTTAAGATCTTAGATAAGTCCAAGATGAAACAAAATGAAGACCCCTACGACAATGATGGCAACCGGGCTAGATGAGAATATGCGTAGTCATAAAGTCTATAGGTACGGAGTACAAATACAAATACATTTATTGCCCGAAAAAAGAAAGCACACATACAAAAAAAAATAACAAAAACAGACATAAAAATATTCGGCAATTGGGCTGGACTCAGCGCTAATCTACGCACATGGTACGTAGTGCTGGTTTTCAGTCCAGTCCAGTGTTCGAGCTAAGGTGGTCGTTGAAAGAAAGTGTATGAAGTGAGAAGCAGGTTTACAATAAACATTGAACAAATAACATCAAACAGCTATGTGGTAGGTATGATTATACCTACCTATTAAATGAGTACATCCACTCATGTGGTCCTACAACACAAGATGCAGATCTTGTGTTGTAGGACTCTGCGTGCAGGCATAAGACAAAATGTGCCATAAATATAAGTAAATAAATAATGCAAATGCAGAGAAGGGAAGAATGTCATGTAACTAGAAGAGTACTTGGTATGAATGTTGATGGATTTACGAGTAGAGGTAGGCCAAAGAAAAGATGGATGGATTGTGTGAAGGATGACATGAGTAAGAAAGAGGTGAGTGTTGAGATGACGGCTGATAGAGGAGAATGGAAGAAGAACACATGTTGTGCCGACCCCATATAATGTGGGAAAAGGGCAGGGAGATGATGATGCAGCATAATGCTGCCCCAAAGTAAGCAGTTACTTTGGGGCAGCATTTTGCTGCACGCAGAGTCGTTGACGGATACTTATAACCGTTCCTTATTATTGTAAAGATCTCCCATAATTATACACCTTCACTATTACTAGGGAACGTGAAGTCGTGCAAGTTTACTTATAACATTTGAACCAAACATACGTGAGGCTTGTAACTCACCCATATTTTGCAAAGTTTGTGATGAGAGTACAGTGTCGGTCCACGAGTTGCAGTTCAGTGCTGCCCTCTGTCAACAAGCTCACGTTTTGAAAACTGTTTGTGAATATATAGTTCAAATCGTCGAGGTGTCCCGCATATCCTTCGAAACCATATTTTGCTGCTAGATTCCCGTACGTGTTCAAACCCGAGGTCGCCGAAAACTTGTACAAATAATGTCTGCGTTTGGATTGTTTCAGTATTGTCATAAATCTAATAATGTCATAAACAAAAGTTTGATCACTTGTGAACGTAATAAACTGATTCAGCATATTCGCGTCGATAGGCGCATCTCCAAAATAATATTCATGAATCCTACGTGCGACTTCATAGTTCACATCAGGTGCATTTTTGTAAAATATTTTTAATGGTGTCAACATTTCTGCGTATGTGTCGTAGATTTTCAAGTAAGAACTATTTAAAACATCGACTAATGTTGATGTCTCTTGACTTGTGTAGCCGAACATTACATCTACATCATTGTTAGCACCATTCTTCATTATTTCTATTACATCCTTTGATATAAAAGTATTTTTACCAAAGTCTTTCTCAATGATAGGTACGAAGTTGTAATGCTTTATTAAATTTGAAAGTATTTCCTCCGACGTTAAAACAGAGCAATTTGTGTTGTATAAATTATTGACCGGTACATTCTGGAGATAGTTCAGCAGCTCAGTTATGTTGTTAGTGTTGATGCCGAGCTGTTTACCAAGAGCAAAGGCTCGTTCTACTGGTTTGTACCCAGTACAGAAGTCACTGAAGGGAACACCGCTCAAACCAATAGCTCTTCGAAATAATCCTTTTGACATTGGCGATACTATGTGATAGCCAACGGACGCGGAGCCCGCACTTTGGCCCATGATTGTTACTTTTTTGGGATTCCCTCCGAACTTTGCAATATTTTTATTTACCCATTGCAAAACGGCGACTTGGTCCTTCAATCCTGCATTTCCGGGAACTTTTTTAGTGCCCAATGAAAGAAAACCCAGAGCCTCGAGTCTGTAATTGAATGTTACCAAAACGACATTGTGCAGCATAAGAAAGTCAGGTCCATACGTGGTGGAGTTTCCTGAGCCACTCTTGTAGCTACCCCCGTGTATATAAACTATGACTGGGAGTGGTTCGCAGGGTGTTAAGTCTGGCGTGTACACGTTGACAAATAAGCAGTCCTCACTTCCTGGGTTGGGTATCTGTGTTAAAATATCTATTTGAGGACACGAAGCGCCGTCAGAAGTGGCGTCCCGTACTCCAGTCCAGTCGTGTGGGGGTTGTGGAGCCTGTATAAAGTTAAATTTGTTATAGTAGCGCATGATTTCCTCCTAGCTTAGAATTTGCTTACAACTGCGTCTAGTGAGGGAACGGTTATCTCAATGGCTTAGTGACGGTCTAGTAGAGTACCAGTCTCGCTTCTATTCAAAGAGCTTCAAAGGTCCAATCTCAACATGGTTCCATTTTTTTTTATTAATTGATCTGAGAGAATGTCTTCAGTACCGTAGGGATAACGTCGTGATCTTTTGACTTATCTGTCACTTCCTACCAGATATTTCTGATCAGAGTTAGTGAGTCATGGACTATGCGGCTCCATTGAGCGTGGGATAAGGGAAACCACCTACTTTAAACCTGAGGCTTCCTACTGGAGGTGCTGCATACGGGATTCCTCTAAAGCTATAGTATATTTGATTCCTTATCACTGTTGTCGAGACCTCGCCTTCCAATGTGCCTTGTTCCACATTTACTTGGACCAACTCTGCACTTGCGAATCTGAAGACAAAGGAACAATGTGTTTTAGATGATTAACCCTAGGTAGTGCACGCGCGTTCTACTATAGTAGAACGCACTTTCTAATTTTCGTGTCATTCATTCATTTTTACTCTTCGTAGGACTCGAAGTGTAAAGATAACCTTTTTCGACAAAATTACCCAACGGATTAGAATGGTAGCTATCCTCAGCGCAAGGGCATGTTCTAGCATTTAGGTCTATATTTATTTATTTTATTTAAAGTTGAGTTTCTACCCAGTACCCACTTACGCGCGAGTATTAAAATAGATAATAAAAAAAAAACGTGAGTAAACTATTAATTTTACTTTATCACTTCAAAATGTAAAAAAATTGTTTGATAAAGTTAATATAATTGCTGTTTTATCGGAAAATTAAACATGACTTTGAATTACTCGTGTTCAGGTCATCATCATCAGCCTATAGCAGTGCACTGCTGGACATTGGACTCCCCTAATGAGCGCCATTGCACCCTGTCCTCAGCTCGACGCATCCAGCTTCTGCCAGCAGCCAGAGCAGATCGTCACTCCACCTGGCCGTCCTACACTACGTTTGCCGAGTCGCGGTCTCCACTCAAGAACTCATTTACCCCAGCGGTTATCGGTTCTTTAGCAGATATGGCCAGCCCACTGCCATTTCAGCTTGCTAATTCTCTGAGCTATGTCGACAACTTTGGTTAGTCTCATTGCGGATTCTATCCTTCAGAGAAACTCCGAGCATAGCTCGTTCCAAAGCTCGCTGGGCGACTTTAAACAAATCATGAAAAAAATATTCCAAATTAATTGGATGATGAAGAAAAACAGATAAAATAAGGATATCGAGACCAGGAATAGGAAGCTGGAAGCGAAAACCCAGCATCATAGTCTGAAGATGACGTTATGCTTCTTTCTGAAATCACTCAAACCTAAAAAAAAGAGGCGCGTGTACTGTAGTGTTAACCATGAGAACCCCAATTGCCTTGAAGGATTCTAAAGTTACCTCCCGAGTGAAACGAACGAGATTAGAGTTTATTCCCAAGTAAACACTATGAAAAAAGTGCTCTACTAAGTAGGTAAGTTTGTATGAGTTAAGAGCTTAAAAGCTAGGACCGATAATAAATAAATAAATAATGCTTGACATTTTCACACAGCATCATCTAGCCCCAAACCAAGCAAAGCTTAATTTAACATGCCTTCCGAAGCACGGAAGCTGTCTTGGTAATGGCAATAGGCGGTCACCTATACACTTACTGACCGGTCGGAACGTTGCTTAGATTCGACAATCTATTAAGAACGACTACGCAAGCTTCACATAATACTCTACTTTCAAGTTTTCACACACTTTGGTATTGCGAGAATCAAATCAAAACAATCTATTTGCAGAATACAGAAAAATTTAATCAAGGCAAAAGTAGGTAGGTAAGTAGGTAAATTAGGGCAAAAGTATTCAATTTAAAAAAATATACAGGGTGTAAAAAAACAACTACCGAAAACTGAGGGGTTGCAATCAGACCATGATTCTAAACATATTTAGCGAAAAAAAAACGCAAAAAAATTATTTTGACTTAGCTTAGTTATTTTATGTTATTTTCGGTTATTTACAACTATTACAACATAATAAGACCATACCTACCTAATAATTTCATTTATAAAAGAAAAAAACATTTAAAACTCAAAATCCAGCAATCTACGTAAAAAAACGCACCCAAAACATACGCAAACAGTACTCTTCAAACGCTGTTTTCTCCGGATTTCGGAATATCCTTTTGGATTTGGTTGTGTGTTGGGATGCTGTACCTACCCCTTTCGGCTTCGGTAGACGTCTTTTTACACCCTGTATAAACTGTATAGCCAATTATAGAGTTTACATTATTTTAATATTTTGAGTTAGTTTTCATTAAGGTTTTTTAAGCAGAACTCTACTACTATTTAAATAAATTATCAAAAATTTGTGTATTAATTTGTCTATTGTCTATTATTTTAAGTATTCAATGTTTTAGCTACTACAAAAATAATAAACTGTACTTACAGTGCGACCAGCACACACAGTGCTAGGTGGCTGCTCATTGTAGATTTGGTTAATGGTTCTTTTAGTGGAAGCAAACTACAACAAGAACCATTCAACAAAAACGTGTGAATTTATACTTCGATCCAATATGTACTTGTTTTATTTGTTTGCTTGTTCAATGACGGAATAATAGTTATTGTAAAGTAGAAATAGAAATAGAATGTTGTTTATTTCACACAACAGGAGAAATACAATGAGAAAAATACAATACGTAGGTAGGAATAGGAACTTAGGTACAAACTTAAGAAAGGTCTATTAGGGTGTCAAGATATTTTTAATTTTTATGAACAATAATGATAGTTATTTGCCTGAGCAAAAGTTTAAAAAACACCATCAAAATATAATACTTACTGTGTCGTGGGTCTAGTATGTCATGGGTTGACTATAATGCTACAAAAATCAGTTGGTATACGAGAAAACGGGGAGTTAATTAAAAAAATAATAGCCTGTTTTTCATTGTACGCACCTAACCGCCACCAACCGCCACAAAAATGTACCAACCGTTTCCAGCGCTAGTGCGTAAGGGGGCTAACGGGTTTTTATCACATATATTATGTGATAAAACCCGGTAAATGTGATAAAAATTAGTATACTAATTGCCTGTACCTAATTGAAACTTTGGGCCAAATAAAACAAGTAGGTACGTGATAAAAACCCGTTATTCAAAAACAAAATAATTATGTCCACGGGGAGTTGCATATAGGAATATTTTTTCTTGCTGAAACCTTTCTGAAACCAGTTACGAAACAAGAAGTCGGTTTCGTTTATATCGAAGGTTTCGTTCGTTTAAGGAAAAAAAAATCATCCTTCTGCGAAAGTAGTTACGCCCTCGTAACTAGTTTCATACAAGGATTGAATTTTTCTTCACTTGTAACTGGTTACGAAAGTGCGAAATTTCGTACGCGGCCGAAAGTTAGTGCCGCGGTTAGTTCGTATTTCGTACCTCTATCAGAAGTTAGACCACAGGTTAGACGAAGATTGCTGGGCACATAATATCTTGAATACAAGGTAATACAAGAATTTGTTTAAGATGTATGGGGTCGAAAGGTTTTTTATTATAAGTATCATTCGTTTTAGTCGTACAGTCCAGCCGAGCCGAACGCGGACTGTCAATTCAATAGAGAAAATGCTGCTGACGTCAGAAGCGAGCCGTATTTTCTAAATAGAAAAATGACTGCGGCGGGTACGGCGCGGGCAGTGTGCGATCAGATTTATACTCATATATATACTTACACGAGACATTGCTGTGAGTGACACCTATCTAGGAACCCTGTTAGTTTTTAAGCTTTGTGTATTGTCTTCTGTCAGTTCAATTTATTTATTTAAAAAAAACTTTCTAATATTATTTTTGTATAACCTTTAAAGCAAGTTTGTATGAGTTAGTAGCTAACTAATGACTGTTATTAGGCTGGCTGAGCTCTATCAAGGCTAAAATATTTTGATAAAAACTCTTAAGTTACGTCAGCTCGATAAATAACTTTGAACTTCAAGTATTGGATAGCATATTAGTATTACACTCATACCTATAAGTTATACATTTTTAATGATACTTAGTATAAGGTTAAGTAAGTAGTTATTAGGCTCAATGCTTTTTTTGGTTCGCGGTAGTTCAACGAGTAACACCTGAGCGAAATTTTTTACAAAGTTTTAATTGTTTTTATATTTTTTACTAGTCTTTTTTGAGTAACCATGTTAACTGCATGTGCCTAATATACCCCTGCTAGTATTCTGCATATTGTTTTCTATGAAAGTATAGTGATTAAAGTGATACAGTCAATCAATTAATTATCGGCCTCAAAAATTGACGATTACCTCCTGGACGCGTAAGCGGCTCTTTTGGGCGCGATAACGCTCCCTGCCTACTCGCCCGGCTACGAACAAAAGGCTTCACATTCGCTGTATTGAATGCGCATTTTTAGCGAGTTGCTAATCTACTACGAAAAGGGGCACCTACAATTTAGGTAACAATGCACTGCCATGGATGTCAGATGGTGATTAAAAAGGATATATTTTTGAAATGTAACAATTGCACTTCCGAATATTGTTACAAGTGCCTCAACATATCTTCTGAGTCCACCAAAAAATTGAGCGCTGATGAATTGGCTTCGCTAAGCAGCCCTTTTTGTCAGAACGTTACAAGACGCAGGATTAACGATAACAATCCTATAAAGCGCCAACACTCAATAAGCGATTCTATGGACTCGTCATTTTCACAGATGTCTATATTGCTCAACCTGAAATTGCCATGAAGTCAGGGTCTCAAGTAAATGGTCAACCAGTGACTCTATAGTCACTGGTTGACCTTGCTGGTACTGTCTATACAGTATCAGCAAGTTGTTTGATTTAAAGCTCTCACTAGACTCGACATTTATGTCTAACTTGCGCTTAGGGCTTGTACACAAAACTGCGATGCGACGTCGCATCGCAAAAATCTGCGAGCTCCCTCTACTAATCCCTCTAGTAATTTTCTCCGTTGCGAATTCGCATCGCGTCGCATCGCAGTTTTGTGTACAAGCCCTTATGAATGATCTTGAAGAAATGGTTGCCCTGAAGGTTACTATTATTATTAGTTTAGATAATTTACCACCAACTCCGCACTAGGCTAAGCCTGTTAGAGTTAGAGTAAATATTATAACAATATATTAACGTTATTATAAAATAAATATCTTATAAAACATTATTATTATTATTTTCAGCCGTTAGTGTCCCACTGCTGGGCCAAGGCCTTCCCCAGGATTTACTCCTAGGATTCGTCTTTAGATCCACCAAAGGCTTTAAGAGATATCGCAGTTTTTTGTACTTTTTTCATGCTTTAGTGAGATCTGTTCTGGAGTACGGTAGACCAATATGGTCACCGTACTATAATGTCCACATCAATACGGTTGAAAGAATTCAGCGAAAATGCCTCAGAATGTTAGGTTACAGGCAAGAACCTCAGATCTAACTTACGCAAATAGGCTTAAACAATTTTATGTTACTCCTTTGGAAACAAGACGTACATATTTTGATCTATTATATCTATATAAAATAATGCATTCAATAATTGATTCACCGGTCCTACTCTCACATATCTCTCTCAATATTAAATTCAGCGCCAGAAGGTCAAATAAGAGTAATCTTTTTGCCTTACTTAGGTACAAAAACAACATTTCATTTTATAATCCACTTACTAGAATGGCCCGTCAGTATAACGAATTGTCTATAGTTCATCCTAAACTTGACATAGATAGATAGATAGAAAATACTTTATTGCACACCACATAATAAAAATAAACAAAAATGGAAAACTAAACAAAACAAACACAATAACATACAATCGGCAGTCTTATCGCTAAATAGCGATCTCTACCAGACATTTCTACTAGATAGATAGACTAGATTAGACATTTTTAATCCTAGTATTAACAGTTTCATTAAAAAACTTAAAGAATCCTCCACTTCAATCATCCTGCTCTGTCTGACAAGAGTTTTTTTTTTATTAAATAGGTCAGCATTTGACCTCACTCTGCCTGATGTTAAGCAGTAGTGAGGTCTAAGATGGAGCATGCTTACCTAGAAGGATCCTATTTACTCTTGATTTAAAGATATTGTACTTTTCGGGAAATACAGCGCCCGGCAATGAGTTCCACAATTTGGCGGTGCGTATGAAAAATGTAGACTCAAAACGCTTTGTACGAACTCTGGGAATGACGACCATGTACAAGTGGCGACTTTCCGGGAACCTGTTGGCCCGATAGAAGAGTATCTGGAGCTGCCAATTATAATTAGTCCTTGCACATCTACCTGTTCTTACTTAAGTATTTAGTACTACCTACCTGTCTGGTTATTTACCAACCTATTGTTCTTTTTTTGTTTAATATTTTCGTTTGCTTTAGTTCAACATATTGTATAGCTGTGCGCACATATGTTTATGTTGCAACATAGTGTCAATACCATCATATTTGTAATTACTATTTTTTTTGTGTTTTGTGTGCCAAATAAATAAAATATTGGTCAATCGAATAATAAAATTTGTTAAGGCATTTATGTTTTTTAATAAATATTGAATTGATTCAGGCGTGACTTTGCGGAAGTCCTCCGTAAGATATCTAGTAGGTACTAATCCGCTAATCAATTCCAAACAAAGATTTTTTACAACTACTCACGCTAAAACCACCCAACCACCCACTGACCTCAGCCAAGCCTACAACTTTTAGGCTTGGCAATCTGGAACCGTGAGCAGCACCGGCGCGCAAGCAAACGACCATCTTTGTTTGTTTTCGACACGTGTTTTGTATGAACTCCGATTTTTCCTAATACGCAATGCAACAATAATTAGGCATTTGAGATTGTAAGGTGACGCGTAAGATTGAATGCAATATCTCAGAAGTTAGACGAAGATTGCATTTTCACAAAAGCTCACAAAAATTAATCACAAAATCATAATAAGCTGACCCGCGGCTAATATTGTTTTGCCTTATAAGTACTAATAACGCTATTAAAAAAATAAGGGTTGGTGGTAGAAGAGTGAAAATTTAGGGTTAGATGTATTTTTAAGCCGAATCTTAAAAAAAATATAATAAAAATTTGTCCAAAAATTAAAAGTATAATTTTGGGGTGGCCCATAACATTTTTTTTCCAAAAATATAAGAAATACAATTTTGGGATGATTCACCCCAAAATTGTATTTCTTATTTTTTACCCTTATCATTTAGGGGATGAAAAATTGTTTACATCCGATTTCAAGTTATACAATAAGCCAGTGCCCGTCGTAAGAGAGCACGTGACTCGCGACGTGAATCCAAATATTTATACCCCTCTCTAAAATGCCCAACGTGCCTAAAGAAATTTCACTTCAAAAAACGGGAAAAGCTCGGATGATAACAATTAGGTAACAAAACAATAAAGGGTAGGTAAGCCCACTCACTATGTAGGTATAAAATAGAATTAAAATTACTTAGGTCATTCCGAATAACCAATTAGCGTAAGTGGAATGCTCATTAAGGCAAATCTAAAAAATGTTACTTCTAGATAGTTTTCATTCATTTTTACCATCATCATAGCCTGATCATTTCGTCACTTAGTAAAATTCTAAGCTGACATATTCGTAGATGCTCTTCCAGAACGCCATCATATTAGCCTCAGGGTTTTTTCTCACTAGCAAGGTGTTTCCTATCTCCATATAGCTTCTCTTTCTGTTATCGAACTTTGGCCACACCGTTGCGATACAGCCGTTTTTGGGAGTAGGATTCCTGTAAAATAAATCAAAATTAACTTCATCTCACGACTTCTCTTGATGGGTTAAGATCTTAGATATGTCTAAGATGAAACTAATTTTATGAAGACCCCTACGATAATGATGGAAACCATGGGCGGATCCAGGATTTTTTTCTGGGGGGGGCACACGAAACAAAAACTTACAAAAATTTCACAATTTATTAATTTTTCGTAGTTAGTAGGTACACAAAAATATCGTCTGGGGGGGGGGGGGGGCACGTGCCCCCGTGCCCCCCCCTGGATCCGCCTATGATGGAAACCGGTGTAAATAAGAATATGAGTAGTCATAAAGTCTATAGGTACGTAGTGCATCCACTTATGTGGTCCTATAACATAAGCTCTGCTTACTTTGGGGCTGGATGATACCGAATTTGCATTATTTATTTCTATTTAATAGCAAATTTTGTCTTATGCCTGCACGCAGAGTCGTTGACGGATACTTTTATAAGTTTCTTATAATTGTAAAGACTCCCACCACTATAATCCTTCACTAATACCAGGGAACGTGAAGTCGTGCAAGTTAACTTATAACATTTGAACCAAACATGCGTGATGTCAAGGCTTGTAACTCACCCATATTTCGCAAAGTTTGTGATGAGAGTACAGTGTCGGTCCACGAGTTGCAGTTCAGTGCTGCCCTCTGTCAACAAGCTCACGTTTTGAAAACTGTTTGTGAATATATAGTTCAAATCGTCGAGGTGTCCCGCATATCCTTCGAAACCATATTTTGCCGCTTGATTCCCGTACGTGTTCAAACCCGAGGTCGCCGAAAACTTGTACAAATAATGACTGCGTTTGGATGGTTTCAGTATTGTCATGAATCTAATAATGTCGTAAACAAAACTTTGATCACTTGTGAACGTAATAAACTGCTTCATCGTATTCGCGTCGATAGGCTTATCTCCAAAATAATATTCATGAATCCTACGTGCGACTTCATAGTTCACATCAGGTGCGTTTTTGTAGAATATTTTTAGTGGTGTCAACATTTCGGCGTATGTGTCGTAGACTTTCAAGTAAGAACTATTGAAAAAATCGACTAATAATGATGTCTCTTGACTTGTGTAGCCGAACATTACATCTACATCATTGTTAGCACCATTCTTCATTATTTCAATTACATCCTTTGATATAAAAGTATTTTTACCAAAGTCTTTCTCAATGACAGGTACGAAGTTGTAATGCTTTATTAAATTTGAAAGTATTTCCTCCGACGTTAAAACAGAGCAATTTGTGTTGTATAGGGGAAAGGTGTACAAGATGATCCCACGGGGTATGTTGATCCCAGGCCGTTTCGGCGAAACTATGAACGCTATCTATTTATTTTCTTTAGTAGATTGTAGCCCCCAACCCCCCTTTGCATCATTCAAATCGTAATGGCGGTGTGAGTGGCGAGTGCGCGTGAAAAGGAAAAAATCAAAATTGTGTGCCTCTGATCTAAGGTAAGGTTGACTTTGAGACTATGGTACTTTTGTTGTATACAATCAATTGGAAACATTGTTGTGTTTGTAGCTTTGTATAATGCTCAATTACGGTTTTTGCATGACACCACAATGGTAGAAGCGTTATAGGTTAAGTTATAAAACAAAGACTAAAAAGTTGTGTTTGGGGTGAGATGATCCGTCGGTGGGTGTACTAGTTGATCCGGCGGATCAACTAGTACCTTATAGGGTAAAAACGTAGTTTGTCTAATACCTAGATTGAGAGTTCTGATTTTTGGTTTTTATTTTTATGCGTCAGTAGATAGGCCTACCTATATTTTCTATTGCAAGCTCATAAATAGGCTAAAGTATGGATGAAATACCATTGTCGAGGTTAATATTTTTTTGTAATTACTAAAGTACCTAAAAGATTTTATTTCACTTGATTTTTTATGTGTATGTTGGTATGTTAAAAGCTTTTAATTAACTAGCAATGTTTGTATGTTTGTCCGGGTCAAATCTTGCAAGCTGAATTTAATCCACTTCCTGGTGACCGATTGAACTGAATTTTGGTACACTTATGAGTCCTCGGTGACAATGCAATAATATGGTAACAGCGAGCTGATCTGATGATGGAGTCATGAGCTGTTCAAATTTAAGGACAGTTGCAGCAGATGTAGAAAATGATAATGGCATGGTCAGAACTTTTTTAAATTTAACTATTACAAAGTTATCGAGGATTCTAGTCAACCAAAACCGAACAAAATTTTATGAAAACTGTACAAATAAGTACAATAGACAACAATCGCGTACAGACTCTCATTCGAACTATGTTCTCGTATCATCCCCAGTCAGTAAAACCGCAGTAGCTATCATAAATCCATCTCTGACTCGGCTCGTCTCCTTTGAGGTTATAATTTTTTTTTCTCTTTTGAGTTTTAACTACAGGAATATGATCAGTAACAGACACCGTTCAAATCATTTACTTCAAAGTAACTATAGGCCTCATGTAGTTCTTCTTCTTCCTGCCCTTATCCCACTAAGTGGGGTCGGCACAACTTGTTTCTTTCTTCCATTTCCATCTATCACTCGTTATATCAGAATTCACTCCTTTCACTAACATATCCGCATTCATCCATCTTTTCTTAGGCCTACCCCTACCGGTATATCCATCCACCTTCATACTCATCACTCGTCGTGTTATATGACTTTCATCCCTCCTCATGACATGCCCATACCACGCCAACCTTCCAATTCTCAATTTGTCAGTCACTGGCGCTACTTTCAAACTTCCCCTGATGTACTTACTCATTCCTTATCTTGTCCATTCTAGTTACTCCACAGATCCATCTCAGCATTCTCATCTCTGTCGCATGCACTCTTCTTTCATCCGTCACTTTGGTTGCCCAACACTCTGATCCATACAATACGACAGGTTTGTTTATTTTCCCCTTGAGTTTAAGGGGCATCTTCTGATCACATATAACACCAGAGACCTGTCGCCATTTCATCCATCCCACATTCATTCTATTTTTGAGGCCTCATGTAGTTGGAACACTTAAAAATCCTACATTTTAGTTTGCCTACAATTGCCGCGATACATTTTTGATGAAAACGATGATTTGATGAATGATGATGCCCTTATCCCACTTTAATGAAAACGAAAATATAGGAAATAAAAATCTTTTTCAATATTTTTTTATTCAGTTCATGATTTTATCAAAATCGAGCACGTAAGTCCTAACATGACTTTTCGATAGCTCTCATGGTTTCAGAGTTAACCTCAGTGGCCCTGAAAAAAAAACTCACCTGTATATTGAGTTTTTTAATTGTTTAACTTTTTAATTAATCTCATAACTAATAATGTGACTAATGTCTAAGAAAACTGTGATTTTTAAAGAGCCTGATGTTAAAGACCAAAGTTTAATCAAAAGGTAAAAAATAGTGTGCTTTACCCTAGTAAACTTTGAAACTTATCCTTTAATTTTTGTTAATTTGGATTATGTGATCTCATAGCCTTGTTAAAGCTATTTTTATACTTAAATGATTAAATTAAGACCCTGTAGGCACCTCCAGAGTTTATTTTCAATAAAATTATAACAAAACCTATAATTTTCCTTGAAAAGGGGGCGAGATGATCCGCGGATCATCTTGTCCATACCCCAGGGATCATCTTGGACACCGGGGTGTACAAGATGATCCTTTGGTAGGATTTTAGAAAAAGTGAAATCTAGGTATCAAAACAAATCAAATTAAATATTTTGAGTATGAGGAAAGTTAGCTAGATAAATTTGCTAACTACGTAAGCTTAAACTTTTGAATTAACTTGATCACTCTTCAAATGCGGAGCATTCTCCCTTAAGGGGATCATCTTGTACACCTTTCCCCTAAATGATTGACCGGTACATTCTGGAGATAGTTCAGCAGCTCAGTTGAGTTGTTAGTGTTGATGCCGAGCTGTTTACCAAGAGCAAAGGCTCGTTCTACTGGTTTGTACTCTGTACCGAAGTCATTGAAGGGAACACCGCTCAAACCAATAGCTCGTTGAAATAATCCTTTTGACATTGGCGATGCTATGTGATAGCCAACGGACGCGGAGCCCGCACTTTGGCCCATGATTGTTACTTTTTTGGGATTCCCTCCGAACTTTGCAATATTTTTTTTTATCCATTGCAAAGCGGCGACTTGGTCCTTCAATCCTGCATTTCCGGGAACTTTTTTAGTGCCCAATGAAAGAAAACCAAGTGTCTCGAGTCTGTAATTGAGAGTTACCAAAACGACATCGTGGAGCATAAGAAAGTCAGGTCCATACGTGGTGGAGTTTCCTGAGCCACTCTTGTAGCCACCCCCGTGTATAAAAATTATGACTGCGAGTGGTTTGCAGGGTTTTAAATTAGGCGTGTGCACGTTCATAAATAAGCAGTCCTCACTTCCTGGGTTGGGTATCAGCGTTAAAATATCTATTTGAGGACATGAAGCGCCGTCAGAAGTGGCGTCCCGTACTCCAATCCAGTCGCGTGGGGGTTGTGGAGCCTGGATAAAATCACATTTATTATAGTAGTGCATGATCTACATCTTAGCTTAGAACTAGCTTACAATTACGTCTAGTAAGGGAACGTTTCTCAGTGGCTTAGACGGCATACCAGAGCACCAGTATCGCTTCTATTCAAAGAGCTTCGAAGGTTGTGAGTTCCAATCTCAGCCGTGCATTCATTATTTTTCTTAAATGAATTGATCTGAGGGAATGTCTTCAGTACCGTAGGGTTCACGACGGTACCGTCGTGATCTTCTTTTGAGTTATCTATCACTACCTACCAGATATTTCCGATCAGAGTTGGTAAGTGATAGGACTGATGAACTACGCGACTCCACTTAGCGTTAGATAAGGGGAATGACCTACCTTAAACCTGAGGCTTCCTACTGGAGGCGCTGCATACGGGATTCCTTTGAAGCTATAGTATGTTCGATTCCTTATTATTGTCGTCAATACCTCGCCTTCCAATGTGCCTTGTTCTACATTTACTTGGACCAACTCTGCACTTGCGAATCTGAAGACAAAGGGTAACTCTCGAGTAAAAAAAAGGAGTTTAGAGTTCATTCCCAAGTAAACACTATGCCCGAAGTGCTCTACTAAGTAGGTAAGTTCATATGAGTTAGCGAACACCTTTGGCCTCCGCCATGGCTTAACGGCTTAAAAGCTGGCACCGATTAAATAAATAAATAATGCTGGACATTTTCACACAGCATCATCTAGCCCCAAACTAAGCAAAGCTTGATTAATTTAACATGCTTTCCGAAGCATGGAAGCTCTCTTGGTAATGGCACTAGGCGGTCACCCATCCACTCACTGACCGGTCGGAACGTTGCTTAGATTCGATTAATAAGAACGACTAAGCAAGCTTCACTAGTTCTACTTTCAAGTTTTCACACACGTTGGTATTGTAAGAAAAATAAAATCAAGGTAAAAGTATTCCATTTACAAAAAAAAAGTTCGTTTTCAATAAGCGTCCACGACCTTACTGTATCCTAAATTGTTTCTTATACGTGAAAACCTGTTATTGGCTTTCTGCTTCTATCTAAGCGATCTATTAGTTATTGTAGCTGTTGGTTTTCCTATAAATAAATATATAAATAAGTTATTTTAAGCAGGACTCTACTACTATTTAAATAAATTATCAATGTTAACACACATTGATAATTTATTACTCAATATACTATTATTATTATTATTCAATATTTTTGCTACTTAAAAATAATAAACTGTACTTACAGTGCGACCAGCACACATAGTGCTAGGTGGCTGCTCATTGTAAATTTTGTTATTGGTTCTTTCAGTGGAAGCAAACGACGACAAGAACCATTCAACAAAAACGTATGAATTTATACTCTTCGATCCAATATACTGATTTGGTTTTATTTGGTTACTTGTTCAATGACGGAATATTCTTTTTTAAAAGGGTTTTGTAAAAAGGGTAGAGTTTTTCTTATGTTATCCCAAGACTTCCTTATGTTCTCAGATAAGATATTTTTAATTTTTATGAACAAGAATGATAGTTATTTGCCTGATCAATAGTTTAAATACCTAATACCAAGAAAATATAATAATTGTTTGTCTTTTTACGCACCTAACCGCCATTGGTGGTGGGACCTTCGAGATGGTAGAGCACTACATCTATCTTGGACACTGTTTATCTTTCAGCGGACAGCATAGAACCAAGGAGCTAGGATGGGCCGCGTTTGGAAAGCTGGAAGACATTTTCAGAGATCGCAAAATGCCACAATGCCTGAAATCAAAATTTTTAACCAATATGTCTTGCCCACAATGACATACGGTGCCGAAGTATGGACGCTCACTAAAGAAACTGTGCACAAAATGAGGGTCGCGCAAAGGGCCATGGCCCTTTCAAGCAACGATATGCTGAGCATGGCACGCTCCGTGGAGCGTGCCATGCTCGGCTTATCGTTGCTTGACTGAGTCCGCAATACGGATATTCGTAAGAGGACAAAGGTAGCAGATATCGGAGACTACATTGCGAGACTTAAGTGGCGCTGGGCAGGACACTTGGCCAGATTTGGTGCTGGCAAGTGGTGTAAAGCTTTGACCGAGTGGTACCCAAGGGGAAGCGCTAGGAGCCGAGGCAGACCAGCAGCCAGATGGGTGGACGACATAGAGGCCATAGAGGGAAAGACTTGGATGAGATCAGCACAGGGCCGGTTGGAGTGGCGTTTTAGGGAGGAGGCTTATGTCCAGCAGTGGACTATCATTTGAGCTGCCAATGATGATGATGAACCGCCATTGACTGCCATAAAATTGTACTAACCGGTTCCACCGCTAGTACGTAAGGGTGTTAACGGGTTTTTACTTTTTATCACATACCTAATTGTTTGTACCTAAATTGGATACCTAATTGAAACTTCGGGCCAAATAAAATAATAAGGTATGTACGTGATAAAAACCCGTTATTCAAAAACGATTTATGTAATCCGATTGGATTACATAAATTGTTTTTGAATAACGGGTGACTTTTGTGATTACAAAAGTTTAATAAGTTTGAACATGGAGTTGCCTACATCGAATATTTGGGTCATCGAAGGTTTATAATGTCTTGAGACGTCGTGTCGCGTCGCTACCAATTCAGTATGCATTGAGCCTTAGGATAGGATAACAGAATTTCTAAATGAAAGTAAGTTTGTAAAGACAGAAACTTTATAAATAACCTTTTATTCAATTTGCACGATTCGTCTCACTGGTCTTCACGATACAGGCTTGCCTAGTGTGAAGACCGCTGCAATGTAACTGTTTAATAAATTTTAGCTACGGCAACACCAAACCTTGTGCCTGCAATTTTTGTTTTTATTTACTGTGTCTGTTTCACTGTTTGCTGAAATAAATATTTTTTCATTTTTCTTTTTCATTTAAAAACTCACAAACTTTGTAGGTAATTGATTAAACTATTAATGTAATTGATTAAAAATTAGCTTATTTCAAAAGTTTTTAAGTAAGTACTGTTTTTATTTACTTTTTCTATGTCATAATATTCTTCTGTATGTGTGTTTGTATTGCTATCATAAGTCATAGCCCAATCATTTCGTCACTCAACTAAAATTCTAAGCCGGCATATTCGTAGATGCTCTTCCAGAACGCCATCATATCAGCCTCAGGGTTTGTTCCCACTGTCAAGGTGTTTCCTATCTCTAAATAGCTTTTCTTGATGCTATCGAACTTTGGCCACACCGTAGCAATGCCGCCGTTTTTGGGAGTAGGATTCCTGTAAAACAATTTAAAATCAATTTCAACTAACGACTTCCCTTGATGGTTTAAGTTCTTGGATTTATTAAAGTCCATGAAAAAAAAATATGAAGATCCCTTAAGACAATGATAGCACACGATCTACATATTTAGGTATTTTATTTATACAAAAAAATATTGCATATGCAATATTTATTTCAGTATGGCATAGGTATTTGTCTTACGCCCGCACCCAGAGTATTTAACAATTACTTAAATACGTTCCTTACTAACGATTTCCCATATAAATGTATTAGGAACGTGAAGTCGTGCAAGTCTTCTTGTACTCGTATTAAGCGATCAAAATGTGATATTTAGGCTTGTTACTCACCCATATTTCGCAAAGTTTGTGATGAGAGTGCACACCAGGTCAATGAGTTGCAGTTCAGTGCTGCCCTCTGTCAACAAGCTCATGTTTTGAAGGCTGTTTGTGAATATATAGTTCAAATCGTCGAAGTGTCCCACATATCCTTCCAAACCATATTTCGCCGCTTGATTCCCGTTCGTGTTTAAACCCGAGGTCGCCGAAAACTTGTACAAATAATGGCTGCGTTTGGATTGTTTCAGTATTGTCATGAATCTAATAATGTCGTAAACAAAACTTTGATCACTTGTGAACGTAATAAACTGATTCAGCGTATTCGCGTCGATAGGCGCATCTCCAAAATAATATTCATGAATCCTACGTGCGACTTCATAGTTCACATCAGGTGCGTTTTTGTAGAATATTTTTAATGGTGTCAACATTTCTGCGTATGTGTCGTAGATATTCAAGTAAGAACTATTTAAAAAGTCGACTAAAGCTGATGTCTCTTGACTTGTGTAACCGAACATTACATCTACATCATTGTTAGCACCATTCCTCATTATTTCTATTACATCCTTTGATATGAAAGTATTTTTACCAAAGTCTTTCTCAATGACAGGTACGAAGTTGTAAAGCTTTATTAAATTTGAAAGTATTTCTTCCGACGTTAGAACAGTGCAACTTGTGTTATATAAATCACTAACCGGAACATTTTGGAGATAGTTCAGCAGCTCTGTTAAGTTGTTAGTGTTTTTGCCGAGCTGTTTACCAAGAGCAATGGTTCGTTCTTTTGATTTGAACTCTGTATTGAAGTCACACAAGGGAGAACCGCTCAAACCAATAGCTCTTTGAAATAATCCTTTTGACATTGGCGATACTATGTGATAGCCAACTGCCGCGGAGCCCGCACTTTGACCCATGATTGTTACTTGTTTGGGATTCCCTCCGAACTTTGCAATATTTTTGTTTACCCAACGGAACGCAGCGACTTGGTCCTTCAACCCCGCATTGCCGGGAACTTCCTTAGTACCAAATGCAAGAAAACCCAGAGCCTCGAGTCTGTGATTCAAAGTTACCAAGACGACACCGTGAGGCATAAGGAAGTCAGGTCCATACGTGGTGGAGTTTCCTGAGCCACTCTTGTAGCCACCCCCGTGTATAAAAACTATGACTGGCAGTGGTTTGCTGGGTGTTAAGTTTGGCGTGTGCACGTTGAGAAATAAGCAGTCTTCACTTCCTGGGTTAGGTATGAGAGTTAAGAGATTTATTTGAGGACACGAAGCGCCGTCAGAAGTAGCGTCCCGTACTCCAGTCCAGCTGCGTGGGGGTTGTGGAGCCTGGATAAAAATGTTTTATTAAAAATAGTATTTAATAGTATTGCTACAACATTGAAGGTTGTTTGGGGTTTCAATTCCAGCCGTGCATAATTTTTGGGGTTCCGTACCTCAAAAGAAAAAAAAAACGGAACCCTTATAGGATCACTTTGTTGTCCGTGTGTCTGTCAAGACCCTTTATCTCGAAACCGTGTGGATGTTGAAATTAAAACCATATACACTCAAGTCGACGCAAAAGGTTTCGGGTTCGATCCCCGCGGCGGGACCAATGTTTATAAATAAATAAATAATGCTATAAATGTTTGTATGATCTAAAAATATTTGTCTCGGTTCTTGGTGTTTCTTAGTATAATATAATATAATATTTACAAACAAAAAGTGTATTAGTAGTATATCAGTCATGTAACATCCATAACACAAGCTCTGCTTACTTTGGGTCGCAAAAAAACGCATGTTTCGACACTTAATAAATCAAAATTCATAGGCTACTTCCCGTTGACCTAGAACTATGAAATTTGGCAAGTAGTATCGTCTTACCCGTAAATTTGGCAAGTAGTAGTAAAATTTGTATGTGGAAACGAGTCGTAGCTCTTACCTACGAATGTCCGTTGAATATAGAAACCGGGCATTAGACTACAAGTACAGGGAAAAATCTGAAAACCGTATATTTTTAGTTCAATCACAAAAAATACCGGGCCAATGTATGGGGCCGAAATTTTGAAGTGAGTAAACCGTGTCATGTGGGGTATCGTATGAAAGGGCTTCATTAGCACAAGCTTAAACATATTTATAATTTTATGATGTATGATGATTTTTTTTAAATCCTTTTTTATGTATATGTACCTAATTACTTTGGTGCATGTAGGTAGGTAACTAGGTACCTAGTACCTAACAGTTTGCCCTGTTATACGTACGTACCTACCTACTTAGTCCTTGGTACGGAACCCTCGGTGGGCTAGTCCGACTCGCACTTGTCCGGTTTTATTTTTCAATTTAAGTACACGAATTTTAAAGCGAGCTCTAAACGGAATGGCGATACCAGATTGAATTCTAATAAGTGGTGAGTTTGCAATCTGTCACATAATAATATGCTATGCTAACTTCTGCCTCTGACTACCCCCTCAGACATCTTCAAGGTCTTGAGTGATTTTTTTCTGAGAGAATGTCTACCATGCCGTAGGGTTACATTAGTGAACCTTTCTCTTTATCGATACAAAACGTACTTACCAGATATTTTTCAACCCTCACCTGAACCTTAAAGGAGTGGATGCAGAGTTGGCGAGTAATATGAGTGAGTGGAGCAAGAAAACACGTTGTGCGAGTTCCGCTCAGTGGGGACTTAGCATGGGATAAAGGGAATGATGACCTACCTTAAACCTGAGGCTTCCTACTGGAGGTGCTGCATACGGGATTCCTTTGAAGCTATAGTATGTTTCATTCCTAATTATTGTCTTCAATCGCTGGCCTTTCAATGTGCCTTGTTTCACGGTCACTTGGACCAACTCTGCACTTGTAAATCTGAAGAATAAAACTCGAACCCTTTAGATTATAGTAACCAGGAAGTATAGCAGTAACTGCCGCTATACCTATTGAAAAGCGACCACATCGGAGGATTCTAGAGTTAACTCTCGAATAAAACGTCATTTACACGATACCATCCGGCATACCCTTCTTTTCTTGACTCTCGCTACAGAATATTAGCTAAAAATTTTGATCAGACTTTTCATTTCTTAATGAAATACCAAGTGTGGATTAGCACAATAAAAAATTACAAAAAATATAGATTTAGCTAAAGCGAAATCTCTTAGTCATTTGATTCTGAATGTAACTTCGGACAATGAGCATGAGTTCACTAGTGAAACGTGTAGATGGCGCTAATCGGTGCTTAACCGATAAATATGAGCTTATCAAGGATTTGGATGCCGACAACTAGGATTCTGTGGCCGAGCAGGCACTCCGGCTTTAGGAGGATCGTCTGATCGATGCGGGTTCGAATCCCGTCGGAATCCAAAAATTTTGATAAGACTTTTCATTCCATAATGAAATACCAAGTGTGGATTAGAACTATAAAAAATTACAAAAAAATATAGAATACTAGCTCTTGCTCCATTTAGTTTGAGAAAGCAAGAGGCAATAATGATGATATGCCATAATGGTATCGTGTAAATGGTGCTTTAATCCACGTCTCAGGATTCAAGTGCGCCCAAGACTGTGTTCCCACGTTCGAAGTAGGTACGTATCTACGTGATATAAGGTACTTTTGACATAAATATAAATACGCTAGGTTCTTTTGACATAATTATAAGTATTGCGAACTGGCCTCGCGTTTTAAAAGATAAAAGCAAGGCAACAGTAGGAGTATTCCAGTATTCAGTAATAAAATGAAGGATCGTAGCGACCCGGAGATTCAGAGAATTAAAATAATAAAAAAACACTTACAGTGCAAACAGCACACAAACTGCTATATTGCTGCTCATTGTGCTGAAAATTGGTTATTGGTCCTTTCAGTGAAAGCAAACGACGACAAGAACCTTGCAACAAAAATGTCTGAATTTATACTTCGAATAGTATTAAATATTTGCTTATTAATATGCGATGACGGAATATTGTTTTACATAAATTAAAGATTTTTTTCCAACCAGTTGAACCCAGACATGATATTTTATTTTATCTACCTACTATAGGATTTAAGACACTACTAACCAGAATAAATGTGATCTTTTCAACAATAAACACTATCTATCTAACTAGCTGTTACCTGCGACTTCATACGCGTTTAACTCGAATCTCGCCTTGATTATGTGCAACGTCAGCAAGTCTGGACTCGCAACGATTGCGTCACACGTCGCCGTCATCAGAACCTGTTCCTAGGTTCCTCGATTACAAAGTCAGTTGAACTTCCCATCAAAAAGTTGTTATGCAAACCGAATTCTACAGAACCCTCAGAGCATACGTACGTACGCTGGATCGCGTTCGAAAAATTTTCAGCTCAAACATTTTCAAACACAGATGTCGTTACTGGATAAAACCAAGTTGTTCAAATATTTGATTGCTATTCATATGGATTTTTTATTAACTGGTTTATGCTATTCACAGTCCCTGTTATTAATCAACACGAACTTGGTTGGGATTAGAGCTAATCCAAAGCATAAGGCAGTAGTAGGTCAATTTTGTAGTAATAAATAAAGACCAAGGAGGAAATAAGCTAATCCGACGCTGCTCTTGGAGCAAGAGTTACGCCTAGGTGCAACCAAGTATAGAGATGGAGTATGCATACTCTATCATGAATTTTGACATTTTACTTCATAATATTAATGTCATAACCAAAAAAAGGTTGTGCAAATAGGATGGATATGTTGATGGTTTGAGGAAAAATTTAAAGAGGTTGGATGGATACCAATTACGATAAATGGGGCGAGTGAAAATTTACAATATTCGTAAAATTTCATTGTATGATACCGAAGAAACTGAATTTAAAATCCAAGTAAGTATAGATTTTGAGGTGAAAAATCATTTAGCATCATCAAGAAACAAAAAAACAGTTAAAAATTACTAAACACAGTACCTAAGTACTTTTTTTTATGACTTAAAACTTTTTGGTCATTTGACCAAAAATTTTGAGAAGAATAAAACCTCTAACCTCTTTGAATAAAACTGTTTAGGCAACAAATACCTTATCTGTGGTCGATGGGCATCCCTACGCGGACACCAGCCCATCCCTATGCGCACGGACATCCGGCAAGACGCCATTACTACTTTGATTCGGAAGCCGTGAATTTCTCACGCCCGTCTAAAAAGATTATTTTTGTATTTATCTAAATAAAAACTGTTAGCAAGTTGGAGTTCCGTGTTTCTACTTACTACGATCACCCGGAAGAATCCCAAATACCTAACAATTTGGCGACCGTGATCATAAACGAGGATTTGCAATCGTCGGAAGGGCGTGCGCGCTGCGCGCGGACATCTTGCTTTGCATTGAAACGAGACCTTGCTTGGAGACATTTTGAACTGACAACGGCGAGAAATTGGATTGAGAAGAAGGGAACAAAAAGGATTATCAGCGTGTGCCAGCAGTGAGATTCCGAAGGGAGGTTGCCCGTTCCTTTTCTTATCCTCTATCCTATACTTTTCGTCTAGCGTGTCTCGAGTTCTAATCAATTTTTTCCTTGCACGAAGGTTTTCACGCAAATTCGCGCATGGTGCTGCTTCGCCGCGCAATTGCATCCATTATTTCAGCATAAACGCATATTTATGCGCATGAACAGTACAAAATATCTGCCTACTTTGGTACCGTGCATGACAAAGCACGTTTTTTCACATTTTGTGAGCATATCATACAACTTTCCCATTTCAGTTTTACTACGCAACGCATTTAACTATACTCTTGCTTAGGCTAGGAATGCAATTCTAGCATTTTATCATTGAAACATAAAGTATTAACCCTACTTCAAATTATTTGCCTATCTAGTCTTTTAACAAAAGTCTTTTCTATAACTTCCTCTCTCAATAAATTCAACAATCGCAATCAAACATAAATACTTACAAGTAAACATCTCTTTCATTCGCTGCACTGAAACTATCATGCTTATTTAAAGCTAATTTAAATCCATATCAATTCCAGGGCTATCGGGCTATGAAAGTGGAATAAGTGCTTAACTTGCCAAATATTATACCAACTGCACTCATCAATAGCCAGTCAATGACCGAGCTCTTATCCCGTTGGCTTCAAACAGCTGTTTCAAAGGTTTGCCCGGAATATACAGGTATTTATACATTTGATATTTACTGTCTTCATTGCAATGTCAAACTCGGATGATTTCAAGGATCTAAAGGCTAAGCGAGCCTCTCTGAAAGGTAGATTAACAACTTTTGAAAGGTACATAGAAGATTTAAGGTCACAAACTAGTATCACTAAATTAAAATGTAACGAAACCAAGACACGTTTAAAAAAGTTGGAAACTTTGTTTGAGGAATATGATCTTGTGCAAACTAGTATAGAAATTAAATTGGAAAACCCAGAAAACATAATAGAGAGAGAGACTAGTGAGGATAGGTTTTATAAAGCAATAGCTGAGGCCCAAGAAATTATAGGTAATTTTAATTCAATCATTGAGTCTGAAGCGGAGACTCAGAGTACACATTCAAGCAACGCGGTACAAAAGGCTAACATCAAATTACCTCAAATCAAAATACCCAGCTTTGATGGAGATATATCCAAATGGTTAGAATTCCATGATACATTCACATCTTTGATTCATGGCAATGATTCCATAGCTAGTATAAACAAGTATCAGTATTTGAAAGGTGCGCTTACTGGGTCAGCAGCTTCTGTGATAGCATCTCTAGAGTTATCAAGCAGCAACTATGAGGTAGCTTGGAGTCTTCTGTGCAACCGGTTCAATGACAAGCGCAAGCTAGTGGTCACTCACCTTAAGGCACTGTTGGAGGTTCCTAACTCCACTAGTATGGAAAGCTCTCTTCGACTACTAGCCGATCATATCGCAAAACATTTAAGGGCATTGAGTACTTTAGGCGAAAAAACAGAAAACTGGGATACGCTGATAATATTTTTATTTACAGCGAAACTAGACAAAACAACTAGTATGAAATGGGAGGAATTTAAAGGTTCGATGACAGATGTACCTAAATTAGAAAACTTTTACACGTTTTTACGTTTGAGAGCAGATGTTCTTGAGGCGTCGTCAACGTCAGCCACAAGTAGTAGTGAGGTAGGTTCAGGGCAGCATCTATCGCAACAACAGTCGCAGTTGCAGCCATTTAAGTGAACAGACAACAAAAAGCTTTTGTTGCTACTACTTGTGAGGGGAGCAAGGGTAAAACAAGGTGTTTTGTTTGTGATGAGGATCATATCGCACCTCACAACTAATATAGTCGTAACTCAAAATTTTGCACTTTTGAGTTAAGTATGCCACCAAGAAGAAGAATTCTTTCTCTACAGACTGGTGAGACCCTTACATTTCTACCAATTTTTATCGCAAATCGGTAGTACTATAAAACTTTATTGACTGTCAATCTCGTTCATTCTTTCGACAAGTAACACCGTCACAACTTAGTCCAAACGTGTTTAACCTGTCTCATGTTAATATAAGACATAGTGATTGTCAGCTTTTATACAAAAACAACACAAGTGAGTAGTCAATATAGTCTTATTATCTAGTTGTGACACTTTTGCCTGTCAATAAAATATAAATATGAGCGTTACATCACAAGTTGAGACTTTATTGCTTGTCAATAATTTCCTTTCGTGGATTATTACGAAAAATATTTCGACTTAGGACTATATTGCCACTGTTTTGTTTGAGTTACTACTGTATGACCTGTTAAAATCATCGCGAAAGTTATTCGATATTTTGGGTTAACTATAAATATGACGGTTCCGCCTGTTCAGTTTTGCTAAATATCTATTTATTTACAGAAAGAGTCCACAGTCGATTCCACATAACTAAGGGTAGTGACCTTTAATTAAGGTTTTTTCTTTCTCATTAAGTATGTTGAAAACCATTAGTAAGTGGATGCAGCCTTGCCTTACTCCTGAACTTAAATGGTTGATAAAACGTCTTATCGACCCTTATACTACCCCCCGACTCATGGCATTTAGCGATCTGGTGAGGGAGATAAGTTGTTGTGGTACTCCAAAATCTGTCAAAAAAGGGATCAGTTAATGCAGTCAAACGCCTTGCTGTAGTTGATAAAGCAAAATTACTCCAGGAGTGTCGAATATTCATAGCACTTCTCGATAATCTGCTTTATATTCAGAATGTATCCTTTCACAAATCTCGGTTGTTTCGGAGATATCTGCCAGTACAATAAATGCCACAATCTGCTGTTAATTATAATCAGTAGCTTTCGCTTGCGTGAATAATATAACAGAGAGGGATAAGTTTCAAACTTCTTAGTATAACCCTTTCGGTGCATCGATATATTAGTAGAATCCGACCAGTCCTGAGGCCATACACCCGTCCGAAAGACAGTATTACAGATTCCGTGTAACACGTCCACCGCAGCGTCACCTAGAGCTTTCAAGACTTCAGCCACAATCATATCAGGTCCTGATGCTTTGTTTAAGCTTCTTAATCTCAGCATACACTTCCCTTTTGAGACTTATTATCCTCTTTATTCGTGGTCATGTGAATTGGCTAAAATATGTGAGGTAAGCTGACAATTGACGTGTCTTTGTAGAGGTCTTCGCAGTTTTCACACCATCTTTATGCTATCGGTTCTAGTCTTAAGATAGTGCTTACCTTGTGCATCTTATAAAGCATAGGACTTTGGTTTGATTTGAACTTTCTTCAAAGGAGTCTTTTTTTAACAGGTCTGCTGTTTGTAGTCTGTGAGCGTGCTTTGTGGAGAGGAGTGGGTTGTCCCTACCCTAAGATTAATATCTACGGCTTGGCTGCTGACTGATAGATAGCTGTGTTTTGTTGATTTTTTTGGAACCTGTAATAGTGCATTCCACTGTTGTCTTCAGACGCATGGAGAACCACGTTATGCTACGAATAATGTGTGGTCTATGCCGCAATCTTTTCATGGGAAAGGTTTTGCATTGGTGGTGGAGATCTCCAGCGGGTATTGATCATGATGTAGGAAAGTAGTCAATTTGGTTGGGATATCTGTCGCCTGGAGATATCCAGGTGAACAATCTTCTTATATCTTCTTATAATATAAGTAGATTGTACCTACAACTCGATAATATGATGTAAGTCTCATACATATTCATTAAAATAAAACGCCCGTCAAAACGCATTTTTGTTAGTTTTTGAACAGGCCTTACAGTCGTAATTCCAAATTGATTTTTTACTGATAGGCAATATAGTCTTAACTCAAAGTACTAGTAAAATAAAATTTATTTCTCAGAATGTATTAGCTGTATATAATCAAAAATATAAAATTATTAAAGCCAGATAATATATCTACAATTGTGCATTTAAGAAAAAGCATAATATTTAATATTCTGGGCGGTATGATTTTTCAAAACTTCAAAACGCTGTATCTCAAAATCGCCTTTTTTGAGTTACGACTATATTAGTTGTGGGGTGCGATATGATCTATTATTGCAAAAAATTTTTGGCTATGTCACCGATAGATAGATTCGATTTAGTCGTGAAAAAGAGAAATTGTCTCAACTGTCTTCGTAGCGGACATTTAGCCCCTCAATGCAAATCAACCCCTTGCAAGGTATGCAGCCATAAGCATAATACCCTTTTGCATTTTGACAAACTGACAACAGAAAACAAAGAGGTAGTATCTAGTCCAATTTCACTAACTACCAATATTTCAAATCAGGTCTTGTTATCAACAGCTATTGTGAAGGTTTCAAGCACCAATTCAAACAAAACTGTTGAAGCGCGCTGCCTGCTAGATTGCGGAAGCCAGTCGTGTTTCATCAGCGAACAATTAAAAGCAAAACTAGGCATTCAAACAGAGCAGGTTAACTCAGTCAGTGTGACAGGTATCAACGGCATCTCGTTTGAAGCTTTACAGCGCTGTAATATTAAGGTACAGTCGCGCACAAATGCATATAGCACCCAAGTCGATGCATTTGTTATAAAAGACATAACAAGTTCGCTTCCAAGCTATGAAGTCGACGTGTCAACAATTAAAATACCTAAAAATATCACACTTGCCGACTCAACTTTTCACATTCCTGCAGGGATTGATTTGCTATTGGGGGCAGATGTATTTTGGGATATAGTCCATTCAGAACAAATCAAGCTAGGTAGAAAATTACCTGTTCTACAGAATTCGACGTTCGGTTGGCTGATATCAGGGCCAATCACGTGTAGCAATCAGAACAATAATCAAACAAAATTTGTGTGTAATTTCAGTCACGAAATTCGAGGTCAATTAAGCAAATTCTGGGAACTTGAAGAGGTTCCTCAAAAGCCCGTCATGTCCGCGGAGGAAGTGGAGTGCGAGCGGCATTTCGCCCAGCACACGCGGCGGCTTGAGGACGGGAGGTTCTGCGTCACGCTACCACTGAAAGCGAAGCCTGAAACTTTGGGAGATTCGTATTATATGGCACGCAAAAGGTTCGAATCCTTAGAGCGACGTTTTCAGAGGCAGCCTAATGTAAAGGCTCAGTATGTAGATTTTATAGACGAGTACGAGAAACTAGGTCACTTGTCGAGGGCCGAGAGACCTGAAAACGCTGTGTTCTTGCCGCATCACCCTGTTCTCAAAGAGCAGAGTGAGAGTACAAAATGTCGAGTAGTGTTTGACGCTTCATGCAAAACAACGACAGGTCTCTCGCTCAACGATATACTGATGGTAGGGCCTAATCTCCAAGACGATATATTTTCTATCTTGATTAGGCTGAGGCAACATCCATTCATTCTCACAGGCGATTTAGAGAAAATGTATCGTCAAGTTTTTGTAGATGAGAGTCAGAGGCATTTACAAACAATTTTGTGGCGAGAAAACGAGCAAGAGCCTATAGATTATTTGACGTTAAATACTTTAACGTATGGAACGTCTTCAGCAGCTTATTTAAGCACGAGATGTATCGTTCAGCTAGCGATCGAATGTAAAGATCCGCTGATATCCGATATAATAAGGCACGATTTCTATATCGACGATATAATTACAGGTAGTTTAGGTGAAACCGAATTAATAAATATATATAAAAACATATCTGCATTACTTGCATCAGCAGGTTTTAACTTACGCAAAGTAAGAAGCAATTCGCAATCGTTGTTAAGCTTAGTTTCGAGCGAAGGCGAAAATCAACAAGACAATTTAAAGATTTCCTCTGTGACAAACACATTAGGAATCGAATGGGATCCTAATTTAGATTCTATTATCATTTCTGTAGAAAAATCAGCTAAAATGTATGAACAATGTATAAATTCAGTAACCAAGAGAACAGTTTTATCAGTGACTTCTTCCATTTTTGATCCACTAGGACTGCTCAGCTTATGTGTCATAACATGCAAAATAATATTGCAAAAATTGTGGTTGCAGGGAGTCGGATGGGACGAACAAATACCCAATGACATTTCTTCCATTGTTTAATGAAATACTTTGACTTTAATGATTATTTGACCTTACACCTAACATTTTATTTTATTTTTGATCTGTCAGTAAAAGCATGCCATTCTCTCGGTTTGCACACCGAAATCGGTAAAACATGTTGTTTCAAAACTTACCTAATATGTTATCATCCCATTTACACATGTTTATGCAAATAAATAATCTTTATCTTTATCTTTATCTTTAGAAATGTGGCATAAGGTCATTCTCAACTTCAAACACATTGAACGTTTGTCCATCCCACGCCATGCAATCTGCTTAAATCATATTAAAATCGAAATTCATACTTTCTCAGATGCATCAATGGCCGCATACGCCGCCTGCGTGTATGTGCGTTCGTTAGATGATCAAGGGCACGTAACCGTGCGTCTCTTGAGCGCCAAGTCAAAGGTTGCCCCCTTGAAAACTTCAACCATACCCAGGCTCGAACTGTGTGGGGCAGTTTTAGCAGCCCGCTTATGCAAAAAGGTAACAGACGCACTGCGATGTGCAGTCGATTATAAATATTTTTGGTGCGATTCAAATGTCGTACTGGGCTGGCTAAACACTCCTCCGCACAAGTTGAGTACGTTTGTGTCACACCGTGTTGCTGAGGTGAATGAGCTCTGCGACAGTAATTGCGTATGGAGGTACGTCCCTACCACGTTAAACCCAGCTGATCTCGCCTCTCGCGGCGTGTATCCTGAAGAACCTAACTTGTCGTTGTGGTGGGATGGGCCTACATACCTTAAAAGCGCGCAAACTCAATGGCCTGAACAGCAGCGTAGCGGTGACACGCAGGTCAACCTACCCGAAGTTAGGGTTCATATCTCAAATATAAACTCAAACCCGAAATCAATTATTGATTTTGAGCGGTATTCAAGTTTTACTAAGCTAAGGCGTATATTAGCTTATGTATACAGATTTATTAATCTTTGCAGAAAGAAGGTTATAATAACAGGGCCTCCAACAGTGGAGGAATTAGAGAGCAGCGAGGTGAAGCTAGCTCAATTTTCGCAACTAGAGAGTTTCTCTATTTATAAAAACAACTTCAAATCGTTACCTGCGTTGCACAGTTTGACGCCCACAATCGAAGAGAAGACAGGTTTGATTCGTGTTGGTGGGAGGTTAGACAATTCAACATTTAACTTTGATAAACGGCATCCAATAGTTTTAAACAGTAAACATCGCTATGCGGAGCTAGTCATGAAATATTATCATACGAAATTGATGCACGCAGGGCCGCAACTGCTTCTTTCAGTCGTCAGAGAACAATACTGGCCCATCGGCGGCAGATGCCTAGCTAGACAAGTATGCAACAACTGCTTGACATGTAAACGGCTGAAGGGAGCAGTCGCGACGCAAATCATGGGTAATTTACCGTCTGTAAGGTTATCCCCGGGTACTCCGTTTGAGATCACGGGAACCGATTATGCGGGACCTTTTTTCGTAGTTAACAAAAAGGGCCGCGGCGCTAGGCTAACTAAATGCTATCTCTGTGTATTTATTTGTTTTAAAATTAAAGCGGTTCACTTAGAACTGGTAAGTGATTTAACCACAGAAGCATTCATTTTGGCCTTGCGTCGTTTCATGTCTCGTCGAGGAAAGCCTCGCGAGATATTTTGTGACAACGGCACCAATTTTGTCGGCGCAAGCCGAGAGATTGCTGCTCTTGTAAAAAATTGTTCTGACGCGGTGTCAGATTTATGCAATGAAGGCATTAAATTCAAATTTTCGCCTGTATATTCGCCGCATTTTGGCGGACTTTACGAAGCAGCTGTTAAGTCGGCTAAATATCATTTAAAAAGGGTCGCAGGAAATGCTCATTTTACATTTGAAGAGTTAACTACACTATTTTGTCAGATAGAAGCCATTTTGAATTCGAGACCGCTTGTTCCTATGTCCTCCGATCCAAATGACCTATGTGCCCTGACCCCCGGGCACTTCCTAGTAGGGAGACCTCTCACTTCAATACCTGCCCCGGACCTGCAAGATGTTAATCCGAATCGCCTCCACAGATATGCGAGAATAGAACAGGCCCGGCAGCATTTTTGGAGCCGATGGAGCAGGGAATACATCAGCGAGTTGCAGCAGCGCGTCAAATGGCAGAATAGGCAACCAGACGTTAAGCCGAACCAACTGGTACTAATCAAAGATGAATGCTCGCCTTTAAAATGGTTGCTGGGACGAACCATCAACGTTCACAGAGGGAGCGACGGAGCTTGCCGTGTAGTAGACGTGATGACCAGCAAGGGAAACATTAGAAGAGCGATCGACAGAATCTGTCCTCTCATGGATCTTCCCTAGCAGGAGCAACATTCTTAACTTTTCAAGGAGGCGGAGATTGTTTAGGCAACAAATACCTTATCTGTGGTCGATGGGCATCCCTACGCGGACACCAGCCCATCCCTATGCGCACGGACATCCGGCAAGACGCCATTACTACTTTGATTCGGAAGCCGTGAATTTCTCACGCCCGTCTAAAAAGATTATTTTTGTATTTATCTAAATAAAAACTGTTAGCAAGTTGGAGTTCCGTGTTTCTACTTACTACGATCACCCGGAAGAATCCCAAATACCTAACAAAAACAGATTGTCAAGTACAAATTATTGTCTATCTCTGTCATTCATATAATTAGTGACAGAGACAGACAATATTTTGAATGATAATATTATTCGTTCATTCACTCGTTTTTATTTTATATTTTATGGGTTGCCATAACGCACGCGCTAATCCGATGCAAGAAATGTATTACTGATTCGAGATAACTACCGATTTATTAATAACCTTGAAGTTCTGAGAGCAGTCTCGGATTTAGCTAAAATTAGGGTTTTCTAATTAATAAGGCGGAGCATGTATAAAAATGTGACAGGCACAAATAAGACGCCGTTTACACAATACCATTCTGGGATACCATTCGTGCCTCTTGCTTTCTCAAACTCAACGGAGCAAGAGCTACCTAATAATCTGTGGCAAGAAGCAAGAATGGCATCGTGTAAACGGCGTCTTATATAAAGATATAACATGTACTTAGAAACAATATTGTTAAACGAGATGTTGAATAAAAAAAACATCCGAGTCAAATAAGCAACTTTTTATTCACGCAAACTTATCATAAAAAAACATGATGAGTAGATATCTAATAACCTTTTCTACAATTTATTTAGAGAAGGTTTAAGTACTTGAGTACCTAAAATTTAATCTATACTAATATTATAAAGAGGAAACATTTGTTTGTTTGTTTGTATGTTTTTTTGTTTGAAATGAATAGGCTCCGAATTCAAAAATTCTTTCACCGATAGAATCCTACATTATCCCCGATGAACATACGCTATATTTTATCCCGGGGAAGTGAAGTTTTCCCGAGGGATCGCGGGTAACACCGCGACGGTCAGCTAGTTTTTAATAAAAAAAAAGTCACGCGACATCGAATCTCACTAATATAAGCTAGGGTAACAATGGTTTCCTCATTACTTAATTTCGTTGTATTAAAAAAAAAAATAGTAGGTCCTTACATCATGGACAAAAATTTTGAAATTCACTAAGATAGATAGAAAATACTTTATTGCACACCACATAATAAAAAAAACAAAAATGGAAAACTAAACAAAAAACACAATGACATACAATCGGCGGTCTTATCGCTAAATAGCGATCTACAACAAACACAAACAAACACAAAAAAGCCCTTTCCTATTAATTTTAAACTTTTTTACTTGTCTGAGTCTGATCTACACCTTACTCTGCGAACATTCTTTCCTTACGCTTTGCTTATCACATACCTTCAGGCACCAATCAAAAACCGTGTGAAAAAAAAATTCGTTTCCAGTCTAAATGCCAATCAGTTGAAGATAAGTCAGGTTTAGTAAAATGTTTGTAGAACAAAGCACTTTGTTCCCTCTTCTACAAAGGGTCGCACACACAACTGTGACCCAAAGCTGTTGTATTGTGGCTGCAGTCCAAAGCAGCATCTTTGTATATATCCTGCCAGAAACCGAGGTCTCCACTGTAGTCCACTTGCTTCACAGTCATGACGTCATCAATGAAGACGACATTCCGGTTCTTTCCATATTTTGGCCACGAAAAAACACCGTCCATTGGAACTCTAAAAAAAATAAGGTTACAATTTCAACCAGGGTTGGAACCTTCTTGTACTTGTGCCGGATGGTTCCGCTCTTGCATATCTATACAATATTATAGTAGATTGTTAGCCTAGGGTTGAAAATAATCAATTCCCGAGGTAGTTAGACGCCCGAGTGCAACTACACTGAGAAAATTCTCCGAGGGTTCCTTCTGAATTTGTCCTCCCGTACAGTTTCCTTCTAGGGTTCCTACTAAACGTTACCTACTGAACTGGAAGACTACGGGTTTCCCTCTAAAATATGGAAGGAAAGATTTTTTTTCCAACCGAAATAGAATGAATTTAAAGAAGGAATTTATTTAGCAGGAAAATCCTACCAAAATTTAGGAAGGAATTTCCTTCGAAGTCGTGTAAAATTAAATTAGAAGGAATAAAATATGGCTTTTTCAGAAGGAATTCCTTTTTATGCTCAACTATTGGAAGGAATCCAATAATACCCTCCATATTAAATCCTTCTTATTACGTGGGAAACAACTTCTGGGCGGTAATTTTGTAAGGAATTTTCGCTCAAAATAAAAAGCATTATTTTTCTACGAAAATGGTAGGACTATTTGGTAGGAATCTATTTGGCAGGAACTTTTTGTGGATTTTAGAGAAGGAATTTCCTTAAAATTTAACTTTTGGTAGGAACTCAATTAAACCTTCCAATTTGAATCCTTCTAATCTAGTAGGATTTACATTACAGTCGGTAATTTAAGTAGGATTTTCCACCTAAAATAGTAAGACACTTTTTCCCATCAAAACAGAAGGATTATGGTGGATGGTTCAGGTCACATTTGGAAGGAACAAAGTTTACCTTCCATATTAAATCCTACTAATTGAGAGGGATTTCAAAATAGTTCGTAAATTTAGTGGGAATTTACATCCAAATCTTAAGGTAAGTTTTATCCTTCCCAAATAGAAGGACTGTTGGGACGGAATTATCTTTCAAGTTGGACGGAATTAAATAAAATATGAAATTTTGAGTAGGAATTACCTTCTGTGCAAGTGTTTCGATGAATTTTGGAAGAAACTTAATTTTACCTTCCACATAAAAACCTTCTAATTCAGAAGGATTTCAAAATAGTTAGTAATTTTAGTGGGAATTTACATCCAAATCTTAAGGTAAGTTTTATCCTTCCCAAATAGAAGGACTGTTGGGACGGAATTATCTTTCAAGTTGGACGGAATTAAATTAAATATGAAATTTTGAGTAGGAATTACCTTCTGTGCAAGTGTTTCGATGAATTTTGGAAGAAACTTAATTTTACCTTCCACATAAAAACCTTCTAATTCAGAAGGATTTCAAAATAGTTAGTAATTTTAGTGGGAATTTACATCCAAACCTTAAGGTAAGTTTTATCCTTCCCAAATAGAAGGACTGTTGGGACGGAATTATCTTTCAAGTTGGACGGAATTAAATAAAATATGAAATTTTGAGTAGGAATTACCTTCTGTGCAAGTGTTTCGATGAATTTTGGAAGAAACTTAAATTTACCTTCCACATAAAAACCTTCTAATTCAGAAGGATTTCAAAATAGTTAGTAATTTTAGTGGGAATTTACATCCAAATCTTAAGGTAAGTTTTATCCTTCCCAAATAGAAGGACTGTTGGGACGGAATTATCTTTCAAGTTAGACGGAATTAAATAAAATATGAAATTTTGAGTAGGAATTACCGTCTGTGCAAGTGTTTCGATGAATTTTGGAAGAAACTTAATTTTACCTTCCACATAAAAACCTTCTAATTCAGAAGGATTTCAAAATAGTTAGTAATTTTAGTGGGAATTTACATCCAAATCTTAAGGTAAGTTTTATCCTTCCCAAATAGAAGGACTGTTGGGACGGAATTATCTTTCAAGTTGGACGGAATTAAATAAAATATGAAATTTTGAGTAGGAATTACCTTCTGTGCAAGTGTTTCGATGAATTTTGGAAGAAACTTAATTTTACCGTCCACATAAAAACCTTCTAATTCAGAAGGATTTCAAAATAGTTAGTAATTTTAGTGGGAATTTACATCCAAATCTTAAGGTAAGTTTTATCCTTCCCAAATAGAAGGACTGTTGGGACGGAATTATCTTTCAAGTTGGACGGAATTAAATAAAATATGAAATTTTGAGTAGGAATTCCCTTCTGTGCCAGTTTTTCGATGAATTTTGGAAGAAACTTAATTTTACCTTCCACATAAAAACCTTCTAATTCAGAAGGATTTCAAAATAGTTAGTAATTTTAGTGGGAATTTACATCCAAACCTTAAGGTAAGTTTTATCCTTCCCAAATAGAAGGACTGTTGGGACGGAATTATCTTTCAAGTTGGACGGAATTAAATTTTCTATCCGCAATAAAAAAAAGGTAGGTACCTATTACAGTCCTTCCAACGGATCTAGGCATTCGTGAAGCTAGCCGTTTGTCTGCGCAGAACACAATTTTGTATGAAAAAGCGTTCACTCGGCAGACAAACGGCTCTAACTTCACGAATGCCTAGATCCGTTGGGCGAACTGTAGGTACATACGTTTGGAGACATTCATCCTTCGAAGGGCTATTAAGTGCCTATCTATCTAGGTTTGGTATCTACTGAACAGACAACAACTAGGGTAGGTACATTTACAGTAGAATAGTTGTTACCTACTTACCTACCATCGAAATAAGACTTTTCCCTATTCCGTGCTACCTACCTACTAAACCTTAAGTTACCTACCTAGGTCTACATTTACATTCAACACTATTATTGGGAAGGCTACATACCTACTTAAACCTACCTAATGATCAGTTTATTTTGATTATACCTATGTATATGTGGTTTTTATGAAGACTAGTACCAATGTAGGAAGTTAAGTAGGTATTGTCTCCTGACATAGGCTAGATAGGTACAAGTAGACCTAGCTTCAGGTAAAATTAGAGTCTGGGTTTCATCTACCTACTTTTTTAATAAATTGTATCAATACTATCACATTCTATTATTACCTACCAATCACATAGATCTAAGTAATGATAAGTAGAATGATAGAAGGTACCTACTTAAGTAAATTTTACCTTCTTCAGTCTTTACATTTTCGTTATTAGGTTTTTGGTTAGGCTATACCTAATTTAAATTGCATGACCTTAAGCTACATACCTACATAATCCATGGTGCTGCGGCAGCACTGCTGTATAGTATGTATTTAGGTGTAGGTAGGTAGGTAGGTACTGCTTAGACTTCCTTAAAAGTCGAGCGAGACCAGGGCACGAATGAAGTAAAGATATTTATTGGGTTAAAGTGAGCTGATAAGCTTAATCTGTGACGATTAGGTAGGTACATTATTTAGGTATGTAAAGATTACATTCCAAACAAAGATAATTAGGTAGGTACTTAATCCAAATACTAACTGTTTATTATTGAGCATGAAGGAAGGCCTTGTTTCTCAGGAGCCAATTGAGATTGTAGGTACCTACAGCCTTATTATCATAGGTAGGTATCACCTCTATAATAGCTACTGCAGGCATATTACTGAAGAAAGAAAGCCAGCCTAGCTAAGCTAGAAGTGCAGCTAAACGATTTTTTCAATTTAAAAATAGGTGGAAAATAAGGACGGAATTCTGTGAGTTTTCCATCTAATTTTTCCATCTAATTTTAATTTTTGTGTAGTAGGTAAGTACCTACGTACCTATCATTACCTAGGTAGGTACATTATTTAGGTATGGAAAGATAAGGTACAATCCAAACAAAGATAATTAGGTAACTGTTTATTATTGAGCATGAAGGAAGGCCTTGTTTCTCAGGAGCCAATTGAGATTGTAGGTACAGCCTTATTATCATAGGTAGGTATCACCTCTATAATAGCTACTGCAGGCATATTACTGAAGAAAGAAAGTCAGCCTAGCTAAGCTAGAAGTGCAGCTAAACTATTTTTTTCTATTTAAAAATAGGTGGAAAATAAGGACGGAATTCTGTGAGTTTTCCATCTAATTTTTCCATCTAATTTGAATTTTTGTGTGGTAGGTAGGTACCTTACTTACATAGTCAACTTATTACCTATAGTTCAACTAACTCGGTCTATTGTCTGAGGAGTTCCATGGAACAGCTCCTGACTCCATCGTCAGATCAGCGGACTGTCACCATATTTCTGCATTGTTACCAAAGACTCGAGTGTAGGTCCTACAAAAATTCAGGTCAATCGAACTCCGAAAAGTGGGTCAAATTCAGTTTGCAATATTTGTCTCGGACAAACAAACACATACCTACAAGCATTCCTAGTAGGTACCTAGGTAATAGACAAATCTAAATAATATTTACAATAGGTTTTGTAGAAATATGCTTGCTCAAATCAAAAGTGATCTTGGTAGGTAGGTAGGTATACCTATTACCCACGCTTGAAGCCATTATTACAGCTGTAAATAAGTGCGCATAATTGTCTACAAAATACCTACCTAGGTAGTACCTCAATACTTCTATCTTTTATGTTCTATGATAAATAGAACAAAACTAAATTTAAAAAATGGGTGGAAATTATAGACGGAATTCTGTGTGTTTTCCAACTAATTTTTCCATCTTAATTTTATTTTTTGTCGTTGAGGTAGGACAGAGGGCGCAAGAAAGCCAGTGCTGCCAACTTTGAAATCTGGATAATTTTTGCCACATTTTTTACTCTGGCGTTTTGTATGACCATGTTAAATGAATTTTTGAATGTTTGTTTGTTTGAAATGAATAGGCTCCGAAACTACTGGACCGATTTGAAAAATTCTTCCACCAATAGAATCCCACATTATCCCCGATGAACATAGGCTATTATGTTATCCCGGAGAAGTGAAGTGTTCCCGAGGGATCGCGGGTAACACCGCGTGATTAGTGATAAATAAACCAGAAAACAAGTACCTACCTATTACAATAAAAAAATCAAAAACTCGACTGTAAGATATAATTATAAGTAGGTACATGTTCATTCTTGCCAAGAATGTCAACTTTTAATATTTTGCAATACGTAAAACCATTTTCATGCATTCAATGCCAATTTGTTTAACAAAACTAAGATTAAAACATAATTATGACTTGGATAAATAGGTGTATTTTTGTAGGATGTGTAATTTTACGCATAAATTTTTTTCTCATAATCTAACGTTGCATACCGCCGTTTTGCATTACTTTCTTGTGGGTATTTAAACACATGAGCATGGGCAACACTGCCCACGCGTTGGTTGATTTCGTTCGTTCAAATTAGTACTATTTCAAGTTTCAACGTGTTGGTTTGATTGAGGGCGAGACGTGTGTGATTCCTAAAAGAACAGGTAAGTTCCCTCACAGATAGCTGTTTACAGGCGCATTTACCGCTTTTTCGTACAATTTTGTGTTCTGTTGAAAGAATTTTAGGTACTTCCTACTTACTTAGTATAATGGGTAAGGTACTACTAGTCTGTAGGTTATATTTGTATAACCACAATTATATATTCAATTCAATTCAAATCGTCTAAGTGCTTCTTTTCTTGTTAGTTGTAAGATCTTAAAATATAGGTACCTACTAATATTTTAAGATCTTACAACTAGCAAGAAGCAATTAGAACATTCTATCAGCTCAATTGGCATTTCCTTCTACAATAGGATGGAATTATTTTCCGTCAAAAAATTCCATCCTTTTGTAGAAGGAAATGCCAATTGAGCTGATAGAATGTTATAATGATTTCATATTTCAGGTTAAAAATCTTTGCATGGGGATGGAGTTCCCAGCAGTAAACTCCAAGCAGTGCTCAAGAAACTTGGAGCATCACATGACATAGTAAAATGTTTTATTGGTAAGCAGCATACCTGAAAGTTTGTTTGAGGATGTTAGTATTTCAATCACGCCTAAACCAGTGAACAAATTTGGATGAAACTTGGAATAGATGCAGGTAGTGACCTGGAATAGCATATGTATGGAGAGCACTATTCCTCCCACACGTGTGTACCTAGTGGGTTGAGTGCTGTACTGGGTGGATAGTATGTGAGTAGATGTTTGCATTATTGTTTCAGATAATGGATATTCTAGCGTTGAGGAACTGAAAATTATCACAGATTATGACTTAGAGCTTGATACCACCGTTGCTAATAAAAAAAAAAATTAAACAGGAAAAAACTAAAGCAAAGGACGACCAACTGGAGCTCTGTACACACAGCTATGCTTGCTGCGAAAAAAGCTGTTGGAAAGAGATGCTTTAGCTAAGTTGCGTTCCAGCAGTACCTCAGCGCTATCGACACCGCAACAGAGTACACCATAACCAGGGCGCCCTGCCACCGGACTTTGGCTGACGATATCACAAGCGAATATTCTCCCACAGGTATTTATGTTTTATAACTAATTTTGAAACATTTTTGTTTTTTTGCAAATAAATGCAGTAACTATTCTTAATAGTTTGTTCTGTTCTGTCAATTCGTGTTTCATTGGTTATATTTAAATGAAATTTTTCAGAACCTGATCAGAATTTAAAAAATCAAGTCAGTAATTTGCGAAGCCGTGTACCGTCCCATGTATCTGCTGAACTCCTTCAAGAATGGACAGAAACCCATGAGTTTCGCATGAAAGAGTTTTAGGAAACAGAAGGAACCCTGTGGGATTATTTCAAATTATACAAAGGCCTTACAGTTCCAAATGTTGGGCCGGTTCTAGTGAGTATTAAAAACCGCTCATCTAAAATGATTTTAGCCTTTGTAGTAAAATGCCTAACAGTCTATGTCTAAAAAGTAATATGCCTGATAAGTTGATTTTATTAATCTCATATTGCCTAAGACGCAAAACGAATGAGTGGCAATAAACTAGAAATATATACTCTATAATAATAAACTCAGTTTAACTAAGTTGTACAGTGTCTAAAACGCAATTATTTGCCTTTATAGCCAAAATCCCGGCTTGGCTTTGGAACGGTTTAACAGGAGTTGAGGGTTAAAAAGGCTTAAAACCGGTAGGGGTTGGCTCTCTGATTATTTATCTAACACTCATAACACACGGCCCAACCAATATGTCCAAAATTGTATATAATCAAATGCAACATGTTTTATTTCAGATAAAAAAAAGACTTCCAATTAATATACATACGTTGTATAAAGATTTGGATCCACTGAGCAAACAGCAAGATTTCGCCCTTTCAAAAAAGACAAATCTCAAAGAGTTGGCGAGGCAAGCTCTGAGTAAATTGACTGCGCAAGGACAAAAAGAAACAATTTCAGTATTTCTTTCTCTTACTGAAAGTAAGTGCCGTCAATTTAATACTGTATTAATTTAGTAGTTTGGTGTAATATTTAATTTAGTAGTTGGGTGGCTAAGCGAGTATAGTTGTATTAAGGGCGAGGGTGACATGTTCAAAATTACTAGTGATTGTCCGCGTTGCCATCCTCGTGTTACAGTTTTTATAATGCTAATGCTTAATAATATATTATTATCATAAAGCTTGGAAATCGTATTTGCGACCCTTCAATGTTACTAGACAATGTAACTAGACTTAAACTTATATGAAAGCTTAGTTAAATTCATTGTTTTTATTTTTTTTAGATGAAAGTATAACAGACCAAACTACCGGATTGCTCTTGTCACTGCCTTTTCCTGTTCCCTGGAGTCTACCAAGTAAATAGATATTTGAAGCCGACAAAAAGTAACGTACTGGATTCATTTCTTTTTAAAGTCGATACTGAAGCTGACGTTCAAGACGGAATCGTACAAGGTTGTACGATACGTATCTTACTAGGCCGATCCTACAAACATATTTTTTAAAGTTATTTTGCGGGGTAGACCCACGCCTCGCAACACAAGTTTTTGCTGGCGTTGTCACACAGTGCCCCTGTGACTAGGTCGTGGTAATTAATTATAGCAGGTGACAACCACCCTTAATATAGGATCTGTTTTTAGTGATCGGGCGAGTAAGTACCTAACTATTTAATTAGGGCTGGTAGGATACACATGCGTGTAGGTACATCAACGTACCTTAATAACACAAACAGTAAGTGTTGTATTATACTTTTATTCTTACTACAGCTCAAGCGGCTGGATATGTGAGGTGTCGTTGAATTTGTCAGAATTGTGGTAGTGGCATAGGCTATAAGTATATTTATAATTTGCGTGTTTCAGACCTATTCTTAGGTATTCGATCATGATTTAGAAACTATTATTATACAATTCTATGAACGTATTATCGTAGTTTATTGTTCCTTAGGTTTTGTACACGTATTATTATTAAACTGATAGTAGTAATAAGTATAATAAGACTAAAACTCATTTGTTAATCTTATCCTGTCCATCCAAAGGTTACCTGGAAGAGATCGCTTTTAGCGATAAGGTCGCCCATTGTACCATATTTTTACATGTTTGTTTTTAATTTATGTTATTTTTCTGGTGTACAATAAAGCTATATTCTATTCTATTCTAAAATAATGTGTCTAAATTATCCTCTCACGGCTGGTGTACATTTCGATTCAAACTTAATGGCGGCTCAGAAGTTGGCTGCGAGCGTAGTATACTTAAAATTGCGTTTTGTGCAGCATTCTCTGTTAACTTCCGAGCCGCCATTAAGTTTGAATCGAATTTTAAGTGAGTGTAGGCTTATTTCTTCTACAGTTTCCAACGAACACCCTGTCTGACTCTGAACTGTTAAGAACATTTTTCTACTCTATTAACAACCCCAAGAAAATACATCAAATATTTTTTCTCATTAAGAAAACTATATTCATTTATTTTATATAAACCCAAAAAATACTAATTTCTCACATTTTTATCACGCCCGCCGGAAATTTATTGAACTTAGTTCCAATAAAAAGTTGCTAAGATCACAGGTAATAGTGTTTTGCGTAGTTGGACAGGGTTTTTGCTGCATACTGTCCGTTTACAATTTTTATTAATGACCGATGGTTTTTGAGCATCTAGAAGTCTAAAACTTCTTGTTCGGTATTTGATCGTTATATCATTATCAATTATGTTGTTTATTGTTTCTTAGGTTTTGTAAATGTATTAGATATTATTATAAATTAATAAAAAAAATATTATTCAATAATTTTAATGTGTTTTACTAATCTTTGAATTATTTTATTTCAGATGGTTTTACAGTCTCAAAACTCGGAGAGAACCTTCAAGTAGCCTGAATTACCTATTTATGACGAGGATAAACTCAAAAAGTTCTCTTACCTGGTATCTTATAAGATGTAGGAAAAGTACAGTGAGTATGCTAGCATTTTTTTTCTAACGAAGATGGTTTCATCGTCTTTCTGATGCTTAAATTACCTACTTACCAACGGAGATTATAAATGAACTTTCAGATCTTCCACAGAAGGTTTTACCAAGAGTTTCCATTCCATGCTTGAATTACTGACAACGGCGGAGGAAAATAAGGTAAAGAACTAGCATTTTTTTTCCATATCAGATGGTTTCACTGCCCTATATTCAGAGATTTTCCTCCCATCATCGTTCGAATTACCTACTTGTAACGGAGGAAAATAATACTTGATCTATTTTTCCACCGTAATAGGTAGGTAATTCAGGCATCGGAAGGTAAAAATCTGAACTCCAGACGGTAAAGCCATCTGAGATAGAAGGAAAATGCTGGTTTACCCGCCTTATTGTTCCTCCGTAGTAAGAAGGTAATTCAGGCATCGGAAGGTAAATCTCTGAACTTCAGACGGTAAAACCATCTGAGGTGGAAGGAAAATGCTGGTTTACCCACCGTATTGTTCCTCCGTAGTAGGTAGGTAATTCAGGCATCGGAAGGTAAATCTCTGAACTCCAGACGGTAAAGCCATCTGAGATAGAAGGAAAATGCTGGTTTACCCGCCTTATTGTTCCTCCGTAGTAAGAAGGTAATTCAGGCATCGGAAGGTAAATCTCTGAACTTCAGACGGTAAAACCATCTGAGGTGGAAGGAAAATGCTGGTTTACCCACCGTATTGTTCCTCCGTAGTAGGTAGGTAATTCAGGCATCGGAAGGTAAATCTCTGAACTTCAGACGGTAAAACCATCTGAGGTGGAAGGAAAATACTGGTTTACCCACCGTATTGTTCCTCCGTAGTAGGTAGGTAATTCAGGCATCGGAAGGTAAATCCCTGAACTTCAGACGGTAAAACCATCTGAGGTGGAAGGAAAATGCTGGTTTACCCACCGTATTGTTCCCACGTAGTAGGTAGGAAATTCAGGAATAGGAAGGTAAATCCCCGAACTTCAGAAGGTAAACCCATCTGAGGTAGAAGGAAAATGCTGGTTTACCAACCGTATTGTTCCGTCGTAGTTGGTAGGAAATTCAGGCATAGGAAGGTAAATCCCTGAACTTCAGACGGTAAAACCATCTGAGCTGGCAGGAAAATGCTGGTTTACCCACCGTTTTGTTCCCACGTAGTAGGTAGGTAATTCAGGTAACGGAAGGTAAATCCCCGAACTTCAGAAGGTAAACCCATCTGAGGTAGAAGGAAAATGCTGGTTTACCCACCGTTTTGTTCCCACGTAGTAGGTAGGTAATTCAGGTAACGGAAGGTAAATCCCCGAACTTCAGAAGGTAAACCCATCTGAGGTAGAAGGAAAATGCTGGTTTACCCACCGTATTGTTCCGTCGTAGTTGGTAGGAAATTCAGGCATAGGAAGGTAAATCCCTGAACTTCAGACGGTAATACCATCTGAGGTGGCAGGAAAATGCTGGTTTACCCACCGTTTTGTTCCCACGTAGTAGGTAGGTAATTCAGGTAACGGAAGGTAAATTAATCAACATCCTTCCTTGAAAGTCCACCTGATTTGGTAGATATAAATTATTGGGTACCTTACAAAATTTACCTTCTAGTTTGACTTAGAAGGAAAAAAATTAGCAGGTAATTATTACGGATGGAAAATAGATTTTTATTTACCTTCCAAACTGTTACTTATATACCCTCCGTATTGACTCACAGGGAAAAAGCAGAAGGTAATTATTATTGGATGGAAAAAATACTTTTGGTTTACCTTCCAAACTGTTACCCTCCGATAAATTCCCCCCGTATTGACTCAGTGGGAAAAAAATGAGAAGGAATGTTATTCAATGGGAATTTCCTTCAAATTCGGAAGGTTGACATAGAAATAAAGAATCAGAAGGAAATAAGGGACGGTACTTTTTTCCTTCAAAACTGGGAGGAAATATTCCCACTGAGTCAGTTGCGACGGTTTATCCTTCTATTTTTGGACCATTATTTTTCTCAGTGTAGGGCGGCTATAGTCCGAGTAGGAATTGATTCTTTTACCCGTGGCAAACACTCTACTTTTCATTTAGAATATGAGGAAATTTTTAATATTCGATTCAAATCTTAGCTCAAAAGTCCGTCACAGATACATACATTACAGATTTTACTATCCCGCCAATTTGTGTTGACTTTTTAAATTTTAAATATGGAACTCGCGCTAACTTCACACTGGCTGGTTAGAAAATCATGCATGACATTTTTTAAATTCGTTTTTTTTACATAAAACTCTTCACAGCTGACAGCAGTTCTATTTTTAAAGTCAACTCATACAAATTCATCCCGACTAGGGCCGGAATGAATTTGTATGAGTTTTTCCCTCCCTATGAAAGGAAAGCAGCATTTTCCAACCATTTTTTAATCAAATCAAAACAGCACTACTTTCCGAGTATGAGAAATGAAAAAGTTGTTCCATAGGATGATAGTAATACAGTCCTGAGAGGTTACCGGTGTTTATTATTTTATCTTGAAATAAAGAAACAAATAAACCGGGCAAGTGCGAGTTGGACTCGCGCTCGTAGGGTTCTGTACCATTTACATTATAAAAACGGCAAAAAAAATCACGTTTGTAAGGGAGCCCTCATAAATATTTATTGTATTAAATTTTTTTACTAACGACGGAGACGACGGGAGACGACGCCGCGGACGACCAAGGAAGCGCTGGAGAGACGACCTCGACTCCTTCGATAGTGGGTGGTGGGAGCTATCGAAGGAGAGAGATGGTTGGAAGGAATTGGGGGAGACCTTTGCCCAGCAGTGGGACAGTATAGGTTGAAAAAAAAATATATTTTTTTTAGTATTTGTTGATAGAGCGGCAACAGGAATACATCGTGTGAAAATTGTAACCGTCTAACTATCACGGTTCATGAGATACAGCCTGGTGACAGACGGACAGACAGACAGGCGGACAGCGGATCCTCAGTAATAGGGTCCCGTTTTACCCTTTGGGTACGGAACCCTAAAAACTATTGTAGGTAGTTTAGGGACATCATCACCTAAACAAATTAACATGAAAAACACCCACAACCTCTCACAAACTTGGATAGGTATATTGTATACATTGTCACTAAAAATGATATTAATAAATGAAAAGTCTTATCAAAATTTTCGATTCCGATGGTATTCGAACCCGCGACGATCAGACGATACTAAAGCCGGAGTGCCTTCAACCGCTCGGCCACGGAACCACTGACGTCGTATTCGAAATTTTTGATAAGCTCATATTTATCGGTTATGCACCGGTTACCTTTGTAGATTAAAGTAAGCTTACCCATTTTTAGCAAAGTTAGTATAGATCCTGCACATTTTCTCAATGTACTTGTATACTTCCGAAGTCTCTGTAACGGTCATGTTGTAACTGCTGCCGTCAAATAAATACGGCAGATCGTCACTATGAGTTGACTTCTGTATCCCAAGCTTTGCACCTTCTTTAGAGTAGAAGTTTCTTGTAGAGTAAATTCCGAAGATATAAAAGTAAATGTCTTTATTCACATTAGAGTATCGCTCAGCGAAATTATTGATGTCATTGAGGAAGTGGGAGTATGTGACATGCTCAATAAATCCTTTGATTGAAGAGAGTATAGTGCCATTTGTAATGTACCTATTCCGAATGCGTTCTGCTAGCTCCAAAACTTTCGCAGGACTTCTGTTATGTGATATCTTTACTGGTACATAGAGCTGTTTAAACTGAGGATAGTAATTCAGTATTTTGTCTAAAACTAGAGTTGTACTTAGTGTACCTTCACTCTGTGTATGACCAGTCATGAAACTCACTTTATTCGCTCTTCCTTTACGAAGTAAAACCGCGGGATGTTCAGTCAGATATTGATTTTTACTAAACTTTTTTTCAACAATAGGAGTGAAGTAAACAGATTTCAGAACAGAATTGGATATTGGTTCTGATGTGAGGATGTCTGGTTGAGCATTCACAAGTTCCTTAGCTGGTACAGTTTGTAGAAAATCTATTAGTTCATTGGGGTCTGTAGTGTTTAGTCCTAGTTTTCTTCCAAGAGCAAATGCACGTTTTTTGTGTTCGAAAGTAATTGACCAATCACAGCAGACAGCGCCACTCATTGCTATTGCTTTATGGAAGAGGCCTTTTGCCGCTGGCGATAGAAGATGAAGCGTCACAGATACCGCACCAGCGCTCTGTCCAAATATCGTTACATTCTCTGGATCACCTCCAAACCTTCTGATATTCCTTTTCACCCATTGCATTGCTGCTACTTGGTCCTTCAACCCAGCATTACCTGATACTTCTTCTGTATCCGCTGAGAGAAATCCTAAGTTGTCGAGTCTGTAATTTATAGTAACAAGTACTATATTGTATTTCATCAGAAAGTCTGGTCCATAATAATTAGAGTTTCCTGAATCCGTGGAGAATAATCCTCCATGGATGAAAAGCATAACTGGAAAGGGTATATTTGGGTTAAGATTTGGGGAGTAAACATTAAGGAAAAGGCAGTCTTCGCTGCCTATGATTGTCTCACTGGTCACTGATTGGTGCTGGACACAAATGGAGCCGTGATCTCGAGCATCTCTGACTCCTCTCCATTGAAGAGGTGGGCGTGGAGCCTGAAAGCGGAACATTTTAGGGACATTATTATCATCACATTAATAATAAAACTATTATCATGTAATTGTGCCACTGGCGGTAGTCAAAGAGAATTTCAAATACAAGCATCAGCCTCATAATACGTTAGTACAGTTTCGACACCAGGTGTTCCTGTTTCTTGGTTATCAGAAACTACTCATATCATGATAACATCATCGCCCTAAACCGAAACAAGTATTTATTCAGCTGCGAAACACAAACATTGTCAAACATGCAATTTTTACCTCTCAGCCAAAGTCTCACTCGGTATGAAGGTTGCATTTATGCAAAAGTTGATGTATTTAATATTCTGAGAAGGTAACGTACTTTAAACCGCAGCGTTCCCAATGGTGGCTCAGCATAGGGAATTCCCTTAAAGCTATAGTAGTATCCTTTCCCTGTAGAGGGCATCAATATTTGACCTTCTAACTCCCCTTGCTCCACTCGCACTCTCACCAGCTCTACGCCATGACTGTAAATTTAAAAAAAGAATAATGGTTGAAAACAAAATGATCCCCATTGTATATAAGAATCTACCCTGGGGATAATTAGTCGTAAAAATGTTTACCACGTCACACGCCCCTAACCACATTAGTGAAGATTGTGTACATCGAAAAATCAATGTCAGTAGAGAAAGACGTTGTGCGACCACACTTAGCGTGGGAGTGTTCGAAGGGAATAATGACCTACCTTAAACCTCAGGCTTTCTACTAAGTAAGTAAGTTCGTATAAGTCAGTGGCCAACTCTGGTGACGGAGTTTTTAGGCCGCCTTAAGGCCTCCATCATGGCTTAACGACTTAAATAGCCGGGACCGACAATTTAACGTGCCCTCCGAAGCACGGAAGCGCTCAGATGAAAATGCCACTGGCGGTCACCCATCCACTAACAGACCGTTTTGAACGTTGCTTAACTTCGACGATCTATCAAGAACGACTAAGCAAGCACGACCACGAGCGCAGGCTTTCTACTGGAGGTGCTGCATACGGGATTTCTTCGAAGCTATAATTCGTTTGATTCCTGATTATTGTCTTCAATCGCTCGCCTTCCAATGTGCTTGTTCTTTGTTCCTTGTTCACTTGGACCAACTCTACATTTGCAAATCTAAAGTAAAAAAAACTCGCTCTCTGATTATATTCACCAAAAGATAAGCAGTTTCTGGTTACTGTCGCTATATCGAAAAGTGACCACATCTAAGGATTCTAGAGTTAACTTTCGAGTAAAACGTCATTTACAGAATACTAGCTCTTGCTCCGTTGTCTTTGAGACAGCAAGTATTTAGTAATAGAATGAAGGATCGTAGCGACCCGGAGAATTAAAATAATAAAAAATACTTACAGTACAAACAGCACACAAACTGCTATAATGCTGCTCATTGTGTTGAAATTCGGTTATTGGTTCTTTCAGTGCAAGCAAACGACGACAAGAACCTTGCAACAAAAATGTCTGAATTTATACCTCGAATATCCAATATTTGCTTATTTATTATGCAATTTATGCAATTTGCTTATGAGATGACGGAATATTATTGTTCATAAATTTTGAACCCAGACATGATATTTTTAATTTTATCTACCTACTAGCACCTGCGACCTGTTACCTGCGACTTCATACGCGTTAAACTCGAATCTCGCCTTGATTACGTGCATCGTCAGCAAGTCTGGACTCGCAACGATTGCGTCACACGTCGCCGTCATCAGAACCTGTTCCTAGGTTCCTCGATTACAAAGTCAATCGAACTTCCCATCAAAAAGTTGTTATGCAAACTTTGAAATCCATTTTCACCCCTTTCGAAAGTTATTTTGGAAAACCCTCAAGCACTTATTATTAACTTTTTGGTATACATACTAAATACATGCAGCGGCTACCAAAGTGATGCATATTGTATTGTGAATTTGTGATTAAATGCCATTTCATTCTGAGTCGCTGAAAAGCTGCATTTAATGAACTGGCTGGCTGATGCTTAGAGCCAGCCAGTTCATTAAATATTTGTATTTAACCAGACGGCTGAATATCATTCAGGCCGTTAGCTGAACGGCACCGTTTGATGAAATGGATGGGCGTTTAATTAAATGGCTGATTAAATCAGTTTCCTGTGACAAATATAGCATGACTGTAGATCTAAGCTATGCAGTTCCTGAGCACACTCTTCATAATGTATTCGATAAAATCAATAAACCAATGACTCTATGGCAGCTCAAGATAGCGGAGCTCAGAGAGAAGCAGAGACTCAATCAAAGTGTAGTTTTTTGCGACTCTCAATTTACTCTTTCACGTTGATAGATAGATACTGCGCTGAAGTTGGTGATTGTTGGTGTGAATGGAGTACTGTTATCATCTATGGAGATCATAACAGTACTCTATACTAGGACTTGCTCTTACCATTACTTGCGCTTTGTACAAAATGAGCACATACACCATGTTACCATGCATAAGCGATGAAGTCGAAATCCTTTTGGCTTTTCGTTTCGTTAGTTATCTGCCCTCTTCCCTTCTGTCAGAAACTGGCCGAGGTCATGCGTGCCAATCATTTATTAAACCATTTAAAGGAACTTTGAAAACAGACACTAGTATATTTTAAAACTCTGGTAAATCAATAACTATCGGTTCTATACGTAAAAAAAAATGGTTGTCTGTAAAGTCGGTTTACTGACGATAGTTGAACGTGATAACGTTTGTTCTTTTTTTTTTTTTTTTTTGACTTTTACTTTGACTTTGGCTTTGGCTTCGGCTTCGGCTTCGGCTTTGGCTTTGGCTTTGGCTTTGGCTTTGGCTTCGGCTTCGGCTTTGACTTTTGATCAGTTTACTGACGATAGTTGAACGTGACGACGTTTGTGCTACTTTGTCCCTCGTTCCGCGCTCTCGCTTGCACTTCAAGCCTTACATGGAACGCCTCAGAGCGAGGTAACGACGCATGACGTCATGTTTTTTCGTGCGTGCAGCCGGCTCCATCGAATTATAAGACGTTAACACGTCAAAAAATTATATTATTACTTAAACTTGCTCATTTTTTGTCCTTTAATTTTTTGTACTTAGGTGTACTCATTTTTATATAGTCCTCGGTTACGATGACTTACTTAGGCAATCCCCTGTTTGTCCAACTCGGGTCTCCTGCGATACAGGTTTACACTTCGTGCGGAGACCATCAGTAATTCAATGTAATCAAGTCTTTATTTTTGGTAAATAAAAATATTTGTTTTTGTAAATAACCTTATTTTATTTCCCAACATTTTGCTTCACCCTCAGAACATACGCTTCAAAATAGGTAACAATTTAAACAGTTAAAATGCAAGATAATAAAATAACACAGATGATAACAAATAGGTAACATAACAATAAAAAGTAAGTCTACTGTCGGTTCATAAAGTAAGTATTTTAAATTAGTAACCCCTTCCTTGAAACCAATCACAATTGGGCCAATGCATGTATTGTAGTTTTATATTATTATTGGTAAAAACGAGTCAAGACTATAATTTCTGTAATTGTTTTATAGTGCTGATCCACACTTGGTATTTCATTATGAAATGAAAAGTCTTATCAAAATTTTGGATTCCGACGGGATTCGAACCCGCATCGATCAGACGATCCTCCTAAAGCCGGAGTGCCTAACCGCTCGGCCACGAAATCCTACTTGTCGATGTCGGTGCTCAACCGAAAAATATGAGACTTATCGAAAATTTGGACATCGACAAGTAGGATTTCGTGGCCGAGCGGTTAGGCACTCCGGCTTTAGGAGGATCGTCTGATCGATGCGGGTTCGAATCCCGTCGGAATCCAAAATTTTGATAAGACTTTTCATTTCATAGTCAAGACTATCTAGTCTTGACTCATTTTTACCATCATCATAGCCCGATCGTTTCGTCACTCAGTAAATTTTTGTTTGACATATTCGTAGATGCTCTTCCAGAACGCCATCATATCAGCCTCAGGGTTTGTTCCCACTGTCAAGGTGTTTCCAATCTCCATATAGTTTCTCTTAGTGGTATCAAACTTTGGCCACACCGTTGCGATGCTGCCGTTTTTGGGAGTAGGATTCCTGTAAAACAAATCAAAATCAACTTCATCTCACGACTTTTCTTGATGGTTTAAGATCTTAGATAAAAGATGAAACAAATTTTATGAAGACCCCTACGAGAGTGATGGCAATAGTAGTCATATAGGTACGTAGTACATCCACTCATGTGAGTGGATGTGACTCTACGAGTATAGTACCTGTAGAGCTTGTTGACCATGTGTTCCTATAACACAAGCTCTATACACAGTTATTTTGTAATTACCAGAAAAAAATTACACATGATCTCGGTGTCTGTTACTGATCACATTTATGTAGTTAAAACTCAAAAAATGAGAAAAAAAAATTATAACCTCAAAAGGAGACGAGACGAGTCAGACCTGGATTTATGATAGCTACTGCGGTTTTACTGACTGGGGATGATACGAGAACATAGTTCGAATGAGAGTCTGTACGCAATTGTTGTCTGTAGTACTTATTTGTACAGTTTTCATAAAATTTTGTTCGGTTTTGGTTGACTACAATCCTCGATAACTTTGTGATAGTTAAATAAAAAAAAGTTCTGACCATGCCATTATAATTTTCTGCATCTGCTGCAACTGTCCTTAAATTTTTTTTGGTAGTCATAAAATAGCGGTGTATAGCTCTGCTTACTTTGGGGCTGCATGATGTTGCATTTGCATTATTTATGGCACCTTTTGTCTAATGCCTGCACGCAGAGTCGTTGACGGATACTTATATCCGTTCCTTATAATTGTATTCCTAATATTGATTACTAACAATTCCTTATATTGATTACTAACAAGATTTGAACCAAACATGCGTGATGTCAAGGCTTGTAACTCACCCGTATTTAGCAAAGTTTGTGATGAGAGTGCAGTGTCGGTCCACGAATTGCAGTTCAGTGCTGCCCTCTGTCAATAAGCTCATGTTTTGAAGGGCGTAGAATACATAGTTCAAATCGTCCATGTGTCCCACATTTCCTTCGAAACCATATTTTGCCGCTTGATTCCCGTACGTGTTCAAACCCGAGGACGTCGAAAACTTGTACAAATAATGGCTTCGTTTGGATGGTTTCAGTATTGTCATGAATCGAATAATGTCGTAAACAAAACTTTGATCACTTGTGAACGTAATAAACTGCTTCAGCGTATTCGCGTCGATAGGCTTATCTCCGAAATAATATTCATGAATCCTACGTGCGACTTCATAGTTCACATCAGGTGCGTTTCTGTAGAATATTTTTAATGGTGTCAACATTTCTGCGTATGTGTCGTAGATTTTCAAGTAAGAACTATTGAAAATGTCGACTACAGTGGATGTCTCATTACTTGTGTAGCCGAACATTACATCTACATCATTGTTAGTACCATTCTTCATTATTTCTATTACATCCTTTGATATAAATGTATTCTTACCAAAGTCTTTCTCAATGACAGGTACGAAGTTATAAAACTTTATTAAATTTGAAATTCTTTCCTCTGACGTTAAAACAGTGCAACTTGTGTTGTATAAATTATTTACCGGAACACTTTGGAGATGGTTCATTAGCTCAGTTGAGTTATGAGTGTTGATGCCGAGCTGTTTACCAAGAGCAAAGGCTCGTTCTACTGGTTTGTACTCTGTACCGAAGTCATTGAAGGGAACACCGCTCAAACCAATAGCTCGTTGAAATAATCCTTTTGACATTGGCGATACTATGTGATAGCCAACGGACGCGGAGCCCGCACTTTGGCCCATGATTGTTACTTTTTTGGGATTCCCTCCGAACTTTGCAATATTTTTTTTTACCCATTGCAAAGCGGCGACTTGGTCCTTCAATCCTGCATTTCCGGGACATTCTTTGGTGCCCATTGAAATAAAACCCAGAGCCTCGAGTCTGTAATTGAAAGTTACCAAGACGACACCGTGAGGCATAAGGAAGTCAGGTCCATACGTGGTGGAGTTTCCTGAGCCACTCTTGTAGCCACCCCCGTGTATATAAACTATGACTGCGAGTGGTTCGCTGGGAGTTAAGTTTGGCGTGTGCACGTTGATAAATAAGCAGTCCTCACTTCCTGGGTTGGGTATTTGTGTGAAAATATCGATTTGAGGACACGAAGCGCCGTCAGAAGTAGCGTCCCGTACTCCAGTCCAGTTTCGTGGGGGTTGTGGAGCCTGAATACATATTTTGTTTTATTAGAAAAAGTATTAAAGCTCATTGTATGATTAAAAGGGTGAAGTAATTATCTTATGATATTTTTCGATTTCGTGACGAATAAAAAATACCTAATGTTCATTGTACATAATTATCTAAAATTACTCTGCAAACAGCAGCGTTAGGGGTTCAAATTCCAATGTGCATCAAATTATTTAATTTTTTACTAACATCACTCCTTTGATGATACTTTATACACACACACTTTATCCATGCTAATTTTCAGCCTAATCTGTTCAGTGGTTTTGGCGTGAAAAGATAACAATCAGACAGATAGACACACAGACAGACAGAGCAACTTTTACAGTTATAATATAAAGTTGTCCGTCGCGGTGTTATCCGCGGTCCCTCGGGAAAACATCACTTTTCCGGGATAAAATATAGCCTATGTTCATCAGGGATAATGTAGGATTCTAATGGTGAAATAATTTTTCAAATCGGTGTAGTAGTTTCGGAGCCTATTCATTTAAAAAAAAATGCCACAACCTGTTCTAGTGTGTATACGCATTTTAACGCGAGTTATAGCGAAACCAGAGAGAATTCTAACATGCGGCGAGTTGCAATCTGTCACTTGTATGCTATGCTAACTTCAGCCTTTGACTACCCCCTCAGACATCTTCAAAGGCTCTTGATTGAATTCATCTAAGAGAATGTATGCCGTACCGTAGGGTTAGATTCGTGAATCTGTCTCTTTATCGATACAAAACATATCTATCTATAGCTGATGTTTCCAGCCCTCACCTGAACCTTAAAGGAGTGGATGCACAGTTGGCGAGTAATAGGAGTGAGTAGAGAAAGTAAACACGTTGTGCGACCACAGTTGTCTTAGCGTGGGATAAAGGGAATGATGACCTACCTTAAACCTCAGGTTTCCTACTGGAGGTGTTGCATACGGGATTCCTAGGAAGCTAGAGTAAGTTATATTCTTGATTATTGTCGTCGATTCCTTGCCTTCCAATTTGCCTTGTTCCAGATCCACTGAGACCAACTCTGCACTTGCAAATCTGAAGTTAAAAAAACTTTGTATTGTAGATTATTCACCAAGAAATAAAGCAGTGTGGACAAGCGCTACGATCAATCCCGAGGGCATTGAAAAATTATTATGGTTTATGGTAAAAATTATTGATGCCCTTAATATTTTTATTACTTACAGTTTAATTTTTTTTTAACTGCTCACGGTTCCAGATTGCCAAGCCGAAGTTGTAGGAGGCTTGGCAGAGGTTAGTGGTTGGTTGGGTGGTTTTGGGGTGAGTACTAGTTTTAAGAAACCTTTTTTTGAGAAAACAACCAGGACAAAACAAAGGTATTGACTAACATCTCAAAAATACCAATAACGGTGAACTCTACCACCTTGGAATATGTAGATAATACCTCAGTCACCTTATCTCATTTGACTCGTGTTCATCAAAAGAAATAGACAGACGAATAAAATCAACATGGAATAAGTACTGGGCCATGAAATAAATCTTTAAGAGTAACCTGCCTATAAAACTAAAAAGCAAGGCTTTGGAAAGTTGCCTAATTCCCTGTCTAACCTATGCATGCCAAACTTGGACATTAACGAAAAATAAACTTATTAAGGCTCTATTTAAATATCCCTTTTTGACAAGCACACAAACCATCTACGAAGAAACTAAAATATTCAATCTACAACAACTCTACCGTTTCACAACTTGCGTTCTAGTAAAAAAGATATTAATGAACAAAATACACACACAAATACAATTTACAAAAAGAAAATTTCGTCATAGCCTAAGAAATACCAATAAACTTGGGCTTAGAAAAGCTAGAACCAATTATGGTCAAAGAAATATAATGTGCGAGGGTGCACAAATGTTTATAATTTACCTGATGACATAAAATCCGCCGAATCACTACCTGTATTTAAAACTAAACTTAAGAAATTTATATATGTATAAAAAATATTCTCTAATGTATGGAATGAAACTTATTAAATTAACTATTAGTTATAAACTTAGTTTTTAAGCTCATTATAAGTGAACCCTGTTCTTTTATGAGTCAATAAATTTCTCTAACCATAATATATTAGACAGGCTTCGAATATGCCAGAGAGGCAAAGAAAGAAGTTTTCTCGGTATCAAACTCAAAGACCGAGTAAAGAACTCTGTAATCAGAGGAAAAACAAAAACCAAAGATGTGGTGAAAAAAGTAATGGGCTTAAAGTGGAAATGGGCAGGACACCTACAAAGACAAAAACCCAATAGATGGCCCCACATTGCTACAAACTGGTTCCCTCTAAACTTAAAAAGAAAAAAAAGAAGACCACTAAAAAGATGGTATGATGATATTATACAGATTGCCGGGAAAACATGGCCAAGAATGGCAAGAGATAGAGAGGGGAATGGTGGTCTCGGGAGGAGGCTTTCACCGCCACAGGCGGCCCATATTTAAATTAATATGCACATTTTTTTATCTATTTAATTCACTTTTTACTTAAGTGTGGAATTCAAAGTCACGCCTGAATCAATTCAATATTTTAAATAAGTGTTCGTTTTCTAATAGGTACTTATTTTTACAGAACTCTATCATATTAATAAATAATCAAAGATTAATAGAATATTACTTTATTGTACACCAAAAAGAAAGAAACGCAATAGTAACAAAAACAGTTCTTAATTAATGTGCAACAATGGGCGACCTTATCGCTGAAAGCGATTTCTTCCAGGTAACCTTTGGATGGATAGGATATAAAATTACATAGAAAGGACGGTGGCATACAAACATGCTCAATTTAATGCTATAACTAAGTATTATTTTAATTATTTATTATTATATTACTTACAGTGCGACCAGCACACACAGTGCTAGGAGGCTGTTCATTGTAGATATTGTTAATGGCCCTTTCAGTGGAATCAAACGACGACAAGAACCATTCAACAAAAATGTCTGAATTTATACTTCGATTCAATGTTTGGTTTAGTAATTTGCATACCTATTCAATAGCCGGATTATTATTTTACGTAATTAGGGTAAGTTTTCCTTAGGTTGACCAGTTATTTTAAAGAAAATTATTGATGAGAATTTTGGTACCTATTTAGCCTTTCTGTATTTAACCTGACCTATAGTTAGGCAGTTATACAAACCACCAAACTATAAAACTAGGATGTCCTGTGCCGTGAGTACCTATCAGAAAATATGATGAACAGATTCAGAACAAATATCTGCAAGTTTTCTAATATTATATTAATTAATATTTTTCTTATTGCATCATATATTTTACTATCTGAGGATAAGTCTGCGACCTCCTATTTTCAAGAAATTATGTAAAAAACAACGAAGGCCTTTACATGGGTCGATCTTGTACCTGTCTAGAACACAATTTGAATAAGTTCTAACAATGTTTGATATTTGCGTGAAGGGTCGGTGTGATTGTGGACTACAATTAAATGCCACGATTTCGAGAAGAGGTTGCGAGAACGGTTTTTTTCTAATAGAGGTTTAGTTAGATTCCTTTCTTTGTGGCGCAGAGCAATGAGAACGAAGGGCAGATACACTACAGAAGTTATTTTGTTATGAGTAATTGAATTCCATTACATTTGAGTCGCTGAAAGAGCTGCAAAAATATACCAGACAGTCAAAATATGCCTGAGAAATCTTCAAAGGACCTTGAATTCACTGAAAGGACCTGTCTTATGTATGTCCGCTAATAGCTCATTCGAACTTAATTAGGTAGGTACTTAGCAACAGTGAGATCTATAATGGTGCAGGCTAAACTAAATGACAACTATTGATTCCCGATCTGAACGTCATTTTCTTCATCGTCTGACGGGTCATTTTCCTTAGTGCGTATGAGAAATGTAGACTCAAAGCATTTAGTACGGAGACTGGGTATATGAAACATGTACAAGTGGCGCTTTTTCGGTTACCTGGATGCCTGATGTACCTAAAAAAGGAGACGGTGGAACCTAATTATGCAGTTCCTGAGTACATATTCTTCTTAATGTATCCGATAAAAAAACCGACAAACTAGCGACTCTACGGCAATGGTCAAAGTTTTGTAGCGGAGTTATCACAGCGTCGTTATTGGCGCCTTTCAATATACTCTATTATATCGAGTGGGGTATCAAAATAAAGGAAATTAAAAGGAGATTACAAAAATATATGAGTCATTATGAAATGAAGAGTCTTATCAAAATTTTGGATTCCGACGGGATTCGAACCCGCATCGATCAGACGATCCTCCTAAAGCCGGAGTGCCTAACCGCTCGGATATGAGACTTATCGAAAATTTGGACATCGACAAGTAGGATTTCGTGGCCGAGCGGTTAGGCACTCCGGCTTTAGGAGGATCGTCTGATCGATGCGGGTTCGAATCCCGTCGGAATCCAAAATTTTGATAAGACTTTTCATTTCATAATGAAATACCAAGTGTGAATCAGCACTATAAAACAATTACAGAAATTATATGAGTCATATTTTCAAACTTAGTTTTGAATAACAAATTGGCCATCAATGCATGCAAATGGTTTTACTTATTCATAGTTTAGGTACCCTACCTACGCAAAATCTCAAAAGTTGACTTTTTGTCGTTGGATTTTTGAATTTTTAAGTAATACATGGCTTTTGTTTCATTTGTGTTCATTTATGTGCCCTCTCCCCTTCTGTTACAAATTCGTCGAGGTCGTGCCAATGTAAATTTTATTAATAAACTATTTAGGGGTCCATACTTTACTTTACAGAGCTTACTTGAACTGCTAAAAAACCTTTTGCAAAATGTAATGCAGATAAAATTCGTGCAAAATATCTAAATCCATCTTTTCAAACCCAAAAAATCTGATTTCTGAATTTGTTTTGTAGCATACTTTTTAAAAAATTCCAGTAAATCAATACCTACATCTATCAAGTCTTTTTTACCTCTCACGTCTCACTGCTGGCCAAAGGTCTGCCTAAACTCTTCCATTGGTCTTCTGCCACGTTCCACCAATCTTCCTCAAAGGCATCGATATCATATCTATCGGTTCATCATCATCATTTCAGCCTGGTATCACCCACTGCTGGCCTCCCTTCTTTTATGCCAGTCTCCTCTATCTTGCGCCTCTCGCGTTCAAACGTTTCCTACGACCTTTACTATGTCGTCGACCCAACGTGCTCTCGGACGACCTCGATTCCGGTGGTCCGATCTTAGCCACCATTTGGTCAAAGATTTACTTCACCGGCCATCACCACGTCTAGCCAGGTGTCCTGCCCAACTCCACTTGAGATTTATCGCTCTTTCGCCGACGTCAGAGATCTTGGTACGACGGCGGATCTCAGTATTACTAACTCTATCTAAGAGAGTTATGCCGAGCATGGCTCGCTCCATGGCCCGTTGTGCCACTCGTATTCGGTGCACAGTCTCCTTAGTGAACGTCCATGTCTCGGCACCGTAAGTCAAAACTGGGAGGACGCACTGGTTATACAGACGGGTCTTCAGGCACTGTGGAATCTTTCTCGACCGGAAGACATCTTCGAGTTTGCCGAATGCTGCCCATCCAAGCTGGATTCGCCTGGAATCTATCGGTTGCCTACACATTATTTTATTTCCCAACATTTTGCGTATTACAACAACATGCGTTGTCATGGGCAGACTGTATATTTTGTATGGTTTATGCTGTCAATTACACAAACGGAATTCACCAGGAACGAATTCTACAGAACCCTCAGAGCATACGTACGTACGCTCGATCGCGTTCGAAAAATTTTCAGCTCAAACCTTTTTAAACACAGATGTCGAAACTGGATAGAACCAAATTGTTCAAATATTTGATTGCTATTCTTGGGTTATGATATTCACTACTGTAAATATCATAACCCATTGTATAAAAACGTGATAGGCACAAATAAGACGCCGTTTACACAATACCACTACGGCATACCATTACTGCCTCTTGCTTTCTCAAATTCAAGGGAGCGAGAGCTAATAATTTGACGACCTCTGTGGCACAGTGGGTGAAAGCCCGCTTGGGACGCAGAAGGTTGCGGGTTCGATCCCCGCCGCGGGATAAATGTTTGTATGATCTGCAAATATTTATCTCGGGTCTGGGTGTTTCTATGTATAGTATACTAGCTGCGCCCCGCGGTTTCACCCGCGTAAGTCCCGTTCCCGCGGGAATATCGGGATAAAAAGTAGCCTATGTGTTAATCCAGGGTATCACCTATCTACATACCAAATTTCAACCAAATCGGTCCAGCCGTTTTTGCGTGAAAGAGTAACAAACATCCATACATCCATACATCCATACTTACAAACTTTCGCCTTTATAATATTTATAGGATATGTATTTACAAACAAAAAGTATATAAGTAGTATATCAGTTATCTGGTTCCCATAGTACAAGCTTTGCTTAGTTTGGGGCTAGATGATGCTGTGTGAAATGTCCAGCATTATAAAAATATTAATATAAAAAATAAAAAAATAAAAAATATTAAATATAAATTAAAAAAAATAAAATTAATAATATTAAAAAAATTTTTAAATATTAAAATATTAATGTCCAGCATTATTATTTTATTATTTTTATTTTAAAACAAATAAATAAAACAGGACTGTATCCCCCAGGCACGGTAGACATTCTCTCTGATCATTTTTATATTCCAGATCCTTACATAATATTATGTGGCAAAAGGCAAGAATCAAGAAGGTATAGTGTAAAGGGCGTCTTATATAAATAATTAGGTAACATATTATTTAAGCGTTACTGTTAACGTTTTCCATACGATCTGTTTCGATTTTTTTACTTAAATACTTAATTTCATTAATAATATGAAAGTAATTCTATCTGTCTTTCTTTTTCTATGTCTGTTTGTTATCCTTTCACGCCCAAACCACTGAACAGATTAGGCTGAAAATTGGCATGGATGAAGATTGTATCCCAGGGAACGACATAGGCTTTACAACATACTCTTTATCCAGAAAAAATTAAAATATCCCGCGAGACCACGTCACATCGCGGGAGCGCAGTTATTATTATTATTACTAGCCCGCGTCGTCCCACTACAGGGCAAAGACCTCCCTATCCCCCTTCCAGCTTTCTCGGTCTTGTGCTATGGAGGACCAACTTTCCATAAATGAGTCCAGCTCGTCTCTCCACCTCAATCTAGGTCTGCCGCGACGTCGTCTTCCGCCATTGGGGGCCCATTCGGTTGTTAATTTGGCCCAAAGGTCATCCGACATGCGGCAGACGTGTCCGGCCCAGTCCCATTTTAATCTAGCGGGCTTCTGGCTCACGTCGACGATCTTCGTTTTGGAGCGCAGAATAGTGTTCCTTATCCTATCGGTAAGCTTCACTCCGAGGATGCTGCGCTCCATAGCCCTCTGACAAACCCCGAGTGCAGACCTCTGTTGAACTGTCAAAGACAATGTTTGTGCGCCATAGGTAAGAATAGGGAGAATGCATACGTCCATGGGCTTGCGTTTGAGGGAAAGTGGCAAGTCGCCCTTCATTAGGTTTTTCATTGCCCAATAACTCCTCCAGGCGTTTTCTGTGCATCTACTAACTTCTTTTTCCTGTCTCGCCTGGAAAGAGATTATTTGCCCAAGGTAAATGTAGTCATTGACGTATGCAATCTCCCCACCACCCACAGATATTTTATGCTTTCGGCTGTTGGTCATTAATTTGGTCTTTGACATGTTAATTTTCAATCCTACTTCGAGGCTCTCTTTTCTGAGGTCGTCGAGCATTTTGGCTAGTTCAGAAGCAGAGGATGAAAAGAGGACAATGTCGTCAGCGAAGCGCAAATTAGTAAGTCTTCTTTCTCCGACAACTATTCCTTTGTGGATTGGAAAGGTTGGTCCGATGGACTGGATTTTTATGGCTGCAGTGCAATTGTTATATATATTTCTTAAAAGTTGAATGTATGTAGTATCGATGTTTTGATTTTGTAATGCGGTAAATATGGAACTCTGAGTAACACTGTCAAAAGCTTTTGAATAATCTATGAACGCTAAGTTAATTGGTAGTTTAGGGTAAAGGCCCCAGTAGTCGGCCTCTTAGTGAGATTTTCAAATTCAAACTTCGATTACGAATAGCCCATAATAGTATGAATGAAACAAAAGAGTCTGTTGGAGAGATAATTTCATCTACTTTTCGAAAATATAATTATATACTAATTGTTATGATCGTTGCTAAATGTGTATATAAAAAATGAGTTTAAATGAAAAATGGCACTTTTCCCCAGTGCTCAGCCACAAAAATCGAGTTGTTCCGGTCAGATCCCCCTTCTTCTGATCCACCTTTCTTGATTATTATTAAAAATCCAGTAGTCAGCCTCTGCGATCCAGTAGTCGGCCATGTCAATTTTGAATACACCTATCCTATAATAATCACGGATTTAAGTTTATTTATTTAGGTTCTGGTTATTGATTCTTATTGAAGTCCTTACAACTTTGCCTACCTAATTTATTTATTTCTCTCTTCCAATATGACAAGGAAATTGATGGATTTAATAAATCACGCTTAAATCAATGAGCCGAATTTGATAAAAAGTCTAAAAACCAAAGTAGAAAAGCATATAGGTAGGTGTATTCAATATATTTTTCTAGAATTTGATTGATTATGAAGGTGAAGTGGTTGAGAGGCCACGGCGAAATCCTGCCTGTTCAGGAGGTTGGCTTAAATCTAGTTTGCCAGCGCAGTTAGTGTTGAATAAAAAAAACATCGGGTTAAATAGAATATAAGTAAGTTTATTTTCACGCAGACGCAAGTCAGGCCTAACTAATCACAAAAAACATAATGAGTACCAAGATAACATTTTCTACAAGATATAATTGGTAAGTAAGTAGTAGCTTAGAAGGTAGATATTTTTATAATCAAGAAAAAAAAAACACGCGAGGATCTAAAAATGCAATATAAAGCGATATCGAAACTAACAAAAATTTTTGAAAAAAAAAATTGAACCGACTTCACATAACACAAACAGACACTAAGATCCTTCTATGTACCTACACTAAAAAGAGAAAAATAAGAATATACACATACAATTATTATTTACAGTATTCAATTAATAATTTATTATGTTATATTTAATTTGAAGTCGGTGCCTATGCATTTACATCTTAGAAGAAATTACGAGTACAATAGAACTTGGGTGCATAATATAACTTGGGTATCGAGTAGTTAGAGTAGAATAGTTGGCACCGACTTCAAATATAAAATATAACATAATAAATTATTAATTGAATACTGTAAATAATAATTGTATGTGTATATTCTTATTTTTCTCTTTTTAGTGTAGGTACATAGAAGGATCTTAGTGTCTGTTTGTGTTATGTGAAGTCGGTTCAATTTTTTTTTTCAAAAATTTTTATTTTTCAATTTTTAGTGTAAATAAAGTGTAAGTGTAAATAATATAGTAGGTAAAGTTAGAAAGAAGTTAGAGTGAGAATGAGTTTTACGGGAAAACTATCAATCCCTCAGGAATAAAATTTATATGGGATAGCCTCGAGCGTATAAACATGTCAAACTATTCAATATTTGACTCAGATTATGTAGTAAGAATGAGGTTTTTTGAGTTTTACAGGAAAACTATCAATCCCTCAGGAAAAAAAAGTATGAGGACCACCTAGAGATGGATACCCTTTCAAGCACAAAAAAAGTTTTGGAAATCAGTCCACATTTTTCGGAAAGATCGGTGATTTTTTGAGTTTTACGGGAAAACTATCAATCCCTCAGGAGTAAAATTTTTATGGGACCACTATGGCAGCATATCCTTTCAAACAAAAAAATAATTTTGGAAATCGGTTTACAACTGACGGAGATATCGATGAACATACATAAAAAAAAAAAAAAAAAAAAAAAAAAACATACATACACCCGAACATAGAACCTCCTCCTTTTTTTGAAGTCGGTTAAAAATATGAGCTCACGTTACAACGGTTTCCTTATTTCTGTCCTATTTTGTTTTAAAAACTTGACGTAAAGTTATGTCATGCATAAACTAAAAAGTAGGTTTATTAATAATTTCAGGGCATAATTTGTATTTGATTATACGGGTTTTCATCACGTACCTTTGTCTTCATTACAAAATAATGTTTGAATCATTTAAAAACCAGTTTTATTTTAAATTCATTAATGAATAACATACGAACAGAAATTGGGATTTGTGGGAACCATTAATGTTAGTGTTTTCACACTTTTTACATTATCCAATCCGATAACGGTATCGGATCGGATACTGGGAAAACTCTCTCATACGGAACAATTATGTCTTGCATGGGATGCTACAGAGTTTATTTTGAGAGTTAGATTTTGCACACAGCTACCTCATAATTGTATATTGATGGTAATCATATCACAGACAACTAGGTAATGTGCAAAACCAATCCCAAAAGGGCACTCCTCATTCATTTACGATTATCAAAGGCCAATCATTTCGTCACTCAACTAAAATTCTATGCCGCCATATTCGTAGATGCTCTTCCAGAACGCCACCATATCAGCCTCAGGGTTTGTTCCCACTGTCAAGGTGTTTCCTATCTCCAAATAGCTTTTGTTGATGCTATCGAACTTTGGCCACACCGTTGCGATGCCGCCGTTTTTGGGAGTAGGATTCCTGTAAAACAAATAAAAATCAATTTCAACTCAAGACTTCCCTCGATGGTTTTAGATTGAAAGTAAATAAAAAAAAATAAGTATGAAGACCCGTGCGGCACATTACCTATATGGGCCTATAGCTACATAATAATGTGTCACAGCCAACTGGTTTAATCAGTCGTTCTATTAAACGCCTAGCCATTGTCATTGAATCAAACAGCTAGGCAAATGGCTTGGATCTATACGTTTTAGTACTTGCCTAGCCACGTTATTTCTTAGCTACTCGTAATAAATAAATTACATTATATTCTATTTCTGGCACATCGGCGCTCGCTTGCTCGCTCCATTCGCACGAATTTTTTCATAAGCCTAACATAACCTAAGCAAGTGATTTTGATGATAAGGTGATGCTGAATGTCTGTGCAAAACCATTAATTTGTTTCTATACTGCCAAGAGCAGATAAGAATAAAGCAAGAAATAAATTACATTTTAAAACTAAAAGAAAAACCGACTTCAATGCTCGACTCTCACACGGCGTGACTCAGAGAATCAATAAGCAATCGATAAAAATCGCAATAAGAAAAAGAAATCGAATCGACTGATAATGCTTAGGCTCCACCGGCGACTAAGGGCATTAATTACCAAAACTGCATACATTTTATGTCAAGTTTCGCGGCACGTGAGTTCCTGGCATTAATTAGTAAATCGTCAGTTTGACATAATGCATAAAGAGTCATAGGGTCGATTCACATCTGACCGAAGATCCGTCGCGTATTATCGGTCGCGGAACGCCAGAACTGACAAATGTATAGAAAAACACTCGACCGTTCACACTCGACGGACTAACGTATCATCGGTTGAGTGTGAACGGTCGAGTGTTTTTCTATACATTTGTCAGTTCTGGCGTTCCGCGACCGATAATACGCGACCGATATTCCGTTAGATATGAACCGACCCTTATCTGTCGATTAGATTTACAATGGCTAGGCGGGAAGGTTTTTAGAGTTTTACGGGAAAACTGTCAAACCCTCAGGAATAAAATTTATATGGGACCACCTCTGGAGTATACCCTTTCAAACAAAAAAATAATTTTGAAATCGGTCCACAATTGGCGGGTAATCGCGTAACATACAGGCGATTTGAGAACCTCCTCCTTTTTTTGAAGTCGGTTAAAAAAGAGGACAACTAAAAATCCTACATTTTATTTTTCCTACAAAATGTATCGTTTGCCTTGTATATTTATTTTCAGACAAAAAAATTATTACATTTTTTTAAGATGCGGCATTTAAAACTACATCCAACCTAAATTTTCACCCTTCTTTTTTAATAGCGATATTAGTACATGGCAAAACAACGTTTACCGCGGGTCAGCTACTTTTCATATAAAATACGAAGAAACTTTTCCCCCAACAACAAATGTAGCCGTGTTGGTGAATGGGGTTGTACTTCGACTTTTGACGATAACACGAGATCTTACCGACGAAGGAAAACATCGTGAGGAAACCCGCAGCTTAGTCAGCTCCAGGATGATTAAGCTGAGAGGATGATTTAGGTGCTGGGCAAGCCAATTCCATCTCAAACAATATCCCAAGCACTACAGCGTCCTGGAGGGTTAACATGAGCTCTTATTTCCTGGCAGTTTTCGAACTAAATGACAATTTTGCATAACCTGGTTCTTTCAGCAACGACGAGTTATCGTATCATGTTCTCTCACATGCACACTAGTACAGTCACTAATGTGCAAGCGAGAGAGCGTGATAGGCGCCACTTTTTCAGATTCGTGTCTTTATGTCAAAATTGCCATGCAGTTCAAAAACTGTCTGGAAATAGGAGTTCATGCTAAGGCACCTGTTAAGTGTAGGCAAAGGCTGCCTCCTGGCTGACGCTGCATCTAGTACAGATGTAAAGGCCTAAGTTTTTATAAAGATGTTAATAACTCACCCATATTTCGCAAAGTTTGTGATGAGAGTGCACACCTGGTCCACGAGTTGCAGTTCAGTGCTGCCCTCTGTCAACAAGGTTATGTTTTGAAGGCCGAAGAATATATAGTTCAAATCGTCCATGTGTCCCACATATCCATCGTAACCATATTTTGCCGCTTGATTCCCGTATAAGTTCAAACCCGAGGTCGCCGAAAACTTGAAAAAATAATGGCTGCGTTTGGATTGTTTCAGTATTGTCATGAATCGAATAATGTCGTAAACAAAAGTTTGATCACTTGTGAACGTAATAAACTGCTTCAGCGAATTCGCGTCGATAGGCGCATCTCCAAAATAATATTCATGAATCCTACGTGCGACTTCATAGTTCACATCAGGTGCGTTTTTGTAGAAAATTTTTAAAGGTGTCAACATTTCTGGGTATGTGTCGTAAATTTTCAAGTATGTTATTAAAACGTCGACTACAGTTGATGTCTCTTGACTTGTGTAGCCGAACATTAAATCTACATCATTATTAGCACCATTCTTCATTATTTCTACGACATCCTTTGATATGAAAGTACTTTCACCAAAGTCTTCCTCAATGACGGGTACGAAGTAGTAAAGCTTTATTATATTGGACAGAATTTCCTCCGACGTTAAAACAGCGCAACTTGTGTTGTATAAATAATCGACCGGAACATTTTGGAGATGGTTCAGCAGCTCAGTTGTGTTTTTAGTGTTGATGCCATGCTGTTTAGCAAGAACAATGCCTCGATCCTTTGATTTGTACGTTGAAATGAATTCAGAGGAGGGAACACCGCTCAAACCAATAGCTCTTTGAAATAATCCTTTTGACATTGGCGATGCTATGTGATAGCCAACGGACGCGGAGCCCGCACTTTGGCCCATGATTGTTACTTTTTTGGGATCCCCTCCGAACTTTGCAATATTTTTGTTAATCCATTGCAAAGCGGCGACTTGGTCCTTCAATCCTGCATTTCCGGGACATTCTTTAGTGCCCAATGTAAGAAAACCCAGAACCTCGAGTCTGTAATTTAAAGTGGCCAAGATGACACCGAGAGGCATAAGGAAGTCAGGTCCATACGTGGTGGAGTTTCCTGAGCCACTCTTAAAGCTACCCCCGTGTATATAAACTATGACTGGGAGTGGTTCGCAGGGTGTTAAGTCTGGCGTGTACACGTTGAGAAATAAGCAGTCCTCGCTTCCTTTGTTGGCCATCTGAGTTAAAACATCTATTTGAGGACACGAAGCGCCGTGAGAAGTGGCATCCCGTACTCCAGTCCAGCTGCGTGGGGGTTGTGGAGCCTGGATTATTAAAAAAAGTATAAGTAAGAATTTATAGTTATTATCATCAAAGAGTTTCGAGGGTTGTGGGTTTAATCCCGCCGTGCATCTATTGATTTTTATTTGTTTTTATATTTAAACGTATTTTAATGCGAGCTCTAAACGAAATGGCAAAACCAGATAGATTTCTAACAAGTGGTGAGCTTGCGATCTGTCACTTGTATGCTATGCTAACTTCTGCCTCTGACTACCCCCTCAGACATCGTCGAGGAGTCTTGAGTACATTTATCTGAGAGAATATCTACCGTGCCGCAGGGTTACATTCGTGAACCTGTCTCTATAAGGATACAAAACATATCTATCTATCTACGACTTCTACCAGACATTTTCAGCCCTCACCTGAACCTGAAAGGAGTGGATGCACAGTTGGCGAGTAATAGGAGTCAGTAGAGAAAGAAAACACATTGTGCGACCACACTTAGCGTGGGATAAAGGGAATGATGACCTACCTTAAACCTGAGGCATCCTACTGGAGGTTCTGCATACGGGATTCCTTTGAAGCTATAGTATGTGTGATTCCTGATTATTGTCGTCATTTTCTCGCCTTTCAATGCGCCTTGTTCCACGATCACTTGGACCAACTCTGCACTAGCAAATCTGAAGTAAAAAATTCTTACACTGTAAGTATACCATGAGATAAAATAGCGACCGTATCGAAGGATTGAAGAGTTAACTCCCGAGTAATTTCCTGTCTTAGGATTCAAGTGTACCCAAGACTATGCTAAAGTTTAAATCAAAATTAGCAACCAGACTAGAAAACCTATTTTATGACAATGATAACCCAAATTACTTGTACAATAAATTTTTTAATGAATTTACCTACCAAATTAAATCAATATATACATCTAAATCGATTATGGTTACTGAAGGTTCAAACTTTTGTGAGTGGGCAACAGCGGGGATCCATAAAAGCAGACAAAAATTGTATGAACTTTATAGCGAAAAACAATATAATTTTAGTGAAGAGTTTATGGAAAGAGTTAGAAGATATTCAAAAGTTTTCAAAAATGTGTGTCGCACAGCTAAATCACTGCATATAGGCAATAAAATTAAAAATAGTCAAAATAAAATAAAAGCTACTTGGAATATTATTAATAGTGAGACTGGAAATGTTAAGGTTCATAATAATCCCTACAAACTTAAAATTGGTGATTCCATCGTAAACCAAGACGATGCCGTAGCCAAGGCATTCGAAACTTTTTTTACTGACATTCCAGTCTCTACTACAAAATGTTTGAACTCTTCCCACATAATCGCAGAGTCATTTCTAAAAGATAACATACCTGAATGTAACATCAAATTCTCCTTCGATTATGTGGATTATAAAGACATCATCAAAGCTTTCAATCTCATTAATGTAAAAAAAACCACAGACCTCTGGGGAATTTCCGTTAGCGTCGTAAAACCATTGATTAACATCATTGCACCTGAACTAGCTCTCATATTTAACAAATGTATTGATAGTGGTGTGTTTCCTGATCTGATGAAATATAGTAAAATATCGCCTCTTTTTAACTCTGACCCTAGCAATTTTCGACCAATATCAGTTTTACCAACTTTTAGTAAAATCTTTGAGAAACTTATACTTATTCAATTACAAAGACATTTTAATATTAAGAGTGTGCAGGAGCGATTTAAGCAATTTTGTTGTTCGAAATCGTTATTTATCTCAGAATCTGTGAAAGCTACAACCTTCATATTTAGGTAAATGATACTTCATTGTTTTATCTTGGATTTCGTGTTTTAAAAACACGATTGGTGAAAGTTTTCTCGATAAAATATTTTTTTGAAAAACACATGTTTTGCACACTATTTGCTATTTATCTCAGGAACAGCACACGTTTTTTGGTGGGTTTTTGTTTTGTCAAGAAACCTATAAGTATTTCTTTAGTTTTGTCTTTTAATTTTTCGATTGGTTGTTTAGATAACTTGTTATTAGCTAAAACGTGTTTTAGCGCCATAAATAACTTTGCGTATCCATAGCTCTGTACTCCTCACACGCCGAACAAATCACACTCGCTGTCCCGTTTACAAAATGGCGGCGTATGGCACACTCTTAACAACTTACTTGACAGCAAACAATTTGGATTTACAAGGGGACGATCAACAACTGATGCCGGTGTTGATCTAATATCTCATATTTTTAATTCTTGGGAAGACTCTCATGATGCGCTTGGTATTTTTTGTGATTTATCTAAAGCATTTGATTGTGTACATCATGAAACATTAATTAGGAAACTCTACCACTATGGTGTTAGGGGTGTTGCTCTCAACCTTTTCACTTCCTACTTAAGTGACAGAATACAAAGAGTTGACGTAAATGGGAAGCGTTCTCCGGGGTCAGTGGAGACAATGGGTGTACCACAAGGATCAATATTAGGTCCATTCCTTTTTTTTATTTACATTAATGACCTACCAAAACTTGTAAAAGACAACCACGAGATTGTCCTGTTTGCAGATGACACTTCACTTATATTTAAGTTGAAACGTAAACAGGTTAACTTTGACGAAGTGAACAATGCAATCTCTAAGGTTGTAAATTGGTTCAATGTTAATAATTTATTATTAAACGAGAAGAAAACTAAATGTATTCGCTTCATACTACCAAATGTAAAACCAATAAAAACCAATGTAACAATAAAAAATGAACAGATAGATCTTGTGGAAACCACTACATTTTTAGGCATAACCTTAGATAGTAAGCTACAATGGGGCCCACACACACGTAGATGGATTGTCGAAGAGACTTGCTTCTGCAGCATACGCAGTTAAAAAGATACGTCATTACACGGACGTAGATACTGCCAGATTAGTCTATTTCAGCTACTTTCACAGCATTATGTCTTACGGCATTTTATTGTGGGGGACTGCTGCAGACATTAACACCGTGTTTGTGTTGCAGAAGAGGGCTGTTCGAGCAATTTACAATATGGGTCCCAGAGATTCGCTTAGAAATAAATTTAAAGATATATTCATACTGACAGTACCCTGTCAGTACATATATGAAAATCTGATGTATGTTCGTAAAAATATTGAATCATTTAAGAAAAAAAGCGATAATCATGATGTAAACACTAGAAATAAGGATAAACTCGCTGTTCCCACTACTAGATTAGATAAAATTATGAAATCATTTAAAGGGCAATGTGTAAGCTTCTATAACAAAGTCCCAAGCGAATTGCAAAATTTATCAATCACTAAATTTAAAAATACAATTAAACGTCATCTCTGTACAAAAGCCTATTATAAGATATCTGATTATTTGGATGACAAAAAAGCTTGGGACTTGCTCCAACTCAATGGATCCATGGATCACCTAAAAAAATGATAGGCCCCAGACCGTGTTTGTTGCCCTGATTCTTCACGGTATTGGTCGCGAAAGAACAGGAGTAAAATTAGTTTTAAGACTATTCTAAGTGATCCCTGTGGTCCTACTGAATAAATGATTTTTGATTTAGATTTTTGGATTTTGCCCAAGTTCCCAGTATGTGTTAAAAGTAGACTTGAATTAGGCATGATGACAGTAGTCAAGTTTCGCCAAAATATTTAACTGGTTTAATATAATAGGAATTCAGGATTGAGAAAAATGTATTTATTGTCTGAATAATGTCGAGATTATTAAATTAGTTAATAAAATAAATCTACAAAATACAACAATCCGCCATAATAGCTGTACACCAATAAGAGCGCGTGACGTCATTACTCAATATAATAGACCAAAACTGCGCCTCAAGTTTCCTTTGAGCTTTTTTTTAGTGTCTATGCACGTGCATAGACACTAAAAAAACTACGTAGTTTTTGCTATTGCAGTGGTGAGCTGTTACCAGAGAAATGGGATACTAATAGTATACAACATCATTGGCTGTGACGTCAAAACAGCCGCCATGACACCGACGAGCGTTTTGGCGTGAATTTCAAATGATTATTTTCAAATTGATTTTTATGTTTGACAACCTTTATTTTCTACTGAAATATGATATTCTGAACAACATAGAACAGGTTTTGAAAAATTGTCATCATGCCTATTCTCTACTATTAAAACATACGAACTTGACTTGCTTTAAAGATAATGGCAAGGCTCCAGTATTTAGTTATAGATCGGAGGATCGTAATAAACCCGGATATAGAAAAAATACTTACAGTGTGACCAGCACACAAAGTGCTATATTGCTGCTCATTGTGGTTCTTTCAGTGGAAGCAAACGTTAACAAGTACCATTCAACAAGAAATTCTGAATTTATACTTCGAATTATCCAATATTTGCATATATTGTTATGCAATATGCAATGACGGAATTTTATTTTATATAAATTATAAAAATATTGTTTTCTACCACCCACCAGTTGAACCGATATTTTTTATTATTAGGGTTCCGTACCACAAAAGAATAAAAACGGAGCCCTTATTAGATTACTTTGTGGTCCGCCTGTCTGTCTGTGTGTCCGTCCCTCTGTCTGTCTGTCAAGATCCAAGACCGATTAAGCTAGCCATAAGGTCGATTTACATCAAACGAACATAGAGCTAGAGCTAGAACAAGAGCATTCTTTCGTAATCTTTTAGTGTGAACGAAAGCTAGATCGAATGTTCTTTGCTCATTCGAGTCAATTCTGTGGTTGATATTGGTAGTGTTCGCTATGTCTGATTCTAACAGCGATATCAACATTCAATCCAATCAAAAATCAACATTACTCAGTGGCGCGAGCACGTCCGAACACGCTAGAATGCTCCAAGCAACTGTTCACGCGCTCTTGCGCCGTTTACATCGAGCGAGCGAGCATTCTTAGAATATTCTATAGAATCTTTGCGAACGCACTAAGAACAACGAAAGAATGCTCTACGCCTGTTTACACTAGAAGAATTTGACGTAGTGGGGATAGAATGAGCATTCGCTCGTTTGGTGTAAATCGACCTATACACGCACGTATTTGCCCGTCAGGCGAGACTCGGATCCGGCGTGATTTCGCCACCACATGACATCGGGCATCAGTTCAAATCGTGATTCCACCTCTATTTGTAAGAAAGAGACATTTTTACTAATATCTCTTTCATACAAATAGAGGTGAAATCTGGCGGGCACATACGTCGCTACACATCTTCAACTGCATGCACACACTACACAGTTGAGTGCTCGGATTTATCTGCCCCGTGCCTGATCCGGTCGTTTTGAGCACGGGCAGCGGGCAGGCATCCGGCGGGCAAATGCGTGTCTGTTCTCACCATAAGGTAACTCACCTGAAGGGCATATCCCTGCGTGTATGGCTAGCTTTTATCTCGGGAACGCATTGAGGTATCTTGAACTTGACTTGAAATCATAAAATCATATACTTAATCATTTATCTTGTAAGTTTACACAAAAAAAGATACGGCCGTTTATGCCGCAAAAACGTATACTTTGATACACTGAAGGGAATCAAAATTTATAAGATATTTTGATGACTTAAAACTCGCCGAAACACACTGGTCAGTGTAGCATTTTGAGGCTAAAAAACTCTCCCCAATATGAATTACGCCAAACAAAACGGACACCCAGCTGTCCCACTTGTCATCCAGGTCACGATGGTGCCTACAATGGAAGAGGTGGGGCAGAGGGTACCAAGAATCCCTGGGTAAGATCTGGCCATCACCCCATAACATTGACCCTGGCATGTTATAAAGCCAGGATGTTACGCACGGACGAAAGGCTCTTCCAATTAGAAAAAGCACTTGACAACATCAAATGGAACCTTGTTGGGTTATCAGGAATAACCGAAGAGATGAAGAGTAGATCAAATTACCCTCCTGAAGTTTGTATCCATATCTGTCGAAGAACCGATAACCGTTGGGGTAAACGAGGTCTTGATGATAAATGTTTTAATTAGTATCAAGAGTTTGCCCACCGTCTTACATCAGCTGAAGCATTTCAACCAGGGTAGACTTTCTTACAATGAAACTCAATGATCGCTACTCCTTTAAAGTCATCGGTATACGCTCCAACTTCCAGCTCAAGTGATGAAGAAATCAAACAACCTTAAGATATAGAAAAGGGTCATAAGTGGGTCTTAAAGAAACCTGTACTTATTTTACACGATGATTATTGGAGACTTTAATGCAAGAATAGGCGCTCAACTGGGTTCTGAAATGTCTGTTAGTGGCATATTTTAAAACACTATCTGTTACCTACACATACATATATTAGGTAACTCCTTTTATTTCCCAACATAATTGCGTCTCACAGCATGCTTATTGTGGGCTGACTGTACAAAGATTTTAGTATTTCTGTTCCAGGAACTATACAAAACCCTTAGATCATATGCTCGATCGCGTTCCAAATAAATTCAGCTCAAGCATTTCTTACAAACACAGATGTGATAACTGAATAGGAACAAGTTGTCCAAATATTTGATTCCATTCTTATTGTGATTTTATTAGCTGGTACAAAAAATATATTCACAATCAAACAGCCAAAGTCTCACTCGGTATGAAGGTTGAATTTATGCAAAAGTTGATGTATTTAATATTCTGAGAAGGTACCTAACGTACTTTAAACCAATGGTGGCTCAGCATAGGGAATTCCCTTAAAGCTATAGTAGGATTCTTTCCCTGTAGAGGGCATCAATATTTGACCTTCTAACTCCCCTTGCTTCACTGGCACTCTCTCCAGCCATGACACTAAAATTAAAAAAGATGACGGCTGATAGAGCTGAGTGGAAGAGGAAAACCTGTTGTGCCGACCGACCATAAAAGTGGGATAAGGGCGGGGAAATGATGAATGGTAAAAACAAAATGATCCCCATTGTATATAAGAATCTACCCTGGGGATAATCGGTCGTAAAAATGTTTACCAGGTCACACACCCCTAACCACATTAGTGATGATTGTGCACTGGAAATATTGACAAACGCCTACCTTTAATATTATCAAACAGAGTCTTGGAACGTTGAAAAACATAGATTCTATTAAATTAAGAAGCATTGTGCCTTCTGAAATACTAGATACACTTGCTTGCATTGTTATAAAAATTTTCACGTTATTTGAATTGATAAAATAAAAGTTATCAGAATTAAATGCATCTGGGGCTAATTTCAATGTTTATTGAATTATTTATTTAAATTAGGCAGCTAGTGAGGTATTCAGCGAATATAATCTATTTTTTCAAGGATAACTAGAATACGTACATGATGTACGTATTTTGTTGTAAAATGACCAAAGACAGACGTTTTCACATCCGGAAGTTTCCTAATACTTTTCCAATATTACTCGCTCAGGGCTTCATCTAAGATGCTGCAAATAATCGAAATTTCGTTAAAATATAAATTTCCATTTGGCTGCCTACGGGCCAGCATAATACTTCTCACAGTCAGCGCCCTACGCTCCCTATCTATATCAGGTTGGTCATCAAGGTCGTCGTAAACATAATGCCCAAGGTACTTAAATTTATGTACTAGGGCGCAATTTATGTACGCAGTATTAGGGCTTGTAACTTTAGGAGTACATATTGTTAGGGCTTATAACTTTAAGATTACCGTATGTTAGGACATGTGATTTTATGACTATTTAATGTTATGTTTACCTAATAATAGGACTTTTGTTAATTAGGTGTAGTATTGTTGAGTCGAGCTAAGTCAAATCATAAGGACAATTTAATATTAGTACCAAATACATTATGGGAATTTGAAATAGGATAAGAGACGTTATGTCAATCATTAGGGAGCCTGAAAATTGGCATGGATATATATCCCAGGGAACGACATAGGCTTTACGAGATATTTTTTATCCCGAAGAAATGAAAATATCCCGAGAGACAACGGGTCACATCGCGGGAGCGCAAATAAAAAAAACATCGAGTCAAATAAAATATAAGTAAGTTTATTTTCACGCAGACGCAAGTCAGGCCTAATCACAAAAAAACAATGAGTACCAAGATAACATTTTCTACAAGATATAATTGGTAAGTAAGTAGTAGCTTAGAAGGTAGTTATTTTTATAATCAAGAAAAAAACACGCGAGGACCTAAAAATGCAGTAGGTTATACCTATTGCACACAGAGCGACATAGAATTTAACAAAATATGAGCTCATGTTACAACGGTTTCCTTATTTCTGTCCTATTTTGTTTTAAAAACTAAGGCCACCAATAAACTTGACGTAAAGTTATGTCATGCATAAACTAAAAATTTTTATGTTTATTAATAATTTCAGGGCATTTCATTGTAGGTACGGGTTTTTATCACGTACCTTTGTCCTCCTGTGTCCTCATCACTAAATAATGTTTGAATCATTTAAAAACCAGTTTTATTTTAAATTTATTAATGAACAGAAATTGGGATTTGTAATGTGCAAAACCAATCCCAAAAGGGCACTCCTCATTAATTTTTACGATTATTATAGCCCAATCATTTCGTCACTCAACTAAAATTCTATGCCGCCATATTCGTAGATGCTCTTCCAGAACGCCACCATATCAGCCTCAGGGTTTGTTCCCACTGTCAAGGTGTTTCCTATCTCCAAATAGCTTTTGTTGATGCTATCGAACTTTGGCCACACCGTTGCGATGCCGCCGTTTTTGGGAGTAGGATTCCTGTAAATCAAATCAAAATTAATTTCAACTCACGACTTCCCTCGATGGTTTTAGATTGAAAGTACCTAAATAAAAAAAAATAAGTATGAAGACCCGTGCGGCACATAACCTATATGGGCCTATAGCTACATAATAATGTGTCACAGCCAACTGGTTTAATCAGTCGTTCAATTAAACGCCTAGCCATTGTCATTGAATCAAACAGCTAGGCAAATGGCTTGGATCTATACGTTTTAGTACTTGCCTAGCCACGTTATTTCTTAGCTACTCGTAATAAAGAAATTACATTATATTCTATTTCTGGCACATCGGCGGCCGCAGCCGCGGCACGCTCGCTTGCTCGCTCCATTCGCGCGAATTTTTTCATAAGCCTAACATAACCTAAGCAAGTGATTTTGATGATAAGGTGATGCTGAATGTCTGTGCAAAACCATTAATTTGTTTCTATACTGCCAAGAGCAGATAAGAATAAAGCAAGAAATAAATTACATTTTAAAACTAAAAGAAAAACCGACTTCAATGCTCGACTCTCACACGGCGTGACTCAGAGAATCAATAAGCAATCGATAAAAATCGCAATAAGAAAAAGAAATCGAATCGACTGATAATGCTTAGGCTCCACCGGCGACTAAGGGCATTAATTACCAAAACTGCATACATTTTATGGCAAGTTTCGCGGCACGTGAGTTCCTGGCATTAATTAGTAAATCGTCAGTTTGACATAACAAATATATTAATCCTAACATTTTCAGACAAAAAAATTTATTTAATTTTTTTAAGATGCGGCATTTAAAACTACATCCAACCTAAATTTTCACCCTTCTACTACCAACCCCTATTTTTAATAGCGATATTAGTACATGGCAAAACAATGTTTACCGCGGGTCAGCTACTTTTCATATAAAATACGAAGAAACTTATCCCCCGACCACAAATGTAGCCGTGTTGGTGAATGGGGTTGTACCTCGACTTTTGCTGAGAGGATGATTTAGGTGCTGGGCAAGCCAATTCCATCTCAAACAATATCCCAGGCACTACAGCGTCCTGGAGGGTTAACATGAGCTCTTATTTCCTGGCAGTTTTCGAACTAAATGACAATTTTGCATTACCTGGTTCTTTCAGCAACGACGTATTAACTTATCATGTTCTCTCACATGCACACTACTACAGTCACTAATGTGCAAGCGAGAGAGCGTGATAGGCGCCACCAGGCGAACAACATCATTTATGATTCCGCGAATTATAAACAGTTTGCCACTCGATTTTCGGGACAGTTTGACACAAACAAATGTTAAAAATAAGTTAAAAAAATACTTTTTAACTTACGAGTTGTAACAGTGAGGAGATACATACCTAACTACCATCATACTATAATGTGTAATATACCTATATAAAATGACTCAATAGCATTAAGACAAATCTCTAGTGGTTTACAGTGCTATTATAAAACGTATTTTGTTGTATTATTTCTTGTATTTGATAAATAAATAAAAAAAAAAAAATCAGATTCCTTCGTGTCTTTATGTCAAAATTGCCATGCAGTTCGACTCTTATTTCCAGACAATAGGCTATTTTACAACATGTAAGAAAACACATAAAAATGCATGTATACCATAGGTTTCGCTACAAGTAAACGATAAATGTCGATATTTATTCATAAAAATGCAATAAACATTTTATAATTCAATTTTAAAAATCGTAATTTTTCTTCTATCTTCAAGCCACCAATAACGCCATCTGCCATTTTGTGACGTCACTGTTCTACTGTTACACTGTGCACTAACAAAAAGTTTATCTTTTACAGTCGTATTGTTCACAAAACAAACCATGTGCCGTTACAACATGGCGGCTCGCGTTTTTGGGAGACAACTAGACATCATAAATTAAAATACATTTTTAAGGCATTTTACGGTTTTTAAAAAAAAAATCTACTGGTTTATAATGACCTCAGCATTGATTTAAAAAAAGTGTAAAATAATAATAATAATAATAATTTATTTCGATCGCGCCATCCTCACAGACAAGACCATTCACTACAATAGACCAGACATCACACTCATCGACAAAACCAATAAAACAGCACTTCTCATAGATATCCCATTCCCAACACACACAATCTAATTTCCGAAAAACTTTCAAATTATGTTGACCTAAAAAACGAAATATCACGGATGTGGAGACTAGAAAAGGTCTCCATCGTACCGGTAGTATTATCCTCAACAGGCGTTATCCCTAACCAACTCTTCCAGTCAATTGCTCTGCTCGATCTGCCTAAGCACACTTTTGTATTACTCCAAAAAGCAGTAAATGATGTGCACTTGGCTTAGGCCCGTGCTCATCCTTAGATTACCGACTCAATTGAGTCGAGTGGATAAAAATCTTAAAACAATAATAATAATAATAATGCTGGACATTTCACACAGCATCATCTTGCCCCAAACTAAGCAAAGCTTGTACTATGGGAACCAGATAACTGATATACTACTTATATACTTTTTGTTTAGAAATACATACATAATATACATAGAAACACTCAGACCCGAAATAAATGTTTGCAGATCATACAAACATTTATCCCGCGGCGGGGATCGAACCCGCAACCTTCTGCGTCCCAAGCAGGTTTACACCCACTGCGCCACAGAGGTCGTCAAAAAAAAGCCTATTGTCTGGAAATAAGAGTTCATGCTAAGGCACCTGTTACGAGTAAGTGTAGGCAAAGGCTGCCTCCTGGCTGACGCTGCATCTAATACAGATGTAAAGCCCTTAGTTTTTATAAAGATGTTAATAACTCACCCATATTTCGCAAAGTTTGTGATGAGAGTGCACACCTGGTCCACGAGTTGCAGTTCAGTGCTGCCCTCTGTCAACAAGGTTATGTTTTGAAGGCCGAAGAATATATAGTTCAAATCGTCCATGTGTCCTACATATCCTTCGTAACCATATTTTGCCGCTTGATTCCCGTATAAGTTCAAACCCGAGGTCGCCGAAAACTTGAAAAAATAATGGCTGCGTTTGGATTGTTTCAGTATTGTCATGAATCGAATAATGTCGTAGACAAAAGTTTGATCACTTGTGCATGTAATAAACTGTTTCAGTGTATTCGCGTCGATAGGCGCATCTCCAAAATAATATTCATGAATCCTACGTGCGACTTCATAGTTCACATCAGGTGCGTTTTTGAAATAAATTTTTAATGGTGTCAACATTTCTGGGTATGTGTCGTAAATTTTCAAATATGTTGTTAAAACGTCGACTACAGTTGATGTCTCTTGACTTGTGTAGCCGAACATTAAATCTACATCATTATTAGCACCATTCTTCATTATTTCTACGACATCCTTTGATATGAAAGTACTTTCACCAAAGTCTTCCTCAACGACGGGTACGAAGTTGTAAAGCTTTATCATATTGGTCAGAATTTCCTCCGACGTTAAAACAGTGCAATTTGTGTTGTATAAATAATCGGCCGGAACACTTTGGAGATGGTTCATTAGCTCAGTTGAGTTATGAGTGTTGATGCCGAGCTGTTTACCAAGAGCAAAGGCTCGTTCTACTGGTTTGTACGTTATAACGAATTCAGAGGAGGGAACACCGCTCAAACCAATGGCTCTTTGAAATAATCCTTTTGACATTGGCGATGCTATGTGATAGCCAACGGACGCGGAGCCCGCACTTTGGCCCATGATTGTTACTTTTTTGGGATCCCCTCCGAACTTTTCAATATTTATGTTTACCCATTGCAAAGCGGCGACTTGGTCCTTCAATCCTGCATTTCCGGGACATTCTTTAGTGCCCAATGTAAGAAAACCCAGAACCTCGAGTCTGTAATTTAAAGTGACCAAGATGACACCGTGAGGCATAAGGAAGTCAGGTCCATACGTGGTGGAGTTTCCTGAGCCACTCTTAAAGCTACCCCCGTGTATATAAACTATGACTGGGAGCGGTTTGCTGGGAGTTAAGTCTGGCGAGAACACGTTGAGAAATAAGCAGTCCTCGCTTCCTTTGTTGGCCGTCTGAGTTAAAACATCTATTTGAGGACACGAAGCACCGTGAGAAGTGGCATCCCGTACTCCAGTCCAGCTGCGTGGGGGTTGTGGAGCCTGGATTATTAAAAAAAGTATAAATAAGAATTTATCGTTATTATCATCAAAGAGCTTCGAAGGTTGTGGGTTTAATCCCGCCGTGCAACTATTGTTTTTTTTTTATATTTAAACGCATTTTAATGCGAGCTCCAAACGAAATGGCAAAACCAGATAGAATTCTAACAAGTGGTGAGTTTGCGATCTGTCACTTGTATGCTATGCTAACTTCTGTCTCTGCCTACCCCCTCAGACATCTTCGAGGAGTCTTGAGTGCATTTTTCTGAGAGAATGTCTACCGTGCCGTAGGGTTTCGTGAACCTCTATAACGATACAAAACATATCTAACTATCTACCAGACATTTTCAGCCCTCACCTGAACCTGAAAGGAGTGTGTTGAGGGATATTGGGTTCTTGATTAAATGACCAATACGTGTAATTTTGGTAGTTGACTTATATTCTGATTTCTACGTATTTTGTAAAATATAAAAATGTGATAGCGGAAAAATGAACTTGCTTGTCCGCCATTGAAGTAAAGAAGAAGGAGAAGAAAAATTCGTTCTGAAATGTCACCGGGCGGCGGCGTGCGTTCGGAAATGGTTGTTTGTGGCCCAAACAATCTCCGCCCCCTTGAAAAGTGAAGAATGTTGCTCCTGCTAGGGAAGATCCATGAGAGGACAGATTCTGTCGATTGCTCTTCTTATGTTTCCCTTGCTGGTCATCACGTCTACTACACGGCAAGCTCCGTCGCTCCCTCTGTGAATATTAATGGTTCGTCCCAGCAACCATTTTAAAGGCGGGCATTCATCCTTGATCAATACCAGTTGGTTCGGCTTAACGTCTGGTAGCCTATTCTGCCATTTGACGCGCTGTTGCAACTCGCAGATGTATTCGCGGCTCCATCGGTTCCAAAAATGCTGCCGGGCCTGTTCTATTCTCGCAAATCTGTGGAGGCGATTCGGATTAACGTCTTGCAGGTCCGGGGCAGGTATTGACGTGAGAGGTCTCCCTACTAGGAAGTGCCCGGGGGTCAGGGTACATAGGTCATTTGGATCGGAGGACATAGGAACAAGCGGTCTCGAATTCAAAATGGCTTCTATCTGACATAATAGTGTAGTTAACTCCTCAAATGTAAAATGAGCGTTGCCTGCGACCCGCTTTAAATGAAACTTTGCCGATTTCACAGCTGCCTCATAGAGGCCACCAAAATGGGGTGAGTACACAGGTGAAAATTTGAATTTTATGCCCTCATTGACCAAGTCTGACACAGAATCTGAACACGCTTTGACAAGCGCACCAATTTCTCGATTGGCACCGACAAAATTGGTGCCATTGTCGCAGAATATCTCGCGGGGCTTTCCCCGACGAGACATAAACCGGCGCAAGGCTAATATAAATGCTTCCGTAGTTAGATCGCTCACGAGCTCTAGATGAACTGCCTTAACCTTGAAACAAATAAAAACACATAGGTAGCATTTTATCAGTCTGGCGCCTCGCCCCTTTTTATTAATAATCATAAATGGGCCTGCATAGTCAGTTCCCGTTATTTCGAACGGAAACCCGGGTGATAATCTCACTGAAGGTAAGTTACCCATAATCTGTTGCGCAGTTGCTCCCTTCAGTCGTTTACATCTTAGACAACTGCTACATATTTTTCTTGCTAAACCTCTACCGCCAATAGGCCAATACTGCTCTCGTACGACTGAGAGAAGCAACTGCGGCCCTGCATGCATTAACTTCTTATGGAAGTGTGACATGAGTAGCTCTGTGTAACGGTGTTTTCCACTAAGTAAAATTGGATGCCGTTTGTCATAACTATATTCTGAGTTATCTAACCTACCACCTACTCGAATTAAACCTGTCTGTTCCTCAATTGTAGGGTTTAAATTATGCACTGCAGGAAAGTTCCTAAAATTATTTTTGTAAATGGAAAAACATTCTTGTTGTGAAAGCTGAGCCAACTTAAATTCGCTTTTCTCTAATTCCTTGACTGTTAATGGCTCGATAACCTTTGTTTTGTTTCTGATCATATGAATAAATCGATAAACATATGCTAGTATGCGACGCAACTTTATAAAGCTAGAATAACGCCCAAAATCAATGAATGATTTTGGGTTTGCATCAATGTTTGAGAAATTGACCCTCACCTCAGGTAGGTCTGCTTGTGCCTCACCTTGCCGATTTGGCCATTGATCATGTGAGCCCTGTAGGAATGTAGGCCCTTCCCACCACAACGATAAGCTCGGTACCTCTTCTGGGTACATTCCGCGTGAGGCTAAGTCCGCTGGGTTCATTGCTGAAGGTACGTACATCCATGGGCTGTTATCAGTGCACAGTTCGTTGACCTCAACCACGCGATGCGAGACAAAAGCACTCAATTTGTGCGGGGGAGTTTTCAGCCATCCTAACACGACCTTGGAGTCGCACCAAAAATGTTTTCTGTCTAGTTCACAACGTAGTGATTCTACAACCTTTTTACACAGACGAGCAGCAAGAACTGCACCGCACAGCTCGAGTCTCGGTATTGTTGACGTTTTTAGCGGGGCTACCTTCGCTTTAGCGCACAAAAGTCGTACCGTTGTGTGCCCTAACGCATCACTAGAATGTGCGTACACGCACGCTGCGTACGCGTTCATTGACGCATCTGAAAATGTGTGAAGGTTTATGGCAATAGGGTTGGCGCAAAAAGCGTGGCGTGGGATGGACAGATTCTCAACGTGTTTGAAATTATTGATAATTTTATGCCAGGATTCTGCTATGTCTTGTGGAATCTCTTCATCCCATCCAATCTTCAGTAGCCACAACTTTTGTAGTATAATCTTACATGTTATAACGCACACACACAATAGTCCTAGCGGGTCAAATATTGTTGACGACACTGATAAAACTACGCGTTTTGTAGTTGCACGATTATATTGTTGACTATGTCTTTGTAATGATTTCTCAACTGCAATTATAATGGTATCTAGGTTAGGATTCCATTCAATTCCTAAAGTATTAGTAGAAGCTGAAATCTTCAGATTTTCTTGTTTGTTTGTTGTGTTTGTTTCACTTGATATTACGCTTAAAAGTGACTCTGAATTACTTTTAATCTTTCTTAAATTGAAACCTGCTGAAGCAAGCTGAGCAGTGACGCTTTGATATATTTTTGTTAATTCCCTTTCATCTGAAAACCCTGTTATCAAATCGTCGATATAAAAGTCATGCCTAATTATATCGCTAATCAATGCATCTTTGCATTCGATCGCTAATTGAACTATACACCTCGTACTTAGAAAAGAAGCTGACGAGGTACCATACGTCACAGTATTTAACTGTAGATAGCGTATGGGTTCCCGCTCGTCCTTGCGCCACAGAATAGTTTGTAGGTGTCTCTGACCCTTGTCTATAAGTATCTGCCTAAACATTTTTTCTAAGTCTCCTGTGAAAATGAATTTATGCTGCCTCAGCCTGAGCAGAATTGATAATATATCGTCTTGTAAGCTAGGTCCAACCATCATAATGTCATTGAGTGAGAGACCTGATGCCGTTTTACACGAAGCGTCGAAAACGACCCTGCACTTTGTGCTTTCACTTTGCTCTTTTAGCACGGGATGATGAGGCAAAAACACGGCGTTATCAGTTCTCTCAGTCCCTGACAAATGACCAAGAGCTTCGTACTCATCAATAAATTCTGTGTATTGAGACTTTATGTCAGGCTGCCTTCGAAAGCGTCGCTCTAATGACTCAAACCTTTTTGATGCTATGTAGTATGAGTCACCTAACGTGTCTGGTTCTGCTTTCAAAGGCAGAGTGACACAAAATCTCCCGTCCTCAAGCCTTCTTGTGTGCTGCACGAAATGCTGTTCACACTCAGTCTCCTCCTGAGACATGACAGGCTTTTGCGGGACTTCTTCGAGCTCCCAAAATTTGCTTAGCTGATTTTGTATTTCATGGCTGAAATTACATATTACATTAGTTGAAACATAATTATTTTTACTACACATAACTGGCCCAGATATTAACCAGCCAAATGCAGAATTTTGCAAGATAGGCAACTTATTCCCTAACCTTATTTGTTCTGGACATAATATGTCCCAAAATACATCCGCACCTAACAATAAATCTATTTTTGCAGGCACATGATACTTGGAATCTGCTAGAGTTACATTTTTTGGTAACTTGATTGTTGAAATGTCAATTTCCTGACTTGGAATTGAACTGGTAATGTCATTGATGACAAATGCATTGACTGACGTGCTAAATGCATTTTTGCATGACTGCACTTTAAAGTTGCAGCGTTGTAATGCTTCAAAAGCTATACCGTTAATACCTGTGACCGAAACAGAATTAACCTTTTCCGCCTTAATATTCAGCTTGTTGCTTAAATCTTGACTAATGAAGGACGACTGGCTTCCGCAGTCAAGCAGGCAGCGTGCTTCTATACATTCATTTGTATTGCTGTTCAGCACCTTGACAATCGCTGTAGACAACAGAACTTGGTTAGAACTACATGTTGACAATGAAATCGGGTTTGAAACAACCTGTTTGTCTTCTGCCAGCGGTTTGTCAAAGTGTAACAGAGAGTTATGTTTGCGTTTGCATATTTTGCAAGACATGGACTTGCATTGTGGGGCTAAGTGTCCGCTACGTAGACAGTTGATGCAATGCTTGTTGTTTACAATGACATTCAATCTGTCTGACGGTGACATTGCCAAGAATTGTTTGCAATAGAAGATCATATGTTCTCCACTACAGACTAAACATTTAAATTCTTTATTAGTTTCATTTGCTGTTGCAACAAAAGATTTTTGATGTTTTTGAATGCGCTTATATTGATGCAGCTGCAGCTGTTGCTGCGATTGCTGCTGCTCAGAACCTCGTTGGGAGCTAGTTGTAGTAGCCTCGATAACGTCGGCTCTCATACGCAGAAATGAATAAAATATCTCTAAGTTTGGTACCTCGGACAATGTTCCCTTGTGTTCCTCCCATTTAGTGTTTGTAATGCTGTTAAATTTTGTTGAAAATAAATATATGATCAGAGTGTCCCAATTCTCCGTTTTTTCACCTAAGGAATTTAATGCTCTCAGATGTTTAGCAATGTGGTCGGCCAGAAAGCGCAATGAACTTTCTTCGCTAATGTATGGCGCATCCAACAATGTTTTTAGATGTGTATTAATCAGCTTGCGTTTGTCATTGTAACGCTCACATAATAATTTCCATGCTACTTCATAATTACTGCTAGATATCTCTAATGATGCAATCACTGTGGCAGCCGAGCCGGTAATGGCACTTTTCAAGTATTGGTACTTGTTAATGCTTGCTATAGACTCATTATTATGAATCAACGAAGAAAAGGTGTCATGAAACTCTAACCACTTTGAAATATCACCATCAAAATTAGGAATCCTAATCTGCGGTAACTTGATGTGAGTGTTTTGTACCGTTGTTGTGCTAGACCCTGAAACTCCACTTTGAGCATCACATTCTACACTACTAAGATGCCTTTCTATCATATCCTGAGCCTCTGCTATGGCACTGTAAAATCTGGTCTCACTAGCCTCTCTTTCTACCTGACTCTCTGAACTTTCCTGCTTGATTTCGATACTAGTCTGAATTAAATCATACTCTTCAAATAAACTCTCTAATTTCTTAAGTCGGGTCTTTGTTTCATGGCATTTAACCTTAGTGATACTGTCTAATAATTTTAATTCCTCTAAGTATTTTTCAAAGGTAGTTAGCCTTCCTTTTATTGAAGCTCGTTTTGCTTTAAGATCTTTGAGGTCATCTGTGGCAGTCATTGTAACGAAGGCACAAAATCAAAATTATAAATACCTGTACTCCGGTCAAACCATAAAAAATAGTTGTGAAGTCGCACAATAACAATTTGGATGTATGTGCTCGAAGCAGCTGTGGGTCGCCGGCCAGCAGATTATATTATAGGAATGCAGTGCTTATCTTTGTACTTAGGCACTTTTTGCACTTTTCAATGTAACCTGGAATTGATATGAATTGGGATTAATTTTAATTTATGACAATTTACTTGTATGTTGGGAGTTAGATTTTTAGTAAAATAATGTTTAGAAGGGGAGCTAGATTGCTAATAATGTTTAGATGTGTTCTTAGGATGTAAGGTATTACATGCAAATATTATGTAAAGCCTTTTTATGTAGAAGGAGAGTTGAAATCCAAAGAAAAAATTGTAGGTTAGCTTGGATGATGCTAGGAAATGCTGAAAATATTGTTGCAATTGTGCGGCGAAGCAACACCAAGCGCGGATTTGCGTGGAAAACCTTCGTGCAAGGAGAGAATTGAAGTACTTAGAAACTAGAAGCACGAACTCGGCACGCTAGACGAAAAATGTTAGGAAAGAGGATAAGAAAAGGACCGGGCAACCTCCCTTCGGAATCTCCCAGCTGTCACACGCTGATAATCCTTTAGTTCCCTTCTTCTCAATTCCAATTTCTCGACGTTGCCAGTTCAAGCTATCTCCAAGCCAAGTCTCGTTCCAAATTCCAATGCAAGATGTCCGCGCGCAGCGCGCACGCGCTTCCGTAGATTGCAAGTTTTCGTTTTTTGATCACGGTCGCCAAATTGTTGAGGGATATTGGGTTCTTGATTAAATGACCAATACGTGTAATTTTGGTAGTTGACTTATATTCTGATTTCTACGTATTTTGTAAAATATAAAAATGTGATAGCGGAAAAATGAACTTGCTTGTCCGCCATTGAAGTAAAGAAGAAGGAGAAGAAAAATTCGTTCTGAAATGTCACCGGGCGGCGGCGTGCGTTCGGAAATGGTTGTTTGTGGCCCAAACAGAGTGCATGCACAGTCGGTGAGTAATAGGAGTGAGTAGAGATAGAAAACACATTGTGCGAACACACTTAGCGTGGAATAAAGGGAATGATGACCTACCTTAAACCTGAGGTATCCTACTGGAGGTTCTGCATACGGGATTCCTTTGAAGCCATAGTATGTGTGATTCCCGATTATTGTCGTCATTTTCTTTCCTTTCAATGCGCCTTGTTTCACGTTCACTTGGATCAACTCTGCACTTGCAAATCTGAAGTAAAAAAATCTTACACTGTAAGTATACCAAGAGATAAAATAGCGACCGTATCGAAGGATTGAAGAGTTAACTCCCGAGTAAATTCCTGTCTTCCTGTGCACCCAAGACTATGCCCAAATTCCCAGTATGTGTTACCTAAAAGTAGAGTTGAATTCTCTACTTTTAAAACAAACGAACTTTACTTGCTTTAAAAAAAGATAAAAGCAAGGCTCCAGTATTTAGTTATAGATCGGAGGATCGTTATAAACCCGTATATAGAAAAAATACTTACAGTGTGACCAGCACACAAAGTGCTATATTGCTGCTCATTGTGTTCTTTCAGTGGAAGCAAACGTTAACAAGTACCATTCAACAAAAAAAATCTGAATTTATACTTGGAATATCCAATATTTGCGTATAATAATATGCAATGACAGAATTTTATTTTACATAAATTAAAAATATTTTTTTGCTAAAATCCGATATTGTTTATTATAAGGGTTCCGTACCACAAAAGAATAAAAACGGAGCCCTTATTAGATTACTTTGTGGTCCGCCTGTCTGTCTGTGTGTCCGTATGTCCGTCCCTTTGTCTGTCTGACAAGATCCAAGACCGATTAAGCTAGCCATACACGCACGTATTTGCCCGTCAGGCGAGACTCGGAGCTAGCTTTTATCTCGGGAACGCATTGAGGTATCGACTTGAAATCATAAAATTATATACTTAATAATTTATCTTGTAAGTTTACACAATAAAAGATACGGCCGTTTATAGCTCAAAAACGTATACTTTGATACTCTGAAGGGAATCAAAATTTATAAGATACTTTCCGTTGACCTAGAACTATGAAGTAGTAGGTATGAATGAAAATTCTTTATTGCACACCATTAATACAATTAAAACAAACAAAAACAAAAGAAAAACCAGATAAAAATGTACAATGGGCGGCCTTATCGCAAATAAGCTAAGATCTGGCCATCACCCCACAACTTTGACCCTGGTATGTTATAAAGCCAGGATGTTACGCACGGACAAAAGGCCCTTCCAATTAGAAAAAGCACTTGACAACATCAAATGGAACCTTGTTGGGTAGAATCTTAATCTATCAGAGATTAATCGAAGAGAGGAAGAGAAGATCAAATCCTGAAGTTTGTATCCATATCTGTCGAAGAACCGATAACCGTTGGGGTAAACGAGTTCTTGAGTGGACACCGCGACTCGGCAAACGTAGTGTAGGACGCCCTCCGGCCAGGTGGAGTGACGATCTGCAAAAGGTTGCTGGCAGAAGCTGGATGCATCGAGCTGAGGACAGGGCGCAATGGCGTTCATTAGGGGAGGCCTATGTCCAGCAGTGGACTGCTATAGGCTGATGTTGATGATGTTGATTGTTCGACTGTGTTATACAAAGATGATAAATGTTTTAATTAGTATCAAGAGTTTGCCCATCGTCTTACATCAGCTGAAGCATTTCCACAAGGGCAGGCTTCCTTACAATAAAACTGAGTGATCGCAACTCTTTGAAAGTCATAGGTGTACGCTCCAACTTCCTGTTCTTATTTTACACGATGATTAAATAAATATAAATAATAAATAAAATAAGTTGATGGATGACAATCGTTTGACAAAGCAAGTGTATGAGGCGAGTGTGCATGGGACAGCTGGAAGGGGAAGACCTAGTCGAACCTTCTTGGATCAAATTGGCGACATTTTGGAGAAGGGCCAGGTCAAAAGTACCCTAAACCGACGAGCATGTATGAAGAATGTAATGAGAGTGAATGAGGCGAAAGTTGTGTGTCAGGATCGTAGCGACTGGAGATCCGTGGTCTCTGCCTACCCCTTTGGGAAAGAGGCGTGACTTTATGTATGTAGGGTAAGGTCGACGCCTCTTTGGCGTAGGCCTCCCCCATTTCCTTCCACATTACTCTACAATATCTCGCCTTTGACGACCAGTTTGGTCCCGCTCTCTTTGAAGATCTACCCATCTCTTTTCCAGTCGATCCCTTCCTCTTGATTCATTTCTGGGTATCCACTCCGTTACTCTTTTTGCCCATCGACTGTTCTCAATTCTGCACACATGTCCAGCCCATTTCCATTTTATAGATGTTATTATATTTCGTACATCTGTTAACTTAGTTTTTTCTCTAATTGCTTTATTTTTTATTTTATCTATTTGTCGTATGCCTACATGCTTCTTTCCATTTTTCTTTGACATATGGCTAATTTATTTTCATCTTCTTTCTTTAAGGACCAACTTTGACACCCATATGTTAAGGTTGGAAGTACCAGTTATTTCATAATAATTTTTTCTTTAGACCTACTTATATTATATTTACTTGTTTATTTTTTATAATTTCTTCTAAAAACTCCAAAATTTGTTCATGCAATGGCTATTCTTCGGCGAATTTCATCACTTGTACATTTTTTCAAAGAAACCATTTGTCCTAAATGTATGTATTGGTTGACATATTCAATTGCTTTGTTCTCTACTAGTATATTTTCTTTTTTTAAAGAAAAAAAAAATATTTTTAAAAATATTTTTTTTCTTTATGGAACATTAAAGGGGTAAAAAGTAAACTAGGTATTGGAGACTTTAATGCAAGAATAGGCGCTCATCTAGGTTCGGAAATGTATGTCAGTGGCATATTTTAAAACACTAGTAAATCAATTTCTATCGATTACCTTCACGGGCCTTCACATATATTAGGTACCTCCTTTTATTACCCAACATATTTGCGTATCACAACATGCTTTTTGTGGGCTGACTGTACAAATATTTTGGTATTTATGTTCCAGAAACTTTACAAAACCCTTAGATCATACGCTCGATCGCGTTCCAAAAAATTTCAGCTCAAGCATTTACCTACAAACACAGATGTGATAACTAAATAGAAACAAGTTGTCCAAATATTTGATTGCCATTCATATGGTGATTTTATTAGCTGGTACAAAAAATATATTCACAGTGTCCAAAAACGTGACAGAAAAAAACACGTAAGTAGTGTAAATTACCTGGTTGATTCACTAATTAGAACTAAGCGCTTTCAAAGTTCTTTTATTATGCGCACTGCAAAAATTTGGAATCAGCTTCCAGCGTCTGCATTTCCGCTGAGTTACGACCCTGTTGTTTTTAAGAAGAGGGTTAATAGGCACCTTCTGGATAGGCTCGCTCCATTGTAGACCTCATTCTTGCCTATGTAGGTTTCGAGGTCAAGAGCTGACCCATACATGATAAAAAAAAATACAAAAAAAAATCAAATACAAGCATCAGCCTCATACTACATTAGTACAGTTTGGACACCAGAATTTCCTGTTTCTTGGTTATCAGAAACTACGCGTATCATGATAGCTTCATCGTTTTAAACCGAAACAAGTATTTATTCAGCTGCGAAACACAAACATTGTCAAACATCAAATTTTTACCTCTCAGCCAAAGTCTCACTCGGTATGAAGGTTGAATTTATGCAAAAATTTATGTATTTAATATTCTGAGAAGGTAACGTACTTTAAACCGCAGCGTTCCCAATGGTGGCTAAGTATAGGGAATTCCCTTAAAGCTATACGTAGTATCCTTTCCCTGTAGAGGGCATCAATATTTGACCTTCTAACTCCCCTTGCTCCACACGCACTCTCACTAGCTCTAGCCTACTCTAAAATTAAAAAAGAATAATGGTTGAAAACAAAATGATCCCCATTGTATATAAGAATGTACCCTGGGGATAATCGGTCGTAAAAATGTTACCAGGTCACACACCCCTAACCACATTAGTGATGATTGTGCACTGGAAATATTGACAAACACCTACCATTAATATTATCAAACAGAGTCTTGGAACGTTGAAAAACATAGATTCTATTAAATTAAGAAGCATTGTGCCTTCTGAAATACTATTTACCTACCTCACCTTACTTGCATTGTTATAAAATATTTCACGTTAATTGAATTGATAAAATAAAAGTTATCAGAATTAAATGCATCTGGGGCTAATTTCAAAGTCTATTGAATTATTTATTTAAATTAGGTAGGTAATGAGACATCCAGCGAAAGTAATGTTTCTTCAAAGATTAACTAGAATAATAATTATTTTGTTAAATTACCAAAGACAGGCGTTTTCACATCCGGAAGTTTCCTAATACAAATTTTCCAATAATAATCGCTCAGGGCTTTATCGAGGATACTGCAAATAATCGAAATTCCGTTAAAATATTAATTTTCATTCGGCTAGCCCTTGGGCAAACCTCTGTCAACATACCTCCCGAGCTTTCTAATCAGGGGCCGGCTATATAACCTGTTTGTATAGATCTTGAATTTTAAAATACCTCGATGATAAAAAGCGTATGCGATAATGCCTTCTAGTTATTGATTGTTTGTAATTTAGCATTTAGCACTGATGTTCCAACAGAGTTTTTTTTAATTAAAATTTAATTAGGTATATTTTATTTACAGAAACTAAGCTACTACAATATGTACATAAAATTACAAAATACAATAGAATCAATAATAATTATGTCACCAAATCACGAAAGTTTAAAAAGTTTAACAATAGAATCAATCAAGCTATCTAAGGATCGTCGTAAAAACTATCTATAGATAGCTCAACTGATCCAGGTCACTGCCAGTCGGAAGCGTGCCCAAAACACTGGCGGCATTGCCACGCTGAATGGCAATGCTGATTCTTTGTGCCAAAAAGTCGCCAGCTCTCGAATCACGCGACGCTTCGACCAGACGCCCTGAAAGATTTTTGAAGACGCGATGGGCCCCGGAACCCCACGGACCCAGGGTCTCGACCCCAAATGGTTTAAATATATAAACCCGATCAAGATTAAATTAGTATAAAAGTTCCTATATACCCATTCTTTTTATCTATATACCTACACTTTTTATTTAACCAAGCCAGTGAAGCCCTGCGCGCTTGATTGTATTTGAGAACATTGGGCGATTTTTCATTAGCCGGCACCGGCGCCGGGGCTCCGTTTTTCCATTGAGCCGGTGTCGATGCCGGGTTACGCCTGGTTTTGGGTAGTACAGTACTAAAACGGACTTCACACGCGCACGGCTACAATTCATATAAAATACACATACATTTTTGCTTCACCGGCATGGTGCCGGCTAATACAAAATCGCCCACCTATCAGAAGCGGGGAACATAAAACGGACACAAAGATAGATTTTTGGGTCAGCAATCAATTCATTAATTGGAGCGGCCACAGTTCTGATCAAAAGCATTCCTCAAATTGCGATCATTTTATGGTTGAAAGGCAGTTTTGTAATTGGTGGCGTATTTTACTTAGTTTTAATTTAATTAAAGTTTCATGATTTAAATACTAGACAATTACTTGGCATGCTAAAATCTCCATAATTTATCACTGATAACAATTTATTTTTAAGAATGTACCTAAAAAACTTGATTTTATTTGATCCAAGGTAAGTTTGTAAACTTTGTAAAACTTTGAAAAAGAAGTCAAAACCTTACATAAACCGTAAATATATCCATATAATATCATATAAATTGTATCCATTCCATTATCACCCTAGGTTAGGTAAGTTACTCACTAGTACTGATTTACTTTCTATTATGTACTTGTTTATCCAAATAAAAATAGGCTTCTGTTTTTGTTAAACCTTATTTTATTCCCTTCCTTACCCCTAGGATAAACCTAAATTACACGTTTTGGAAATTCTGCTCCAAATAGTCAAAGAATCAGTCTATCGAACGTAATAATTGTCTTTAGTAAGTTTTTTCGACGATTTAAGTATTTAGCGGAAGACAATTGAAAACTTCTCTCAAGTTCATCATCAAACTTAAGAGCTCAGCTCTTGTCGGTGCAATGATGCAACTTCCTCCACCTTCTTCCCTTTCCAATGCGGATTCCTTTACTTCTCTATACGACATGACAGCGATCTTCTCCTATAACTGACTCATGAAATTGATTCAAATTAAGATTTTAAAATTAACTCCGAGTCTAAAACTTATTTAACTATCCAATTGTTTACGTATTAAAAGCGTTCTAGACTGAACGATTAATAAACCTTTCTGGCATACCATTCTTGCCTCTTCCTATAGAACATTGAGCTCTTGATTCGTTGTGTTTGAGAAAAAGAGAGAATGGTATTGTGTAAATGACGTTTTAAGGTTCAGTGGGAACCTCGTTAAAACTAACGTGGGCACCATTAGTATGCAAACGAATGGCGCGAGATAAGGGACAAGTTATAGGTTGCTGAGGTGTGCAAAATAATCACGTTTTCATAACTTAAAAGAAATCCGACTTCAAGGTCTTCAAGCAGAAAGTATGAGATTTTTAGATAGGGAAAATTATGAACAACCCAGTTATCTTATAAATTCACTTGAATCATCATCATCATTCATGCAATACGAGTATAACGTGTTGGGTATTTCAGGCCTATTCATATGGGCAGTTTTGGCCACAAACTACGAAAAAGAAATAACGTGGAGTGTCATCTAAATATCGGCAAGTAGTATAAGTATCGCTTTGACGTACCTACTCAAAGCCTGTAACATAAGCTCACAAGTACTGACCAACCGGTTGCGGAATTCAGCTAAATGCAGTACACCGCAGACGAAGTAAATTGACATCTAAATCACGGTAATAAGGATTTATTTGCTGTGACAAACAGCAAGAAGCTATGAGATGTGATTTTGAATTACCTTTGCCTAGAGTATGTTATCAAGATTTTAGAAGAGATCAACATTACTTTCTTGTACGTTTCATTCCGTGTTGCCAGAACTAGGTAACAGGTTTTATTTTAACTTCGTTGTGCCTCAATACGATTTCTGAGACACTTACAAGAATGGACAAAATCAGGAATAAGTATATTAAAGAAAGTTTGAAAGTTGCGCCAGTGACGGATTAGTTGACGAATAGGTTGTCGTGGTATGGGCATGTTATGAGGAGAGAAGAGAGTCATGTAACGAGAACAATGTTATGTTTGAATGTAGACGGATGTAGCAGAAGAGGCAGACCAAAGAAAAGATAGATGGACTGTGTGAAGATATGGGTAAGAAAGGAGTGAGTGTGAGATGACGGCTGATAGAGCGGAGTGGAAGAGGAAAACCTTGTGTGCCGACCCCACATAAAAGTGGGATAAGGGCAGGGAAATGATGAAACTTCCTTTTAACTTATTTAATAGATGTTATACAGCGTCGGAAGATAACTAATGCCTACGCTTAGTGTCTTACTTAGTGTCTGGGACATGTTTGAGATGGAATAGATTTGCCCAGCCCCTGAACAGATCATCCTAATAAGTAATATGCTACGGTCAGCTATGCGTTCTATATTATGAGCGCTTTAATATTGAAAACCTCTGAATATTATTTAAATTAAAAAAATTCTTAATACATTATGTCAGCCTTTGCCCTGAAGTGGGACACTACAGGCTCTTGATAATAATAATTTATACATCATAATCACGACTATAGGAAAGGAGTGAGTGTTGAGATGACGGCTAATAGAGGAGAATGGAAGATCAACGCACGTTGTGCCGACCCCACATAATGTGGGAAAAGGACAGGAGGATGATGATGATGAATCACGACTATACACCGCTATTTTATGACTACCAAAAAAAATTTAAGGACAGTTGCAGCAGATGCAGAAAATGATAATGGCATGGTCAGACCTTTTTTTTATTTAACTATCACAAAGTTATCGAGGATTTTAGTCAACCAAAATCGAACAAAATTTTATGAAAACTGTACAAATAAGTACTATAGCCAACAATCGCGTACAGACTCTCATTCGAACTATGTTCTCGTATCATCCCCAGTCAGTAAAGCCGCAGACTGACTCGTCTCGTCTCCTTTTGAGGTTATAATTTTTTTTTCTCTTATTTTTGAGTTTTAACTACATAAATGTGATCAGTAACAGACACCGAGACCATGTTTAAAATTTTTTTGGTAATTAAAAAATAGGGGTGTATAAGAGCCAATTCAAAATTCTCATAATTTTCACATTTTAGAATTCTGTGTGACAGGTGGCAAGCATTGGCTTCTCTCTGAATCGCTTCAGTTTTAGACTTGAATATGAAATTCTATAAAAGGGTAGCTCAGAACAATTTCATGGTAATGACACTAGAAAGAGATTTCAGCTCAGAGTTTACTCGACCGAGTAAAATGTTTAATGAAACCTTCACATTTTTGCTAAGATTGTTTTGGGTCGGTTCTTGAACGTAAACCGAAGACTTTATATTCAAAACCGTGACTTAGGTACGGATGACACGGATGACATTGTCTATACTAATATTATAAAGTGGAAAGATTTGTTTGCTTGTTTGTATGTATGTTTGTTTATTTGTTTGAAATGAATAGGCTCCGAAACTACTGGACCGATTTGAAAAATAGAATCCTACATTATTTCTGATGAACATAGGCTATATTTTATCCCGGGGAAGTGAAGTTTTCCCGAGGGATCGCGGGTAACACCGCGGCGGACAGCTAGTCTTAAATATAAATGAACTGTAGGTCAGTTAGTAGTATCTTATAGCTTATTTCTAATCCTATTGTTAGTATTTATTGGGAGAAATTGAATCTCCTTTTGTGCCCTTTGTGACCAACCAGCTGCACCCAGGAAGACCTTGTTATGACTTCAGATAGGGCCATAGCGGTAGTTTCGTTTTGGAGCAAACTTTTAATTTAGAGAATATATGCAAATTGACACGATGAATGAATGGATCCGTCTTTGGGTAAAGGCCTCCTCCATCTTCAGCCATGACTTTTCATAGGCTCCTGCATCCATGGTTGCTTTTATTTTCCGAGTACTTACGTTATTATTACGGTATTATTGGTTTGGATCATTTGAAATTCAAACAATTTTATTTGATTATTCTAGAGCTGTGTACTTAGGTTAGCAGCCTAAGGTCGTAATAGGTTTTCATTTAAATGAGTTTATGTAACTTTTTTATACACTCAGGGACTGATTTAGAGGACCGTATTAAATTATATTACTGCGTTTTTATTATTTGTAAGCTAAGTTCTAGCACTACTAACTTGATTCAGACTTATTTGATTTTGTGGAATAACATTATCTAGAAGGCTTTTATTACGAGTACAAATTTTATTTACATCAAGAAATTTCTAAAATTTTGTTAAGTTCCGCTAAATCAGTCCCTGAGTTTAGTTCAACTTTAACACAAAAGTGGAAATGTTTGTACAGTTTTAACCTTTTACAAAATTAAATGAAAGGTACATTTTTATAAATGGATTTTCTTTCGACAATATTGTAAAAAATCCTCTACATTTTGCGTGAGAACGGAAATAACGAGCCCCTCATCGTAAAAATTCAATTTGACAAAAAATGTTTGGCGCCGAAATCTGAGAAGGAATGTTACAAATAAGGAAAATACCTACCTTACATACCTATGAGAAGGCAGGAAATAATGCGGGAAGGAACCATGCTTTCAGCACAAACACATTTTATAGGTACCTTCTTTTTATTACATAAAGGTACATAAGGTATCTTATTGTGGGATTGGGATTGTGTGTCGTGTTGGATGTTTTAACATTTGATTAAAAGTGTGATTTTTATTTGCAGGTAATTGTGGGATACGAGACAACTATCTAAGGTAAATTTAAAAAAAACCTTAGAAATGGGATAAAGGTTAAGGATAAGGGATTTAGGTTAAAAAAAAAAAAAAAAGGTTGTTGAATCCCAACGATTTGCTAAAATTTGACTTTGCGTAAAAGCGAAGTTGCAGGAGGAAGCCAGTTACCGATATCAATGTAAAAGGTTTTCTTAAAGGCGTAAAGTTTTTTAATTTTAACTGGGCTCGGAATGAAAAGGTTTTCGGGTAACAAAGGAGAAGCACAATTCGCAGAAAAAATATGTTCAGAATTATGCGCGGACATTTAGACCCCTCGCAAACTACAGACTTTCTATCGGCCGATAGTTGAGACGGAATATACTTCGGCTCGTAATGAGTATGGAGAAGTATAGCCCGTCTCAACTATCGGCCGATAGAAAGTCTGTAGTTTGCGAGGGGTCTTAGAAATTCAGTCAAATGAAAACTAGAAACCAATTTTTAATCCGTATTCTATGTAAATACTCAATTTTTAAAACATGCAGTCACATTTCCAAACAACATCCTTGAAATCGTTCGTTAGAATAAAGCTAAAGGTCCGTAAAGTATGCCTGCTTACTAAAATCAATTAATGAATTAACAGCACGTAGACAAAATCCGATGACGTAGCCTGACGTTCGCGGGGTCAATGCCGGCCTCAGGCACCATACAGACACATACGTGACGTGCCTTGATTACGGCCTAGTGCTACCATTTACGCTAACACAAAGCACCATAAAATCATCAACAAAGTATAAATTAGCTCATCAACTACCAGTGAACATCAGTCAACAGCAGACATCATGAAGATCATCGTCCTAGCATTTGTCGTAGGAGCTATCTCCGCTGAGCTGCCTCGCTTCCGACCAGCGAGGTTCCGCTTCCAGAGGCAAGAGCTTGCTCCGACCACAACTGACTCCCCTACCGAAGCAACCACTGAACCATCTGGACCTTACCCTGCTTCTGGATGGAAACCAGCTGGAGAACCCTTCACTTTACCTAACGAAGCTCCAAGCAATGCAACACCAGAACAGCCTGAGGATGCATATGGAGCTCCAGCGAAAACAGCTCCCTACCCACCTTCAGGGTGGAAACCGAGCGAGCCTTTTGAACTACCTCAACAACCTTCAACCAGCTATGGAGTTCCAGATAACTCATATGGAGCCCCTGAAGCTTCGACCACGGAAGTGCCAACGACGGACAATCCTCAAGCAGAGAGATTAGAAGGTCCAGTGGATGTGCAGAAGAGTGTTGGGACCTATTACGTGCTGCTGCCCAATGGACAGCTGCAGAAAGTGGAGTTCATGACAGAGAATGACGTTCAGAACATGAAGTATACAGCCAGGCTTCAGTACAGAGAGCCTCTTCTTTTCTTCAGACCTTGAATGGGTTGTGATAACATTTAAACACCATTAAATTACTAGTATCTAATACAGAATTCTTGGCATTCACAATTCTTTTAGAGTTGAAAAGGCACTTAAATCTCCACCTTCGAACCGAAAATTGTAGGCTGGACATCAATTGATTTTTTATTTTGGCAAATGTATGTGCACATCGCAATAGGATCTACTCATTGGAACTACCAGTATGTGTCCATCATTACGTCTCAGATTGGTGATGGATGGGATTGGTATCGTGTTGGATGGCACAAACAAAGGGAGGCCTATGTCCAGCTGTGGACTAGATCGGGTTGTGGATGATAATGATGATGAAATCTTAGTTTTATGTATCTCTGTAAAAAACTAAAACTCTAGCTTCGAACGCTCGAGCTGGAGTACGCAAACTTTTTGTAACATGGGTTCAGTTGGGTCAAATTAACGACTATTGTCGACAAGATTACGGGACCTTCGAGGAGACAACCTAACACCAAGTAATTAAACTGAAATTATTCGTTTCTTGTTTTAACTTGCGAGTGAAATGAATTCGAGGAAGCCACCGGGTGTTTTATAGATAATTTAAAGAAAATTACATAAATACAGACATTTTAAGATGCTGTCGTTTTTGAGATAATTAAGTTAAAAGTTAATGAAAGAATGACGACTAGTCTAAGAAGCCATTTAAGTTGATAAAAATCAAGGTTATTCACACTTTATCATTGTATATTTATGTAGATGCGAAAGTTTAATAGATAGGTTTGTTCACTCATGCTGATCCGGTTTCTTTCTTCTCTGGAAAAGAGAAGTATTCCCACGACTGCTGTGCAATAGATTTTTCGTTTCATGAAATTAAGCGCATGAACACATAATTTCCCTGCCCTTTTCCCACTTTTATGTGGGGTCGGCACAACAGGTTTTCCTCTTACACTCCGCTCTATCAGCCGTCATCTCAACACTCACTACTTTCTTACCCATATCATCCTTCACACAGTCCATCTATCTTTTCTTTGGTCTGCTTCTTCTGCTACATCCGTCCACATTCAGACATAATATTGTTCTCGTTACCTGACTTTCTTCCCTCCTCATAACATGCCCATACCACGACAACCTAGCGCAACTTTAAAAACTTCCTCTAATATACATAATGCATTAAAAAAGGTAATATTCAGATAATTTATAGAGATCCAATACCTGGTTACATTTTGACTTGATTTAAGTGAACCATATCGCATCTCCTGAGTTGGATGTTGGCTGGATGGCGTTCATTAGTAGTGGACGGAGTCTCAGTAATTATGTCGCTTATAATAGACCCCGCCTTAATTGCGGCTGCTATTCAACAGAACGGAACCATGGGCTTTAATAGGAAGATATTTTAACCTCTTTACCATAACGCAGCTACCATGTTTTTAGCCGTCGTTTTAAGTATCTCACAGTTCTTTTAATTTTCTATATGGTAGTTACAAACACGACAACTTCTGCTAACTGTATCAAATAATGTACATATTATGTGTTTGGACGTGCCTGTGACTAATTCCTTAGACATCTCCAAAGGATCTTAAACTACTTACATCCGATATAATGTCTATCGTACCTTGGGGATATCTGCACCAATATTATAAAGAGGAAAGATTTGTTTGTCTGTTTGAATTGAATAGGCTCCGAAACTACTGAACCGATTTGAAAAATTCTTTCACCATTAGAATCCCACATTATCCCTGTTGAACATAGGCTTTCTTTAATCCCGGGAAAGTGTAGTTTTCCCGAGGGACCGCAGGTAACACAGCGACGGACAGCTAGTAGCGTATAAAATACTGAAATGTTTAAAGTTTTTATAAAGATATTATGACAGTGGATCAGGCTGGCACAGGACCGGGAAGAATACCAAAAGCAGAGGGAGGCCTATACCCAGCAGTGGGTAGAGTTGGGCTGCGGATGATGATGATGATAAAAATATTATTTGAAATGAAAATGTTTGATCTATACAAACCATATCTACCTAATTTATTTTTAATTTCACCGTTACTTCAACAGCGTTTAATCACAAAATGATTTCTTGAAATCTCAATCGCAACGTGGACGTACAAAATAATCTGGAGGGAAGTGGAGTGCCCTTGGAAATAATTAAATGCTGACAGTTTCTATGACGAGGGTTCCGAACTTCAAGTCCATTGATTGAAACACAAGTTCGCCTTGAGATTTATTGACTGAATAATTTACACTTGAATGTGCGAGTACTGTGGACTCTTCGAGCATAATTTGGCTTTTGTGTTTTGAAGATGATCTGAAATTAAAATTTCTGTTTAAAGTTTTGTTGTGCTTAAAGAGCTGAAATACACAAAATATACGAGAGAATTTCTAAAAACCTTCATTGTTAGTTCCTCTGATTCTGCACCATAATAAAAGGTACAAATATAAATAAATAAATAAATAATGATGGACGTTTCACACAGCATCATCTAGCCCCAAACTAAGCAAAGCTTGTACTATGGGAACCAGATAACTGATATACTACTTATATACTTTTTGTTTGTAAATACATACATACTATACATAGCAACACCCAGACCCGAGATAAATATTTGCAGATCATACAAACATTTATCCCGCGGCGGGGATCGAACCCGCAACCGTCTGCGTCCCAAGCGGGCTTTCACCCAGTGCGCCACAGAGGTCGTATATCTGAAAATGTCTACTATGCCCAATAAAGTGGTGATCCTGCGTTCTTTACTTACGATAATTCGCGAGTCCATCGCAATAGCTATCCTTCACGATCCAGAAGTTGAAGACCCACTGCACCACCCCCCTGACGCTGCCGTAAGCCAGCATCACAGCAATCCAGGTGGTGTCGTCTTCAACGATGACGTCATGGAATGTGGTGTTCACTTTGTCGATGTTGCCACTTGTCTTGTCGATAAACTTCAGGATAGACCCTGGACAAGACATGGATGAAACATTTAGACGTGGTCAAAGCATCCACCCAGGAGGTACCCGTCTCCAGGAGGGATATTTTAATTGGTCTTGAAATATCTTTTAAAGATTTACAACCCATCACTACTTATAGTATAAAACAAAGTCATCTCTTCCCGTTGTGTGTCCCTATGTATGCTTAGATCTTTAAAACTATGCAACGGATTTTGATGTGGTTATTTTAAATAGATAGAATGATTCAAGAAAAAGGTTTCAATGTATAATACATGCATAATATAGTGATAATTTTAGAGGTTTCTAAAGTGATTTTGTTTATGTACGACACATAAACAAAATTGCGCTTACATCGCATACGCTGGCTGAACCCTTATATTTAGTATCAGCATTGCACCTGTGCAAAGCTGTGGCGGGTCGCAAATAAAATAAATTGATGAATGTGTTGAAATTGGATGAGAAAAAATCATCTCAATTTCTCAGATATTATCAGTACAGTGACAACTCAACTAAGATGGCTCTACCAGCCTCCAAAGCCTTTTCAAATCCTTTGAAATGAGATCAGAATGTCGAATAATTCCTTTTAGATCTCCACATTTTCAAGCTAACGTGAAATATTGTGTATTGCAGGTGTTGTCGCTCCTGAAATAATATTTCACTCCCTGAGGCTTTCAGATTTCCACGTGAACGGCTGCGAACCTGATTCAGATTTACGAGAGCTAGATAGGTTTTATACTAGATTTTAGGTTTAACAATACAGTTTTGACTATACTAGAACATATAGAGGTAATTGATTTTGTAAAGGCTGATGTTGCAATGATTGGCTGATGTTGGATTTTTGGTTAGTTTTATGGATTTCAATATGTTTTGAATATGACCGTTTTAAATGTTTTTCATGGTACAGAATGAACATCGATGTAGAGCACCGAGCAAACATACAGGCTTGGCAATATTGAATTTAGGAGCGATACATATTTTTTTATGACGACTAAAATCACATGTGGAAATTGTAATCCAATCCAATATACCATTGATTTTGCCATATGTTTTATACATAATTTGTACATGTTCTATTCACGAGCTATCGTATCAGTAGAGGATCCAAATCTATTACTCGCCATTCAATCAAGCTATCCAGTTCAATAGACATCATTGATCAACACTCAATGTGATAGTATTTCAGTCAATCGCACTGCTGTGTACGTTTCGATTTAGCGCAGTATTGTATGACTTAGACAAAACAACCAGTCTCTAAAAAACGGCCAAAGCTAATGACGATCGTCTGTGCTATGGGTATCAGATACTATAAATGCTATGATTTTTTTTTTGTCGTGTCACTGCAACTTTCGTAGTCCACTTAGATGGTCGGACCAAATCCGCTCTACACTGAACACCAAGCTTCACGATCCGCTACACGATGCCATAGACAGGAACAGGTGGCGCGACATAGTCAGGAGAAGTACTGCGCCGTGTTCAGGGGATCACGACCCTCAGCAATGAGGATAATGACGCGAGGAGGAGGACAGGCTCTCTTCACGCCTTTTCCACAATACTATAGAATTAGGTTCAGAGACTCAGAGACATGCAAGGTTCCTCATGATTTTTTTCTACACCATTTGACTATGAGACTTCTAGATCCAAAACAAATAATGCAGTTTATGATAACATCTGTTTTACAGTGATCACAAAACCGAATCTATTGCGTCTCAGCTGAGTGGTGTTCGCACCATATTGTGTAGTCGCTATGTTACGGTCACAGTTCTGAAGGAACCGAGGAGTGTTCTGTTGTTCAATGCGTGGTATGCAAGCTTTGTCAAAGCTTCTACTGTAAGCTTTGGATGGCTTTGTATGGCTCAATAGTTTCTATGTAATCGAATTGAAAGCATATTCTGTATCCAATAATAATCGTACAAATATTGAATCTTTGATACGTAAATCTATAATTCAATTCGTCTAAGCGAAACTTTGCGAACTTAAAACTACAAATTGATCTCGTCGATAGAGCCAGGCTTAATAATTCCGTCACAAAAAGCCACTGGACACGTGGCCAGGCGTGGTGATGACGGGTGGAGCAATCTAAGTGATGGCCTACAAGATGGGTCGACGACATCGTTATCCGCAGGTCGTACATGGGCAAGACTGGCTCAAAGTAGAAGCGAATCGCAAAAGCGAAGAGAGGCCTGTGCCCAGCAGTGAGATGAAAACGGCTGATGATGATGAAAAAGCCACTAGCTTCAACGAAATATCTCGTGATTTCTGATATCTGCGACACGGGAAGGTCTAGCGTAGGAAGCTTTATCTGGTAGGTTATATGGTGTTATTTTTGTAAAACACCGGTAACTTCTCAGGACTGTATTACTACTATAATGATAAAAAACAACTTTTGTCTATGACTTTTAACAAATCATAATATAGTACCAAAAACAAACCTTCAAGATTTTGTTGTCCTTTCTAACACATTGTCCTATCTAACACATTTTGCCCCCCCCCGGCCCTAACCCCGCTCCCCTCGCTATTGTACAATCGCTTTCTTTTGTTTCGCATAGACTTCGTAAAATTTAGAGCTTTCAATCTTCTTTCAATTTAAATATTTCTATTTTTGTATGATTTGATGAACTAAAATAATGATGAATTTTTAAGTCGTAAAACAAAAGTTGTTGTCTAGAATGATAGTAACAGCCCTGAGAGGTTACCGGTGTTTTACAAATAACCCTGTATATAGTAGGTAACATCGACTGCGACGGTTTTCCCAACGCTTTAGTTGGTCTTGTTATCGAAACTACAATGTTATCGAATCAATTCCCGTTATCGAATCCAACGGAATCGAATCGAACCTTCCTGACGAATCTTTTTTACGAATCAAAATACCCCCTAAACCACTAGCTAAGCTGGATGTAATTATAAATAAATAAATAAATAATGCTGGACTTTTCACACAGCATCATCTAGCCCCAAAGTAAGCAGAGCTTGTGTTATGGGTATTAAGATGACTGATATACTTTTTGTTTGTAAATACATACATATTATAAATAGAAACACCCAGACACGAGACAAATATTTGTAGATCATACAAACATCTGTCTCGCCGCGGGGATCGGACCCGCAACCTTTTTGCGTCGCAGGCGAGCCTTCACCCACTGCGCTACAGAGGTCGTCTATTATGTATTACTACATACATACATACATACATACATACATAAAGTCACGCCTCTTTCCCAAAGGGGTAGGCAGAGACCACGGATCTCCAGTCGCTACGATCCTGACACACAACTTTCGCCTCATTCACTCTCATTACATTCTTAGACATAGACATAGACATAGACATACGTTTATTCGCAGCTGTACACAACAACAATTTTTACAAAAATATGGTACCAACAGTGAACACAGAAGAAAGAGAAAAGTACAAAAGCCAGCTGGCAATTAGGTACAATATAATTGAACAGACTAACAGACAAAGAACAACTTATAATTAAAAAAAAGTGTGCACATGCAAGGCGTGCACAGCTAGGCGAAAAGTCTTGAGCTCAGCATGTGCTGTGAACAAGTTCACCGCGCTGATTTTCAGCTCAAGGCTTTGGTGACGCACGAAAAAAATCTACGATATACCTACTACAAAAATACAATCATACAAGTATGTATATAGGTAACAATTCATTATAAATATGGAAATTAAACGATATAAATAAATACAGAAGTAATACTCATATATATAATATGGAGAGTCACTTATGAGAGAATAATATCAATAGGTAATAATAATGCTCTTCATACATGCTCGTCGGTTTAGGGTACTTTTGACCTGGCCCTTCTCCAAAATGTCGCCAATTTGATCCAAGAAGGTTCGCCTAGGTCTTCCCCTTCCAGCTGTCCCATGCACACTCGCCTCATACACTTGCTTTGTCAAACGATTGTCATCCATCCTCTCTACATGCCCAAACCATCTTAACATACCTTTCTCGATCCTCAACACTACATCTTCTTTCACTCCACACTGTTCCCTTATCACACTATTTCTCACTCTATCATTCAACGTTACCCCACACATACTACGCAACGCTCTCATTTCAACAGCATTCACTCTACTCTGATGTTTTTTCTGCCACACCCAACTTTCACTTCCATACATCAATGTCGGTACCAATACTCCTCTATGAACTGCCAGTCGTGCCTTGTTGGACACTTTCCGGCTGCTCATAAAATGTATATAGTATATAATATGTATTACTAATTTAAAAATCTCTTGTAAAAGTTACTTCAAAGCACGTCAGGCGATGCTTAAAGGTTTAAGTTACAAGATTTTAGTTAAATGTACACTGCCTTTGTCAAGATAAGCTTTTAATCACTTTATAGTTCAAGTTTAGTTTGAGCCGCCATTGATGGTAAACTACTCAACTAGTTTACTCTGTTATTAACAAGTTTGCAACAACTATACTCTTCAGGAACGGAAGCTAAGAAAATTATTCTGTACTAAATCCACCCGTGACTTCACTCGCGTGGTTCTCATGGACCAACAATTTGAATAAACTGATTATTATTCTATTCTATCACTATCTACGAGTCTACCTATTCCAAGTATCTAGGTATCTCTTGTACACATAGTCTCGTACTCTCTTATTTATTTAAGCAAGAAATAATAATAATAAAAATGTTTAATACAGCAAAACATACAGAGTTAAATAAAATAAATAAAAATAAATAAATAATGCTGGACATTTCACGCAGCATCATCTAGCCCCAAACTAAGCATAGCTTGTACTATGGGAACCAGATAACTGATATACTACTAATATGCTTTTTGTTTGTATTATACATAGAAACACCCAGACACGAGATAAATATTTGCAGATCATACAAACATTTATCCCGCGGCGGGGATCGAACCCGCAACCTTCTGCGTCACAAGCGGGCTTTCACCCACTGCGCCACAAAGGTCGTCAAATAATAATACTTTTTGGATAATAATGCTGGATATTTAACACAGCATCATTCAGCTTCAAGATACACAGAGTTTGCATTATGTGAACCACAATAACTGATATTTTACATACCTAAGAAGGTATATTATAAGTATTTTTTTGTTCATACATACATATCGAAAAGAAAACCATGCTCCTACCATGTTTGGTACCCTGTTCTTCAATAAAACCTGCTTAAAACTCACTGTAACACAATCAATGTTTGAAACTGTCAAAAATTTGACTAAACCAGAGCATGAGTTCAACTGTAACCTACTCGCAATTTCCACGCGGCAAACGTGTAATAAATAAAAGTGTTATTTTTATGTGCTTTACACTAGGTAGTAGGTATTCGAGCATGCTGGCTACAGTTGCTGTACTATCACTACATAGTATAAAACAAAGTCGCTTTCTCTGTCCCTGTATCCCTATGTATGCGTAAATCTTTAAAACTACGCAACGGATTTTGATGCGGTTTTTTTTCATAGATAGAATAATTCAAGAGGAAGGTTTATATGTATAATACATGCATAATATAGTAGAGGAACACTGATAATTTTAGAGGTATCTAATGGGATGTCGTGAATTACTAATACATTTTTTGCGCTTACATTGCAAACGCTGGCTAAACCCTAATATTTAGCATCAGCATTACACCCGTGCGAAGCCGGGGCGGGTCACTAGTTTCATATAAAATATATCCTTTGTTAAAATGAAGAACTGTCCTTTAAATATATTATCAAAATGAAACAATTCATGCTCTTTTACATTATACTCTGTACTGTTGCATTGGCTGAGTGGGGTAGTGATTGTCGATCTAATGTGAGTTAGAAACCCGTAAGTCCGTCAGTGCAATATAAGTAAGCGCAATTATCAGGAGCTCTGAATAGTGACGGAAAACATAGTGAGAAAAACAGTTAGTATTCTTAAAGGCAGCGATGGGTTTGCAACCTGTCACGATTGAAATGCCAACTTATGCATCCGTAATAAGCATCCTGTTTGAAGCGCTCGTGGCCGTGCTTGCTTAGTCGTTCTTGAAAGATCGTCGAAGTTAAGCAACGTTCGAAACGGTCTGCAAGTGGATGGGTGACCGCCAGTGGCATTTTCATCTGAGCGCTTCCGTGCTTCGGAGGGCATGCTATTTAAGTCGTTAAGCCATGACGGAGGCCTCAAGGCGGCCTAAAAACTCCGTCACCAGATTGGCCACTGACTCATACGAACTTACTTACTTTTTTACTCCTGTTTCTTCGCAATCTACCCCAGAGTTGGTCACGAACCTTAAAAAAGAGAGGCTGACAAAATCTAAGCCAGCAGTGTTCGATGGTATGTAGTTAGACCCTCGTAAAAGCCCCGAGCTTTGTGCAGTGAGCTTGCAGTCAAAGCAATAAAGTTAATATTTCATACGGCACTATGCGGCATTCGAAAGGTCAATAAGTGCTATTTCATTTGCGAAAAGTGCGAAAAGTGCAGAGAATACATGCTCACACCGCCAGCAACGAACGAATTAGTTGTATATCTTGAGATTTTTAAAACCTCATAATTATCAAACTCATTCAATATCTTTATATATTTTTATGTGTTAAACCACGTTTGGGTATTTCATTGAGAAATGAAAAGTCTTATCAAAATTTAAGATTCCAACGGCATTCGAACCCGCGACGCTCAGACGATCCTCGTAAAGTAGGAGTGCCTTAACCGCTCGGCCTAAAAATTTATATTGCGACGTCTAGTGATTCCGTGGCCAAGTGGTTAAGGCACTCCGGCTTTAGGAGGATCGTCTGATCACCGCGGGTTCGAATCCCGTCGGAATCGAAAATATTGATAAGACCTTCAATATCTGTTTTATTAGCATTTATACAAGTTTTCTGCATGCTTTTACAACACCTATTCATCATAATTATTACTTTTGTACGCTGATGTAATGCGTAGTGAACAACCCTATGAGAAATAGAAATTAGCCCTTTCAAAATTTAACCATATAAACGTAAACTTATGACAAAATAGCTTACTCTCTGTAGTAGTGCTCTTCGCATCAGCCAGGAACAGACCAGCATAAACCACATCTACCAGCAGAAGCGAGATTCCAGCAATGGTGAATGGGATCAGGGTCATATAGAAGGAGTACGCGCGACCTCCTTGCGTCATGTTCGCCACGCCCAGCGCTAGCCAGAATAAGTGGAGTATCAACCACACTTGGACCTTACTGGTGAAAACGAATGATTAAACAATGTAGTTCGTATTAAGCATAGTGAGTAGGGTCCTAATATTATTATTATTTAGCCGTTTTCGTCCCACTGCAGGGCAAAGGCCTCCCTTCCCTTCTTCCACTCTTCGATTCAATGCAGCAACAGGCCAATTCCGCAGGTGGGACTGCAGAGCAAAAATTATTGAAGAATGATTAATGAAGAAAGAGCTGACCCACCACCAAGAGAGTACAGGTTGGGTTTCAAAGCCTAGTTCTTTTGGCTTACTTTCTAAGGTGTATGGTTTGAAACACCATACCTTTACTTATGAATGACATTATTTCCACTCGGTAGAAGTTATTAGGACCTGCCATAACAAACTCCATCGTCTTGTGATAACAACTGCATGAATCTGCAGAGAATTAGTATAATGCTGGACCTTTTTCTTCCCGATTTCGATTCCAAAGCATATATGGTGGAAAGCTGAACTTCATATATTTGGAAGGTAAACTTGTCAGCATAATCTACTAAGCCTAAGCATAAAAGGCAAAAGATACAAGCGGAGATACCTTCGAAATTGCGAAGCCACTTTGTTAGCTATCGGCCACACCACCGCAGTGGTCAGCCTGCTGTTGGTCGCGCGGTCTTTCGTGGTGAAGTTGTAGAAATGCATGCAGTTACACGCCACCGGATCGTAGAAGTACAGAAGCTTCATCAGCGTTATTTCGTGAAGTTCCGAAGGGTCGGGAGACAGTTGACAGCTGAGGGTCAACCAGCTCAGTATAATGCAGAAGAATGCTAGAAAATAAGTTCTTGTCTTGAAATATTTGAAGAATTAGTCTTCTTCTTGTCGTATCACTATTTCTGTGAAACCCTGTATGGTGAAAAGATTATAAATGGCGTAGCTAGGTAGCCTAGGGCCCTGGTGCAAAATAAACTGGGACCCTAACTGAACGGTTTAGGTTTTATCAAGTCAAAATTATGCAGGTGTTGTAAAATGTAAACGTATTTTGAATTTTTTGAATAAAATACGATTTTATTCGTCATTTTCTGGCAGTGCACTGCACCACCTAGCTCTCCGGTAGCTACGCCACTGCATCTATGAGGCTCCTTTCCTGAACTAGAGATGTTTTCAAACTTTTTGACGACCTCTGTGGCGCAGTGGGTGAAAGCCCGCTTGAGACGCAGCAGGTTGCGGGTTCGATCCCCGCCGCGGGATAAATGTTTGTATGATCCGCAAATATTTATCTCGAGTCTGGGTGTTTCTATGTATAATATGTATGTATTTACTAACAAAAAAGTATATAAGTAGTGTATCAGTTATCTGGTTCCCATAGTACAAGCTATGCTTAGTTTGGGGCTAGATGATGCTGTGTGAAATTGTCCAGCATTATTTTTAAAATCAAAGAGATGTGACATCTTTATAGCACACGTTTCGCAAAAATTATTTATTCTGAGCGTAGTTTGAGAGCCAAGATCAAGCAGAAATTAGGTAATTTTAGATCAAACTGTACTTGAGTATCTGTAATACGAGCTTCAGTTGAAACATGTGTACTAGATCTTTGAAATGTTATATCCTATTGAATCAAAGACAATGGAAATGTATTCAACAGAATTCACAAGGATAACTGTGTGTTATTCAGTTCCTACAACTGACTGCATCATGGGTTTGTAGTTTTCAAGTTATAATTACCATCATCTTCTTATCCATATCAATAAATGGAATTGAGTAACTTTCAAGGATGTCAAAAAACTACATTCCTAATTACTTATTTGAATTTTCATTATCCTGTCTGGTTTTCAATAGAAAAAAGGGAACGAAGCGCTCGTGGTCGTGCTTGCTTAGTCGTTCTTGATAGATCGTCGAAGTTAAACAACGTTCAAAACGGTCTGTAAGTGGATGGGTGACCGCCAGTGGCATTTTCACCTGAGCGCTTCCGTGCTTCGGAGGGCACGTTAAATTGTCGGTCCCGGCTATTTAAGTCTAGACGGAGGCCTTAAGGCGGCCTAAAAACTCCGTCACCAGAGTTGGCCAGTGACTCATACGAACTTACTTTTAATAGAAAAAAGTTAAACTTACTTTGGTAAGAAATAGCAACCAACTTCCAAATTCCAATGCCCATTTCTCTTCAAATTAACTGGAATTAGTAACTGTCGCATTACATTCTTGACGAAATCCATTTCGAAATCTAGACGGTCACAATTTCAAGAGGCCTGCGCAATTTGTAGCATGAAAATTAGCACCGTTAGACAAATTGTCCACGCGTAAAGCGAAACAGCTTCAAATAGAATCTGTTTAGTTTTTTCACTGAAATGTATTTCCACGAAGGATTTTTACGTGTAGGATTATTTTTATCGTTCGTTTTGAAACGTAATGCTCAGGCATTACGATGATTGCCAGTATTTTTTAAAGGATTATAAACTTATAAAAAATAGGACATGATTAATTATCCCACAGTATTGGGTACGGTAGACATTTTCTCAGATCTTCAGAGTTCGACATTCAATGGCTATGGCTAAGGATGTATGTTAGTGGCAATAACATATTACATGCCAAAATTTTGCAGACTGATTGAGCCCAACGCCGCCATTATACTCGTAATACTTTACTGTGGATCTTATAACTTAAACTTTACTCACCCCACATAGAGTGGGACAAGGGCAAGAAGATGATGACTTTACTGTGGATGATTAAAATATTGCGGTAGCGAATTCGCATTGCACTGTGGACGCAATGGTCCTTTGTCTAAAACAGCTGTTGTTATAGGTAAAGCACAAAATTAATGGGCGCCTCGGACGAGGTGATAATGAAAAAATTAATGGCGTCTGTCCCCGGATCCAAATTGAATTTCCCGGGAATAGTAACGTTTCCTTTCTTTGGATACCAAACCATTTGTTTGAGAAATTAAATTGCAAATTGAAGCTAATAATTGCATTCACCGTGATGGCGGAAACTTTGCACAGTGCTCGTGGTGGCGTTTGCGTAGTTTCATTGTTATTACATTTTATGAAAAAACTTTTCTTGGTTTTTTTAAACATACTGTCTGGTGACTCTCCTTCCACAGCTTAGGCGCTGTCTCCACGAGCGAGAGAATCGCGGCGATATTATCGTCGTGCCACGTATTTCTATACACTCTCTAGAAGCTGTCTCCACACGGCGATATTATCGCCGCGATACGACGAGTGGCAACGAGTGCGCTAAACGTCGTTACATCGTCGCTAGCCCGTCGCGACTAGCAGCGGGCCCGCCGCGCGCTCGTGGCGCTCTCGCGACGAGCGCGCAGCGGGCGCGCTGTCAAACGCAGCGTCATTTCAGCGTTGCCTCTCGTCAAGCAAGGACATTTCGACAAGGAAACGCGGCGATACCGTTACGAGTCGCCGCGGAAACGCTGCGATTCCGTTACGACTCGCGACGATACGCGGCGATATTATCGCTCGTTCGTGGAGATTCTCCGACGATATGAGGACGGACTCGTCCCGATTCTCTCGCTCGTGGAGACAGCGCCTTAGTAATCAATTACTCTCATTCACTTTCGTGACATTACCTATTATACTTTGTACTTTACCTATTAAAAAAAAAAAAACAAAAGCAAATTCCAGGCAGGATTTCTTCCAGGCATCCAAAGGTTGCCTGGAAGAAATCGCTTTCAGCGATAAGGCCGCCCATTGTTATACCTAAGTTTTATATTTTCTGTTCTTCTTTATTTCTCTTTGTCTATTGTTATTATTAGGTATTTTTCAATAAAGATATGTTCTATTCTATTCTATTCTATTCTATTATGTATTTTTCATGTACTTACCTGTAATGAATACGTAGGTATGTACCTATACGGGAACCATGTACAAGACTACCCAGTAATTTTGATGTAGATTCTATGTGAAGTATAATTTACTACTAGCTATTCTGACAACAATAAATATATTTTTTTTTAAATACATGCTTTAATACTTTAAATTATAACACATACTCGAATCAAACACTCGAATTGTTGTGGTCAGACAAATCTCAATTTAGTTATTGTCCCTCTTAACATAAGGCTTATACTCCCCTGGTCGGTAATAAAGCACATCATCCTTCATGTAGCTTTCCCTCCTCGCCTCAGGAATGGGCAGATTGACTTCTCGAATCATTCTCTCTCTGAACTCTTTCTTTTTGATCTTGTTGTGGACATGCTGGATGATACGGCAGGAGTACACGTTTAGCGCGAAGATGAAGAGGCCACGCATCCAGCAGACAGAGGCTAGCATTGGCAGCCAGCCGGCGAAGTCGTCTGCATTCTCCAGCTGTAGTAAAACGCTCCAACCGCTGTACCTATAAAAAACCAAGTCCTTGTCGAACCTCGAAACTTGCATAGGCAAGAATGAGGATACGGTTTTAATTTCAACTCGATACCTCCACAAAGGGTCTTGACAGACAGACAGACAGACGGACATCAAAATTGATTCTATAAGGGTTCCGTTTTCTCCTTTTGAGGTACGGAACTCTAAAAATGCTGGACATTTCACATCCATCACATCCTGCTGGATATGTCTCCCAAAAATTGTCCACTGATCTCATCACCTACTCATCATTACTGAAATCTTTTAAATATCTTACCTCACAATCATGTTCTTGGTTAGGCTCTGTTTGATATGAGCCACGTACACAATACCCATGGACAGATCGAAGAGAATCATGAATATGAAAGAATAGAAAAAGAAGGTCATTATGAACTTCAGAAAGTGCGGGTTTCTACTCTTGCTGATGGATATTCTGACGATGATAGCCATCACCATCCAGACAACGTGGAATCCTATGCTTAGCAACACGTAACTGAAATGATAAATAACAGTCCTAAAGATGAAATAATGAATACTATGGTAAACGATATAAGATGAAGTAATATTGCATTTCAGTATTTTACAATTCTATATTTATAAAAAAAGCTAAGCCCTAAATAGTTTTCCTTGGTTCTTCGTTGTATTAGTCGCAAAGGAACAGGTTTAGAATCACTCTTTGCTCTGAATAAATGCTATTATATTGCTTCAGAGTAACTACTTACTTTCTCGTCTTAGAAGATAGTCTAGTCGCCACAGTCACCTCCGGCGGTTGCCACTTAATAGGCAAAACATTCAGCCCCCGAGTATCATTGCTGAGTTGCAAGTTCTTACGATTTTTAACTGACCGTGTCGCAATATGATAACCACAGGCTTTCTTATCGTACAAGTACATGATGCTAGCAAGCTTGTAGAAGTCGAACGATGCCTTGTCTGGGTCCCAGAAACAGTGGAGGATGGTGATAGATGTTGCATACACGACGATGCCTGGAAAAAGGAGAAAGAAAAAGTGTCATGCTTTTATTATTTATCTTTTACTTGCCCAAAGTGTGCTAGGTTGAGGTAGTTGGATAATACCATTACACATCGATAGATAGATAAAACACTATTGATTACCACACAAGAACATTCTTACGTAAACACAAAAAAAGGCAAAACAATGGACGGCCTTATTGCGAAAAGCGCTACCAGGCAACCTAGAATTAATTTGATGGGAAAAGAACATAGCAAATTGGTCATGTCCAAAGGATCGTGATAGCATAAAAACCTGGAAATTACTATCGTGTTTTGGGGATGAAGATAACCTCTGCAAGAGGACAAATTTTGCCAAATGACACGTATATGCACATTATTCTGTAAACCCTTAGACATTTTAAAAGTATCTTGGCTGACTCTCAAAGTCACCTTAGAAAATGTGTTATCAAAAGCCGGACAATATCCGAGGACAATACAAACAGTAAAAGAGGTGATTCAGGCAGACCAAACACTGCATTATGCAAAAAATATTCATAGCTCGGTCAAGTATGCAAACCTATAGGACTTGCATTGCTTTGTACTTGCAAACATGGTCAGCTTAGGGTTCAATTCAGTTTATTCATCCAACTTTACAGTTGGTTGGCAGTTGTTATGTCAACGACAAAACTTGAATCCTAATTTTGGTGGTGTGCTGTTCAGATGGAGTACTTGTGATGAGTTTAAATCATCGATGATTGTATATTTCGTCTCGGAAAACTGTCTCTAACACGACTTTTTTTATGATGAATGGGTCGGCTCTTGACCTCGAAACTTACATAGGTAAGAATGAGGTCTACGATGGAGCGAGCCTACCCAGAAGATGCCTATCAACTCTCTACTTAAAAACAACAGGGTCGTAGCTCAGCGGAAATACAGACGCTGGAAGCTGATTCAAAATTTTTGCAGTGCATAATAAAACGACTTGCAAAGTGGAATTTTTTGGACTTGGTCAGCCAGATTCATGTGTTTGATGTTGTTTTAAAGGTAGGGCGTATGTAAGTTGCGTTGAATTCTCTGGATGATGACATTAACTAGGCTTTAGTTTTAAAAGCAAAACACGAAAATAAAAGTTATGTAGCCCTATACCTACAAGTCATAATTATTAGACTTTTTTTACCATAATTTCCCTACGAATTGTTAGGTATTACAGACTTAGGTACTTAGAAATTTGCACGGAACATATAAAATAATTTGCATGCCATCAAATAATTATCGTAATGTTACCCATAAACTCACGTGGAAATTATGTTCAGTCATACATAATACAGAAACCGCATTTTATGAAAATTGCTTTCCCTATGCGTGCTAAAAGCTCGCGTGTATGCAGTTGTTTTTTTTGTTCATGAGCTATAGTAACTTACCATAGCCGCAGGCCCCACATAACGGACGTCGGACATCGGGCGTCGTCCTATTCCATTCAAATAATGTGTAATGGTGTTTCTATGTATAATATGTATGTATTTACAAACAAAAAGTATATAAGTAGTATATCAGTTATCTGGTTCCCATAGTACAAGCTTTGCTTAGTTTGGGGCTAGATGATGCTGTGTGAAATGTCCAGCATTATTTATTTATTTATTTTATTTATATGTCATACTAAATGCATGGAATTAAACGGACGTCCAACCGATTGTTTTTGTTTTTTTCAATTGAATTTGTGCTTTATTCCCTTGCATTTAGTATGACATTTTAATGAAATAATAAGACGCTCCATGAAAGACGCCAGGGGCTTAAGCCTTGTACGGACTATGCTTTGTAGGCTCCGCCGTAGTATTTATATTCTCTTTGGATCGCCTGAAACGCGTAGTCCGTACACAGCTTAATAATACTCATCATCATCCTGACTTCACCCACTGCCAGGTCTATACCTGGCTTCCTTAAGCTTATTCCATCCACCATCCATAAAAATAATACTCCACAGATAAAATACTACGTAGTACACATTTTAACATTACAATGTACTCTACATAGTGTCTTTCAAGATTACATTAAAGTTTGCAACCTTTTTACCACTTCTTAATCTTAGTAGTGCAAGTGAGACACTTCATCATCATCATAATCATCATCAGCCTATAGCAGTCCACTGCTGGACAATAATGAGCGCCCTGTCCTCAGCTCGATGCATCCAGCTTCTGCCAGCAGCCTTTCGCAGATCGTCACTCCACCTGGCCGGAGGGCGTCCAAGAATGAAGTGAGACACTTACATTGCACTATTATAAAGGTGGTGATCCACAGACACCTCTTTTTGTCTTGAGGCATCAAAAATATCGCCGGGTCTAATACATCATTTTTTCTTATCATATCTAATTCTTTATTATTTACTCTCTCTTTGAAAACAATGAAATATTTTCACTTCACTTCTTGGATTATCACTTCTATGACTTGTCACAATTTTGCCAACGAATATTAGTTTAGTTTGACAAGTCTAAAAATATTATTCTTTAGTAGTCACCAAAATATCGTGAAGAAGGTTGTGTTAAACAGTAAATAGATCAAACAAGAGCCGAAAGGTTTACAAAGTGTGTTACAAAGAAAAATACACTTTTTATCGCAATGGGCAGTTTGTATCTGAGGAGAGTATACTGTATTGTTATCAATCAAAATTGACCTGTGAATGAACTAACTGATTGGAAAGTTTTTGCCTAGGTACACACAAACACGTTATTTTAAAACCAGGAACTAAGCTACTGCTACGAGTATTAGAATAGAATAGAATAATGTTTATTTGGTTATTACACAAACAAAACAAGGAAATTTAAAACAATGACCAAAAATAGGTAGGTAGGTTCCAAATAATAAAAAATAAAGTAAGTAGATTCGCACTAAATAATAAACTAAAACAACTAAAACAACTGTAAACGCTAATAGAGTACCTACCTACCGCTACAACTGTGGATCGATACGATACGATAGAACGATATAGAGCTCCAAGTTTATACAACGGTTTTGACATAGTGACGTTTCAAAGCATATCGTCAAATCGGCGATGACGTTGGTTGTTCAGCTTGTTCACAATCAGTATATGTCCCGTCAACATGTCAGACTTGATGTAGCTTTGTTCAGCAAGTGGTGCAATGTATTGAACACAGAGAAATGGGATACTACTTACAGTAGTAACTATAGTACTCGTATACAACATCATTGATTGAACAAACATGACTATAAATCTATATTTAAAACTTGACATTGGCAGAATTACACCTAGTTGTGTAGATTGCCATTATATAAAAGAAGAAGAAGAATGTATAGAACATTTTGACATAGTTTTTTTATGAATTGGTCGTTCTTGATAGATCGTCGAAGTTAAGCAACGTTCGAAACGGTCTGTAAGTGGATGGGTGACCGCCAGTGGCATTTTCATCTGAGCGCTTCCGTGCTTCGGAGGGCACGTTAAATTGTCGGTCCCGGCTATTTAAGTCGTTAAGCCATGACGGAGGCCTTAAGGCGGCCTAAAAACTCCGTCACCAGAGTTGGCCACTGACTCATACGAACTTACTTACTTTTATGAATTGGTGATGAGCTATTCACATCGGCTATAATAGCATACCATGACCAAAATATTTCTGTAGAATGGAGTAAAATATAATTTACATTTCTTGAAAAGATGCTTTTGCCTCAACTGAAATGCTATTTCACTCTATTATTGCTAGGTGCTAGGAAACTTTTTCGAATTGGTGCTAAAATACGTCTGAAAAATGGCAATAAAATCGCGCTAAAATTAAAATATGTCAAATTAGCTTTCCGCCGCGGTATTACTCGCGATCCCTCGGGAAAACTTCACTTCCCCGGGATAAAATATAGCCTATGTTCATCGGGGATAATGTGGGATTCTATTGGTGAAGGAATTTTTCAAATCCAGTAGTTTCAGAGCCTATTCATTTCAAACAAACATACAAACAAATCTTTCCTCTTTATAATATTAGTTTATATAGATTACGGCACTCGTAATTTTAAAGTCACAAACGTAAAGGAACTTAGAAATTCCGTGACAATCGCAAGAGTTTACTATTCAATTAAATGTTGAACGTAAAGTACAGCCGCGGAATAAAAAGTAAATAAATCGTGGTGAAGCAATCACTCGCTCCCTTTGTTTCAAATGTAAAGGAAAATGGCGCGTGCTCCTGACGTGGCCTCCGTACAGTCAACAAGCAGAAAGAATAATAACTCGGGAACTAAAGTTACAAAAAAATGCCGTACCTTTTTACGTCACGGATGTGGATAAGATTTTCTTATACATTTTGCGACATATTCCAAACTTGAAGCTTGACCAAAGTAATTTAAGAATCTTGAAGGTGTAGCCTTGAGGTAGTTAGATGCACGTTCAACCAATGTAATGCCCACATTTTGCAGGAGATAGCATTCCATACGGTTGCAAACCCATCACCTATCTAAGTGATCCCATGGGTCCTATTCTTGTCCTACTCTTTTTTTTTTTTTTTATGATGAATGGGTCGACTCTTGACCTCGAAACTTACATAGGCAAGAATGAGGTCTACGATGGAGCGAGCCTACCCAGAAGGTGCCTATTAACTCTCTTCTTAAAAACATCAGGGTCGTAGCTCAGCGGAAATACAGACGCGGGAAGCTGATTCCACATTTTTGCATTTTTGCAAAATCATCATCATCAGCCTATGGCAGTCCACTGCTGGACATAGGCCTCCCCTAATGAGCGCCATTGCACCCTGTACTCAGCTCGACGCATCCAGCTTCTGCCAGCAGCCTTTCGCAGATCGTCACTCCACCTGGCCGGAGGGTGTCCTACACCTACGTTTGCCGAGTCGCAGTCTCCACTCAAGAACTCGTTTACCCCAGCGGTTATCGGTTCTTCGGCAGTTATGGCCAGCCCACAGACACTTCAGCTTGCTAATTCTCTGAGCTATGTCGACATCTTTGGTTCTATGTCGGATAGTCTTGTCCTACTGAATAAAATATACTTTTGACTTTGACTTACCATCAAACAGGTTAAAATTCAAAAAGTGTACCTACCATTATTTCATTGTTATTATTTCGTAGGTCCATGTTAAAATTACCACATCAACAAGGCTTTGTAATGTAAATCATGTTCGATGTTAGCAAACACCTTTCTGTATTGTTTGTGTACCTTTGAGTGCACTTCGACCGAAAAATGACACTAACACCAACAAATTATGCAAAGACTTATTTCTTGATTGTGATTGACATGGCCATGACCTAAACCTTGCAAAAAAAGGATTTGATATTCAAAAAAGAGTTTGTAGTATTATTTTTTATTTGTGTGCTTGGTTTCTTTCACTTGAATCTTACAGGATTTTTATAATTCGAACACCATTTTGAATTTAGAACTGTCCATTTCGTTTATGCAGCTAAAAGAGTTGAACATATGCGGCAGAAGGTTGTGGCTGAGGCACAGCGGTGTACACGTACAACGGAGCGCGGTCTTCGTTCTTGTACTGAAGTCGGGCCGTGTACGCCATGTTTCTAAGATCATTCTCAGTTTGGTACTGCACTCTTTGAAGCTGGGAACCAGGAAGCAGAACATAGTAAGCACCCTGGTTGCTTAAAACCTCAGCATCGCTCTTTGGCGCCTCTTCTATCTTCCCCTTCTGTAAGCCTTCAACTTGAAGGTTCTCGTCACTGCCTTTCGCTTTATCGGTAGTAGGAGCACCGTATTCGGTCGAAAGGTTGTCAGGAGCTCCGTACTCTTGCTGAGGAGCTGTGAAGGTCTGAGGAGGTGCGCCGTAGCTGTCGTCTGGTACTCCGTATGTTGTGGCTGGAGCGGCTTCGTTCGGAAGGTTGAAAGGCCTGGCTGGTCTGAATCCTGCTGCTGGGTAAGGAGCGTCAGGACCAGCGGTCGTCGATTCTCTATCAAGCTCTTGTCTCTGGAATCTGAAGTTCTGTCGGTTCTGCCTGTAGCTCGGAGGCTCGGCGACCGCCACCGCCGCGATGAGGAGTACACAAACGAAGGAATTCATTGTTGCTTGCTCGGTTGACTGCAGCCGAATGATGCTGTGACCAAACTCATACACTCTTTTATACCGAATCCCGAGTTTCCTGTAGTTTCCGTTTTCCCCGGACGTTTTGTTCCAAGATTCTCCTCCATGATCGATATTCCGCGTGGGCCGCGACATTGGCCGCCTAAGCGAGGAGCGATTGCGTAACGGATGCCGATTAGGACCTGTCATTGTACTATGCGAACGTGACCGGCCTGCAGAACGGAAGAGCTGACGAACTTAGAAAATTAGCTTAATATTCATGAGATGAGAAGAAATCGTTTTCGTCGTCAGCAGGGTGAACGGTGTTAATTTTAGTGATTGCAAGCATTAGTTGTGTCGAGTTGGCAGCAACCGCAAAGGGGGTCCCGAGACATGCATTATGTATGAAGAAGCAGTTATGGAGTTCAATGGGACATGTCAAGTGCATAAGTAAGCGTGACCGCATTGTGGAATAATGAATCATTTCTTTTGAAATTGCATCACAATAAGTATTTGCATAATTATTCTTACTAATTATCTAATTTTAAAAGTCGTCTAGACATTTAACTTCTAAAAATCATATTCATTTTTGTATTTTTATGAGAAAATTTTGGTAATGATAATGAATTCATAAGTCGACATTTCCAAGTAATATTACTCACCTGATTCGCGAGCCATAATTTCTTGTCGTCGCTTACGAAATAAGATTCATCAAAAAAGAGATTTAAAAAGTATTCGCATTTATTACCGAATACGTGGCAAACGCGTTCGCTCCACTTTGCTCATGCATGTTTATTTCAAAATGGCTGCTTGACGTTTAATTAAGCGGGAAACGACGTCTGCTGTCGCCGCTTGTTGGCGGGAAAAATGGAAATTATGATCTATTGGGATTATCCCCAGCAGAATCTACTTATTACTCTTTGGTTTTTGATGAAAGACTAGAATGAGCAACGGTTAAGTAAGTAGGGTATATCATTTTTGCATTTTTGTGCTAGCATTTGGCAAATCTTGACACATACATTTTTGGGTGTCGGTAATAATTTATAGGATCGGAATGAATGGCATCAACCTAAGGAACTGCACCTTGCAGTGGGCTGTAAATGATGATGAACTTACTGTAACCAACGTGTGTTATGATTTATTTTGATCTTGAGATGGGCTATGTAATAATACACTTCAACTAGGTAAGTGAGGAAATAAAACCTATACAAAAAAAACCTACATAAGTAGTTCTATCTGTATATTTTTTATTATACTTCTCCATAATTCAATTTATAATTCCCACATTGGACAACATTATTAGCTTACAATAGAGTTGAGTGGAAGTAAGGAAGGGAGGCCTTTGCCCTGCAGTGGGACATTACGGGGTCATAATAATAATTCAATTATAAATACGAAATTACCTAAAATGTACTAGCAGTATAACAAAAAAGATTTTATAATTTATAATGAACCTGGAATATGTTATCTAATTTTAGCTACCTATCTACTTGTGGGTGATTTTATTGCCAAGCTACCGCATCTTTATCTATCTAGATAACTTACATTTTGGAAAATTATCGGTTTTTCAAGTGAACTCACATAAGTAAAAAAGAAGTATCTAAAATATTATTTCTTCTTATTTATAAAATTACGTTTGGCTTGGGCATCCCAATTTTGGCGTGAATTGGTAAAAGCTAAAACACAATTGTTTTTTGTTTCGCATGTAATGTAATTCCTGTGCACAGAGTTCCATTTGGGGATAGTAAATTGAGTTTTTAGAACCGTTTCGTATTGTGAAGTTGTGATTACGAAGGGTCGGGTTATCGGCTATTAAATCTTGGGCTGGGGCCGCTTTGTTCATTTGATTTTTGTATTTCTGTTTCAGTTTTTGAACACTGTTGATGTATTTTATATTATCTTCATAACAGTACTTGTGGTGCTTAGTCGTTCTTGATAGAGCCAAGAGCGTCGAATTGAAGCAATGCTCTGAGTGGTCAATAGGTGGATGGGTGACCGCTTCAACTGAGGGCTTCCGTGCTTTGGAAGGCACGTGCAGTTGTCAGTCCTAGCTTAAGTCGTTAAGCCATGACGGAGGCCTAAGGCGGCCTAAAAACTCCGTCACCAGAGTTGGCTACTAACTCATAAGTAATCACATTACTTTTATCCCGTCAACCCATATATTTTTGTGAGACAGAGAAGCTTCAATTTAGACTGGTAACATCATCTTTTTAAGCGCATAATTTTCCGTTTATATAATTACAATCTAATCACGCAATATTCACCACGTATCAAGAAGGTTCCCAACGAAGGCTTTTGTGGTTTAATACCTTCTTCCTCCACGGTTCAAGGAAAGGTCGGCATCATAATTTATGTCTTGTGACTCATCCCAATAGGAGTGGCATTTAATAGGTTTACCATAAGTTTCACAATAGTCCAAGATTCGAAATAACGTCGATTAATTAATTAACAGTCAATTATCAGGACATCAGGGAGACCATCTATAACTGTTCCTGTGGATAATTTATAAAATTGCCATCGACAAATTTCCTAAGAATTTGCGGCCGTCAGATGAAGAAAGTTTAACAAAGGTTAATAATTAATTTCTTCTTTTGCTTACATGCAAACTGACTTGATCATTTTGCTCATTCAGCATTTTATTTTATAACTTAAGATAGATTTCATGTAGCTTATAAAGCCATCACTCTACGTTACGTACATTCTTTAGTTTACATTTAAAAATACAGTCGGTACAAGTGAGCCGAAGTATATTCCGTCTCAACTATCGGCCGATAGAAAGTCTGTAGTCTGCGAGGGGTCTAATAGCCTATGTCCGCCATTAAAGCTAACGTTAGTAAAGCTTCATTCACGATCAAAAGTGGGTCTCATAATGGGACATTCAGCCGTTGACAAGGAGAATTATCTCATTGGTGCGCACGTCCTTCAATGTCCCGTGTTATTACCCAGAGAAGTTAATGGCCCCAACTAGCATACCCTCTCGGGTCACTGGGCCATGGGCTCCACCGCAAATGGCTATTTTACATAAAATGAACCGGTTACCCGAATTTATGGGCTCATTTCCGTATGGCAGAAATCAAGCGTAACGTTATCTTACTTGTAGATGGGGGCTTCTGCTTCGTAAGTCGGCTGTTGGGAACCTATCAATAAAAATATTGATTTAATCACGAAATATAAAAAAGAATAGCTTAAACGTGTTATATTTTCTAAAATAACATCCTACATTACTGAGACCTTTCTCAAATTTCCAAAAAGGATAACTAAATTAAAAATAAACAAAATGTTTCTGTAAAATCATCAAATTCAATCCGGATCGAGCTGGGATTTTGGGATCATGGTGATTCATTTGAAAGTCAAAAGGGTCGGAAATATTTTCAATTGAGCCTCAATATGTTTGCAAATTGGGATTGTATGGGACCCTGTCACTCCAAAACCGAAGTTTAAATATAAAATGAACTTTATGACGCGGACATAAAAACGCTAAGGACACTAGGTATGTAGTTAGTTTTAGAAAATTTTCAGTCGTATTTACTACGGCCGTAAAAACTAGAGTGGTTTTTACGCTATTTTTAAATTTAATTACGCTCAATAAAACTAGTGGGTCACCCAAATAGGAGATCTCGCTTTATGAGCAATTATTTAAAGCAGATAGTCACAATTTTGAATATTTTGCAATATTGTATTTTAAATAAAGTATTTTAAAATATTGAGAGAAACCTAAACAATACCAAAAGTTCTATCAATAAACGTACGTCGCTACACGAAAAATACAAGCCAAGTCACTGAAAAAGGGTTGTTTTAAAGCTTCGTATAACGACATCTATGGACATTTCACCGGCCGATTGTGTTTGACTTTGAACCAACTGGTTCATGCTTGGTAGAGCTCGCAGAAAACGAGCAATTCAGTTTTGAAAGAAAATAAAAAAGGTTAGGAAATAAGCCATGCGTGCCTACTATAATGAATTTTCTTCGTGTAGCCAAGTAGTGTAGTATTTTGTAAGAAAAGAGTGAGTCTAATTGAGTTTTTCTGCTTGCTTTATTTTAAATAGCGCCCAGCATTCCAACTAAATAAATAAATAATGCTGGACATTTGACACAGCCTTTAGCCCCAAACTAAGCAAAGCTTGTACTATGGGAACCAGATAACTGATATACTACTTATATACTTTTTTTACTAAGACTTATTTGTACGGTTAGCGACGAAATTTAATGATAATTTTGACGATGTAAGTCATTATTATTGATGAAAGTAATCTGGTACAATAATGGTAAAACTTAAAAAAGGGTGATGGTTTTTTTCACAGTACCTAGGTACTTTATGCTTTTCAATTAAAGTTGAAAAATGAAAGCGTAGAAATTACATTGCTATCCAGTATCCATGTTTATGGCACATAGGAACACGCGTAAAAACACACACAAATGTGTGTTGAAAGCTCTTTGCTTTCAATAAAACAATCCTTTTATTTATTTCACTGTCGAATCAAACTAATAAAAATTGGACGCCATTTTACCCTGTTTATCTTTCCCATTGTTGTTTCCTATAAGTAATTAAAGGATATTTTACGACCGAATGAAAGGTAAATGAAAGGAGCTTAGAAGGCCTTCGCAAACTAATTAATTTCCTGTTTTATTTTAGGGAAATTGCTGTCCAGCTGCGCACTGAGAGGTAATGAGGCTCTTGGAGGGGCAGAAAATAATTTATTTAATGGTTTGGCATTATTACATCTGATAAACAGGCACCTGATCAAACGGGACCTTGATACTTGAGAGTGTGTTTGTTGCCCTGATTCTTCACGGTATTGGTCGCGAAGGAACAGGAGTAAAATCACCTAGTTTTAAGACGTTTCAAAGTGATCCAAACGGTCCTACTGAATAAATGCTTTTTAACTTTGACTTTTTGACTTTAGAGAATTCACCGTGTCTCTTTAAATATGAAGGTGATGTAGCAGATGATAACATGGGTTGACTAAAAAAATAAAAAATTTTGAAAAAAAAATTGAACCGACTTCACATAACACAAACAGACACTAAGAACCTTCTATGTACCTACACTAAAAAGAGAAAAATAAGAATATACACATGCAATTATTATTTACAGTATTCAATTAATAAATTATTATGCTATATTATATTTTGAAGTTGGTGCCAACTACCTATGCATCTAAGAAGAAATTACGAGTACAATAGAACTTGGGTGCAAAATTGTATCGTAGAATTGATTGTAGAGTAGAATAGTTGGCACCGACTTCAAATATAATATAACATAATAATTTATTAATTGAATACTGTAAATAATAATTGCATGTGTATATTCTTATTTTTCTCTTTTTAGTGTAGGTACATAGAAGGTTCTTAGTGTCTGTTTGTGTTATGTGAAGTCGGTTCAATTTTTTTTTCAAAAATTTTTATTTTTCAATTTTTAGTGTAAATAAAGTGTAAGTGTAAATAATATAGTAGGTTAGGTTAGATATTGTAATAGTCAAGATTAAAGAAGTTAGAGTGAGAATGAGGTTTTTTGAGTTTTACGGGAAAACTATCAATCCCTCAGGAATAAAATTTATATGGGATCACCTCGAGCGTATAAACATGTCAAACTATTCAATGTTTGACTCAGATTGTGTAGTGAGAATGAGGTTTTTTGAGTTTTACAGGAAAACTATCAATCCCTCAGGAAAAAAAGTATGAGGACCACCTAGAAAAGGATATCTTTTCAACCAAAAAAAAAATTTTGGAAATCGGTCCACATTTTTCGGAAAGATCGGTGTTTTTTTTTTATTTACGGGAAAACTATCAATCCCTCAGGAGTAATTTTTTTATGGGACCACTATGGTAACATACCCTTTCAAACAAAAAAATAATTTTGGAAATCGGTTCACAACTGACGGAGATATCGGTGAACATACATAAAAAAAAAAACATACATACACCCGAACATAGAACCTCCTCCTTTTTTTGAAGTCGGTTAAAAAGAAGAATCTATTGTCTTTCTTTTTTCGCAATCACTTTTTATAATGTTCAATCGCATAGATGTAAAATACAATTAGGTACTTATCTAATTTTGTTTCCCGATGTTTCGCCTATGTTACAGCCGTGGTTGCGGGCAGACTACCCACAGACGCTCGAAATAATTAACGTGATGAATTCCCGTTTAATTATACAACAAATAAAATCCATTGATTGCTGGTGTTTGAACGAGCTTGTATCGAAAGTAGCACTATACGGTTGTGAAAATATCTCATGACAATAAATCCGACACCTGGCAAGTGGCAGCGAACAAATTGGCCTTTTTAATTTGTCACGACAGTGTCCAGCAATGCCCGACTGTGCCCGATCCAGCCGTAAGTAATGGAGAGCCGGACGGATTGGATTCGGGCTGTCCGGGTGTGATTGTTCAGTTTTTCCAGGGAGTTTTTGATGAGATTTTCGTGAAAACAGTTTTGTATATTTGTAAACTGTATTTTATAACATTGTCCTGGCAAATGCTCGGCCGTGAGGTGCGAGCAGTGGGAGTTCGAAATAAGTGGTGAAATAAACAAAACGACATCTTATTCTAGGTTTATTGTTAAACTTAAAATTCATTCTTTACAATACATTCGTCATGGTTCTAAAATAGAACCATGACGAATGTATTGTAAAGAATGAATTCATAATTATCCAGTAAAACCTTTATACTCCGAACTATTTTTAAAACGCTTATCAGAGGAACAAAAATAAAATAGAATAGAATAGAAAAAAGTTTATTTTGTGCCACAAAAAGCTTACATTAAATTTAAAAACTAAGTACATAAGCTATTTAAACACAAAATTGGCCACCACTCAGCGTGTGCTGGAGCAACTTGAAGGTGCTGCAGCGCTGGTTTTCTGTGGTGCCGGTTAGTTCGTGTGTGGCAGCAGCTGCACACGTATACACATAGTTTGAATTAATAACTTTTCTAAAATATATAATAACTAAATATAGGTAAGTAGGTACATATAACAATTCCTTAATCTAGGTAGGTAAACTATTTTTCAGTTACTAAGTAAGTGTAATTAAAATATTAATAATATAAACGCCAGAACGACTACCTTTGAAATTGGACCTGTGAAGTTAATAAATGTTTTTTTAGTGCTTTTTTAAAGGAGTAAATGCTTTTGGAGTTTCTAACTGGGGGAGGTAAATTATTCCAGCATTTCGTGGCAGCATAGCGAAAGCTACCACGAAAGGCAGTCGTTCTGTGGCGAGGACAGATGAGTCGTATAGCAAGGCGCATATGGCGCTGAGAGATTTGAAGCTTTTCGTATAAATAGTGCGGCTGCTGATAATTAATGACTCCAAAAAGCAGAGCAGCAAAGTGAAGCGACCGGCGTGATGACATGTTCAGAAGTTTGTGACTGTTGATGTAAGGAGATATGTGAGCTCGTCGCGGGACAGGAAAGCAGAATCTAACGCAAGCATTCTGTATGCGCTGAATTAATTTCTTAGAGCGAGCTAATAAACATTCTCCATACACATTATCAACATAACTGAGCTTCGAAAGTACAAGAGAGTCACAAAGATGAATACGCAAATCTGTGCTGAGGTACTCACGCATTTTGTACAGTACAGATAGCCGATAAAAACAATTGTGAGCAGTAAGCAACAGATGGTTTTCAAAGTGCAATGAACCATCCATAAGTACACCAAGGTTGCGGGTTTCATTGACACGGTCAATAGGGACTCCACTTACTTCTACCTTGAGGTCACGAGAAATTATATTGTCTATCGCTTTTCTAGAGCCCAGCACCAAAAATTTTGTTTTTGTAGGATTTAAAACTAAACTATTTAATTCACACCATTTGTTTACACGTTCTAAATCTTCATTCAGTCTGTCTACTGCTATTTCAGATTCCGCAGGCTTAAAAGATGTATATAATTGAAGGTCATCAGCATATTGATGATAATTTGAGTTTACTATGGTAGATATTAAGTCAGCGCTATAAAGTACGAAAAGTATCGGACCAAGGATGGAGCCTTGAGGAACTCCGCGCGTCACTGGCATGTTAGTAGAAGCAAATACAGTACCATCTTCACGCCGAAGCTCCACCAATTGAGAACGATCACTGAGATAGCTCGCGAACCATCTCGTTGCAGCACTGTCAAAACCATAGTAGGAAAGTTTAGAAAGTAAAAGTGTGGTATTAATTGTGTCGAATGCCCGTGAAAAATCTAGTAATGTTAAGATAGTTCCTTCGCCTCTATCTTGAGCGGCTAGAACATTATCTACAACATCTAGAAGAGCTGTTGTAGTGCTGTGACCTTTTCTAAATCCAGATTGTTTGGAAGGAATAATGTTAAATTTTTCTATATAAGCGGTCAGTTGAATGCATATTACCTTTTCAATAATTTTTGATAAAAACGGTAAAATGCTGATTGGGCGTAGATCTGATAAATTCGTTGGGTGGTTTACTTTGGGGATCGGTCTAACAATTGCAGTTTTCCATAGAGTAGGAAAAACTCCTGTCTCAATTGATACGTTTACCATAGCTGTTAATACACCAAGGGTTTGAGGTAATGTCAGCAAGACCATATCCATGGATAAATCGTCAATCCCCGTAGCATTTGTAGAAAAATGTCTTACAATGTTACTAACTACAGTTTCGTCAACAGAATGCAAGCTAAATACTGACGGTCCGTATCTATTAAATTCATAATAAGTCAAATCAGTAATTTTCACATCACTGCTCCCGGGTAACGATAGAAAATGGGAATTTATTAAATTAGGGTCTTGAAAATGCGGCGGGAGGTCTTGGTTTTTTTGTTTAAAATTTGCAACGTTTTGTTTTATATTTTTCCACAAAATTTTTGGATTCTTGTAATTGGAGTTTATGTTGTACTCAAAATAAGACGTCTTCTCGGCATGAATTGCGGATATTGCAGTATGTTTAAGGTCTTTATAAAAGATTTTGTGTGACTCTACATTTGACTTAAGGTATCTCGTATGGGCCTTATCGCGCGTTCTTATCATTTCTCTTATATTATAAGTTATCCAAGGATAAGATTGATCTTTTATTAATATTCGTTTTAAAGGGGCATGATTATCAAATAGATCTTTTACGAGTGTGTTAAAATCTAACACCATTTTATTAATATCTCTTGAAATAATACTGCTCCAATTGATACCATCGAGTTCACGAGAGAAATTTTCAAGATTTATATTTTTTATTGGCCGATAAACTATAAATTTAGGCGGCATTTTTTCCTTTTTTACGCGTAACTTGCAGGTTATAAAAGAGTGTTTGCTCAGATCTGGTATGTGCTCTACAACAATGTCATTAATTTTAATGTTTGAACACAGAATGTCAATCAAAGTAGCACTGTGATCTGTGAAATGCGTGGGAACCTCAACGTATTGTTCGAGGCCGAAACAATTGAAAAAGTCTGTTAGTTTTTTTGAATCTGAATTGGTTTGCAGTAGGTCTATGTTAAGATCTCCAGTAAGGATTATATGGTCGAAGCCTGAAAGCGACGCAATCGTATCCGTAAGTGCATCTAAAAATATTTCAACACTCTGCCACGGTGGCCGATATGCCGTACCGATCGCTAACTTGAGTCCATTGACAGTGAGACGTAACCACATCTGATCAACGCCAGGGGCCTCCGGGTGGGCGAGCAAGCGCGCGCTCACGCCGCGCTTGATGTAAAAGCCGACGCCGCCGCCGCGCTGGCGGCCGCCGACAGCGCTCCCGTACTGCCGCGGCGAGTGCCGCAAGCTGTAGCCGGGCGGCGCGGGCGCGCGCGCCTCCTGGCCCTCCCGGAGCCACGTCTCGTTGATGGCCAATATATCGACCGAGTACCGCTGCATGGCCACTATGAACTCATCATGTTTCGAGCCTAGAGATCCCTTGTTCAACAGTCCAAGTGAGAAAAATTTGTTGATGATAAATTGGATAACAAAAGAGTACAATGTCTGGTCGTATTTACAATTAATCACAAGTAGTCTGAGACATGAAACATGACGTTCACCAGCAAACTCCGAAAATGTCATCAACCCTCGCAGATACTTTAAACAGGCGCATCTAAAAATGTTAATACGAATCTCTTCACAATGTTCGAACCTCTTATCTAAATATAAAACATAAAAACAAACATTCAATAAAACTACTATGCTTGTAAAACAAATTAGCCTACAAAGAAACTTAAATAAGTGAATATTGCACGAAATGTTAACACGCTCTATTAGCAGAAAACTAAAAAATATGAGATCAAAACAAAAATCTGTATTACACGCGAGAAAAAACAAAAACAAAGTATGTACAGTCCATTCCAAATCATTCGCCTCTAACAGTTTACAAGCAAAAAACCCTATCAAGATCACTTTCCGTACGAATACGTCTAGCGGGCTCCCCGTTCTCGCGACGCACGAGTATCGCGCCATCCCTCGTCCACGTAAACTTCCAGCCGCGCTTGTGGGCCTCCTCCCGCGCGCGTCGGAACAGCAGGCGGTTGACCCGCGTCAGGCGCTCGTTCACGTAGAACCGGCGCGCGGGGCCCGGCAGGCCGAGCCCGGCGGTGTCGGCGCCGCGCCGCACGCGAGCTGCACGCAGCAGCTCGTCGCGCTGCACACGCCGCAGCAGCCGCACCACGAGCAAACGCGGCCCGGACTCGGCGTCGGCAGCGGGGGGCGCGGGGGTGGTGGGGGGAGCGGAGCCAGCGGGGGGAGCAGGGGTGGTGGGGGGAGCATAGCCAGCGGGGGGCGCGGGACCGGCGGCGGAACGTGGCGGGGCGCGGGTCGCGAGGCGCGCGTGGTCGGCACGGGCGCCGGCTGCGGGCTCGCGGCGGGCGCCGATCCGCATCGCGCTGACCACGTCGCTGTCCGCGAGCTTCACTCCGAGCTTGTTGGCGATGAGCGTGGCGAGATGAACCGGGTTCTCGCCGCTCGTTTCGCAGACTCCGGCGATCTCCACCTCGTTCACCAACAGCTCCTGCTCTCTGTCGTTTAACTCACATTTCAGGCGCTCGACGGTAACCGAAAGGTCATTGACCTGTTGGTCGAATTTATCATCGAATCGCTTTTCCAACGAAGCTATCTTCTGCTCAATGGAGTCGCAGCGAACGTTGAAGCTCTGCATGGACGAAGCGAGTGCATCGATTTTGAGAAACAGCTGTTGCGTGAATAGCGACATTTGGTCCGCTACATACTGTTTCAGAGCCGAAGTAATTTCTAGAGCTGACTCTCCGTTCTGCGATGATTCACCGACGGTTTCTGTAGATTCTCTAGTCGTCTGTTTCTGCGAGCTTTTGCGTATCGTGACATTTTGATAAGGGTCAATGACCTCTTCGTCTTCGTGACAACCGACAGCTGGGTCATCAGCAGGAACGATAGATTCAATATTATGTTCTATCTGTATTGAACTTGACTTCGGTGTAGATTTCGGTACCGGAATAGATGTGGTTTTTGCAGCCTTGGCTTTGTTGGTTTTTCTTATGCAGATATCACACTGCCACCTAGCCTTGCGCTCGGCATCTAACAGATAATATCTTTTTTCATAGCCTATGCAATCTATATGGAAGTGCAACTTGCAGTCTACGCAAGACAAAATAGCTCTTTCTTTAATAAGTTGTTTGCACTTTCCACAACTTTTTGTGACCGGTGGCGACATCTCGTAGTTAAAGAACAGAACTATCTTACAAAAACCTGATTATCAATAAATTCACGCGCCAATGTCGCAAAGTCTAGATGTAGCGACGACGACAGTTCGATTAGCGTCTAGCGAACAATCTTTCTAAAGCGCTGCGTAGCGCTGTGAGGCGCTTACATGTAATACGCGTTGTTAGCGGTGCGTAGAGTCACAGGTTAAATAATAGTAGAGACATTTATTTATTTATTTATTTATTTATTTAGATAGAACTTAACTATAACATTACAGAAATTCCAGATCATCATAGTTAATAAATACATGTACACATAATAAAAACATCAGAAAATTACACAGAAAAAATAAAATATAGTAAGTATAACATTTAGACAAAACAATTGAAAAGAATTTACTACAACTATAGGTACGAGTATAACAAAAATTAACTTTAAAAACTTTCACAAAACTCTAGGCACAACCGTTCTATCTCCTTCCAGCCATCCGCAAACACGTCTAACTGAGGATGTACAACCATGAGCTCGTTAAGGTTGCGCTGAGCGCGGGAAATAGGCGACTGCTGGCAATACAACGTGCGCACGCGTATTGGCTCAAACAGTCGGGACTCGGCCTGGCCGGAATCTGTTTCGCTGTTCTGGGACGCAAAGACGGCTAGCCTCACTCAAAAGAATAGGACAATCGGTTTGACCTCTTAAAAGGCGGCACAAAAATAACATCTGGTCTTTTAATCGCCTTGTCTCTAAGGAGTTAAAGCCTAAAGTTCCTTGTAAAAATTTTGTTGGATACATAAATGGGTAGTACCCACACATTTTTTTATAGAGAAACCTTAGAAATCTCTTCTGGACCTTTTCAAGCATCAGCGAATATGTGCCTTGATAAGGGTTCCAGACAATAGCACTAGATTCTAGTTTAGAACGTACAAGGGATGTATAGAGCATTTTTATGGCTCTTATATTTTTAAAATCTCTACAGTTTCGGGATACAAATCCGAGCTTTTTAAAACATGTGACTGTGATTGATTGAATGTGGTTATGAAAGTTCAGCTCTGGATCAAATTGAACTCCTAGATCCTTTACCGAGTGACACCTGGCAATTAACTCGCTTCCTAGATAATATTGCGCGGTTATATTATGCGTGGAGTGTGTGAAGCTCATCATCTGACATTTAGATACATTAAATTGCAATAGGTTTTTGTTACTCCATGCTTCTATGGCATTAATGTCGCGTTGAAGGGCTTGGCTGTCATGTGTAGTTCGAATCTGCCTAAAAATTTTGACATCGTCAGCATATAATAAACACATATCACTATCAATACATCTAGTTAGGTCATCGATCATGATGGTAAAGAGTAGTGGACCCAGGGAAGAACCTTGACTTACACCAGAGCGAGTGTGGTAAGAGGTGGAATTATAACAACCCAGACGCACGAACTGCTTGCGATCACCTAAATAACTGGCAAAAAAATGCAGCAGTTTTGGGGACAGACCATAAGCGTTTAACTTTCCTAATAGTACGTCATTATCTACATGATCAAAAGCTTTTTTAAAATCGAGGTAAACCACATCGACTTGAGTGTTGTTATCTAGGCTTTTTGAAATGAAATTAACAAGGGTAAGTAAGTTAGTGTTAACAGATTTTCCCTTCCTAAAAGCATGCTGGGAGTCACTTAGATACGGTGTTATTTGTTTATATAAGTTTGTGTGTAAAATACTTTCAAATAACTTAGCAAAAGATGATAGTATTGCTATAGGTCGGTAGTTTTCAGCTAGAGATTTGTCACCTGACTTGGGGATGGGGGTCACGCGAGATATTTTCCAGCGTCTCGGGTAGATTCCTGTATTAAGTGAAAGGTTAAAAATATGTGTTAGTGGAAGGGATAACTCTGTACTAAAAGCTTTAATAATGTAAGAAGGAACATTGTCCGGTCCTATAGAGCTCTTCGGCTTCATTCTTTTAATGTGGTTTTCGACTTCTATTGCGGAAATACTTACAATATTTATTAGGTTGTTTGAGATGCTACCTGTAACTTGGTTTGGATTTAATACTGGTGTGTTGGGAAGAAAAACGCTACTAAAATAGTCCGCAAATGCCTTGGCAGCGTGCGGGCCACTATGACAGCTGTCCTTATAAGTAATTGAGGGTTCGAAACCACCTTTCGTTTTCAGGCTAGTGATGTGGTTCCAGAAATCACAAGGATTTTTGACTAAATTGTCTTCTATGCGCTCTATGTGTTCTGTGTATGCTTTAGAGACACACGCTTTGATATAGGATCTGAGGGCTTTAAAGAAGCTATAAACCGTTTGATCCCTATCTGCTTTCCATATCTTATGCAATGAAGCCTTCAACTTGAGATCTGTTATTATATCTTTGGTGAACCATGTTGGATATCTTCTAACCTACATGTTGGATATCTTCTAACCTACTTGACATGCAAGTACGAACGCGAAGCTTTATGTTAGTGTGCGTGTGCGTCCCCAAAAAGCAATATTTTCTATCTTTGTTAGCAGAATATCACCATTCACCATCACCACAAAGAGTTAAACACTGAACGAACGTATATCCTTTCTGTTTTAACACTGATTAAGGTTAAAAGGTTACTTTGAACACCACTTTTTGAATTAAATACGGAGGAGCAAACAGTGACGCGTGTGTTAAAACAGGAGAGACTCTATGCCTAATTTGCAAGATATAGCCAGAAGCAAAGCATAAAATAATCTACCTACATGAAATTTAAAATACCTACTACTAAATATCAAGGTAGTCTTATTTTTCCTATTTGAGAATGCAAACTAAAAATTGGATATGGTAATATGCAAGAAAACACATTAGATTAATTCAAATGGTGGGTATATTGAGTTTTTCAGGTACAAAGACAAAATCAAAGTAGAAAAGCATTTATTTCGTATGACTGCTGGGATCACATAGAATAGTCTTAAAACTAAGTTTACTCCTGTTCTTTCGCGACCAATACCGTGAAGAATCAGGGCAACAAACACGGTTTGGGGCCTAGCATTATTTTAGGTGATCCATCATAAAACAAAGTTATCAAGCTTTAGTGGGAAGCCAGACAAACAACATTGAGGCTCATAAATTTAGATACACCTCAAGTACAAAGAATTAACGAAATAATTATATAAACCATGTGTACCACAACACTACTAAAGAATACACAGCATAAATAAAAACAGAACACAGAAATTATAAAAGTACTGACATGAAACATAATATCACAGTTAAGTTACAAAGTGGGTACTTAGCTTTTGTATCGATCTGCTGCTGCACACTGATTCCCATAATCATAATCATATTCCTTTTTATACCCGACAAGATTGTAAAATGTCTGCCATAGATTTGTCCAATCAGAGACCACCAAACTTTGAGATTGAATATCTTTGAATAACAGTTGAATTATCAACACATGATATAGCTACATTGTTTTAAAAATCTAAACAATGATTATTACAACGTTTATGATTAGTAGATTGTGTTCCTTTTACCGATATTTACATAAATTCGGAACGACCAATCACAAAGCCTTGGAAATTATCTTACTACTCAGGATATTATATCAATACATATATTAGCGAGAGTATTTTAAAAGGTGATAGAGGAATTACACAATTTTTGTTATTAACTAATCTTATCCCTAGTACCTAATATCCTTAATTAATTCGTTAACAAAACACAACATTTCATTCAATTGTCTGCCTCTTATAGTAAAACTATAAAGTAACTATGATTAAAGCTTAATGATTACAATAACAAATCATGTTCTGATTAATATACTACTATAATAACTTTGTATATGTACTATTTAACTTATAACGATAAACTATACCACATTATCAAACATTTTATTGATACAAGTTTCGTTCAGAAACTGATTGACAAGATTTCGTTTACTTCGTATTATTGTTTGACTTTGACATCTTCAATCAATGTGTCGTTTCGAAATTAATATCTGTCACGGCCGTTCTGACATGTACTTCGTCCTCGAAGTACTTAGGTTATTTTAGACACGTAGGTATACTTAAGAGCCCTATTCTCATCCCTATCCACAGGCCTATCCACAGCCTTATCCACAGCCTTATCCACAGAACTATCCACAGGCCTGTTCATAGCCTTATCCACAGAGACCAAGTCACAGTCACATCCCTGTCCACATCCCTATCCACATCCCTATCCACATCCCTATCCACATCCCTATCCACATCCCTATCCACATCCCTATCCACATCCCTATCCACATCCCTATCCACATCCCTATCCACATCCCTATCCACATCCCTATCCACATCCCTATCCACATCCCTATCCACATCCCTATCCACATCATTATTGTTTTTTAGATTTTCAGTTCATTTGAGAAAATACATCATGAGGAAAAACACAAGCACCTCTGGCTTAATACATCCTTTGTTGAAAATGTTTTACTTATATAATTTGTGTGTATAATTTGTGTATATGGATCTCATGTGTCTGCAATAAACGATTTATTTATTATTATTTATTATTTGGTCTTTATTTATACACACAGCATTTTAGTTTTCAAACCTTTATTGTTATGTTTTATTAGTGAAAACGATTTTACGTTTCAAATTCATTTGCCTGAACACGTAAACGATGTTTACTTATTTTAAGATTCTGATTCTTCATTATTATTGTGTTTATAAACATCTACCTCGTAGATACGTGATTCTATACACGGTATATTTGCATTGCAGCACGTGTGAAATCTGTTATATTTTTGTAAGGTAGTATAAAATAATTGTTTGTTTATTTAGACCGCTCGACCAGCCTGACATATTATTATAAGTGGAAACTAGTATCTTCACGCTCTACTCACTTGATCTGAACAAGTTTGTTAACCTATTAGTCATTATCGAAGGAGTAAGAAATACGTAATATTAATAGGGATTAAATGTAAAAGTAAAAGTTCTCGACTTTTAAATTACAAACCTATTAATAATATATAGGTATATAATATAAAAATACATTTATATAAATATATATAGAGGTATGAAATAGTTTAAAGTTCTAGCTATTGGATGTAGTTTACCATGATGAAATATTTCTTTCTAATGGTTTCTAGCATAACTCTCTATGGATGCGAAACATGGATTATGATACAACAAGATAGATAGAAGTTGGATAAATAATTAGCTGGATATACAAGGTAACTAAAGAGGAAGTTCCGAGAAGAGTTATGGAGAAAATAATTCTAATGACTACCATTCAAAGCAGAAGAGGAAGATAGACGAGCAAGGAGAAGACCAACACACACGATTGCTGTCATACTATTTATGGAAGTTAAAAAAAAAACGCATTAGTAAAGAAATAAATGGAGGTCCTCATTTCAAAAAAATAAGTTATAAAATAAGTTGATTGATTGATATTCATCAAGGTCACCAGGAAATGTGTTTTAAGTCAATTTTAATCTTAAATTGACAACTATCTGGATCATTATGGCCCTATTAGTCCAATCCACACTCAAGTTCTAGTTTTTAGGGTAATTTATAGTTTTAGTACTTGCAACATTTAACTCTTTTGTGTTCACATATTTTGATTACAAAATCTAGAACTGATCAAATTGCTACCCTTTTGTATGAACTTTATACGATTGTAATCTGTTTTGTGATCTTTATAAATAAAATACAAATAAAAATAAATAAAAATGGAGTGGGTAGGATGGGTGATCAGTAAGGTAGTTCAAGTGAGTGAGACATTGATTCAGTAGATAGAAGCGTTACAATTAACGTATTCTGTACTATTGGGGTCTGATAAAAATACAATGGTTAGGTACTTGGCGACATTTATCACCTGGCGTTTTCGTTAGTGCAATCTAGCAAGTGGTTTTAGTCGCACCATCTTGTTATGAATTTAGGTATTGAATACTAAAAAAGACTTTTCAACATTTAAGTACATCCTAGCATAAAAAAAAACAAGTAAAAGCCATTTTAGAAAATGTATAAAAAAGAAAATAATTATTGAAGTTTGCCTCTCAAACGGTCTGTATAGTATTCACCAAAAGGACTAAAAACAATTCACTGAATATAAGTCAAAACAACTTAAGAAAAGAAAAACAAAAACATAAACCGTGTTATTATTATTATTTTGAATAGCAAATCCTGCAACGGAAATAAACCTTGTTTTGTGGTTTATATTTAAATATCATGGGATATCGTCTTATATTTAAGGATGTTGTCAAAAGAAATAATTTTTGTCAAAAGAAATAATTTTTGTAAGCATATTTTAGAAAGAGGTAAATTTGATGGTGAAGAGATCTTTAGAATAACTGCATAGGAAGTATTAAAACTGCATCGAATCATTTTATTTTCGAAATATTCATATCTGCATCGACTAATAATACTATTTACATAATAATAATAAATAATGCCGGACTTTTCACATCATTATCATCATGTAGCCCCAAAGCAAGCAGAGCTTGTGTTATGGGTACTACCGATACACTTCTTGTATACTTTTTGCTCGTTAATAATAAACACATACATACACAGATATTATTTATTTTAGAAATATTATGATTTTCATCGACTTAATGTACCTACTATTATTAAAAATAATCAATAATGCTGGAATTTTCCCCCATCATCATCTAGCCTTTTTGTTCGTTTATAATAAATACATCTATATATATACATATATAGATATATATTTCAAAAACATTAATAACTGGGTCGAATTAGGTATTCAGAGTTTCGAAATATTAATATCTTTGTTCGTTAATGATAAATACATACATATTTTTATTACAAATAATATAGTTTTAGAAATATCTATAACTGTATCGACTTATTGTACTAAGTACTATCGAAATATTATTTTCGAATCGACTTATTATAGGTAGTACTCTCGAAATAATATTTTCTGGATACTTTACTTTTTTTTTCTGGATTTTTTATACGTTCGAAATATTATTATCTGAATCGACTTAATGTATACTACTTTCGAAATATTATTATTTGAATCGATTAATTGTACTACCTTCGAAATATTATTATCTGAATGTTTCGAAATAAGTATTAATAACTGCATCTACAAAACACTCGTTTACAATACGGCTTAAAATAAGACTTACTTATAGTATTTCAGGGGTTTCTAGTAGTTGCTTCTTTTGTTGGCTTTTGCTGCCGTTGTGATGCAGCTCTATTTGAAATTTAGAGCAGGCGCCTCGATGATGTTACCATTCTCGTCAGGATCGAAGAAGCCAAGCAGCACGGAATCGTCCTTCAAATGAAGAGATGACATGTCATCGCAGATTGTCACAAAAAGTTTGCTGATTCCATTCTGAAATTTGAAAAGGAATTTAATTGATTTTGTCTTAATCGTATCCCATCTTCTGATGTTAAAACAGGAGAGACTCTATGCCTAATTTGCAAGATATAGCCAGAAGCAAAGCATAAAATAATCTACCTACATGAAATTTAAAATACCTACTACTAAATATCAAGGTAGTCTTATTTTTCCTATTTGAGAATGCAAACTAAAAATTGGATATGGTAATATGCAAGAAAACACATTAGATTAATTCAAATGGTGGGTATATTGAGTTTTTCAGGTACAAAGACAAAATCAAAGTAGAAAAGCATTTATTTCGTATGACTGCTGGGATCACATAGAATAGTCTTAAAACTAAGTTTACTCCTGTTCTTTCGCGACCAATACCGTGAAGAATCAGGGCAACAAACACGGTTTGGGGCCTAGCATTATTTTAGGTGATCCATCATAAAACAAAGTTATCAAGCTTTAGTGGGAAGCCAGACAAACAACATTGAGGCTCATAAATTTAGATACACCTCAAGTACAAAGAATTAACGAAATAATTATATAAACCATGTGTACCACAACACTACTAAAGAATACACAGCATAAATAAAAACAGAACACAGAAATTATAAAAGTACTGACATGAAACATAATATCACAGTTAAGTTACAAAGTGGGTACTTAGCTTTTGTATCGATCTGCTGCTGCACACTGATTCCCATAATCATAATCATATTCCTTTTTATACCCGACAAGATTGTAAAATGTCTGCCATAGATTTGTCCAATCAGAGACCACCAAACTTTGAGATTGAATATCTTTGAATAACAGTTGAATTATCAACACATGATATAGCTACATTGTTTTAAAAATCTAAACAATGATTATTACAACGTTTATGATTAGTAGATTGTGTTCCTTTTACCGATATTTACATAAATTCGGAACGACCAATCACAAAGCCTTGGAAATTATCTTACTACTCAGGATATTATATCAATACATATATTAGCGAGAGTATTTTAAAAGGTGATAGAGGAATTACACAATTTTTGTTATTAACTAATCTTATCCCTAGTACCTAATATCCTTAATTAATTCGTTAACAAAACACAACATTTCATTCAATTGTCTGCCTCTTATAGTAAAACTATAAAGTAACTATGATTAAAGCTTAATGATTACAATAACAAATCATGTTCTGATTAATATACTACTATAATAACTTTGTATATGTACTATTTAACTTATAACGATAAACTATACCACATTATCAAACATTTTATTGATACAAGTTTCGTTCAGAAACTGATTGACAAGATTTCGTTTACTTCGTATTATTGTTTGACTTTGACATCTTCAATCAATGTGTCGTTTCGAAATTAATATCTGTCACGTGCGTACACAGTGCTGCCGCGCACGAACCATTTTGTTTCACAAAATGGTCCTGTTTATTTATTAGCCTCGGCGTAATTAATTAAGTTTACTATTACCTGAAAAAGCAATAGCTGTTTTAATAAATACATTTTCCTCTAAAGTTCTCATGAGTTGAGTTCACGTTCAACAAGGTTGATGTTTCCTATTTGCTCTGAAAATGCAATTTTAACATTAGTTCAATACTTATTAGAATTAGTTAGTAGGTACTCTTTTCGGGTTTCATTTTTGTTTGACTACGAAATCAAACGCGAGCACATTCTGTCAGCTCTTTAGGGAATTCAAGATCCATTGAAAAAAAAAACTGTGGCACTCCGAGAGTGCCGACAGAAGTGAAAACTTGAACAATTACGTTTCAATTACGTGTGTATTTTTTGCACCGTCAGGAAATATTTTTGAATCGTCACCGGGCGCGCGGTGGTAAACGCCTTTATTAATTCTTTACCGGGTTTAGTTACGGAGTTAAAATCTAGATGGCGCTGACGGTGGTGTCGGTAACACTGTCTGTTTGAGTTCAATATATTTTTGCCATCTCCAAAATGCCCAACGAGCTTAAATAAGTTTTCACTTCAAAAATTAAGAAGCTAGTTGTGAGTAGAAAAAGATTAAATTGATGATTAAAAAGATTAAAATAACCCTATGCTTTCTTTTATCAAAGTTGAAGTTATAAAAAGTACCTACCTATGTAAAAATGACGAAAGTCGAGGGGTACATCCCACTAGTTCAACACGGCTCCTTTGATATTTCTCTTTAGCGCAATATATTCTTTTAAAAGAAATAAACTCGTACGAAGTCACGGGAATTAGCTAGCATAATTAAATTAAGAACACGTCGCAATAAGTTTATTTATATTCGCTTGAAGACCGAGTCGCAAATGAGACTAATAAAAGCTCCTTTTCATTCGTGAATCAAAAATGCAGGAGTTTAATTGGCCATAGAAAGAGTAGGTTGTGGTGTGGGATACAGCGAGTTTTCTGTTCGCTGTAAAGGTAGACTTTGGAAGCGAGCGTCTATAGCATGGATTGTCTATAGCGTCAGGCGACAGAGTGACAGATAGATGTTCTAAGCAAATGTATGAAATTCTAGTAGCCTAAGAGCCAGCGACCGGCAGACCTTCGTCATTTTATAATGCTGAGAGGCTGAGAGTTTGTCTGTGTGTAGTCTCAGTATGGTTATGTACGATCCCCAAATATGAAGTTTGGGTCCGGGTGGCTTTGGGAGATATGAGGCATCAAAGGTGCCCAAAATAGCACCCAAGATTCGTCATTTTATAAAGGCTGAATTTTATATATGTTACTTAGGGAGCTATAAAAAGAGATTTCCCAAGCGGGCAGACGCCTGCGATGGTTCCTTCATCATGTCGGTCAGCCTCAAAGTATGGAAAATTACGAGTCAACTTTCGTCATTTTATAAAGGCTGAATTTTATATATGTTACTTAGGGAGCTATAAAAAGAGGTTTCCCAAGCGGGCGATGGTTCCTTCATCATGTCGGTCAGCCTCAAAGTATGGAAAATTATGAGTCAACTTTCGTCATTTTATAAAGGCTGAATTTTATATATGTTACTTAGGGAGCTATAAAAAGAGGTTTCCCAAGCGGGCAGACACCTGCGATGGTTCCTTCATCATGTCGGTCATCAGCCTCAAAGTTTACCGTAGGATCGAGCTCGGGTGATTTTAATAAGGAAATCTTTCAGGTATAAAGCTCAGTTTGATATATTTGGCTTGGAACACTATTAGAAATCACGTCTTCCTTTGTCAGATACCTAGTACAGTTCCAACCCCCTGAAAGTCACCCTTAAAGAAAAGTAATTGTAAGTATACTTTCGTAGTAGTATAAAACCTACGCACTAATATAGACGTACATTACGATATTAGTGCGTAAAGATGGTTATAACATGCGAGGCGGAATTTCAGCCCGAGCCGCAGGCGAGGGCGTAATTGAGCCGAGCATGTTATAACCAATACGCACGTATATCGTACGACGTTTTTTAACACATTTGCGAGGAAACAGAAAAAAAAACATTTAAATAAACTCAATCTGTGAATGCACACTGTTGCTTTCCCGCCATTTTAACAGCGCGCTAGCGCTGCCTACTGACTGGCGCCGCGCGGCGATTAGTTCTCCTTTGAATAGCAACAGCGCGCTGTCACTAGCTGGAGGCACGACTCCAGCTCGGCGGCGATCAGTTCCATATTTGAAATGGCAAATAATGCTGTTATGGAATTTGTATGGACTATAACATAACTATTTGCTTTGATAACACACGCGTTTGTTATGACCCGCTTTACATATCTAAAACCGGTGGAATTACATCAGCTTTACGAGCAAGGGTGTTAAAAAGATAATTTTAAGATCGTTTTTACGACGATCCTTAGATAGCTTGACTGATTCTATTGTATTTTGTAATTTTATGTACATATTGTAGTAGCTTAGTTTCTGAAAACAAAGTAACATTAAGAAACCACTATAATCGGCCAGAGGTTTCCAACCAGTCACGAATGGAAAGATATTTTTGCGACTTCAAATTATGTTTTACTTCATTCTCTACAACATAAATGTTCTGTGTGATTATTTCCCAATATAAATCCACAATCCGTAAATAGCCACAATTTTCCATCCGTCTGGCAATCGGTCCGAAACCACGCTGTCACTCGCACTGCACCTTTATGTACGGTGCGCAAATTAAAATAGCTTGCTTAAGTGAGAATAATAGCGTAGGTTGCAGGTCATAGTGTGTGCACCATAATGGTAGAGTCAGCAAAAAAATACAGAATCACGACATTGTATCGTCTTGGAATGACATTTTTGGACCCTTCTCTTCAATCTTCCTCCAGCCTTCACCTAAGACTTTTGAGGTCTAGCAGGTTGGCCAGACGCATATTAAGCTCGGTGCCTACTTCGCCGCATATTTGTTTTCAATTATTTTTACGGGATTTTATATCTTTTTAAACACACTAGGTACGACCCGCGTATAGTAGCTATTTTAACATTTTTGTCGTCAGTACCTGCGCCTAGTGAAAAGAAGCCATTAATGCCAGCGGTGTGGGCTTTGTCTGAGTGAAATGTGTCACACTGGGGAGGCTTTAGAGCTTACGACTTGTTTGGTCTTTGCTTGTGGCTTCCAAGTGCCTGAAGGAGCCTGGCGGAAACAGTATAGCAAGAGTTATACGACTTATTTAAAACACCCTTCAAAAACTCGTAGTTTTTATTAAAATAATTAATACTTGAAAATACTGCGGTATGCTTCGATAAAAATACGAGCTCGAATTTAAAAATTAAACAGGACGATCAAGGCGAGGTATTTTCTAGTGGGATCTTCTATGTGTATTTAAAAAAGCTCCTTTAAAGAGTTTTTTTTTAAATAAATCATAGAGCATAGCTCCATGACTTCCATCCAAGTCCATTAAGCCTTTGCAGCGTGAATGGAAGTCAATTCGGGTCTGGGTGTTTCTATGTATAGTATGTACCTATGTATTTACAAACAAAAAGTATATAAGTAGTATATCAGTCATCTGGTTCCCATAGTACAAGCTTTGCTTAGTTTGGGGCTAGATGATGCTGTGTAAAATGTCCAGCATTACTTATTTATTTATTTATAAATCAAATCAAATCAAATCAATTTATTTGCACGGGGCGGGGTCTACATCAATGCGCCCATATAAAAAATAAATAAATAATGCTGGACATTTCACACAGCATCATCTAGTCCCAAACTAAAAGCTTGTACTATGGGAACCAGATAACTGATATAATACTTATAGTCTTATATACTTTTTTTTTGTTTGACAATACATACATATTATACATAGAAACACCCAGACCCGAGATAAATATTTGCAGATCATACAAACATTTATCCCGCGGCGGCGAACTTCTTACTTACTATGAGTAAGATAATGGTTAAAATCTAGGCCCTTACTAATAAACTTGACACAAAGCTATGTCATGCATAACCTATAAATAGCCATACAATTTTTTAGTTTATGCATGACATAACTTTATGTCAAGTATTAGTAACAGCCGGTTTCTCGCACGCTTTTCAAATTGACAAGCTGATTAAACCACGATTAAACTTGAAATACTTGATCCTCATTGGTCGAATGACAGATTTGACAAATTATTTAATTTTGAAGTTTTTGCGTTCGAGAAACTGGCCGCAAGTCCTCAAGAAAATCTACTACCTCTCAGTTTAGGTTTATTCAAGAGTGAAAATCCAATTGAGGGATTGGAGTAGAGCGTCGGATGTTACCGATAGCTGTGGTTAGTTATGCACTCCAGTCTGGAACAATGGCGTGGCACGTTTGGAATGCCTGGCTGACCATCAATAATTGAGGCACATTCGATACGGTGTCTTAGCTTACGTTGGAGTTGTGTTATGACGGTGGAGGAAGTGATGGGATGTTTGCATGGGTAGTTTTTGAGACACCGTTTGTATACATTAAACTAGATAGACTATCTTTAGGAGGTTTAGACTCCTGGCAGACTACAGACTTTCTATCGGCCTATAGTTGAGACTGAATATACTTCGGCTTGTAATGAATATGGAGAAGTATATTATGTATAGCCCGTCTCAACTATCGGCCGATAGAAAGTCTGTAGTCTGCGAGGGGTCTTACAGTTACGTTGGGTTACTCAGTTGGACCGCTGGCATCACCTTTAAGAATGATGAATCATACAGGGTGTAAAAAGACTACTACCAAAAACTGAGGGGTTGGAATCAGGCCAATATTTAGCGAAAAAAAAAAAACGCAAAAAAAAATCTTATCCTAAATTCTGTACCTATACGTTAACAGGGACTACTAGTACCTTTAGGTAGACTGTATCCCCAAAGCGCGGTAGACATTCTCTTAGATCTGTATTCTGTAGGCGTAGGTTACCTATGTTTTGCAATAAATTATTTCTGTTCTATGCATCAAACATTTTCTGCAATGAATCTTCTTGTAATGAATAAAAACGCACGGTCATTAAAGGTTTTGATGAATGATTTGTGTACATTGCTTTAAGTACGTTTGGGGAAAACTCTCACATTTTTGTTGAAACTTTTTATTTTTTTAAGTACCTAACACAAAAGGTCACTTACACCCGAACTACTATCACACGCACCTTACCTTAACCTTTTTTTTGTAGCACAGAACAAGTGCAACTCGCACACCGCTCTCACACGCACCCCACCTCAAACGCTGTAGTATCTATAATTCGATCGTGTCGTTGCCCTTCAGTTTGACAAGCGGCAGGTAATCGAGCGATTGTTGCCCGATACTTAGGCCAGTTCCCACTGGACGAGTGGATTCAGGACCTCCTAAAAAATATTGTATTGAAACATTCCTATTGCCTATTAAAACGATTTAAAAACTACATTGTAAACCGACTTCAACATAATAAATAAATAAGAACTTTATTGAGGACACAATAAAGTTCTTATTTATACTACGAAGAAAGTAAACAGAGAGGGTTTTTAAGTTTTAGGAGAAAAGTGTCGATTCTTGGCTATAAACTTTTGCATATTAAAATGACCTTTGATTTGTCGAGTTACGTCCAAATTCATATCCTCTGTCGTGTAATTTTGTTTCAAACGTTATGATCTCACTACGTCCATGTTCATTGTACGGTGTACACGCCATACAAAAGAAGAAAACCTAAAATATAAAATCACTAGCTGCGCTCCCTCGGGATTTTTTTTGGATAAAAAGTATGCATAAGTCCTTCCCTGGGATACAACCTATATCCATGCCAATTTTCAGCCTAATCTGTTCAGTGGTTTGGGCGTAAAGGTAGAACAAACAGACAGACCGACATATAGACAGACAGAGTTACTTTCACATTTTTAAAATTAGTATGGATTAAACCTAAATTAACCTTCAAGCTACTAATCTAGTGTAAACTGAGCCTATCACAAAGCGATTTTTCATTGTGTCAAGATAACTTTAGGCATCGGATATCGGTTATTTCCCTTTGGGAAATGTCACGAAGTTTTTTTAAAAATTAGATAAAACAAATTAAACTTCTGGGATCATTTGTTACGTTTAGGAGATAGCGGGAAATGAATTATGGCCAAGGGAGAGATGAAAAGTAAAATACAGAATAATTTGTTCTACCTTACACGTGCCTATTGAAACTAACTCCCGCACTCGGCATCGCTCGCACGGTACATTTTAGATAGCTTAAGCCTCCTCACAGACTGCAGACTTTCTATCATATCTATAGGCAAATAAACGAATCTTATCTTATCTTATCTTATCGGCCGATAGTTGAGACGGAACATACTTCGGCTCGTAATGAGTATGGAGAAGTGTAGCCCGTCTCAACTATCAGCCGATAGAAAGTCTGCAGTCTGCGAGGGGTCTTAGGCTTCGATCTACATTTTTAAAGTTTCAGCGGTGAAACACATAAACACAAACTTTCAGATCTATAAATCAGTGGAATAGGATCTTATTCAGAGATTTTCAAAGCTACGAGTACACTACATTGTATATTGTAAATCCTTGAGATCCAGGCTACGCGTTCCCGCGTTTCAGGCGCAATCATCAAAATCATACCTTTACATTATGACATTATACATCAACTCGCGCGAGGAACGTTGGCGCTGGAACATAGTACGTACTCTCTTTTCCCAACTATACATCCCCCATGGTGGTGGGGCCTAACACTCTTCCTCCACTTCGCCCTATCCATGACGTCATGGGAAACGTACGCAGCTTAAAAATAAAAAATCATATTTTTGAAATCAAAAAAATTCATTAATATTTTTGTAATTTTATGTACATATTGTAGTAGCTTAGTTTCTGTAAATTAATCAAAAAAATAGTTTTACAGATTTATGGTATTAGTATATATTGTTTTTATTGTAACAACAGTAGAGGTAAGTTCAATAAGAATGTAAATACGAACGATGAATAACGACTACAAAATAAATTGAACAAGAATGTCAGGGTTCCGCCTGAAACTGACAAGATTTATTAGAAATGATACCTATTGGGGAATCTAATATTTATTATGACATCGTACCCTTGACCTAATAAAAAGGAAATGAAACAGGGCGCTCATATATTTAGACCCCTCGCAGACTGCAGACTTTCTATCGGCCGATTGAGACGGGCTATGCTTCTCCATACTCATTACGAGCCGAAGTATATTCCGTCCGTCTCAACTATCGGCCGATAGAAAGTCTGCAGTCTGCGAGGAGGCTTAACCTTTCATAATTCGATGAAAATGCGTGGTATAACATACAAAAAAGTACAATTAGATTGTTTGTTGTTGCTAATAACGGGACGAGATCGATTATATTTCCTCGCCGCGCCGTTTCGATCGAGTTGTACCGAACATGGTCACGAGGGGACTATTTTTACCGATGAGTATGGTGATACCTGTCAAAGTCAAAAAGCATTTTTTCTGTAGGACCGCTCACTTAGAATAGTCTTAGAACTAATTTAACTCCTGTTCTTTCGCGACCAATACCGTGAAGAATCAGGGCAACAAACCATTAACCATTAGGCCGCAAACGCACAGGCAGGCGGCTTGCTTAGCGCCTAGAGCCTAGCGAGTCACCTAGCGAGTAACTTAGTAAAACGAATGTTCTAAAATGTTCGCAACCGGCTGCACTGCGCGCTTGGGTATCTAGCTAGCAAATAGCCAGGATCCACGCTACTAGGCTCTAGGCGCTAAGCAAGCCTGCCTGTGCGTTCGCGGTCTTAACCTCATCGCGCGGAACTATCAATTCAATACAGGAAATGCTGAGACGTCAGAAGCTAGCCGCATTTTCTGACGTCATCAGTTTTTTTCTATAGCTGACTGCGGCGCGTACGGTGCGGACATTGTGCGATCAGATTTAATGTTATATTCTTCTATGATCAGAATTTTTCGATCTGGTGCTACCATAGTAATTTTGGAGAATGAATAGGTACCTTGATACCTTAGAAGGAAAGTATAGTAATTAATTTTTGAAGTAATAAGTATAAAAATTAATGATAAAAGTGGGTATGCATGGGCCTAGTAAGGCTTAGTGTCTAACAAAAGGAACCAACCAAGAGTCCCAACAGCCTTACATAATGAGTTGGCGAACAACACATAAATTCTATCCGAGGACACAACGCGTCGCGCATTTAATTATACATAGTCTAGGTTCTCTTTCCGACCTTATTTTGTCTTGTGCTCTATCTTTTATCCTACCACAGTGTAGACACGACACAGCATAACAAGTTAACCTACTCCCTGACAGCTAGAATGTGGCTTAATGGATAAAACCGGATGTGAGCATGAGCTTTTCTATTTTGTGTGATTTTTACTGAACAATATTATACAGGAAATAAAAAAAAGTTGAATCAAGGACCTCTATGAAGTCAGACGTAATGGTTTTGACTGTAAATATTCACAGAATCTGGTTTTAACGTCCATTGGTTACAATAATTGCTTAACGCGTGATCATGCCAATTTGTGGTCGTACCATTGACTACCCATCACCAAAAATCCGTGATTGTCTGAAATAGTAAGCGGATTTCTTACTAAAAGTGTGTATTGTGGTAAACATAAACATGACCTACTGGACTCGGCACTGTGTCTCTCAATTACTCAACTCACGATGTTAGTTTTGCGTTACACTAACTATATTACACGCAAGTACGATGTCACAGCGGCTCAGGGCCAGCAATGTACGTCAGATTCAATTGAGGTGATCAATAATTGAGGTGATAGTTTAATTATGTTTTTTTTTGTTGATTTTGTATGGTGTTTTAAAATTTTAGTAGAGTAGATTATTTAAACATCCTTAATGTACCTATCATGAGTGGCGATAACGAATAAGTATTTATTATGCAAGCCGGGTAGACACGAGTCGATCCTGTAAAATTTTTAAAGAATTGACATAAGCATAATCCAAGTTTAAATACACATATTTTGCAAAAGAATTATTTAAACCTTTTAAAAATTCCCTTTTAGCTGTCCTTAAATAAATATTGTAGTCTAAACTGGTAAGTTATAAATGCCCTATTTACCTGCTCCTGTTCCGTTCATGTTAACAAACCCACTTTAAATTATTCAACGTTGTGCTCCTGTCGTAAATTCGAGGAACCCTCGTCTCGTCTGTCTGTCCGCTACAAACGTTCACTTTCATTTATTGGGTGAACAGAACACGATTTTCTCGTGCGATATGAACACAGCATGATTTTCTCGTACGATATTTTGACAAGTAAGACATGAAAATATAGATTATGAAAATAAAATAGAACATTCAGGCATAGAACAGACATCCAGTAGGTTTATCGCATAAATGTTTGTCCAGGATAGGTCAATGCATACCAAACCTACGACATGCAGCACATAACACTATTACTCCGGAACTACTTAGGTAACTATCAAAGCCAGTCGAACCGCGCAAAATCAGGTGAAACCACGAGCTTTAGCTAGGTGTTATAATAATAAGGTAATTTACATGGCACTGCGGTAGACATTTGATAGGTTGTGTTCAAAACTTCAATAGTGACATGGGTCTTTCGCTTTATCAATGTTTGTCATCTGTCGAGCAAAGTTCAGCCAACGATCGATAGCCAGACCTCGATCCCGCCTATTAGAATACTGTATAAACATGAACCTAATTCCGTAAGAACTACTTTTGCACAGTTATGCGCAATAAATTGTTCTGATTTCGTGCCGTGAGCTCAATTTTCATAGCAAACTCCGATGTGTTTGCAACCTATGGTATAACAACTTTTGCAAAAAGTTAGCATGGGCCAATGTGTATTCGGACGTGTCTCCGACTCCCCACTTAAACTTTAAAGGATTATGAATGTCATAATCGTCATCATCCACAGCCTGACTTGACCCACTGCTAGGTATATGCCTCCCTAAGTTTGTGACCTCCACCACGATCCTGTGCTAATCGGACCCATTGACGGTCCGCGACGTGTACAATATCGTCTGCCCATCTGGCCGCCGGACGTCTTACATTCCTGTACCCAGATCTGGGCCACCATTCAGTCAGTGGTCACCGTGCCTCGCTATGTGTCCCGTCCAGCTACATTTTAGGTCCATTATCCTATACCCGACATCCTGGACTTTTGTCTGTTTTCGGATTTCAACATTTGTTTGATGCCGAGCATGGCGCGCTCCATAGCCCTCTGGATTATGAATAAGTACATGAAAATTGATACTCCTATTGATCTATTGTCTGTTAATGTGGGAATTCATTGACCAGAGAAAATCTGCAACTTCCACAATCTTAACCAGTGGCTGAGCTAATATAGGTCAGTGAAAAGTGAATATTGATGAACTTAACGACGATAAACCAGCACAGATTCAGTAAGCTATTAGCTATTTGTGTACCTGTTTTAGCTGATAGATGCTCGCAGATTTATCCGCGCCAAACTGTCAATTCAAGGAAATGCTGAGACGTCAGAAGCTAGCCGCATTTTCTAACGTCATCGTCAAAAAAAAAAAAATGACTGCGGCGCGTACGGCCCGGACATATGTGCGATCCGCTTTAGGCTGTTAATACCTTTCCACGGCACGGTAGATATTTGCTCAGATCTAGTCACTAAGTAGGTAAGTTCGTACGAGACTATGCAATAAGATAAATAAGATATCCATTGAATCTCTATTGAAGATGTCTAAAAACAGTTTTTTAAAGTTTTTAAAAGAGATTAAGTTCTCAGAAAATTCCTTCCATTTATTCACAAACGTCGTGACTCGTGAAAGTGATAATTTACTTCGCAATAAGTGTTCATAATGTCGTCTTGAGGAATTCATTACTGCCCTCTCAGGCGGAGAGCTCTCGGCTATACGTGTCCCGAGACTCCGAATGTTTACAAGTGAATGTAAGTTCGTGAAAATGTTTTGTAATTTACTAAAGACTCGACTCTACTTAAAAAGTTCTCATAACTTTTGTGTATGTGTCCGTCATTAGATAGTAAAACGTAAAAATAGTTTTTTTACTATAACGCAAAACTGAGTGTTTTCTCGAAATAAATGTTTTTTTTTTTTTTTATTTATTCAAAATTGATAAATAGTACCTCACTGTGTGATGATTCCATTAAGTGCTCATTACATAATGGAATAGATGAATCATTAACTGTACATTGTGTGGGTAGGTATAGAAAAACCCTTCGACAATCCGCTCGTTGTCTAAAAATCCTCGGATGAGATGCTCAGAAGATTTTTTGACAAAAAAGCTCTAAAAATCATCATCATCATCATCACCATCTCAGCCTTTTTTACGTCTACTGCTGAACATAGGCCTCCCCCATAGATTTCCACAGCTCCCAGCAACCCTTACAAAAAAAAAATCACCAAAAAAAATCTAAAAATCACCTGAATTTTAATTGTAGGCTTCTAGTAAAATCTAATTGTAAATCTACACCAATATTATAAACAGGAAAGATTTGTTTGTTTGTTTGTTTGAATTGAAAAGGCTCCGGCTCGGTCCAGTAGGGACTGATTTAAAAAAATATTTCACTATTAGAATCCTACATTAGCCCTGATGAATATAGGCTATATTTTATCCCAGGAAAGTGAAGTTTCCCGAGGGACCGCGGGTAACACTGCAACGGCCAGCTAGTTTTCAATAAATTATAGTAACCTATTTTTAATTTTAAACGAGTGAATCGTTTTGACATTTTAATACGGAATCCTAAAGACACGGCAACTGATAATAATAATAATATAATCCATACTAATATATATATATATACTAATATTATAAATGTGAAAGTAACTCTGTCTGTCTGTCTGTCTGTCTGTCTGTCTGTCTGTTTGTTACCTTTTCACGCCCAAACCGCTGAACCGATTAAGCTGAAATTTGGCATGGATAAAGAGTATACCCCAGGGATGGACATAGGCTACTTTTTTTTGTCAATTACCATAAGGGGGCGGGAAAATAAGGGTTGGAAGTTTGTATGGGGAAAAAAGTTAAGCAACCCTGGGCGCGGTCATAAAAAGGATGGGTGACCGCCGAAGCCACTTTTTGCACTCTAGATTTTTTTACTTTTTTTTGTATTTTGCATAATAAATTATTTTAAAATTAATGATAAACATGTAACATGTGTATTCCCACCCATCAATATATCCGAACTCCGAAGTTATGATTTTTTGATATTAAAATATTTTTTCCTTGGCCATAGTTAGACCGCCATCTATCGGTCTAGAGGTCAAAACTACTTTACACTTTTCTCCTAGGTGGCGCTTCTAAAAACGTTTTTCGAAATACGATCGAGTATAATTTTCTTCGATTTTGAGTTTTGAAAAGTTAATGGAGATTTTTGCTTAGAGTTTTCGATATTTTTATATTGCTGACGAAGTCGCGGGTAGGTTATATTAGTTAATCGTTTTATTTCGAAATTCAACACCATACAGTATGTAGGTACTTGCTATTCAAAAAAAATTATGTTTCGAGTCAATTTCTTCAAAAAAATTGCCGCTCGCTTCAGCGATTCTATACCAATTACCGTATTCGTTTTGTTCTTAGCATTGCAACATCTGGGTAAGATTTTACCTACCTCTATCTATTAAGGGATTCTTGAGAGAAACATAAATATAAAAAAAATATTATTATTATATCAAGCGACGGAGTTTTATATTTTGTATATACCTACTCTCGATTCACTCAAAACTCCTCTACTTTGTTCCTAATAATGCGCAGACGAAGTTGCTGGACTTTTTCACACAGCATCATCTAGCCCCAAAGTAAGCATAGCTTGTGTTATGGGTACTACATGACTGATATACTACTTATATACTTTTTGTTTGTAAATACATACATATTATACATAGAAACACCCAGACCCGAGACAAATATCTGTAGATCATACAAACACTTGTCCCGCGGCGGGGATCGAACCCGCAACCTTTAGCGTCGCAGGCGGGCTTTCGCCCACTGCGCCACAGAGATAGGCTCTTAATTAAAGAAATAAATTAGTAAAGGTGCCGCAAATATTTCGTAGAAAATGTTTTTTAATTTATTTCTTTTTGTTTCAGAATACTGAACCAGCTTCACAAGAATTGGGTGAGTAAAGTATTGAAAGGATTATTTTGGCGTGGTTATTTAAAGTTGAGCTTTTAATGAGTATTTAAATATGTTCTGATTTGTTTCGAATTAGGAACTTAGTAGGTAATTTCTAAAACTATATTTTTAACTATAAAAATTATTTAACTCTCACAAAATGGTTCAAATAGAATGTTGTTAGCATAGTAGGATGCAGATATCGTGTTTGCAGTTCTTCCGAAGTACGAAGAGGCGAACTGTTTGTGGAACTGTTTGTGCGAGACGCCTGAGATAGTTTTATGAAAACCTGTAGTACATAACTATTATTTTCTTAAATTTTTTAAACGGGACTTAATCGCGTAGATATTATTATTATTATTTTCTTTTTGGAAAAGCGCTATAAGACAAACTTGAATCGCGTACGTTGCCAATATAATAATAATAATAATAAGTTTCCATTGTCCCAGTAGTTCTGTCCTCTACAGGTGTAATCCCGAAACAACTTTTTCAGTCCCTGGAAATGATAGACCTCCCAAAACACACTTACGTGCTTCTCCAAAAGGCAGCCATACTGAACACCTGTAGAATTGTAAGAAAATTCTTACAGACTGATCCTTGTGAAGTCAGTCTTCATAACTCTTAGGTAGATACTGATATGCACTTGGCTTCGGCCCGTGCATTTCAGTTAATCCCCAGTTTACTTGTGAACTGAGTACTAAAAGTATAACCCTTAAATAATAATAATAATATAATACTTCTACATCTTTTTTTATGATGAATGGTTCGGCCGGCTCTTGACCTCGAAACTTACACAGGCAAGAATGAGGTCTACGATGGAGCGAGCCTACCCAGAAGGTGCCTATTAACTCTCTTTTTGAAAACAACAGGGTCGTAGTTCAAGAAGCTGATTCCAAATTTTTACGGTGCGCATAATAAAAGAGCTTAGTTCTAATAAGTGGAATATCAACCAGGTGAGGATGATAATCAGCTGTGCGTCTGAAGTTCCTGTAAAAGAACGGTGAAGACGGAATATGGTCGTGTAACTCCTGGGCACACTCACCGTCACATCTAAATTCCTCTTAACTTAGAGGCCAATGAATAACGTCAGTGACATTTCTGAGAAGTCCTCTTCAAAGATGTTAAAGTTTCTCGCAGAGACTTCTATTTCAGTCGAGGGCTTCTTTGTGAACGCTCTCAGATCGAGGGCAGACCCCTTTGTCTATTGTTTTCAAACAAGAGCTAGTATCTCAATTTGACACAACTTTGTAGGAGCTAATATTTTGTATGGTCATATACCACTTGAAGTATACTTACTTATTGCCTACTATACCTACACAAGATCCGATGAACAATGACTTTCTTCAACCTTATTATTAAAAAAATATAACGCAAGTTTTCACGAAATTACTGACCAGACAAATAGAATCTTATTTTAGAGTCTGGTAATTTTTACACCAAAACTGCACTTACCTAGCCTTATTTAAATTACTTATTTTTATGCTATAAAGTATTATATTTTTATGCCTAACAACGATCGGTTACAGTAACAATCTCTATGCGAAGAAAAACATGTACTGCACTTGATATTATTTTATTCATCAATTCCTTTGCTGTTGCTAGAGAAAAATACAGCTGAAACACAGGGCACAGAGTAAGGCCAAACGAGCGTAATTCTTTGAGTTGTAATTGTCGTTATTTTTTGAGTTGTGAGTTGCGTTATTTTTGCTAATTCGGTTTCATGCCAAAGTTCAGTTTATGCCAAACGGCGCGGCCATCGAGTTTTCAGTTTTTCTGTTAACATTACTCAACTCATACAACTCACAACCCAAAATCGCTCGTTTAGTCTTACCTTAAGCTCAATCTGGAACAGCCTATTTACAATATTTCCAGCCTTTTCATGTCTGTTCACGAAATACTGGCGCATGAACACTTTGGAGCTCGGCCAACGACAAAACGTGTAGTCAAATGCACACTGCTTGCTCGCTTCTCATAATTCATAAACGATGCTTTACGTGCAAGCAGTGTGTAGTGGATAGAAAGTGCTTTAAAATTACCGTTGCACATGTGAATTTTTAAATTTTTTGGCAGCGCTCAATTTTGTCCTGTCGATAATCGAGCTACTTAGGTATGCAGCAGACAGTGCTTAGGCAAAATGCGAGAGGGGCACCGCTGTGTTCCGTAGGAGATCGCGGAGCCCCTTGACAGGCATGGAGGCCGGCCACGCGTCAGTTTTTAGTCGGTGAGAGTCCGACATAACCCTTCCGCTGTCCCCACGGCGGTCGGGTATCCATAATGGATTTTCTGACGTTATAAAAAAAAAAAAAAAAAAAAAAAAAAAAAAAAGGTATGCAGCAGAAGTTTTTTGTACTGTGATTAATTTTTTTTTACTTTAGAATTAGGTAGGTAGGTACTGTTGCCGTCCATCAGCAAAAGAAATACTTAGGTACTTCTTTGTATCTGGTTATTGGAAAACCATCCGAGGAAGGTTTTCCAATCTCGATACCTTTTGACGACTTCTGTGGTTGTTGTATTATCTGGTGTTCTGTGGTGTTATCTGGTTCCCATAGTACAAGCTTTGCTTAGATTGGAGCTAGATGATGCTGTGTGAAATATCCATTCAAATCAAATGCATTCGGAAGTGTAAAGTAAGTGTAAGTAAGCGCTTGAAGTGTTTCTGTACTCTCTACTCTGTCTCTGTGTCAGCTTAGTTAAAACAAAATCACATAGCGGATGCCTCTAATGGCGTCCAGGTGACCGTGGCACAGTTGGACAGCTTCCAGCGTCTTGTTCACATTTCAAGCACGTGTTGCGTAAGTGTTCTAGACGAGCTTAAAGCCTAGACTAAAGAATCAAGTACTGGGCTAGTGAAACTATTAGTCTGAGAGAACCTAGCCCATATTAGCCTCATCAGACTAGTGTAAGTGATCCCTTACTATAATAGAGCTGCTATAATAAAGCTTTTTGACAGTGACCTCGATTTCGACCTCTCATATTATATACTTTTTGATATACAGACTCATTGAAGCCAGTTCTTAAATATTCATCATTTCTCTGCCCTTATCCCACTTTTATGTGGGGTCGGCACACAAGGTTTTCCTCTTACACTCCGCTCTATCAGCCGTCATCTCAACACTCACTCCTTTCTTACCCATATCATCCTTCACACAGTCCATCCATCTTTTCTTTGGTCTGCCTCTTCTGCTACATCCCTCCACATTCAAACCTAACATTTTTCTCGTTACATGACTCTCTTCTCTCCTCATAACATGCGAGTTCTTAAATATTATGGATGGATATATCGCTTAAGGAAATTGCATATATTTTATTTCTAAGCACTTTACTACAGACTCAACTCATCGATCCGTGTATTAGCGCTTATTCGGCAGTTGAAATCCAGTGTTTTAGGCACGCTTATCTCGATCAGTTGAGCTATCGAGGATCGTTTTAATCTATCTTTAGTACACTCTATTGATTGTAGTGTATTTCGTAATGTTATGTTTATCAGTAGTTAATTTTCTGTTATTCAGTTGTTTATCTTCATCGATAAACCATGGTAATACAAAGGACAGTTTGTACCCCATTATGGGAATGGGCAGGTGTACCATGAAACACCGTATCGCACTCACATGATTACTATACTATAATACGGAGTAGATAGGGGGTCGATGAACCCTTTCAGTTAAACAGAGCTATAAAATCAGCGGGTAAAGTATGATTAGATGAGTGAAAGTGAAAAGTACCTTATTGCAGGAGATCGAGAGAATATATCTTCTTTATTTTTTTAAAAGTCTTATTAAATTTTTTTTTATGGATGCCGACAACTAGGGTTCTGTGGCCGAGCGGTAAGGCACTTCGGCTTTAGGAGAATCGTCTGATCGATGCGGGTTCGAATCCCGTCGGAATCCAAAATTTTGATAAGACTTTTAATTTCTTAAATATCTTCTGACTTGCAAAAAGCTAGCAAAATTTAACGTAGAATAAAAATACAATCATTATTTTAATCTTTAGGCAATGCGAAAAAAGTTTATTAAAATCCATAACTGTGAAATAATGGCCAGCCCTATTAGATTACGTTCACTGAAACACGCGACACTAATAACCATATTTGCATGTGGAAACCCTGATACACAAAGTAACATAGGCAGGCTTTTAAACTTGCATAGCCGCACTGAACACGATAGGCTCCAACATTTGTTTTTTTTTTTAAATAAAATTTTTACATCACGCTATTGCGGCACATGTGAGGTTAGTTTAGCTAATATACTATTTTTGGTCGCTAGTCTTGCAGCAATTGGGTTCATTTTAGTTTTGATTATGCTTCAACACAAAAAAACGTCACTAGCTCTATGTGTGAGAAGATTTTGTCTCTGTGTTGTAAATTATACATTTTTGTCGTTCGAAATACTCATTCAAAATCAAATCAAAATCAAAAATCATTTATTCAGTAGGACCACAGGGATCACTTAGAATAGTCTTAAAACTAATTTTACTCCTGTTCTTTCGCGACCAATACCGTGAAGAATCAGGGCAACAAACACGGTCTGGGGCCTATCATTTTTTTAGGTGATCCATGGATCCATTGAGTTGGAGCAAGTCCCAAGCTTTTTTGTCATCCAAATAATCTGATATCTTATAATAGGCTTTTTTACAGAGATGACGTTTAATTGTATTTTTAAATTTAGTGATTGATAAATTTTGCAATTCGCTTGGGACTTTGTTATAGAAGCTTACACATTGCCCTTTAAATGATTTCATAATTTTATCTAATCTAGTAGTGGGAACAGCGAGTTTATCCTTATTTCTAGTGTTTACATCATGATTATCGCTTTTTCTCTTAAATGATTCAATATTTTTACGAACATACATCAGATTCTCATATATGTACTGACAGGGTACTGTCAGTATGAATATATCTTTAAATTTATTTCTAAGCGAATTTATTTGTAAATTGCTCGAACAGCCCTCTTCTGCAACACAAACACGGTGTTAATGTCTGCAGCAGTCCCCCACAATAAAATGCCGTAAGACATAATGCTGTGAAAGTAGCTGAAATAGACTAATCTGGCAGTATCTACGTCTGTGTAATGACGTATCTTTTTAACTGCGTATGCTGCAGAAGCAAGTCTCTTCGACAATCCATCTATGTGTGGGCCCCATTGTAGCTTACTATCTAAGGTTATGCCTAAAAATGTAGTGGTGTCCACAAGATCTATCTGTTCATTTTTTATTATTACATTGGTTTTTATTGGTTTTACATTTGGTAGTATGAAGCGAATACATTTAGTTTTCTTCTCGTTTAATAATAAATTATTAACATTGAACCAATTTACAACCTTAGAGATTGCATTGTTCACTTCGTCAAAGTTAACCTGTTTACGTTTCAACTTAAATATAAGTGAAGTGTCATCTGCAAACAGGACAATCTCGTGGTTGTCTTTTACAAGTTTTGGTAGGTCATTAATGTAAATTAAAAAAAGGAATGGACCTAATATTGATCCTTGTGGTACACCCATTGTCACCACTGACCCCGGAGAACGCTTCCCATTTACGTCAACTCTTTGTATTCTGTCACTTAAGTAGGAAGTGAAAAGGTTGAGAGCAACACCCCTAACACCATAGTGGTAGAGTTTCCTAATTAATGTTTCATGATGTACACAATCAAATGCTTTCGATAAATCACAAAAAATACCAAGCGCATCATGAGAGTCTTCCCAAGAATTAAAAATATGAGATATTAGATCAACACCGGCATCAGTTGTTGATCGTCCCCTTGTAAATCCAAATTGTTTGCTGTCAAGTAAGTTGTTAATATTAAAATGTCTTTGTAATTGAATAAGTATAAGTTTCTCAAAGATTTTACTAAAAGTTGGTAAAACTGATATTGGTCGAAAATTGCTAGGGTCAGAGTGAGTACCAGATTTAAAAAGAGGCGATATTTTACTATATTTCATCAGATCAGGAAACACACCACTATCAATACATTTGTTAAATATGAGAGCTAGTTCAGGTGCAATGATGTTAATCAATGGTTTTACGACGCTAACGGAAATTCCCCAGAGGTCTGTGGTTTTTTTTACATTAATTTTACATTATCTCCTGTTTCCTGCTCCTCCTTTAACTCACAGAAAACCAGTGCTGCAGCACCTTCAAGTTGCTGCAGCACACGCTGAGTGGTGGCCAATAGGTATTGTGTCTAATTAGTATATGTACTTAGTTTTAAAAAATGTAAGTTTTTTTGATTCAAAATAAACTTATTCTATTCTATATTTTATTCCGCTTTTTTCATGGACACAACGGAAGCCTTTTGTTTGCGAATGTCCTTCGTGACCGATGAAGTTATACGGCGATAAGCTCCTACAAGCTCCCCATGGTACTGTTGTCTACAAAACTGTTATCTGCCGCAGACTGACGTGGCATTTTATCTTCACGCGATCTGACACTGACCAAATAGGTTCCGTAGAGCTGAAATTAACGAACAACTTAATGAACAATTTCTTTGTACTATTACTGTATGTTGAGAAACATACACATCTTATACCATCTCAATTATATCATCTGAAATAGACGTATAGGCCAATGATGGTGATAATGTTATCATCATGGATTTTAAAGTCGTAGATTTTTTTTGGCAATAATTGTAATTTTACTTTATTATATCAATCTGATATCAATATTTTTGCAGATCCCGTATTAAATAAGTGTGTTTTTATTAAATAAAATATAAATAAATAAATAATGCTGGACATTTCACACACCATCATATAACTAAATTATATTTCACATCGCAATAAACTTTTGTTAATGAAAGTTTAATTAGCTGTCAAAACCACTGGGACCAACATACTTGTATCGACAAAGTCATTAAATACCAAATAATGGGCAATTAATAGCTGTTTTAACGTTCATTGCATTTTAATTAGTTGTTTGTACTTTGTCATTGATGTGACAAATCGAACGAAAAATTACTTTTTAATTACGTTTTGACCATGCCATTTAAAAATTAATACACGTGTTTATTGTTATAAATTACTTTTAATATGGTTTTGGGATCTTGAATGGAATGTGAGTGGGATTCATTACATAATTGTCTTGTAACAAGTACCTACTACAAATTCAAATTCATTTATTTATTTCAATCAACAAGGGATCATACACTTCTAAATTTTAACATTAAAAAATACAATTAAATCCTACATAAAATAAAAGAAAATTAAACGTTAAATAATTACGCCTCTGGCAGAACTTGAATCAATTTAGCTATCTTTAGAATAAAAGCTATCGATCTGTGAAAACGATCTGTTAGTTACCTCTGATATTATGCCCGGTTTCTATATCCAACGGACAGTCGTCGGTAAGAGCTACGACGCGTTTCCACATACAGTGCTACAAACTTATCGCGGAGCTACGAAGCGACCGGTGACAAAAAGAGGAACTAACGAATTTTAAAATATTTTTTTTCTCAAATAAGTTTGACAGCTAAATTAGCTGTCAAACTTTTGTTTTTTTTAATCGAGTCGTAGAAGATCTACGGGCCAACCGACCGACCAACCGGGCATTAGTGTATTTTGTAAATCTATGTAAATAGTAGTCTTATATATACCCTCTTATCCCACTTTGAGCGTCGTCGGTACAATCGTTTTTTATGTAACAAATAAATAAATAATGCTGGACATTTCACACAGCATCATCTAGCCTCAAACTAAGCAAAGCTAAAGTACTATGGAAACTAGATAACTGATAATACTTATATACTTTTTGTTTGTTACATACATATTACCTATACATAGAACCGAGACCGAGATAAATATTTGCAGATCATATAAACATTTATTCCGCGGCGGGGATCGAACCCGCAACCTTTTGCGTCCCAAGCGGGCTTTCACCCACTGCGCCACAGAGGTCGTACCAACAGTCATCATTTTACAACCAAGGCATTTTATAACTCACGCCAAACCGTGGACGGACTCTAGTAAACATAAAACATTGCCGGACCCCAGCAAATAAAACCAGAACTTGTCACCACATAAAGAACCCATCACATTACACGCAATTTAATCTAACACTCGCGTTTCGTCAACTTCTGAAACAAATGGAAAGTTCCAAACTCTCCCACTTTCCATAAAAAGAAAAACCTTTTTATAAAAGTCTCGGCATATTTAGGTATGGAGTTATGTGAGAGCTGATGATAGTGCTTTTGGTATGAACGTAAGCATAATATTGGTCACTAGTTTTTGATGAATAAAGAAGGTTACTTACATGTAATTTTTTTTTAATACTTTTTGAATGGAAAATTCCTGGTCTTAGAAATAACGAATGCACATTGAATTGGCAAGCACCGCGTCAATTATTTTTATAGCAAGCCATTATAAACCTTATGAACAATGGTACAAGATATAGAAACGCTTGTAGAATTAACGAGATCTGGCGAAGCCATCTAGCGGGCCGCGCTGGCTCGAGCACTATCGCGCGGTTCATTTTACTCATAAGGTATAAAATGGCTTGCTATAAAACTAATCGACGACGCGTCGCTTGCCAATTGAATGTGCATTGAGCCTAACACTGGAATAGCTACATTTGGCCTGCCGCTGCACAATTACTTGTTAAAATGTGTGGTCTCATCGTTATATTTTTGTAACCACACAGTATGAGTTCTGAATAAATACATTGGTTTACAATATATGTTTATATATTGGTAAATTTTATTTAATCTGATTTTCAATTACAGTTTTCATGTCCTAAATCAAAGTGATCTGGAATCACTTTGAATCGTCTTAAATAATTTATCCCTACTGAACAAAATGCGGTCCTACTGAATTTTGACTTTTGAAATGTTATAACTTTTTAAACTATCATGGTTGACACTATAAACACAATTAACGGGATATTTACCATGAAGGATTTTTTATTTATTTATTTTTTTTTTCTTAGAAGGAGGGTAGATCGTTTCGTCTGCCAATAAACATCAAACAACTCGCAATGACCAGTTCCTCCGTGATCATGGCGTGTGCAACCACGTCGAAATATCGGGAAACTCAAATAATATGTAATCATGGTAAATATCCCGTTAATTGTGTTTTTTTTGAAATGTTGTCCACCCATCCATATTCTTAGGCCCAGTTTATGCTCAGTCCTATGCCTCTTGGATTAACATTTTATCAATTTTCCGTAAAGTTTCCGTGATCCGGTTTGAACCAGTCGCGGCCGGAACCGATCTGGTTTAGCGAAATATTAATATTTCTTTTAACCTCTTTTATTGCTTTTATAACTTTTGGATAAGAGCTTTGTACAAGTTAGACTTCTTTTTCGGGTGTAGGCTTGATGTACTTTAGATGAGTTTTATGATGTCCTAATGGGTAAATTACATTCAATTCAAAATATTAACTGTTACATCAATTTCATCATCTATTCATGAGTGAAACGTGTAGAATAGATGGCGCTACTGGTGCTTTAACTGATAAATGTGAGCTTATCAAAAATTTCGATTGCGACGTCAGTGATTCCGTGGCCGAGTGGGAAGCCGGCTTTAAGAGGATCGTCTGAACGTCACGGGTTTGAATCCCATTAGAATCGAAAATTTTGATAAGATTTTTCATTTCTCAATAAAATACCTTTGTGTGGTTTGACACATTAAAAAAAATGTATTTGGTACTTGTTCAATACCTGGATAAGGCCAAAAATGCTGTGAAGATGTTTTATGTATGTGGCAAGCCTATTCCATCTCAAATAATGTCCCAGGCACTACAACGTCCCGTAAAGTGTAGGTATCTATAGGTTGCCTTCTGATGCTTTATAAAATAATCTAATACAAATGTAAAAGTTTTTTGTACTTGTTATTATTTGTTCCGTAGGTATTTTTTTTTCCAGCAAATACAATATTGCAGCCAGCCGCTGGCGTGTAGACGGCATCGATCGCGCTCATTAATTCATGGCGGATTTTCCATTGACTAAGGGCATGGCACCATGGAAATGGTCCTTAGGTACTGGAAAAATGTCTGGGTGGGGAAATATCATTAATCAAGGTTTTATAGGTATATATTGTATTACAGAAGGCCGGATTACATGAACCGAGTAGATGGACGAGACAGCGAAATTATATTGATACATGTACCTAAGCGGATAAAGTTTGGCGTTTACACGATGCAATTGTTGCCTCGTTATGCTAGGCCTATGCCATTTTGCGGCCGAGCAAGCGTAACACTTACAAGCTCCCCATGATTTAGCATCCGATGAGCGTGTACATTTAAAAAATGCAGTGCGATATGAATCGTATCGTTTGAAATTATTCAGTGTTCTTTTAGCACTTGTCCGAGCACTCGGTGATGTAGGTACATCAGTACATTAACGAGCTCGGCCACACTGAGTTGAGATCACTGTCTCGCTCATTAACTGGGTATGTGTAATCTCTCGATTACTAGCGAGCGAAGATCTCAGGCACAACATCATTTTGGACGCCTCAGACTTTCATCATCATCATCATCATTCACAACTTGACTTTGTCCACTGCTGGGTATAGGCCTCTCTTTCTTTATGCCACTTTTTACGGTCTCGTGCTAACCTCATCCAGGTGCGGCCCGCGACGGATACCAAGTCGTCTGCCTATCTCGCTGCCGGACGACCAACGCAGACTTTATCCCTAAAATAATCTTGAATATCGGATGTATAGGTATATTTCTTTTATTGGGGACTAGCTATCCGTCGCGGTGTTACCCGCGGTCCCTCGGGAAAACATCACTTTCCCGGGATAAAATATAGCCTATGTTCATCAGGGATAATGCAGGATTGTAATGGTGAAAGAATTTTTCGAAACAGTCCAGTAGTTTCGGAGCCTATTTAATTCAAACAAACAAACATACAAACAATCAAACAAATCTTTCCTCTTTATAATATTAGTATAGAAGTATAGATAGGTACAGCCTGATTTCGTTTTACTCTACCTACAAAAATCTCGGAAATCGTAACTTTCAAAAGTTGTACCGTTTTGAAAACATTAAAACTCGTACGTGCTAACAATAAAGACACTTTCACACACGTGTTCCCTTTCGAATTGTTACTTCCTACTGCCATATACCCGCTTGGGATCACGTTTAAAAGTTATGCCCCAGTTAGACTCGGTAATGTCCGAACTAGACTCAAACATTGTTGTTATTGATTATCTATTTAAGGGTCGATTCACATCTGACGGAAGATCCGTCGCGGATTATCGGTCGCGGAACGCCAGAACTGACAAATGTATAGAAAAACACTCGACCGTTCACACTCGACGGACTAACGTATCATCCGTCGAGTGTGAATGGTCGAGTGTTTTTCTATACATTTGTCAGTTCTGGCGTTCCGCGACCGATAATACGCGACGGATCTTCGGTCAGATGTGAATCGACCCTAAGGTTAAATCTTGAGAGGCGTACGGGGCGCCAATACGTAGAAAGCCGATGTTTCTCATCGGTTAAAAGTCGTATCAAAATTTTCGATTCCGACGGGATTCGAACACGCGACGATCCTCCTGAAGCCGGAGTGCTTCCCGCTCGGCCACGGAATCCTGTCGTCGTAATCGAAATTTTTGATAAACTCATGTTTATCGGTTAAAGCACCGGTTTAACACTGAAAAACGATATTAGAATGGAGACTATTTTTATTATTTTATCACCAAAGTTCAACTTTCCCTGTATAAATGCATCCAAGGACATTATTCTTTTAACATAACCTGTAGTCTAGTTTATGCACTCTCAAACTCATCTTTTTCATTATGACTGTGCCAAATCTCGGTCTAATCTTTTTAGAATTCAGCGCACGGGACTCGGCTTAGCCGGGACTCCCCACAAAAAGCGATTGCATGCGTTCAAATAGAGGTCAGCTAACTGTAACAAAGACCCGCATGTATACAAAAATGTGGATTAAAAGGAAAACCAGTGATTATGGTTCAACTAATTAGATGTTTAATTTGCGGTGGAAACGAGTTTTTGAGGGTTCGTGACATTTTTCAGATTTATCTCGAATCTCTTAAAACCCGGATAAAAAGGGTTTTAGCAACTTATATGTAACCCTTTTTACCCGACTGTGGAGAAAAAGGGTATTGTTTTAGATGTTTTAACTGGAGAAAATATAAGAGAGCTGTTAGAGTAAGATTCGAAGGTCGTGATTTTAATTTTTTATCTAAATGGTGGATAAAAACATCGCAACTTATAGGTAGGTACATTGATTAATTGTAGATGATTATTCTCAGTGAAGTCGTTCTTGATAGATCGCGTTCGAAACGCTCTGTAAGTGGATGGGTGACCGAAAGTGGCATTTTCATCTGAGCGCTTCCGTGCTTCGGAGGGCACGTTACATTGTCGGTCCCGGCTATTTAAGTCGTTAAGCCATGACGGAGGCCTTAATGCGGCCTAAAAACTCCGTCACCAGAGTTGGTCTCTGACTCATACATTACTTATTCTCAGTCTCTAGATATTTAATGGATACAAAAATCAGCTTCCTAACATGCAAAACTTTCGTCAACTCGAGAGAAATAAATAAATAATAAATAATGTTGGACATTTCATACAGCATCTAGCCCCAAATCAGATTACTGATATACTACATATATATACTTTTTTTTCGCAAATAAAATACATACATATTATACATAGAAACATCAATAGCTAGTTTAACTGTTAATCATTCTCCAGTGATGGTATTACCCACTCAGAAACAAAGGCGGTATTGCGATAACGCCCTCTGTGCCCATATAAATGTAATGAATGGTCTCATCAAAATAAAACAATAAAAAAATGGAAAACAGGGCGCACACAGCTTAGCACGACATAGCTTGTTCAATAAACTTTAATAATAATAATAATGCTGGACACTTCACACAGCATCATCTAGCCCCAAACTAAGCAAAGCTTGTACTATGGGTACCAGATAACTGATATACTACTTATATACTTTTTGTTTTGTAAATACATACATATTATACATAGTAACACCCAGACCCGAGATAAATATTTGCAGATCATACAAACATTTATCCCGCCGCGGGGATCGAACCCGCAACCTTCTGCGCCCCAAGCGGGCTTTCACCCACTGCGCCACAGAGGTCGTCACTTTAGATCATTTGCTTCGGTTTGAAGGCTTTGGGTTTAAAAATATATAGGTACTATCTTATAATATTATCTATTTATACTAATATTACTAATTAAAATATACTAATATAATATTACTAATTAATTAAAGATGTATGTTTGAAATGAATAGGCTCCGAAACTACTGGACCGATTTGAAAAATTCTTTCACCAATAGAATCCCACATTATCCCCGATGAACATTAGCTATAATTTATCCCGGAGAAGTGAATTTTTCCCGAGGGATCGCGGGTAACACCGCGGCGGACAGCTAGTCGATGAATATTGGTCCTTGGTGAGTATTGGGTCCTTACGTAAACTATGAAAACGCATAATCGCAACTTTTCATGAAAGCTGTTTCAAGATTTTTAGGAGTTTATTTTATTACTCCTACAATAATTTAAATAATTAACTTTATTATTACTGTTTAAATTGAGTTAGCTGTTTTTAAACTGTGACTTTATTTCCATTGTACAGGTGTGAACAAAAGCGGTTCAATGACCCCTCAATTTAAGCTAAATTACACTTTACGTCGTCAAACGTAAAGCTGATTTTACTATTGAATCAGGTACGGTACAATTCCGAACAGTAATTTAACTGGTTAAAGCACTTTTGATTTAAACAGATTTTCATTTGGAATTGCGATCGGTTTATGCGATTTACTGCAAAAGATTTGCATTACTCGTGAGTATTCGATATAGGGTTTGTTTTTCTTTAAAGTTAAATCAAAAAACACAGGATCACGACTAGTTCCCTAATGCTCAATCGGTAAATTGAAACTACAAACTTTTGCAGTAGTTATCTATGGAGGTACTTAGGTTAGTAAGTACTTTTTTATTTTTTTATAAAAATTGCAATCCAAAAAAATTTAAATCACCCTGTCAACCCGCGGCAACGCTCTGACCGACTGAGCTAATGGACAATTGATATCGCCGTATCCATAAATATTGTAGACCAATTCTCATCTAACGCGATAGGATGTCCGGAAGAAAAACATTGCAGTTTTCTCGTAAAAAATGAGCGCTGCAATTTACTCCGACAGATTCCCGAGATGAATGACAAAAAGCACCACCGGGTGAATGGGGGAAAAGGGGGCCACCTTTCTGTGGGGGCTAAATAATTGATAAGTAAAAAGGTCAAAGACTTTTGTACGAGCCTGTAGCGTCTAACGAGCATGCAGGATTTTGCGGGATTAATGCATATTTTCAACAGTTTTGCATAACGGGGTTGTAGACATTGGTAATATTATGATTTAGGGCGTGTATGGCCAGAAAAAGAACGGCGTTTTTGTTCTATCTTGACTAATTAGTAGAATAAAATTGATAATTATTTTACTAGTGCTGGTTTAAGTCTAGTGTGACATTTTTAAATACGAGTACAAGCATTAAACAATAAAGCCTTTTACTACAAGTAAATAAATTATTAGAAAATTCGAAAAACTACGCTTCATTAAGAACCCTGAGTAAGTAGGTACCTATTGCATAGACGGGAAAAATCCATCAATCTCATAGTTTTTGTCAATCGGCGGGGAAGTCGGGAAACTACGTGTATTTTTCGGAACGCTTTTTCTAACGTCGTACGTCATTTCCCGGTCCCTGTGACAGCCGTAGAGCTGAGAAAACGACTTAGTTTGCGAACGAAGATTTTATTCCCTTCTATAATATTTTTTTTTAATAAATATGACAAAAATATTCAAGCTCTGAGAAGTTCCTGTGCGCTTTCACGCTTGAACTCCAATACATGACTTTTTTCTTTTTTATGAAACTCCAATGATTTATACTAAAACTACCCTCATGTTCTTCTCAGACGTTCAGCCATGACAAAGGCCCTAAGCGGCCTAACATCTTCGTTATCAGAGTTTGACTCTCACACAACTTATTTTATTTATAAACCTGAAGTTGCCCAATGCAGGGCAAAGGCCTATCTTCCCTCCCTCCGCGGCTTCCAGTTCAGGACTAACAAGTGAATCTTTTTCGTAAGAATCTTGCTTATCCCACCATCACCACTTGAGCCTTTCACGTGATCATCAAAATTACTTTATATTTTATTCTAGTCGTCTCTAGACTGTTCCTAAATGATTTTCCTATCCCATCTCCACAAGATAAGAAAATATAAGGAAATGGCGAGATGATTCCGTCTCGCGGTGATATTTGTGTTAACAATAGACGCTATCGCATGTGTCTGACGTGTAGTTTTTCTACTGTATGATATTTTCCGGAATAATATTCTATTATTTGTAACTGGAGAATGTTTGCGACTTTTTTTGCCCTGATTTTGCCTGGGCAAAATGTATCTTAGAAACACCTAAGAGGGTATTTAAAATCAAGTTTTTCGATTGCATGTAAGGGGTAGAATGGGAACTTTTAGTTATTGGTTTAAAACTTGGTTTCGCTACTTTAATATAAAATAACTAGCATAAAATTAAACATTAAGCAAACAATTTTTATAGTCGAGTTTCATGTCAGCTGAAGACAGTTAAAAGTTTCAAACCCTACAACAAACAGTCATAGTACCTACTCCTAATATTAGCAGTAGGTATGTCGTTGACTAATGTTTGGATTGTGTCGAGCTGTGTACAGAATATTTTCAGGTAGGTAGGTATAGTTCAATAACAGAGTTGTTTGTTGATACATAATGTTTTTGTTATCGAGTGTACAAAGTGCTTATTTACTTTGGTTTAGTTAAGTGGACAGAGTTTTATCTTTTTATTTACGGCCACTCTAAACACTCGCTGAATTTTTCGCCAAACTATTATTTGGATAGACGATGACAGGCGAATACAGGCGATGAAGCCCGCTACACGTTCGTGACCGTCGGCATTCGTCTATCATCGGCGAATATGTAGAGGGTCTATTAGATTTCAATTACAAATGACGGTAGATCGTCCCTAAATTATCAGAGAAGAGTAAAAATGTTGCAATGTTGCAATTCTAACGTCAGATTTTTTAGGCTAGAGGCAGAGTTGACCGACAATTTTACGAGCCCTCCAAAGCTCAGTTGTTATGAAAAATTAATTAAGATGCAGAATTATAAAGTTTCCGAGTGCTTTCCGAGGACGCAAGGAATAATATTATAATCAAAAAATATAACTCAACACTTATTCAAAACAGCTTCCATAATTGAGTATTTGTTCGAAAAAAATAAAACAGACCCCTGTAAATTGCGAACTGCAGCCAGTAATACCCTATCTCTACCCCAAAATAACTTCTGTGAAATACTCCACAACCCTCACCCTAGCCGAGTCTCCCCTATTTCCTCGAAGTGACAAAAATATCAATAAAACAAATGAAATTGTTGGTATTGGCGTGAAAATGCGATTTCTTCGCTTATTTGTTCAAAAGTTAAAGAACGTTCGAGATGAAATTGTTAAACTTTTGTTTGTAATTATTGAAAGAAAAGTATTGAAACAGAAGGTTTTTTTATTTGATAAGAAAGTTTTTTTAACCTTTTATCTGAATTTCAGTTCAATTTAAAAACAAGAAAACCTATAAGAATTTTCAAAATCTCTCTCCTACAAGTTCCCTGCTCTCAAACTTAGCCGGGTTATAATTTAATATTTGGGATCCAAAAGCAACAGGAGGTCTAGCCCACGTTCAAAATAAGCCGAGTAATTAAAAGAGCCGTTGTTTATATTCATAGAGTATTCCGAGCCGTCGAATCTGAAGCCGCTTTAATTATTTCCATAATACCCTGCAGTTTGTTTATAAAGTCTGAAGTGTGTAAGCGGTGCATTCTTCAATCAATTTTGCTTTAGTGCTTTGTAATCAGCGAGGGGTTTAAGCGTTGAGTTCTCGGTATCGGACAGTTTTTTAGAGTAGTAGTGAGTAGTCACGTGACTCGCACGTGATCTTTTTTCTAGAAGATATCTGTTACGAGTTATCCATAGAACATCTAAAACATCAAAACAAATGTAATATAAAAGTATTTTATTATGTTGATCTGGAGGTCTGATGTATTTAAAGATCTTCATAGTTGCGATATGTGTTTATTGGTTGGTTGCCGAGTGTGAAGTCTTACATTGATTCTGATATTAACTATTGTTAAGCTATGGTTACATAAGAATGCGCTGAGCTTGCGCGCTCACACTACACAAACATGATAATGACTGTATCTCCAAGACGCTGTAGACATTCTCTCAGATCTTATTTGTAACTATGTTCTATTTAATTAAGTATTTTTGACTATGTGGCGTTATAGTTGGAAATCACTCACCTTAGACACAGAAGGGTATGTATTCGATTCCCTGCGCCAAGAAAAATTTTTGGTTCGCAAATATTTGTCTCGGATTCATAGATTTATTTTACTGTATTTTAAAATTTACTTATGCAACACTGAGTGAGATAGTCTAAATTGTTGAAGTAGTAGATTTGTCTTATAGATGTTCGCGTCAGTTCATCCCTTGCGGCTGCGCCAAGCTGCGCCAAATCCCCGGGGGACCTCCGCCGGTCCGCTGTTTGCAAAGCTTTAATTAATTATTGCGCAGGTGAACTTAGAGGATGGAAGATTTTACTCGAAAAAACAGGGCTTTGAGTTGGTCGCGATGAAATGCAATTATTGTTAGAAGCATGTTGGGTGCATCATTAAAGCGTAGATATTTTTTTTGAAAAATATGTGAAGAAATTTGAGATAATAAGATAATAAGAAAACCCGACTACAATGTTTGCCTATAGCGCGCGGCGCTTCTGAGGAAGAGGTTTTTTGAGTTTTACGGAAAATCTATCAATCCTTCAGGAATAAAATGTATATAGGACCACCTTGGGAGTATACTCTACCAAACAAAACATTTGGGCAATCGGTCCATAATTGACGGAGATATGCATAAAACAAACATACAGCCGAACATAGAACCTCTTGCTTTTTTTTGAAGTTGGTTAAAAATCTGTTAGTATTCTAAGATATCTTGTCATGTGCTTATATCGAGTTTAGCTCTTGCCTGAAAAAGAAAATAGTAATGAAATTTTAAGAGTAGACCAACTTATTAATATTTAATCAGAATGTATCACATTAACTTGTTAATTAGACTACTAATTTGAAAATGTGGTTAGTGAAGTACAATGTAGCTATAAATGAACAATATTGAAATATCATTTACTCATTCGGTCCATATCTTTGGCAAGGTGAGGTTGTGTTCAAATCTTTATTTAAAAAAATCTCAGCAAGGGCTTTCAAAGATGTATTTTGTTGCAAGAATCAAACTCGCACTTTCTACGTCTCAGAGCCACTGAGGTAGCCAGCTATTGAAACAAGTTAGGGCATTTCAAGCCGCACTTTTTGTTTGGTCTTTCATACCCCTATTAGCTAACAAATCTTCAACTTCCCCTTTAATAAAAAAGAAATAAGAGCCAAGGTTAAATACTGATTAGTGGAAAGATAAACGGCTCTCAAGTGGGGTTTCGGGGCCAGCCTCTTTTAATTTAAGCAAAGAACACTTGACGCTTAAGAATTTGGGGGCCCTTTTGACCTTAATTCGGTTATGTTGTGTTTATTTTTAATTCTTCAGAACAGCTGAGGCGTATAAAACAGTATATTTTAAATGAAAGCAAAACATCGCTCATCTTAAAAACCTATACAATTTTCAACAACTTTGCGTGGCAATTTCACCAGTGTTTTGGGCAGGCTTGCGACTTCTTTAGATTCAAGTGTATTTTGTAAAGTTATTTAATGTTAGTAGTTTATTCAAACAAAGTATGAATTTGCTCAATTTATTTATGACTAGCTGTCCGTCGTGGTGTTACCCGCATTCCCTCGGGAAAACTTTACTTTCCCGGGAAAAAATATAGCCTATTTTCATCGGGGATAATGTGGGATTCTATTGACGAAAGAATTTTTCAAATCGGTCCAGTAGTTTCGAGCCTATTCAATTCAAATAAACAAACATACAAACAAACAAATCTTTCCTTTTTATAATATTAGTATAGGAAAATATTATATTTATGAAAAATGTTTAAACTTTCAGATGAAACTAATCGTACTAGCTCTTTGCGTCTGCGCCGCCATGGCCGAGGTACACTGGGACCAGAGCGGGCAATACCGATTGGTCGAGAACAAGCCAATCGAATACGTGTATGAGATTGATGAGCCAACCAAGATTCGTATCTCCGGGCCAGTTGACGCGAGATACCGCATCATTGGGGCACCGGTACCAAGTGACTACCCACTTGTGTACCGGTATTCGGAACCATTGGTGTACCCATCAGTCGACTCGCGCTTGGCAGCTCTGGTGTTGAAGGCAACCCAACCGTTCGTTTATTCTTACAAACAAGTCAACAACTGAATGATTATCAATAAAGACTGCTATTATATCTACTTTTATTTTTATTTTATATGCAACTTGCTGTCCGCCGCGGTGTTACCCGCGTTTCCTCGGGAAAACTTCACTTCCCTGGGATAAAATATATAGCCTATGTTCATCGGGGATAGTGTGGGATTCTATTGGTGAAAGAATTTTTCAAATCAAAATTTATCAAATCCAGTAGTTTCGGAGCCTATTTATTTCAAACAAACATATAAACAAACAAATCTTTTTTATAATATTAGTATAGATAATACATAAGTAAGCAGAGCTTGAAATTAATTTAATTCAATTTAATTTATTTATTGCTTGTGAACCTAGATTACAGAGTAGATGGTTGTGCTTAGAATCTCTAGATCCTCACTGAAAAAAATGTTTAGTTCTAGGTAACCAACTTTTTGTCTACCAGTTACACAAAATGAGTGACAGCAAAACCAATGTAACATATAACTAAACCCAGTTGGGTAACGGGAGTTATGTAGCCATTAACTAAACTATTTTTTGTTTTGTATTGCTTATTCTCCTTAGCTGTGGGTTCTCAAACAGTGGGTCTACAGCTCAAACAATAGTTATGCTATATTCAGATAACCTGTTTTGTTAGATATGAACCAATAGTTATGCTTTATTCAAATAAACTGTTTTGTTAGATATGAACCAATAGTTATGCTATATTCAGATAACCTGTTTTGTTGGATATGAACAATTAGTTATGCTATTTTCAGATAACCTGTTTTGTTAGATATGAACCAATAGTTATGCTATATTCAGATAACCTGTTTTGTTAGATATGAACCAATAGTTATGCTATATTTAGATAACCTGTTTTGTTCGATATGAACCATTAGTTATGCTATATTCAGATAACCTGTTTTGTTAGATATGAACCAATAGTTATGCTATTTTCAGATAACCTGTTTTGTTAGATATGAACCAATAGTTATGCTATATTCAGATAACCTGTTTTGTTATACGTAGTAAACGCACACTACCCGAAGCCGCAGAAATATACCGGGTGAAATAAGACTACCTCAGAAAACTTAGGGGGCTACAGCACCCACCAATATGAACAACTTTTACTATTGAACCAACACTGTGAGCGCGAAAAAAATAGCTTCTCCATAATAGTTAATTAATGACCCACTTAGCTAAAATGTATGAACAGTGTTTCGCGCTCAGTGTTGATTCCATAGAAAAAATAGTTCATATTGATGGGTACTGTAACCCCCCAAAGTTGTCGGAAGTAGTCTTATTACACTCGGTATTTATACAATTTGAGCTGTCAGCATTTTGACAAATGCAATTCAGCTGACAAAAAGTATGGAGAAAATTTCTGTGGCTCAGAGTAATGCGCGTCCACCTGTAAGAAAATTACCATGTAAAACTGGTTAACAACTAAAATAATATAAAAAGCTGCCCATTAGGAAAATCAGTCTCTAGTTATAAATTAAAAGGAAAGATTTACTTCTTTCGTATGATAAAATAAAATAAGCAATTTCGTAATGACATTATTATTTATTAAAAATAAACACTTTTATTCATATACCTTACAGTTACTTAGTCCTTTATCACTCTGCGTTACATAACCTTTTTTCACTTGAGGTGACAGTAATGATAATGATCACTGTACTTAATTACGAATATTAAAGAATGATCATTGATTATATTATACCGGGTGAACTCCCGAAAACTTTAGAGGGTTACAGTACTCATCAATATGAAAAACTTTTTCTATGGAACCAACACTGTGTTTATGTTATTTTTCTGGTGTACAATAAAGCTGTTTTCTATTCTATTCTATTCTGTGAATGCAAAAACAGCAGTTCCATACAATATCCTCTTAGCTAAAATGTACGGAACAGCTATTTTTTTTCGTGCTCAGTGTTGGTTCCATAGAATTTTTTCATATTGATGGGGACTATAACCCCCCCCCCCCCCCCAAACATTTTGGAATTAGGAAGTCATATTACACCTGGTTAATATAATATTTATAATACCTTATCTATGCTAACCTACTAAAAAACTACTCTTTGTGTTACATAATTGCAACAACATGATTATTATTTATATGTTTGCTAAATGTATTTCTTAAATAAAATGAACAGTCACAACCAATTACAACAAAAATCAACAAAAATTATGAATTAAATCAAAATGTTTAAACAGATCTCTGACAGATGAGAACCTACCAAAACATAAAAAAACATGTGATCATTTTAAATTACGTAAAAGTGATTTTATGTTTTTAATACGTGGGCACTATACCCATTTACTGAGATAGTTATTTGTTTATTTTACATTAAGCCAAGGTCAGTTGCTAGAGCGCGCACGGTGGTGTAGATTTTATCATATTTGGTGTTTAGTTTGAAAACATATTTTTGAATGAACTGCCAAACGTGTGTACTTTCTGCGGAATAATGGGCATTCAAAACGAATATTATCTTAAAACAAGCGTCAACCGTCTTGATGATTGAAGGCATTTCATAACGCAACTTGTTCAGGATGATATACCTTGCAGATATTTGTTTTAATGAGGGACCTACCACAATTATAAATGGTTGCAAAGTTAACCCCAATTCCAAAAGCTTAGCTTTCCGACGTGTAATTATTTCTTCAATTTCCGCAGCAGCCTTCACATGACATATGAAACCTTGTAGGGCTTCGTGCTTCGAAGGGCGCCACCGTTTTTTCGAATTAATTTTCTTTACTATGGATGTCGTCATCAAAAACGGCAGCGCCATAAAACTAATGAGATCCAGCACCTCGTCATCATCATCTGTAAAAAAATACTAACGTTAACGAGACAGAAAAACAGCTGTATTATACATTTTAGCCAATTAGGTAAAAACTTTTGTATGGAGAAGCAGTTTTGGTGGTTCCATAGAAAAAGTTGTTCATATTGATGGGTAGGTACTGTAACCCCCCAAATTTTTCGGAAGTAGTCTTATTACACCCTTTCTGACTTTTCTAGTACCTACTCAAACCTTAAATGGTCCCATAGAGTCTTTTGATCCCTATACGAAACAGAATCGATTGGCATAAAAAAATAGTTTAAGCATTTATGTCGCTGACTGTACATTTTTTTCAAAATTTGTGAATTGTGAGTTCAAAATATCTGAAAAAGTTATGGAAGGTCTCCTAAGAACGTTTTCCTGTAGCACAACGGTTAGGGTACCTGCCCTCCATATCCTATCTCAAAAACCCACCCTCCCTGTATAGGTACCGAATTTAATTTTTGGACCTGCCTCTGTCTACCTCTATTAACATCCCTAAGAATCCTAGTGTCTGTAGGTCTTAGAGTCGTATGTATCGCAAACAGTAAACTTAATCCTACAATAATTTCTAAAGTCCTTCCTCATTTTAGCCATGGATGGGGTAATCAAATCCAATCTCAAAAAAAAGCTCAATAAAGCATTAAGTAAGATTGGTCAACAGGCACAAAAGATTAAAAGATGACGACAAAACTTACCATAAATATCTGTAGTAATATCCTTTAGCCCAGAATCTACATTAAGGGGTCGTTTTTTAACTTCTTCAAGAATTTTTGGCCGGACTATTGGCCAGTTCTGGTATAATTTATCATCAGTTTCTTGGTAAAGATTTTTGAAGTCTTTCAGAAGCTGCAAAAAAAAAAAGTAGTAGGTACATTGTTAAAACTATACACGAGTACATAGCTAAACTTAGGCCTTTACATCTTTATTAGATGATTTATACAGCGTCAGGAGGTACCATTGATGTACGGCCGGGATTCGAACGCACGACCCTCGGATTGATAGTCGCGGCACAAACCCATTCGACCAACACGGCTCATACATACACAGCTAACCGTAGTATATAATACCAATAAATAATAGTCGAGGGACCTCCCACTTAGCTAACACAGATTTATTTAAGAAATTCTACATAATTACTTACCAAAAAGACACCGCCTGGCTGGTTGAGAGGCTTAAACTCCCGAAGGTAGTCTTCAACTGTTATTTCACTAGAAGTTAAATCAGATAGCCTTTTTTTGGCTGTGATATCCCAGTTTAATTCAACAGTCACCCACGGGTCACAACAATTTTTCAACCACAATAATTTCTCATCAACATCCTCCGTCAATTCATTTAATTGGTCAATAGCGTCTTGAACACTGCAGCTGGAACTGGGGCCGGGTGAACCTCCTTTACTGGTAGATAAAGAGCCACGTTTTGAAGATTCAGCAATTACTCCAGACTTAATAAATTCTCTCCTGCGTTGCCTGTAGCAGTCGAGTAGTTTCCCTTTGAATGATGTTTTTTGACCTGGATTGAAGCTCATGAAAGGTATGAAATATACCGATGAATTTTCTTTTTTAAATACTCTTGGTACATCATAAGCTAACTGATATAGCCTACTGCTAGTAATTTTTTTATTAGGGTCAGTTTTCAGCTCATTGTCAATAACAATATTGCTTAATTTTCGTCTTGAGGAATTGTTCAACAACCCGTTTTCTTGATACCTTAAGAGCAATGACTTCCCTTCGTTGCATGTATTTAAGATATTGTATAATTCCTGAAATAACATAAAACATTATTTTACATGTTTATCTATTAATAGCTTCCGATCGTGTGATACATTCTATATGGACAGGAGCAGTATGTCCATGTGGCATAGATATCAGTGTGGCTTCAAGGGAAGATGAAAATTTCTATGGTAAAAATCAAATGAAGTTGCAGGTGGCTCCACTTGTACAATAATAAGAAAATTGAATTGTTGAAACGGGGAATACTTACGCAGGATGTATTTGGACTTGTATCATGAGTGCTGTCCACTTCCAGCGCTATGGGTGCAGAATCATCTATAGTTATTGCTGAGGATTCAGCAGTGTTCGGTTCGAAAATGAAGTTGAGCACACTATCTGACAAAAGAGACTGCTGGGCTTCAGAAATCTGAAATACATACAAAAAATAAATTGTGACGAAGAGAACTGATAAACATCTTGGAATGGACAAGTAGGTACTTACAACAAACAAATAAGAAAGAAAAGAACCAGCCAAGTGGACACCAAATTCTTTTAGATACTCATTGGTATGTTTGCATACGTTATCAAAAAGTATTCAATTGACAAAATTTAAATAAATCCCAAAATATAATCTATCAAATCAATTTTTTTTTAGTTAAGGCTGGGTAAATAGAACTTTTCTGAAGACATGTATACATGATGTACTTACTGATACTTGATTACCAGCTTCAGATAAAGTCCGTAACATTTTGATTTGTGTTGTTAGTTTGGCCCTATGGCCAATGATAGGTATTAGGTCTTTTATGTCATTTTCTGATAGCATTTGAAGAGTTTCTAAATCTATGGCTTGCTCTGCAAATAAGAACAGGCCTTTACATTTAAATAAAGTAGATGATTTATCTGTATATACCTATCATCTACTCTAGATGAGTCAAATAAGAGGCAACATATGCCTACACTTTGAAAATAACTAGCTGCACTCCCGCGGTGATCCGCGCCGCGGTCCCTCGGGATTTTTTCCCAGCCTTCTCTGGGATGGGATACAATATAAGAATGCCAAATTTCTGCCTAATCCGCGATTTGGGCTTGAAAAGGTAACAGACAAACAGACAGAACTCCACTCGCGGTATTTTTTTTATAGATAAGTAGGTAAGTAATAGAAACAGAAACAGTAGGACTTATTGGTACTTACCGTTGAACTTTCCAATATACATTTCAAGGCCCCACTGCCGGAGATAATCGTCTACAGGCCGATCTAGAACTGTATTTTCTTCGTCCATCACAGGACGTCTTTTTGTGTCTTTTAGTAGTTTCACAAACATAACACAGTACCAATGATTACCAGTAGATAGGACTTTATGCAACAAACGCACGCGCAAAATACCTCACCTCGTGCCGTGCCGCCGACGCCATCAATAATGCGTAATCAATCAAATTGTGCAGGTTTCGATAGGTTAATGGCAGGTACAACCAAAACGTTCCGTTACACGCTACAATAGTTTCGTTATCGGATAGTCGTTTATTAATTTATGTATAGCCAAAGTTTTGCAAAGCAACACATTGGCCGTGTGTGTGTTTACAAACAAAGTCAATGATTAGATAATTACAGAGGGTTAGGTTAAAATAGCCAAATTTTGTTGGTAAATTTTGACAAAATTATTGGTTAAATTACTTTTGCAACATAAAGTCAATGTTATTAGCTTTATAGTAGCGAAGAGTTTTGTTACATTGTGTACAAAGGTTTGCTTACAGGTAAATGAATCAGTTTATCTACAGAAGTTAGGTTACTAATAACAAAAAAATTGACTGCATCTAACCTACGGGTTAGTAACAAAACAAGTTAAGGGCCTGATTAATAAACCAGTTTTATTATTTTATATTAACTTTAGTAATGAATAAACAAATTTTGGATAAATTTCAATTAGCCAAAACAGTTAAGCTATATATTTTTTTCAGTGCTGCTGATTATGTATATCAAAGCCAGAAAAAAATGTGTGATGTACAAAAATGTTTTTCAATACATTTATTAGCTACGGGTTGGATTTGATATCCACAACCTATGAGGCAGAATAAATTAATATTATTATTATTTCATATTAATTAGTGACCTGGATCAGTTGAGCTATCTATAGATCGTTTTTACGACGATCCTTAGATAACTTGACTGATTCTATTGTATTTTGTAATTTTATGTACATATTGTAGTAGCTTAGTTTCTGTAAATAAATAACTGTAATCATAATATTAATAACTAATATGAAATAATTTTTAATATCGGTCTAGGCTAGGGAGTCGGAAAAGTACCTAACCTGCAGCCTTGTCTTCTAACTTGAAATCTATTCCCATTTATCATCCCAATTGACGTATTTTGTCATCATACTTCATTTTCGTATAAATTGTGTGCTTGGTTGAGCTCAATTGGCATGATAACTGGTTCCAACAAGGTTCATTCTGGTACAAGCTTTGCTTAGTTTGGGGCTAGATGATGCTGTGTGAAATGTCCAGCATTATTTATTTATTTATAGTCAATAAACGAAATTTTTACTTTTAACTTTATATTAACTGGGAATGCATTTCAAGTTAGACAATAAGGCTGCTGCCTACATTGTTTCGCTCATTATAAACACTTTAACTTTCTATACTAAGTACCTATTGCACTAATTTTATAGAGATTTAAAAGAAAACAAAATTAAATTATAGGTAACTATACTCACATACCGTAGTCGTGACCTCATTAGGATGCCCTGTGAGTATCTGAAACTAAATATTTATCTCACCGAGAGAATTGAATAGTTTCTTGCATAAGCTGAGCAAGTGCCCGCTATGCCACTGAGGTATAAGAATAAAAATTTTTTGAAGACTGCCTCTCCTTTTCTTTGAGCTGTACTGCGGCCTTTTGGATGATTTAAACCAAGCATCAGGACTTACAGAGCTTACAGAGCGCTGTAGTAATAAATACTTAAATAAACATTGCTGTACATTTCACACAGCATCATCTGATTCCAAAGTAAGCAGAGCTTGTGTTATGGAAACCACATTACTATCAGAAAATAAGTTACAAAATATTATTGGAGGACATACCACACAAAAACATTTACGGCCGGTTTCTCGAACGCAAATCATCTTCAAAATTAACTAATATAACCGGGGTGGTTTGTATACTATCAAACAAACACGAGTCCACAGGTCACAATAAAGTTTATTACACGAAAAATACACAGATTACAGAAAGATATTACAATAAAAATTCGGACTTGGGAGAATAGAATGTTGTTAAGTTTTCCCGCCGATTCGACTGACTTCAAACTATATTCTATCCCTCTCCGACATCTCTCTTTCCCGCCTACTCATACAATATAACCATAGACGAGAGATGTCGGAGACAGACTAATTAATTATTGGCATTCTCGGTACAATTAAAAACTAACAATAAAATAAGGGGTACTACACACTTTCCCGTTACACTAATCATTTGTCAAATCTGTCATTCGACCAATGAGGACCAAGTTCAAGTTTAATCAGCTTGTCAATTTGAAAAGCGTTCGAGAAACCGGCCGTTAAGCGCAATACACACTGAGCCCGCCGGGCCGCCGACTTATGTCGGCAACTTTTTGTCGGCGGGCTAGTTGGCGGCTTCACTTATTACAAGTCGGAAAATTTGGTCGGCAGCATGTCGGCGGCTTGAGATGAGTTGTGTGGTTGTGTCATATAATTTATGGGCAACTGAGCGCAGGCAACCCAAGCTGCCAACATGTCGGCGGGTAACACGCGCCGTCGCATGTTGCCGACATGATTCTTTTCATACATGCCGCCGGGTTGTGTCGCCGGGCTTTGTCGGCGGTCCGGCGGGCTCAGTGTGTATTGCGCTTTAGACTTTCAATTCTAAGGTCATGGGTTGAAATCCGGGCTGTTCATGGGTCTTCAATCATCTATCACATTATTCTTTTTTCTTTTAAATTTGGAACTGCTTACCTACCTGCCCCCTTACCATGGCGTTTGTCTAGGTACCAGAGAATAGAAATAAATGACAGTAATGACATTAGAGTGTGGATAAAACGGGTAGAAAAGTAACTTATTTCCACTTTCTACGCATTTTATCCACACTATAATGTCATTACTGTCATTTCTTTCTATTCTCTGGTACCTAGACAAACGCCATGGTGCGGGGGCTGGAAGTCACGAAAAAAACAATAAAAATCAGGTACAATGCACTAAATCTAGAGCCATAGGTACTCAGAGTTCAAAGATTTTGTTTGAGTCAGCTGGAGACATGGACATCATAAAACTCATGAAATTCCCTATGTTCTTCTTGACTAAGTTGTTTTTAAAAACATATTTCCAATTTCATAGTTTTTATAATACGACTATAATAGGCAGACCAAAGAAAAGATTGATGGACTGTGTGAAGGATGATATGGGTAAGAAAAGAGTGCATGTTTTATTTTTATTTATTTATTCATCAAAAATTAAAACACCTTAACAGCAAGCCAAAGCGATGTTTTAACACAATTAACACACAATTTAACACAATAAAACTGTTATGAAAATGTTGAGATGACGGCTGATAGAGCGGAGTGGAAGAGGAAAACCTGTTGTGCCTACCCCACATAAAAGTGGGATAAGGGCAGGGAAATGATGTTGAAGGATTTTTATAATATATTCTAGAGTTCTACATTGATCATGTTACAGTAAGTTATGTTGTGGTTATGTTTAAAGAGCGTTGATTGGTTCATTAAGATTCTCATTATCCTCAGATTAATAACAAATTAAACTTGTAAGACTAAGTAGTAATTTGAAGTTATTCAAGTATGTATCGCTCGATGTTTTTTGTCATCACTTAATTATATAATAATCTGTATTTAATGAATGCATAATGTAAAAAAACAACTAATTTGTTTTGTTTATTTTATTTTAGGATATAAAAGGGAGTCGCGTGTTTTTTTTTCATTACAAAGTTTTATATTGAAGAGCCAACAAGTGTTATATAAAAAGGTATGTATAATGTACATCTCAGATCCACAATACATGTTTTCTTCAATAAAGTAAAATACCAGTAATGAAAACGAGGACTCTAGGGCCTGTATTCACAGACCTTGTTTACATAGTGATTTGAACTTTATTCAGTTGAACCCTGACTAAATAAATAAATAATGCTGGACATTTCCCACAGCATCATTTATCCCCAAACTGAGCAAAGCTTGTACTATGGGAACCAGATAACTGATATACTACTTATACACTTTTTGTTTGTAAATACATAGGTACATATTATACCTAAAACACTCAGACCCGAGATAAATATTTGCAGATCATACTTTTTCCCGCGGCGGGGATCGAACCCGCAACCTTCTGCGTCGAAAGCGGGTTATCACCCACTGCGCCACAGAGGTCGCCAAGATTAAGGAACTCTACTTGGACTCTAAATCAATGCTTGAATAAATTCTTTGAATACGGACCTCAGTGTACCTCAGTGACCAATTTAAAAATATCTTATACTTTAGAAAACTTGTAAGTATTTAAAAAAATTACAGATGAAGTTCTACCTCATTCTAAAACCTGAACCCGAAGCCAAGCCACTGGAAATCCAATGGAGAGCTAAATACGGAGAGTATAGGGTTGAAGGAATCTTTCCCATGCAATACAATATGCCCGTGTACCGGTATGCGTACCCAGAAGTACCGTACCCGGGTATACCGTACCCTATATCGTACTCGGGCGTACCATACACATCGGTGCCGTATCCCATGCGGGTGGCGGTGAAAAGCGCGGGAAATGTCGTGACGTCATACGATCCGGATTATTCCCTGACCACTGATTTGTTAATAAAATATTGAATGATTTTTTATGTTGTTTTTACTGCTAAGAATATCTTTTTTAAGTAAGGCATTAAAGTCATTTAAAGGCATTAAGTCTGAAATAAACAAATTGAATAAAACTTGTTTATTTTAGGCCATTGATCTATAAATTCGTTAGTAACTCTTACATACTGGATTAGTACCTAACCAGTAGTACCTAGTAGTAGTAACCTAAGTAAGTAACTACCTACCTAACAATAATCAGTCAATTAACCTAACCTAACCTTTTTTTTTTTTTTTTTTTTTTGTCGCTGGGTAAAATGCGTTACGCATCCCCTCCGCCGGGGGGCGAGAGGGGTATGTGTGACTCCCCGGGGACTCCCGGTATACCCACTAAACGTCCCAGCGCCTTTCCGGCGTCGCCTGGAATGGAGGGGGTCCGGGAAACTGGCAGAGCCTCTACATCCAGACCCCCGCCCTTACGGCGGGCCCCGCGTCGTAGTGAGCAGTGCAAGGCGGACGAAGGTGCCCCCGCACCTAGCGTCCGCTACTCACCACTAGAGCTCTCCACTCCCTTCGTCCACTGCGCGCTCTAATTAAAGAGCTGCGCGTGGAGAAGCCTCCAAACGGCCGCAGAAGACAGGGAGAGCGGCAACGTAACACCGACACTCCTCTTCCACTGCGGCCCCACCGCCAACGCAACAACGGTGCGCCACCGTTTGGTCGCGGAAGATAGGGCGAACGGCAACGAAACACCGACACGCCTCTTCTCCCGCGACCCCTCCTGACTGCGGGGGACAGAAATAACTCCGTCCTCCGCACCCGCCTCAGATAAATAATAAATATAAATAAATAATAAATTTATTCATAAACTTGATTACACAAAAAATTACACGTTCAAGGTCTTTTTACATACACATAGGTAGATATAACATAGGAGCCTGAACTAGGTAGATCCTGTGTTTCAGGCGAAAAGAACACAAAAAAATATAAAATAGAATAATCAAAATAAACCACTAGTTGAACTTATTTTTAGTAGGGATGTTACAATTTTAATAAGGGTTACCTATTATACTAACTAATATTATTACCTACTAAAACTACATAATAAATTAAATCTATAATAAGTGAAAAATTACTTTGAAATACATTGAGTGCTATCAGAAAGTCACTCTATAATAACTAACAAATTCTCTGTATAGTCGTAGGACATACTTAGTAAGGCATCCTTAATGGCTGCCTTACACATACTGTAATTTAGGGAATAAATATTACCTATTGAATTTAATCTATTGTAGAGTAGAGGTCCATTGAAAGTAAAAAATCTAGTTGCAAATGTATGTTTTGTACCTTCTGGGTTTAGAGGGCAGACAATATCTTTCCGTCTTTTGTTAATAAATTCAGTATTGTATGGAAGTACTGTGTGCTGTTTTAGTACTGTGTGCATAATGAATATCTGTCGGACTGTTAAGACTTTACAAGATTTATGCAGGAGATTTGTAGGAAAAATGAAAGGGCGGAAAGTGGCCACTTTAATAAATAAATAAATAAAAAGTTTATTGAGCAAAAACATTGTTACAGAGGTATACCTACCTACTTACTTAATTCTAGACTTAATTTAGCATTCTGACACAAACTTACCTACTGACAATTTCTTTGAGAACACTACTTAAACATATTAAACTCACTCGATTTAATCTCATTTTTGTTTTAATAACTCACACGATTTAGACTATATTTATTTAATAACGATCCAAAACCTTTACGTGATCTCGTCGCGTTATTAAAACAAAAACATTTAAACTTTTGAGATTTTGGCTAGGTACATTTACAAATTGGCGGTAGGCATACAGTTGGAGAAACTTTACCTCCCGTGCTAGTAAGAACTGTGTTACGGCAAGGTAATGACTCTCGTCCCATACAAATACGGTCCAATTTTGTACTACAGCTTTGGCGCACTGTTGTCGTAAACAAGTTATTGCAGTATATGTGTGCAGAACAGATAAATCTACACCAAAAAAACATAAGTAAAGTAACTTAACTTAAAGAATATAAAAAAATAACGCTTATTATTTAATCTATTGTTTCTTACCTAAATCAAAATAAACAGAAAAAATAATATATAATTTTTTTTAAAATAAGAATACATAAATAAATTTAAAATAAGAATACATATTACAGATAATTTGCTAAACAAATATAATGTCTTCACATCATCATATTATTACTATATTATTATATTTATAGGATGGTAAGTGCCTACATAAATAGTTTATACACAAAATACTTCTTTAAAATTACAAGATAAAATATATAGACCATGTTAATTAAAGTAAAAAAATTAATAAATAAATAAATAGAGCCTTTTAGATTACTTCATAATTTTTAAAAGAAGTTCAGTTTTACCGAAGTCTAGGCCCAGTAAAAACTCCACAAGCGCCTTGGCACAATCATATTTATTTTTAGCATCGATCCTAACCTCTTTGTTAACACGATTATATAATAATGGAGCAAGAAAATGTAGAAAGCTCTGCGCAAAACTAGTTTTGCAAGCCGGAACCGGATATATAGCATGGGCTCTTCTTTGCTGTGGTACAGAGAGAGAAGGGCAAGAGTGTTGTCTCAGAACCAACGACTTGACAAACAACTGTCGAACAGTAAGTACCCGGAAATCACTGTAAAGATTTACTGTGGGATAACGGAACGGTTTGAAATTTAGTACTTTAATAATACATCTTTGAGCACGTTCCAGTTTGATTAAGTGAGTCATTTTAGCGCCCCCCCAGGCGGAAATGCCATAGGATATTATTGATTGGCATAGTGTTAGATAGACAACTTTATTCGTGCTATCATCTCTTAAGTGTCTAATTTTTTTGTAAATTGGTATTAGTTTCCGGATACGAGACTTTAAGTTATCAATATGCGTCTTCCAGTTCAAATTTTTGTCGATTGTGATGCCTAGGTATTTAATACTATTCGTTGGGGAAAGGGTGTAACATTTGCAATTATTGTCATCAGTTATCTTACAAGTATGTGCCCTTAGACTTAGATCAGAATTAGGTTGAGTATTATTTTTAATAGAAAATGTGACATATTTTGTTTTATTAAAATTCAATGTGAGAAGGTTTTTATTAAGCCACTCAATGATATAACGCATTCCAATCTCAGTAGAGAGGCGTACTTCATCCCACGTGGACCCTTTGAAGATAATAGCAGTATCGTCTGCAAAGGTTATTAGTTTAGCATTTTTTAATTTAGAATTACAGAGACTGTTTATATAGATGAGGAATAATGTTGGTCCTAGGACGGAGCCCTGAGGTACGCCAAAGGTGACCGGTTGTTTGTCACTCAAGTTAACACCCACTCTCACTGTTTGCGATCTGTCGTGAAGGTAATCCTTTAGGAGTTCTAGTGGTACACCCCGTACTCCCAAGTATTCTAGCTTACATATTAGTAATGGGACTGAGACAGTATCAAATGCTTTGGCTAGATCAAGGAAAACGCCAATACATTTGTGTTTATTATCTAAGGAATCAGCAACAAAAGAAATAAGGCTTTCAATCGCATCGACAGTAGATATTTTTTCTCTGAATCCATACTGATTACCTGACAGAAGTTTGTTTTTTTCTAAAAAGTTTACAAGACGACGATTTATGACCTTTTCCAAGATCTTAGCCAAAGTTGGTAGAAGGGATATAGGGCGATAGTTATTAATACTGCCAACATCACCTGCTTTGAAGACTGGAATGACTATAGAGTGTTTTAGTAGTTTTGGAAATGTACCCGTGGACAAACACAGGTTGCAAATATGAGCAATAGGCAAATTTAGTATACTAATAAATTTTTTGACGAAAATCGACGATATGCCATCCCAGCCTGATGCAGGGGTATTTTTAAGGGTTCCAACTATATTGTTGATTTCTGTTGTATTTGTTTCCAATAGCATAAGTGAGTTCAAATTTGTCTTGTCAGGTCTGAAACTTTGTGCTAGGCTTTGTTCCGTGGTGTTACTATTTTTTAATATTGATTCAGCAAGATTACTTCCCACATTTACAAAAAAGTTATTAATGTGATTCAACGATGCCTCAGGTGTTTCTTTAAGACCTAGCAGAGTACTTGTAGTCTGCCTATTATTTGATTTTTTAAGACAACAAACTCTCTTTATTACATCCCATGTTTTTTTTATATTGTTTTTACTGTTATTCAGATCAGATTAGTCATATTCATTTTTTAAGTTATGAAGTATGTTATTACAGTGATTTCTATAACGCTTATAAGTAATTTCTACGTTTTTGTCCATGGGAGACTTGTTATGACGTCTGTGTAGGGTGTCCCTAAACCTCATACATCTAAGCAGCCCAGGTGTTATCCATGGCTGGAGTGTAGCCTTTCTGTTTGGCACTGAATATGTTTTAGATGCGTTCTTGATGATGGTAGTTACCTTGTCGAAGAATAATTCCGTAGCCTGGTTTGCGTCCCTACTTAAGTAAAAGCTACTCCAATCAACTTCCAATAGCAGTTTATGGGATTCTTTATAATCAATTCTACTATAAGTTTTATGCTCTATACAAGATATGTATTGTTTCTGGGGGGGTATTGCAAGATGAACACAGCTATGATCGGTTACCGATGAGTCACAAATTGTAGTGAGGACCTTATTCTTCGACTTTACGAGACAGTGGTCAATACATTTAGACTTACGTGTAGGAATTGTGTAGCTCGGTAAGAGACCATGAGTTGCAAGCAAGTCCAAAAACTCATCAGACCCTCGGTCACAGTTACCACTACTTATGTCTATATTTAAGTCACCCAGAAGGTAAATATTGGGTATGTGTTTTAATTTCGTCAGTTTAAGCACAGCTCTTTGAGCTCTCTCAACAGGTAACAACAGAGTTTTTCCTGCTCCACCCCATGTAGTAATACAGTACGATAATATAGATTTACAGAGGGCAAAGTAAACTTGCCTCACAATTTCCCAATCAGCAATGTGACGTAAGTTTTTAAAAACAAATATTAATTTACGAACACGGTTAACTAGAGCATTAATGTGAGGTTTAAAGGAAAGAGTCTCATCTAATATTATACCCAGGTATTTCACTTTATTTGCTCTACAAATTACGGGACATATACATTTTTCATCAGTAAAATCTTTACAGTTATGAGCAAGCAATTTAGGAATCAGTTGGGTCGTTGTTCCTCTGCGCATAGAAAACCTAACGTAATTAGTTTTGTCCGTATTTAATGTTAGCAAATTATGCTTTAGCCAGTTATTCACAACATTAAACCCGTTTTGCGCATACATGTAAGCGTCTTTTTCCGAGTCAGCTGAAAAAAGGAGAGCAGTATCATCAGCGTATGAAACAATTTTTCCATGATCCAGATTAAGGTTACAAAGGTCATTTATGTATATCAAAAATAGAGTAGGGCCCAAAATACTTCCTTGGGGAACACCAAAACTGGTATTTTGTTGTTCCACGCTAATGACACTGCCTATCCTCACGCATTGGGTGCGTTCCTCTAGATAACTCTTAAAGAGTTTCAGCTGGGTTCCTCTAATGCCTATTGATTCAAGTTTGCGCAATAGTACTGGGATAGACACTGTGTCAAACGCCTTGGCGAGGTCCAGGAAAATACCTATGGTATAATGTCCTTTATCAATTTCTTGAACTAGATAATCAGTCAAGTGATGCACGGCATCGTCAGTCGACATCTTATTTCTAAAACCAAATTGCGTTTTAGCTAGAATTAATTTACTTTCTAAAAACCTACTAGTCTATGGTTTATAATTTTCTCTAATATTTTAGAAAGAGAACAGAGTAAGGAGATAGGTCTGTAATTTGTTACCTGATTTTTGTAGCCTGATTTGTACACTGGAACAACGACAGCTTTTTTTAGGCATTTGGGAAAAATGCCCGAGGCTAAACATGTGTTAAAAATGTAAGTCAAAGGCGGGATAAGAATATGTCTAAATTGCTTGATTATTTTAGCTGGGTGGGATAATAATCCCACCCAGCTGCACAATCAGTCTTTAAACCCATTATTATCCTTTCTACCTCTTCTTCGTCAGTATCGAGTAACGCTAAGGACGATAATGTAGTGCATTGTTTAAAATAATTCGTACTTACGTCCTGTGACTGGCCCTGTACTTTTTCCGCCAGACATTTACCTACATTAACAAAAAAATTATTAGCAGAGTTAGCAGAAGTCAAATGTGATGAGTTAGGTAGTAATAAACATGACGATGATTCACGCTGTTTCGAGGTATGAGTTATATTTTTAATATGTCTCCAGATCTTTTTACTATTTTTTCCGGCCTTTTCTAAAATATTTTTGTCATACTCTTTCTTTACATTTCTTAGCAAGTTATTACAGAAATTTCGATAACGTCTATACGACAGTTGCAAAATTAAGTTATTTGAATTTCGCTTGGCTTTCATATGTAGTTTATCTCTGTGCCTCATACAGCGAATGAAGCCAGGCGTAATCCACGGTTTTAGATTATAATTTTTGCTGTTCAAGTGAAATTCTTTAGTGTTGTTCTGAATTGCTTGTTGTATATTTTCTATAATAAAAGACATGCAAAATTGAGGGTCAGCGGATTTATAAACTGGGTTAAAGTCTATGCAACATAAATCATCTGCAAGTTTATTCATATTTAATTTACAAATTTTGCGATCGTTATTTAGCTTAGTTAATTTGCAATGTAGGGTGAGTAGGGCAGCGTTGTGATCGAGGTGTGATTTTGTTATCGAGGTGTTAATGACCAGTGCAAGCGAGGGAAAGTCCGATTTTAGTATGATATGATCTAGACATGATCCTCTCTGAAACGTAGGAAGCGTGTGAGCTGGAAGCAAGCCATGAAATGAACATAGGTTGAGATAGTCCTGGGCAACAGGATCGCTGTTGTCTGGGAGGATGTTGATATTGATATCTCCAATTAAAACTATGTTTTTAAATGACGATACTTCATGTAGGGTTTTATTGAGGGATTCAGTAAAGGTTTTCAGGTTTTTAAAAGACGGGGGTCTATATAACGCTAATATTGCGAAATCACGTCCAATTTTGATTAAGAGACTGTTGCAGTCTTGTATATTTGGTTCTTCGACAGATACATTAATGTGACTTCTAACGTAAACAACTAACCCATCGTTTTGGTTGTAACTTAATTTAGAGTTATACATATTGTAACCTGGCATAAGGGGCACATTGTATTTTTGGGCGAGCCAACATTCTGTAAGAACAATGACGTCGATAGGTATGTTGAGCCTTTGTTGAAAAGTACTAAAATTGTCAAAGTTTTTAAATATACTGCGGATGTTTTGTGTTAATATGGAAAGTGGATTACTGTAAGAGGATAGATATTGCTTGCACTCTTCTACTTTACAGATATTACACTCTGATATAGCGAATTCATCTAAATCTTTTAATAGATTATTAGTCATTTTTATAAGAGAAAATAAAATTAAATATAAGTACCTACCTAATAAGTATAAGGTCAGGAAAAATTAAATTAACGGCGCTCTTAGGCGCCTCCATAATCAACAGAATTTAGGTACCTTTTTTCAGCCATAATTTTAGCCGGACAATCAGCGGAACCGGTGATGTGCTTACTTGGCTTTTTAAAATGTAAACAGGTGGCGCACTTCGGTTCTTCTCCTTTCTTAATACATTCCTTTATAGAATGACCTCGTTCACCACAGTGTCCACAGGTATCTGTTGTATCCCGACATGATTTGGCTGCGTGTCCATACTGCTGACACTTGAAACATCTGGTGACCAGAGTAAAGTCTCTCACAGGGCAGGATGACCAGTTCACAAACACTCGTTCTTTAGATATCAGGGCTTTGCGAATATTTGCAGGAACTTCTATTATGTAGTTACAGGTCTCAGCATTCTTACTCCCCGATTTATGGCTTAACTTAATAGAGGCTAAAAACTGATCAAGGCTGCAGTCCTGGATTGTATCAGCTAGGTTTTGGTGGTAAAGGCATGTTAAAACTTCTTTTTCGGACATAGATGAGGGAACTCCGATGACTACCACTCTCGGCTTTCGTTTGTGCGACTCGTCTATTTCAAGGCCTGAGTTTGTGAGTTGTACCGACTTCTTAAGCTTTTCGATATCCTCCTTAGTTTCAGTGCTGATAATAACTCCTCCGTTCCTGGTCTTGCGAAGACCTCTAACGTGGAGTTTCATTGCTTCTGGGTTTATGATTTTCTGGACTAAGGATTTTGTTTCGTCACTAGATTTCAGTTTATCGTGAGGATAAATGGCCACAGAGCTTAGGTTTAAAGGCTTTACGAAGTTGTTAGTGCCTTTTTTAACCATGTCCGCAAACGAATTTACCGCCGCTGGTTTCGAGGATACTGCAATAGTATTTTTTAGCTCTTGAAGTTGACGCGATAGGTCAAGCTGATCTTGTACGGCTTGCAGCGTGGAGTGGGCACGGTAATATCTCAGCTTCACAGCCTGATATTGGACCGCCATATGCGATGTGCCATTACTCACTTTACGGCACAAAGAACTAATTTTCAGTTTTTGTTCCGAGTTCAATTTCCCGTCACTTGAAATAGAGCAAACTTCATTCAGGCACTGCTCTATGGTCTGCATCCAGCACTGAATTTCGGGAGTAGAGATTAATTCCTGGACCTCATCCTGCGCAGATTTCTCCTCAGCTTGGCGCTGCGGGCGCTGGGGTACGGGCTCGACCACAGGCAGGGTAGGGGGCGGCGTGCGGGCTATCCTGCCACTTCGGTTGAAGGGGCTGCTATCCATTTCGTTAAGTGTAGAATCCTATAAATATTATAAAGGCGAAAGTTTGTAAGTATGGATGTATGGATGTATGGATGTTTGTTACTCTTTCACGCAAAAACGGCTGGACCGATTTGGTTGAAATTTGGTATGTAGATAGGTGATACCCTGGATTAACACATAGGCTACTTTTTATCCCGATATTCCCGCGGGAACGGGACTTACGCGGGTGAAACCGCGGGGCGCAGCTAGTAGTTCATAAATTGTCCATTTTCATGAGTTACAATACAAACACACACAGTTTATGTTGCTAAATGGTAAACTAGGTCGCAATTCAGCAAGTGATTATTTAATTATTATATTCAAAGTTGCACACACGTCTGCTCTAAACGATGATCGACATCAAAACTTTGCATCCAGAGCGGGCCCAACCGCAAGCCCACTCGGAGCGTCCCCGCCTGGGATCCCTGTTGGCTTCACCGTGGGCCTCCAAACCACGGTTACTGAGCCCCCCCCATCGCGACAAGATCGGAATCCATCGGGGGGGGGTCAAAACCTAACCTAACCTAACCTAACCTAACAATTATTGAGAAACTCTACAATTGCCAGCCAGTGTCTTATGTAGGCTGAGCGCAGATCTTCAGCAGCATCGGTGACGGACTGACACATCATTAACCTACAGCCCAAACAAGAAAAATATCACTACACTTTATACTATTAAACAAAGAAGGTATCCAGACCCAAGCAATCTATAGATACAACAGATAAAATGTTTGTAAGGGATAGTCTTCAGAACCACTTCAAAAAATATGAATTGTCTTATCAAAAAGCTTTAAAGGCTAAATTCGATTTTAAAAATTATTCTCTATTCTCTCTTACTCTCTAAATTAGACTTCATGAAAGCACAATTATTATTGTTGAATTAAAAACCTTAGCTGGCTGTTAGGTTTACATACAAATATAAAACAATTTATAACGTGAATTTGCAAGATATCGTCGGATTTATTCAAATTGAATTTATGTGCAATTTTATAAAGAAAACACTCTTCTTCACAGTTTCAAAGGAGCTAAATAAACGTGTCTCTTTAGTTTGGGATAGGAGAAGCCAGGAAAACTTTGTGAATTCGAATAAATTCAATTTGAGCTGCAGTCGGAAACTTTCCTTACGTGACGATCCCTTTGAGTTTATTTGCTTCATTTATTTTAATTCATCGTGAAAGGTTTTTAATATTATTATCCTACATTCCATTTATGAATCGGATACTTTTCACTTCGTAGGTTTTGCTAGAGCTTGGAGCTAGTTAGAGTTAAATTAATAAATAACATCCAACAGTCACGAAGCAAACATGCCGATAATTACATTTCCTGACCCCGCAGAATTAACTGTGTCGTGGATGTCAAAAACTACCATAGTAATAAGTATAGTATATACTATAGGTACTATACTATATATACTATACTACTCAGTTGGGTATACCCAATGATGTTGTATACCTGTAAGTAGTATCCCATTTCTCTGAGTATACCACATCCAATGCCGGATCAAATAAGGACATGCAAACATTTGAACATCTATTGTCCTACCCCCTATTAGATCGAAGGAAAGCTGGGCCTTAAGCCGTGCTGACCTGGTTCTTCACGGTATTGGTCACGAGGAACAATTTTTGATCGCAATAATCCTAATTTGATAGAAAACATACCAAAAATCGTGTCTGTAGTCTAATAACTCGAGAGTTACAATAATGAGGTTATTAAGAAATATTTAGAAGTACCTACCTCTGACGCCTGGACAGTTTAATGAGATCTTAAAATTCTAAGGATCAAAGTAAGTACATATTCAGTTTATAAGCCCTACGTTATTATTAATTGTGTAATGACCGTTGGAGTAGGGTCTTAACCGAGTGGTGGCCAAGAGAAGGCTATCGAAACGTTGGACGTCCGGCGGCGAGATGGGCAGATGATATAATCAAGATCGTGAGCCGTAGATGGATGGGATTGGCGCGGGATCATGTTGGATGACACGAGCAAGGGGAGGCCTATGATCGGGATGTGGATGACTTTATTATTTTAGAATAGAATAAAATAGAATAGGTAACATTTTATTTTCTCCACAATACAAAGTGCACGCTACAATTATGAACTTCAGTCTATCAATTTAAGTGGGTTTTAATTTTCTGAATGTTGTAAATTGTGACCGATTTAAGTAATAGGTAACTGCGAGGACTGCTTTGGAAGGCAAGTCACTAAGTTAAATTTGTATATTATCATCTTCCTGAACCCCTATTTGGGTATAAGCCTCCTCCAGACTGATCTATGTTTCTCTGTCCTTAGCTTTTCTTATCCAGTCTTTTCCTGCTGTAGCTATGACTAGTTTCTGCGCGCGGCTTTGCCCGCGTGGTACCAACATTTTGAATAGCCTATATACTATTCCGGGTCACTATCTACGCCTATTCCAAGTTTCATCCAAATTGGTTCACTGGTTTCGGCGTGATTGATACACAAACATCCAAACATACTCACAAACTTTCAGATTTATTATATTATTAAGATATTAGGAAGGATTAGGATATTAGGATTAGGATTTCGTCACTCCATCGTTTCATGGGACACACCTAAAATCTAAGCCAAGACAAAGGCCTCGTCTCTTTTGAATTTACTTAAAATATTATCCATTGTAAGTGTAGCTATAGGGGTAGGATAGCTATAATTGTACTAAAGTGTCCTGAGTATTGTAGGTAATAATGTTTTATGAAATAAATGATCTTATCTTATTATTGCTATTTGTAGTCATCGTGACCATGCAATAAGTTTTTTTTTAATTTCAACAAGTACAAGCTTTTAATGGATTACCGTGAGCCGATTGCACTCACCGATGTAAGTACTCGTACAAAATTTCATACACAAACTGACAAACATACAAACATCATCATTGGCCTGCCCTTATCCCGCTCATGCGGGGTCGGCACAACATGTTCTCTTTCTCCACTCTCCTCTATCACTCGTCATCTCCATATCCACTCCTTTCTTACCCATATCTTCTTTCACACAATCCATCCATCTTTTCTTAGGTCTACCTCTACTCACATATCCATCCACATTCATTTCCATCACCCTTTTAGTTAAATGAGTTTCATCCCTCCGCATTACGTGCCCATACCACGCTAACCTATTGCTCCTCAACTTTTCAGTCACTGGCGCTACTTTCAGACTTCCCCTAATATATTCATTCCTCACCTTATCCATTCGCGTCACTCCGCACATCCATCTCAACATTCGCATCTCTGTCGCATGAACTCTTCTTTCATCCGTCGCTTTCGTGGCCCAGCATTCAGATCCATACAGCACGACAGGTCTAATGACCGTCTTGTAAATTTTCCCCTTAAGTTTAAGGGGCATACAAGGGTCACATGTTGTTCCTGAGACCTGTTGCCACTTCATCCATCCCGCATTCATTCTATTTTTTACGTCTCGGTCAATTCCGCCGTCATCTTGTATCAATGATCCGAGGTATCGAAAGTCGGAGCAGACTGGTAGGAATACACCATCTAAGGCGATGGGAGAGAAGCTGGATGAACCCCCAAAGTTACAGAACAGGTGCTCAGTCTTGGTTCTGCTTATTTATAAGCCAACACTTTCCAGTCTCTCCCGCCATTTTCCCAGCCTGCTCTGAACCTCGGATGCATCTTCTCCGACGAGAACGATGTCGTCGGCGAAAAGCATACACCAGGGTGCCTCCTCCTGTATGTCTGATGTCAATGCATCCATCACCAGGAGGAACAAATAAGGGCTTAACGCCGATCCCTGGTGTAGGCCCACAGCCACACCGAACTTATCAGTAGCGCCAGCTTCTGACCGGACGTACGTGCTTGCGTCTCTATACATGGCACGCACAAGTTGGATGTATTTCTCAGGCACTCTCTTCTCTTTCATGGCCCACCACAGAACCTCACGGGGCACTCTGTCGTACGCCTTCTCTAGGTCAACGAACACCATATGCAAGTTTTTGTGCGCACGTTTGTACTTCTCGCAGACTTGCCTTAGAGCAAATATGGCGTCCGTTGTACTGCGTCCCGGCATAAACCCAAACTGGTTCCGTGATACCTCACTCTCTTCTCTCATTCGCCTCGCTATCACTTTCTCCCAGACTTTCATACTATGTGACATGAGCTTTATTCCGCGATAATTGTTGCAGTCCTGTACATCACCCTTGTTCTTGTAAATGGGTACCAGAGAACTGTTACACCATTCATCTGGGATCGCCTCCTCTTGCAACAGCTTATTGAGGAATAAAGTCAGCCACTTCCATCCATCAGCACTCAAAACCTTCCATACTTCAATCGGAATACCATCTGGACCTGTCGCTCTACCATTCTTCATGCTTTGCACGGCCGTTCGTACTTCCTCCACGCATATTTCTTTCACCATTCCCATGTTGGCTGGTACCTTGTTAAGGACACCGCTCCAGTCATTCTCTTCATTCATTAGTTTATCAAAATATCTCTTCCAACGATCTTTTATTTCATCATCATTCGTAAGTACTTTTCCTCCCTCATCTTTCATACATTTTACGTGGATTAAATCCCTTGCATTCTTCACTCTCGCTTTTGCTAGCTTGTACAGGTTCTTCTGTCCATCAGGGCTTTCCAACGATTGGTACAGTTTCTCTTGTACACGAGCCCTCGCTACAGCAACTGCTCTTTTAGCCATTCTCTTACACTCCACGTATACCTTCCGTTTATTCTCTTTCACAATATCATTCCCACTCTCGATATTCTTCCATTCTTTAAATGCGTTCTTCTTCTCTTTCAAAATTGTTTGTACCTCTTCATTCCACCATCATGTATCCTTATCAATTTTTCCTTTACCTTTCGTTTCCCCACACACATCCTTCGCCGTTTGCCTTATACATTCTGCCATTTCATTCCAACACTCATTCCCTGATTTTAAATCCATATCCTCATCCATTTCAATCATTTTATCTACCACTCTTTTCTGAAACTCTCTTGCTTGCTCACTCTTCTCTAACATATGCCATTTAATTTTGGGTGGGGGGTTTGAGTTGCTTTTGGAAGGTCGTATTTTTATGTTAATTTCCAACAAGAGTAGTCTATGCTGCGAAACTAAAGGCTCGCCGGGTATAACCTTACAGTTCTTGGCCACTTTTAATCTATTCCTTCTGATTAGGAAGTAGTCGATTTGTGTGTTGTGGTTGCCACTTTTGTAGGTGATAAGATGTTCTTCACGTTTTTAAAAATAGGTATTTACCACGGCTAGGTCAAAAGCAGAAGCCGCTTGTAAAATTGACTCTCCCTCGTGGTTCTTGTTGCCAACGCCCCAACCACCGTGTACTCTTTCATACCCTGCATTCATCCTTCCCACATGTCCATTAAAATCTCCACCTATGTATAATTCCTCATCGTCAGGTATACTCATCATCATCGCATCAAAATCCTCCCAAAATTTATCTTTCACTACATCATCACAACCACTCTGCGGGGCATACGCGCTCGCTATATTCAAGACTAAATCTTCCAATAATAACTTTACAACTATTACACGATCGTTCACTCTCTTAACATCCGTCACACATTTTTTCAGTTCTCTATCAAGCACAACTCCTACACCGTTCCTCTTTCCATCACTCCCACAATAGAAAAACTTATACCCTACTCCTATCTCTCTCGCTTTTGTACCTTTCCATTTCGTCTCTTGCAAACATGCCACATTTATTCTTCTTCTCTCTAGCACATCCGCTAATTCCCTTCCCCTTCCAGTCATCGTACCTACATTCCAGCTAGCCATCCTCATTCTCACTTCCTGGACTCGCCTCTTACGTTGCACCCGTCCCTGGTGCAACAACCCTTGTCCATTTCCCACAGGCGCCGGGTGCTGCGCCTGCGCGTCGCCTTGGGGGTACGCCCTAGCATTATCACACATTCTATTCATACTTTGAGCCATGTTGTACAAAAGGATTCGGCTTTATGTTTTACGACCGGCCGCCTGCCTGACGTCAACCCTCCTTGGGAACTCTTGTTGTATCTAGCCGACGATGACTAATGGCCCACATCGTCGCCTTTAAGGCCATCCACATTGCCTTGCTGCCTCGCCACCGAGGGTGGATTGCCAAAGGCCGAGGCAGACTTAGTGCACTAAACGGTAGGCAACCGCTAAACTCAAGTGCAGATGCACTTGAGCCCCTCACCAGGTTTAGCCCACGAGCCGACGTGGTTTCCAGGGTGTGGCCGCTGCATGCAGGACAGCTACTTGGAGCCACTGGTGAGAGTTTTATGGGCTATCAACGATTTTAACCATCAGACTCTGCTGCTTCCGGCGAACAAGCAGAGTGGACGCTGATACCCCACTACACCCCACTACTGACAAACATACAAACATTGCAAGATAATTAAAACATTTTAAAACAGGCGCTTAACTTCGACGATCTATCAAGAACGACTAAGCAAAATAACAAGTGTTCAGAACAATCTGAACATATAAAAATGTAAAATTAAATAGTAGTTTTTTTATGTTTTAACTGGCAATGCAGTTAATTAATTTATAGTTGTAAAATGGCAACACTGGCTAAAATGTAATTGGTTTCTGTGTTGTGTCATTTTTTCCTCTTCCTGTTTGTGAAATATTGATGGCGGATTGCATCTTGACTGTTCATTTTAATAAAATTAGTTTTAAAGTTTCCCACGCATATTTTATTTCGTACATGCGTACGGTGGTCCTTCGAGAAGTCAATAATTTAGAGTCAGTGCCGAACAGTGTAGTTTTCGACGAGTTTACGCGAAAACCGAGTTCGCCGAGACCGGCTTGCCATACAAGTCGGCATTATCGGGTTGCTGTACGAGGCCCGCAACTTCGTTCTATGCTTTAATAGAACGAAAATATCGAAGCATCATCAAGAAGAAAGCATCAAATCATCGAGTTATCGTGTTAATTTCAATCTTCTGGTCATCATCACGTTTCTTCCCAACTACCTACCACGGATTTGTTAATCGGATCGTGTGGGTACACAACGCGACGCGTCTATGGTATAGTGGAGTAACGTGCGCGGGAGTGTCCTGTCATCTGTCATTCTCAACGTCAAGCTGTCTGTTGTTTGTTAGTAAACAAACAGCTCTCCGGTGTCTTCAAAAGTTCGTAAAGTGCGCGTAGTGTTCGTAAATCGTAGTAATAAGTTGTTTCATCCTATACCTACCGTATTACAATGGCGGAATCCAAGGAATTATTGCGTAAACATCGATTACTTCGAGGACAGTGCAAATCTACAATCTCACGTATTGAGACTTTTGTTGAAGAACCCGAAAGCCTTTCGGATGCAACGGTGGAGATTCTGGAGGCGCGTAAGGAGAAGCTGATCAGTGCCCTCAGTAATTATGAGGCTGTGCAACTGGACATACTAAGTATTGACGAAAGCGACTCAGAAAAGGTTGGTGAACTAGAAGAAAAATATTATCTTGTGCTTGCTAAAATCAATGCTGCTATAAAGCGAATGGGTAAAAAACCTGTCTCAGATTTTCATAATAGTTCAACCTGTAAACTACCAAACATTGAAATAACTGCATATGATGGGAAAGATTTTACTAAATTCAAGCCATTTTATGATTGGTTTATGGCTGTTATCGATAATAACAGTACATTGTCAGATGTCCAGAAGTTGTTCTATTTAAGAAAGTATGTAACAGATGATGCTTTGGCAGTCATAGTCAATTTGCCGCTAGTAAATGAATCATACAGGGAAGCATTAAAGTTGTTGGAAAAAAGATTTGACAATAAAGCGCGGTTAATAGGGAATCACATAGGTGTTTTGTTAGATTTGCCTACAATGCAAAAAGGCACTGCAGCCTCTATAAGGTTGTTTGTGTCTGAAGTGCAGCAACAATTGCACGCATTGAAAAATCTTGAACAGCCCATCGATACATGGGACATGTTACTGATTTCCATTTTAACCAGAAAATTAGATCAAATCACTAACAGAGCTTATCAATTAGATAGGGATATAGAAAAGATGCCTTCCATGGTAGACTTTCTAAGCTTTCTCGAGAAGCGCGCTATAGCGTTAGAAGATAGTTTACCCCCTAAAGGTACTTGCTATGAAAGTACTAGTAGATTCTATAAATCTACACAACCAAAGGTAACCAATGTTGCCTCACAAGTCAAAAAGTTAAAAGTGTGTGAAAAATGTAATAAAAATGATCATCCTCTTTTCAGCTGTCCGGAATTCAAAACGGCAGCATTAGCAGACCGTCAGAGGTTTGTGAAGGACCATGATTTATGTACCACTTGCCTAAAGACTCACAGCGGAAAATGTAAGTTTATCTTTAAATGTAAAATATGTAAAGAGAGCCACAACACATTGCTGCATGAAGAACCGGTGTGCCTGTGAACATAAGTGTGCTTCCATGCCACAATAATGTAAAATTAAACTTAAAATGTCAGCAGAGATTTCTCGGTTGTTAGGTGCGGATATTTATTATAGTGTTTTACTAGATGGTTGTATAAAAATCCAAAATGGTCCAGTTTTGCAAAACACCCTGTTTGGGTATGTAGTTGGTGGCAATATTCCTGAAAAAATTACTGAAAATAGAGAAGTAAGTAATTTAACTTGTGATATTGTCTCTAATTTTGCTATAAATGATGAGAAAAAGTTAGAAAATATTATGGAAAATTTTTGGCTGACTGAAAAGTTACCCGAGCCTGCAGGGAAGAGTTGTGATGAGTTTCAGAAGGCTGAAGAAAGTTTTCAGAAGTCAGTGAGTCTGAAAGACAATCGTTTTCATGTTGACATGCCTCTCATCACTCCTCTGGAGGAACTGCAGCTCGGTGATTCATTTTCAGTTGCCTATCAAAGATTTCTCATGTTAGAGAAACAATTTAAATCAAACCCTTTGTTGTTGAAACAATATAAATTGTTCATAGATCAGTATGTAGAGCTGGGACATGCTAAAGAGGTGGATTTTGCCATGTATGATATTGATAGAGATCCTGTCTACTTTCTAGCACATCATGCTGTTATCAACGAGGCGAGTAAGACGACCCGACTCCGCGTGGTGTTTGACGGTAGTATGAAGTCGCGCAGCCAGGTGTCCCTCAATGACGTCATGCTGAATGGCCCCGTGGTACAGAGTGAGCTTTTTGACATTTTAATATTATTCAGGACCTACATGTTCACACTAGTATGTGACATTCAAAAGGCATTTCGCAATGTTTTCATAAACAGTCCACAAACTTGCCTTCAGAACATTCTTTGGCGAGATGATCCCAGGAAGCCTATCAGCTGTTTGCAGCTTCAGACCGTCACTTATGGTTTGAAGGCCTCTACTTTCTTGACCACTCGATGCCTACTTGAACTGGCTAATAGGTACCAAGGTGATTACCCACATGCTGCTCAAACAATGATCAAAAATACTTATGTTGATGATATTTTGTGTGGATGATATTTTGTGCAATGTAGAGCAGCTTTGTGAACTCAAAACTCAATTAGTAGAGCTTCTCAAGTTAGGTAATTTCTCATTGCATAAATGGTGCTCCAACAATCCAGAAGTCATAAATGACATTCCAAGTGAGCAAAGACAGTTTGAAAATGTAGACATGAGTGGAGATAATCTGGTCAAAACTTTAGGTTTGATGTATGAAATCAATTCAGACACTTTCACCTTTTCCAGCCCCATAATAGAGGAAGGGCATAACTTAAATTCAAAAAGAAAAATTCTGAGCTTCATAGGAAAGATGTTTGATCCTCTTGGCTTAGTAGGCCCAATTATAGTGGTAGCAAAAATGTTTATGCAAGAGCTATGGTTTTTGAAAATAGGATGGGACGCTATAGTTCCACAAGAACAGTTTCTATACTGGAACAATTTCTTACATAAGTTGAAACTTATGGGTAAGATCACAGTAAAAAGATGTGTTAATAATAATGATATTCTGAATGTAGAGTTGGTGGGGTATTCTGATGCATCATTTAAAGCCTTCGGCTGTTGCCTTTATTTAAGAATCATAAAAAATGATGGTTCGATGCAAACAGAATTACTCTGCTCTAAGTCTCGTGTTGCTCCATTAGGCAAAAGCCTCACAATTCCTCAACTAGAGCTCAATGGTGCTCTTCTCCTGGCACAGCTAGCACAAAGGGTTGGTAGAGTCCTGATGGGTAGGTTTTCCCAAGTAGATACATTTTTGTACAGCGACTCCCAAATAGTGTTAGCTTGGATTAAGTCAGGCAGTGTAAAATCCAAAATCTATGCCAACAATAGAGTCAAGCAAATTGTAGAGCTAACTGATCAGAATAAATGGGGATTTGTGAAGACAGGTGACAATCCTGCAGATTTAGTTTCGAGGGGAGTTTTGCCGCACATGTTGCAACAAAGTTCCTTGTGGTGGCACGGGCCAACCTACTTATCAGACAAACAATATACACACTTAGGCTTAGAAAACTTAAAATTTCCTGACTTATTCACAAATGTAGAACAAAATGATGAGCAAGATTTACCATGCAATGTGACTCAGGTAGAGCCATCATTTGCAGTCAACTTGTTTGAAAAATATTCAAACTTATATAAATTGCAGAAAGTAGTAGGATTTATTTACAGATTCTTTAATAACTGCTCTAAACGTAAGAATAAAATAACAGACAGTAACTTAACACCTCAAGAGCTTCGCGACTCAATGTCAATTATTGTGCGTTGCACTCAAAAGCAATATTTTGGTAAGGAGGTAGAGTCACTTGCTGCTGGAAAAATTATAAAGACAGGAATAGGTAGTCTCTCTCCTTTCCTCGACAAAATAGGCGTCCTTAGAGTTGGAGGTAGGCTCGATAATGCCAGGGAAATGTCGGTTGACAAGAAGCATCCCACTATCCTTCCAAAAAACTCTCACATAACAAAACTTTTAATAAATAGTGAGCATTTGCGACTTTTACACGCCGGTCCCAGATTAGTCTTGAGTTCTCTTTCACAGAGGTACTCTATTGTAAATGGTATCCGAGAGGTCAAGAAAGTGGTGCGCAAATGTATTAAATGCTTCAAAATAAAAGCTGTGGCTGCTAAGCAGTTGATGGGCTCCCTCCCACAGGAAAGAATTACAGCGTCCAGGCCATTTCAGCATGTCGGCGTTGATTTCTGTAGACCCTTCGATATGAAGGTAGCTAGGGTTAGAAAGCCTATTGTAAAGAAATGTTACATCGCACTATTCGTCTGCTTAAAAGCTATCCATGTAGAGCTTGTATCAGACTTGACAACTGAAGCCTTTTTAGCATGTCTCAAGCGCTTTGTTTCGAGGCGTGGCATGCCCACAAATATATTTTGTGATAACGCTAAGACGTTTAAAGGAGCGTCCAATGAAATGAAAAAGTTGTATAACCTACAATCTTCCAAAAATCACAGGGATGCTGTAGATGGGTTTTGCTCCCAGCATTTAATAAAATTTAGGTTTATACCTAGTTATTCACCTGAGTTTGGAGGGTTGTGGGAAGCAGGTGTTAAAAGTGTTAAACACCACCTAAAGAGGATTGTAGGCAAGATATGTTTAACTTTTGAAGAACTTTATACAGTCATTGTTCAAATCGAGGGAATATTAAACTCTAGGCCTCTACTCTCCACAAACTCTGATGAGTATTTAACTCCTGGTCATTTTCTAATTGGAACAGCTTTGACCAGTTATCCTGAAGTAGATTTAACAGAAATTTCAGTCAATCGATTAAAGTTTTGGAATCTTTGTACTAAACTTAAACAAGATTTTTGGAAATCATGGTCTAATGATTATCTAACACAGCTGCAAAGCCGTCCCAAGTGGAAATACCCAGAACCAAACCTCAAAGAAGGTGATTTGGTAATTGTAAAAGATTTTAATACTGCTCCTTTAGAGTATAAGATGGCTCGTGTTGTGAAAACTTATCCAGGTAGAGATGGTAGAGTCAGAGCTGCTGATGTAATGATGAAAAACAAAGTGTATAGAAGGTCAATAAAACGGCTCTGTCAGCTACCTTTAGAATAAAGTTCAAGCCGGCCCCAATTATGTTCAGAACAATCTGAACATATAAAAATGTAAAATTAAATAGTAGTTTTTTTATGTTTTAACTGGCAATGCAGTTAATTAATTTATAGTTGTAAAATGGCAACACTGACTAAAATGTAATTGGTTTCTGTGTTGTGTCATTTTTTCTTCCTTCCTCTTTGTGAAATATTGATGGCGGATTGCATCTTGACTGTTCATTTTAATAAAATTAGTTTTAAAGTTTCCCACGCATATTTTATTTCGTACACTAGGGAGTCGGAAAAGTACCTAACCTGCAGCCTTGTCTTCTAACTTGAAATCTATTCTCATTTATCATCCCAATTGACGTATTTTGTCATCATACTTCATTTTTGTATTGTGTGATTGGTTAAGCTCAATTGGCATGATAACTGGTTCCAACAAGGTTCATTCTGGTACAAGCTTTGCTTAGTTTGGGGCTAGATGATGCTGTGTGAAATGTCCAGCATTATTTATTTATTTATAACTGGGAATGGATATCAAGTTAGACAATAAGGCTGCTGCCTACATTGTCTACACCTATTGCACTATAGAGATTTAAAAGAAAACAAAATTAAATTATAGGTAACTATACTCACATACCGTAGTCGTGACCTCATTAGGATGCCATGTGAGTATCTGAAACTAAATATTTATCTCACCGAGAGAATTGAATAGTTTCTTGCATAAGCTGAGCAAGTGCCCGCTATGCCACTGAGGTATACGAATAAAAATCTTTTGAAGACTGCCCCTCCTTTTCTTTGACGCTTACTGAGGCATCTTGGATGATTTAAAGCAAGCATCAAGACTAATGTAGGGCAGATACTTACAGAGCGCTCTAGTAATAAATACTTAAATAAACATTGCTGTACATTTCACACAGCATCATCATCTGATTCCAAAGTAAGCAGAGCTTGTGTTATGGAAACCACATTACTATCAGAAAATAAGGTATAAATATTATCGGAGGACATACCACACAACAAAATGTAGCCCTCGATTGGGGAAGTTCTTCTTCAACTTTCAATCCTAAGGTCATGGGTTCAAATCCCGGCCGTGCATCAATAGAGTTTTCGTTTCGGAAAATTTAAATCCGTATTTTTGGAAGTAGGTAGACGGTGAAGGAAAACATCGTAATGAACTCACTAGTATTCTAATGGGAAATAGATTACTAATAGCATAAGTGCAATAGAAAATAGATTATTTATTGCACTTATGTTGTGTAAAGAGGTGTTATTGTAATGTATATACATTGTTTCAAACATATGCCCTGTTAGGGCACAGCAATATTTTATAGGCGACGATGGCCTTGCAACCTCTCATATGGAATGATTCTGCAAAGTGTGAGCATGTGTCAAAATGTGTTTGGACGTGTCTCTAACTACCCTCACTGGCATCTTCAAAGGATCTTGATTATGATACAGGATGCAATCGTCATCCTATTTTATTTAGATGATGATCTCTGGGCAGTGTTGGGCCTAGAGATAAACTTTGGTAACTGATATTCATGTTGCTCTAAATCTGAAGATATAAATTGATGACCTTGCCAAGGTTGCGGGTTCGATCCCCGCGGCCGGACCAATGTTTGTATGATCTACAAATATTTGTCTCGGGTCTGGGTGTTTCTATGTATAAATGTATGTATTTAGAAACAAAAAGTATAAAAGTAGTATATCATTCATCTTAGTACCCATAACACAAGCTCTGCTTACTTTGGGGCTAGATGATGCTGTGTGAAAAGTCCAGCAAAGGTATGTTTGTTTGTTTGTATGTTTGTTTGAAATGAATAGGCTCCGAAACTACTGGACCGATTTGAAAAATTATTTCACTAATAGAATCCTACATTATCCCCAATTAACATAGGCTATATTTTATCCCGGGGAAGTGAAATTTTCTCGAGGGATCGCGGGTAACACCGCGGCGGACAGCTAGTATAATATATTCTAGAGTTCTACATTGTCTAAGTAAGTTATGTTGTGGTTATGTTTAAAAGAGCGTTGATTGGTTCATTAAGATTCTCATTATCCTCAGATTAATAACAAATTAAACTTGTAAGACTAAGTAGTAATTTGAAATTATTCAAGTATCGCTCAAATGTTTTTTGTCATCACTTAATTATATAATAATCTGTATTTAATGAATGCATAATGTAAAAAAACAACTAATTTGTTTTGTTTATTTTATTTTTGGGTATAAAAGGGAGTCGCGTATTTTTTTTTCATTACAAAGTTTTATATTGAAGAGCCAACAAGTGTTATATAAAAAGGTATGTATAATGTACATCTCAGATCCACAATACATGTTTTCTTCAATAAAGTAAAATACCAGTAATGAAAACGAGGACTCTAGGGCCTGTATTCACAGACCTTGTGACCTTGACCTTTATTCAGTTGAACCCTGACTAAATAAATAAATAATGCTGGACATTTCCCACAGCATCATTTATCCCCAAACTGAGCAAAGCTTGTACTATGGGAACCAGATAACTGATATACTACTTATACACTTTTGGTTTGTAAATACATACAAAACACTCAGACCCGAGATAAATATTTACAGATCATACAAACATTTATCTCGTGACGGGGATCGAACCCGCAACCTTCTGCGTCGAAAGCGGGCTATCACCCACAGAGGTCATCAAGATTAAGGAACTCTACTTGGACTCTAGATCAATGCTTGAATAACTTCTTTGAATACGGACCTCAGTGTACCTCAGTAACCTATTTAAAAATAAACTTTTTCCTATTTACATATCCTATTAGAAAATACATAGCAAAAATTTATTTACAGATGAAGTTCTTCGTCATTCTAACTTTGGCTATCATCGCCTCATCATCTGCCGAAGACTCGAAACCTGAACCCGAAGCCAAGCCACTGGAAATCCAATGGAGAGCTAAATACGGAGAGTATGGGGTTGAAGGAATCTTTCCCATGCAATACAATATGCCCGTGTACCGGTATGCGTACCCAGAAGTACCGTACCCGGGTATACCGTACCCTATATCGTACTCGAGCGTACCATATCCATCGGTGCCATACCCTATGCGGGTGGCGGTGAAAAGCGCGGGAAATGTCGTGACGTCATACGATCCGGATTACTTCAGCAGCACCTATGGATTCTACCCTGACCACTGATTTGTTAATAAAATATTGAATGATTTGTATGTTGTTTGTACTGCTAAGAATATCTTTTTTATGTAAGGCATTAAAGTCATTTAAAGGCATTAAGTCTGAAATAAACCAATTGAATAAAACTTGTTTATTTTAGGCCATTGATCTATAAATTCGTTAGTAACTCTTACATACTGGATTAGTACCTAACCAGTAGTACCTAGTAGTAGTAACCTAAGTAACTACCTAACAATAATCAGTCACAATTATTGAGAAACTCTACAATTGCCAGCCAGTGTCTTATGTAGGCCGAGCGCAGATCTTCAGCAGCATCGGTGACGGACTGACACATCATAACCTACAGCCCAAACAAGAAAAATATCACTACACTTTATACTATTAAACATAGAAGGTGTCCAGACCCAAAAGAAGGTCTGGACACCTTCTATGTAACATTTTATCTGTTGTATCTATATACAACAGATAAAATGTTTGTAAGGGATAGTCTTCAGAACCACTTCAAAAAGACTAAAGAACTGGTTAGTTACCAAAGGCTTCTACAATTTGGAAGAATACTACATGGAGAATGAATGTAAATAGTTTACCTAACATTTGTTTAGTTTTAAGTACTAACATACTATTAATATTGTACGTCCGAAAAGGGCAAACTGTTTGTACATTTTATTTGATAACAAACCGACCATCTTTGTTAAATTCAACAGTTTACAATAAAAAATTATTCTATTCTATTCTAAAAAATATGAATTGTCGTATCAAAAAGCTAAATGATAATGATAATGATAGCCTTTTTATTTTCCAAATCTCATAAGTACAAGTTTTCTTAATTAAATTAAACTGTATTTGTTAGTAATATCTTATACCTAATTTTTAATCCTAATGTTAGTATTTATTGGGAGAAATGGATCCCTGTTTGGGTAAAGGCCTCCTCCATCTTCAGCCATGATTCCTCATCAGCTCCTGCATCCATCCAGGCGTTCCCAGCTATGCCTGTTATATCATCAGTCCACCGTCTACATGGTCTGCCAACCTTTCTCTTGCCCGCTGGTCCTCTCCATTTTGTGGTCTGTACGGTCCATCTCTTGTCTTTTAGACGTGATATGTGACCGGCCCATTTCCATTTTAGTTTGAGGGCTTGAGTGAGTGCATCCGTTAGCTTTGTTTTTTGTCTTATTACACTGCTTTTAATTTTATGTATCTTCCGGATTTTTAGTAAGCTCCTTTCCATTGCCCTTTGAGTTGTTCTGATCTTCCCTTTTGTTTGGTTGGTGAACACCCATGTTTGGCAGCCATACAAAAGGCAAGGTAGGAGACAAGTATCAAATACAGTTTTTTTCATGCTAAGGCTGTAGTCTCCTTTAAGGAATTCTTTTAATGCCCAAAATTTCTTCCATGTTATACTTGCTCTTCTTTCTATTTCTTCCTCGTTACTGGTTTTGTTGAAAGAAATTTGTTTACCTAAATATATATAGTTTTCTACGTATTCAATGACATTTCCTTTTGCTTTCATTGGTTTTTCTCTACTGTTTGTCATTACCTTCGTCTTGTTAGCGTTCATTTCTAATCCGACTTTGGCACTTTCTTGGACCAAAGAGTGTATCATCTCTTGTAATTGTTGCGGTTTCTCCGCTAAGACCACAATATCGTCGGCGAATTGAAAGTGGCTGAGAAAGGAGTTTCCTATTTGTATACCTCTTTGCCTCCAGTTAAGATTTCTAAATATATTTTCTAGAACAGCGATAAATAGTTTAGGTGACATGGGGTCTCCTTGTCTCACTCCTCTTTTTATATAGATTTTTTCGCCTCTTGTCTCTAATTTGACATTACTTGTGCTATTATTATATATGTTTTTGATTATATTTATGTATTTTTGATTGATTTCGCAGAGTTCAAGGGCCTTCCAGATGGCCAAATGGCTTATGCTGTCGAACGCTTTGCTGTAGTCTATAAATGCTACGTACAAGGGTCTGTTGAATTCCCTGTATTTGCTTATAACCTGTTCTAAGGCGTGAATGTGGTCTGTTGTGTTGAAACCTGAGCGGAAGCCTGCTTGATCTATAGGTTGAGATTCGTCGATTTTATGTGTTATTCTTTTTAGTAGTATTGATGCAAATAGTTTGTATAAGCTTGAAAGCAGGCTAATAGGTCGGTAGTTGCCAATATCCAGTGGGTTTCCTTTTTTGTAAAGGAGTATGATGTCAGATTTACACCATTGAGTCGGTACTGTCTCCGTTTCTAGTACCATATTGAATAGATTCGTTAAAGGCTTGAGAAGGATAGGGGCTCCTATTTTTAGCGCTTCATTGGTTATACCATCTGGACCGGGGCTTTTTTCTGGCTTGAGATGTCTGATATGGCTAAGTATTTCTTTTTCATTTATTGGTTCAAAAGTGTCGCTGCCTTCAGTTTTGTTCATGCCTATTGTGTCATCACTGTCATCATTCTGTTTTTTCTGGTAAAGTTCTCTATAGAAGTTTGTTGCACAGTCTAGGATATCCTTTCTCGTTCGTGTTTCTGCTGTTTGATGGTTAAGTTTTTGTATCCAGGTTTTGTGTGGGTTTAGTTCTTTAAGAGCTCTTTTTGTGCTTCGAAAGGTCTTTAAATTTTTAATTATTATATTCTGTCTGTATGTTCTGTAATCTTTCCTAATCGATCTGGACGTTTGTTTGTACAGCATGCTTAATTGTTTTTTCATATCTTTGTCTTTATTTTTGGTTTTGATTAGTTCTGTGCGTCTGTTTATTAGATGTTTGGTATTTTCACTGAATATAGTATGTTTTTTCTTTTTCGTTGTTTTACTTTTGGTTAAAAGGCTTTGTTTTATTGCGTTTTCTATTTTGTTATAATATTCCTGGGTGTTTATAGAGTTATTGATTTCATGGTTTCCAATAATGTGAGATTTTAGTTGGGCAAGATAGGTCTTGATTTCGTCTTCAGTCTTTGGGTTTGTTGGTATTTTTCCAAAGCTATTTCTGCTTTTCTTCGGTTTTTCTATCAGACATGTCGCCCTGACCATTCTGTGATCTGATGGAAATTTAATGTTATTTAGAACTTCTACGTTACATATTAGTTTCGGTTTGTTAGTCATAATAAAATCAATTTCGTTCCTAACTTTATGGTTTGGTGAGATCCATGTCCATTTTCGGCTTGCTCTTTTCTTGAAAAAGGTATTCATGATTGACAGTCTGTTTTCGTGTGCGTAGTCTATCAATCTTTGGCCTCTGTTATTTCTCTCTCCATAGCCATATTTACCCATGATAAGGTTTTCTTCTGCTTTAGGTTGTCCTATTTTTGCATTGAAGTCGCCGATTATTAGGACTGTGTTATCTGCTAATGTAAGAGCTTTATTGATGTCGCTGTAGAATTGATTTATTTCTTCGTCGCTTGAGTTTTCCGTGGGTGCATAAGTTTGAATTAAAGAAATACTGAGTTCTTTGAATTTTAGCTGAAGTAGGGCAATCCTCTCTGATATTCCCATGAAGTTTGTTATGTTGGTTTTTAATGTTTTTTTGATCAAGAACCCTACTCCATATAATCCCTTGGTTTGTCCGCAATAGCACAGGATATAGTCCTGATGTTCTTCAATTTGACAGCCCATTTTGCGCACTTCTGACATGCCTATTATGTCAAAGTTGACGTTTTTGAGGGCGTGAGTCAATTCAAGGTATCGCTCTGTTGATGCCAACGATTTTACGTTGTAAGTGCATATTTTCAGTTTGTTTTTCTTGTTTATGTTCTTATCTTTGCTCTTAATGTCGTGGTTGCTGTCCTTCATACAGTTGTTGTTGTTATTTTCATTGTTGTTGTTTTCGTTGTTGTTGTTTTTATTGTTTATGTTCTTGCTTTTGCTCATAATGCAGTGGTTGTTGTCCTTCGTACAGTTGTTACTTTCTTTGTTGTTGTTATTTTCATTGTTCTTGTTTTCGTTGTTGTCGTTATAGTGACTGTTGTTTTTGTTTTTGTTGGTTAATGGAGGGTGGTGGTCTAATTCCCCACGAGGACCAGTCGGCTTGGGGAATGTTTTTTGTTCTTTTCTTGGTTCTGGCTTTTGGTATGTTGTAGTTTTTCGGTGGCTGATGACGCTATCCTATTTGCTGTGCCCTGAGAAAGACGAGACGGAGTTGCTTCTTGCTCTCATTACATCAAATGCGTTAATCCTATTTGTTTTTGTTGTTGTTGCTTGTTGCTTTCGGGGTTGCTGCGCTGCTGGTTCTGGAGATAGCAATGACAAGTCCCTCTTTCTGTTTCCTTTGTCTAGCATACCTTGTTTAACAACGAGTTTGTCGTATTTTATGATAGCATAGTTTCCTTTCTTTCTTTCTTCAATGAGCTTACTCTGGAGTTCCTTCCTTATCTCTAGAATTTCCTTGGGGTAATCTTCAGAGACATAGACGTCTATTAGTTTATTTTTATTTTTCAGTACTTCGTGTTTTTTCCAACCATTTATAAATGAAACTAATATTGGTCTATCTTTTCCGTTCGTGCTATCTTTTTTCCCGATGCGATGAATTGTATTTATGTCTCTGCACTCAAGAGGCATTTTTAGGTCATTCTTGATTTTTTGTATGGTTGATTCCATGAGGTCCTGGGGTGTATATTCGGTTTCCTTGAGCCCAAAGAAAACTAAGTTGTTATATCTGTTATTTCTCTCTATGCTCACCATTTTTTCTCTGAGTTTTTGGTTTTCTAGTTTTAAGTTTTCAATTTCTTGCGTAAATGGTACTAGTTTTTCATCCATCTGTTGAATTATTACTTGGGTTTGACTGTTCATTTCGATTTTTATCTTCTCAAAAAAGTCCTGGAGGTTTTCCATTTTTGATAAAAGTTTTTTGGTTGTACGCAGAACGGAACGTTATTTGCGTCGTCGTTGACAATGACTTCTGACTTTGACAGGACAGTTCTTCGTGACAGCCGAGGAGTGAAGTTGATGGCGCTGAGAATACCTTCTGACGTTGACAGTTTATTACGACGATCGCGAAGTTGTTGATGTTGACTTTGTTATGTTGTTGGTACTGCGTAAAGAATAACCTCAAAACTTGCCGGTGATTTTGTTCGATGGAAAAACTGGTTTAAATTGGATTAGATCACTGAGTTTATGTGTTTGGTATGCACTTTGTGGTGTATTTCGTAAGTATTTGGTGTTTTGTTTGGCAACGCGTTGTTTTTTACTGTAGTTTTTAATATTTATGTGAGCACAACAGTAGTACGTGTTTACTTTTTGACAGCCGGAACCGGAAAAAAAGTATCAAAAAGCTATAAAGTCTAAATTAGATTTTAAAAATTATTCTCTATTCTCTCTTACTCTCTAAATTAGACTTCATGAAAGCACAATTATTATTGTTGAATTAAAAACCTTAGCTGGCTGTTAGGTTTACATACAAATATAGACCATTTAAAGCGTGAATTTGCAAGATATCTTCGGATTTATTCAAATTGCATTTAGGTGCAATTTTATAAAGAAAACACTCTTCTTCACAGTTTCAAAGGAGCTAAATAAACGTGTCTCTTTAGTTTGGTATAGGAGAAGCCAGGAAAACTTTGTGAATTCGAATAAATTCAATTTGAGCTGCAGTTGGAAACTTTCCTTACGTGACGATCCCTTTGAGTTTATTTGCTTCATTTGTTTTAATTCATCGTGAAAGGTTTTCCAGTATTATTATCCTACATTCCATTTATGAATTCGATACCTACCTATATTAATTTCAATGAGCTTCACTTCGAAAACACACTTCGGTTTTGCTAGAGCTTGAGCTAGGAGCATTTCAGATTTCCTGACCCCGCAGTAGAATTAAATGTGTCATGGGTGTCAAAAACTACCACAACACCCAACCCGGATCAAATAAGGACATGCAAACATTTGAACATCTATTGCCACTATTGCTACCTCCGAGATCTTAAAATTCTAAGATAGATAGATAGATAGATAAAAACTTTATTGTACACAGAAGAAACATAACAGGAACACAAAATAACAAGTAGGTACAATGGGCGGCCTTATCGCTAAAAGCGATCTCTTCCAGACAACCTTTGGATGGACTGGAAAAGATATAACAGAAAAACGGCGTTGTACAAAAAGCTTAAACATAGAAAAAATAATAACAATAGAAGAACTAAAAGTCTTGAATAGTATAAAACTAAATACTTACACACGAAAATGGACCATTTAAAAGACAATATCATAGAAAAGGAACAAAATATATAAAGAAATGCAAATATAGTAGGTACTTACATGCTAAAACTTCAATAAAAGTAGATAAAATAGAAACAATAAAAATAGTGTAGATACAAAAAGGATCAAAGTAAGTACATATTCAGTTTATAAGCCCTACGTTAATATTAATTCTGGAATGACCGTTGGAGTAGGGTCTTAACCGAGTGGTGGGCAAGAGAAGGCTATCGAAACGTTGGACGTCCGGTAGCGAGATGGGCAGATGATATAATAGAGATCGTGAGCCGTAGATGGATGGGATTGGCGCGGGATCATGTTGGATGACACAAGCAAGGGGAGGCCTATGATCGGGATGTGGATGATGATGATGACGTTATTATTTTAGAATAGGCCTAGGCGATCCTTCTTGGATCAAATTGGCGACATTTTGGAGAAGGGCCAGATAAAAAGTACCCTAAACCGACGAGCATGTATGAAGAATGTAATGAGAGTGAATGAGGCGAAAGTTGTGTGTCAGGATCGTAGCGAGTGGAGATCCGTGGTCTCTGCCTACCCCTTTGGGAAAGAGGCGTGATTTTATGTATGTATGTATGTAGAATAAAATAGAATAGGTAACATTTTATTTCCTCCACAGTACAAAGTGCACGCTACAAGAGTGCTTCTTGTTTCATCCTAAGATTTTTCATCCCAATAGGTATTTATCTTGATTCAACCCAAAACATATTCTTGTTTCATCCTAATACATAAAGGTGAGCCACAGTGTCATCTAAGCAGTTGGTACAGAAACTTTACCTAGAGTGTGCCTAGAGTAATTATGCACTTCAGTCTATCAATTTAAGTGGGTTTTAATTTCCTGAATGTTGTAAATTGCGACCGATAGTGGTTTTAGTTAAAGGTGCATTTACAAGGTGCGATACGATTTAGCATCACACGTCAATTTTCCCGTGTGTACGCTCATTTATTCGATTTTACTAAGAAAAATCGCATACGATGAGCGTTCACACGAAAATTGACGTGCGATGCTAAATCGTATCGCACCGTGTAAATGCACCTTAAGGGCGCGTACTACCTCAAAACTGCTTCGTCGATGGATCATTTCTATGAAAGTATTATACCAATATTATTGAAAAAAATATATATTATAGTTGAGGATATAAACTGTTGCTCCATTGTAGTGAAAACACGATTACTAAATATTTTCTCGATAGAAAATAATCTCAAACTTCCCTCTGAATTTTACTTAAAAACAAAATTACTCAATAAATACTTTAGCTAGACTAGTAAAACTTTGTGTATAAACTCAATTTAGTACACTGCATTGAGTGGTCGCTTTGAATTTTTAATTAGTTTTAATTTTTCGTTGTTCTAAACTAATATCCGAAATATTGCGCTGTCCCAACGAGCGACCTGCGTCAGCCATACAAATTCACTCTCGCTCCGGCATTCAAACGAGAAGCCTGTGTCGCTTGCTGTCACGGATACCTACCTAGATACGCAGACCTAAGAAATTAAAATTAAATAAGTGTGGTGAAATGGGAAATTTTCGGAACAGATTATAGAGAAAAAATTATAGAAAAATGGCTAAACAGATGAATAAAACATTAAAGTAAGTACCTGCTTATATACCTACTATAATAGATACCCTACTACCTAGTATTCTGAGGCAGTAGGTAAACTAGGTAAGGACTTAGTTATAATTTATAATTATATAATAAAATAACATCCATTGTTCATAAATTCATTGTTCCCCGAGATTTTCAATTTGACAAACTAGGTACCTACCTTTGTACGTTAGTAGGTAGGGTAATGGGTAGGTAAGTAATGTACCTACCTAGGTACCTAGACCTTGTCACGTACCTAAACATTATTGTATCCTACTGTATCCTACCTATCTACAATACATTTTCTTTTTCAGAAATAGAAAAATATTACTCGATTACTCGATCGATGCTGACTGCAATAAAAATGTATCTGATGAAGACTCGTGCCTGTGAGTACCTATATACCTATCGACTTACCTTTCACCATCCTATATCCTATAAATATTATAAAGGCGAAAGTTTGTAAGTATGGATGTATGGATGTATGGATGTTTGTTACTCTTTCACGCAAAAACGGCTGGACCGATTTGGTTGAAATTTGGTATGTAGATAGGTGATACCCTGGATTAACACATAGGCTACTTTTTATCCCGATATTCCCGCGGGAACGGGACTTACGCGGGTGAAACCGCGGGGCGCAGCTAGCTAATATATAAGTAAGTATCTACAGAAATCTGACTGCCCGAGCGACTCAAAGCCACAAGGAGCAATTTAGCTCGCACAAGCGCTTTTTGTCTTACGCTTGATTTACCTAAAGGTACACCTACCCTCGGTTTCATAAAAAAGTTAGAGAATACATTATGACTAGATCAATGGTCTAGATTATGACTTGCTAATCTTGACAGGAACTTTTTAGATTGCCTATATGTATAAGAACTTTATTCTTATTTGACGTTATAGCGCCAATAGAGTACAGTGCCACAAACTTATCTGAACCAGTGAGGGAGGCGCTGTTATCGCATTTGGTGTTGGCAGAAAAATAAATTTTACAGTAAAATTATTTTTTTTTGGTTCCTCTTGTGGCCACCGGTCCAGATAAGTTTGTGGCACTGTATGCAGGATCATCGCAGGACCGTTCATAATACAATCGTGCAATATACCTTATTGACGACCTCTGTGGCGCAGTGGGTGATCGCCCGCTTGGGACGCAGAAGGTTGCGGGTTCGATCCCCGCGGCGGGATAAATGTTTGTATCACTGATCTGCAAATATTTATCTCGGGTCTGGGTGTTACTATGTATAATATGTATGTATTTACAAACAAAAAGTATATAAGTAGTATATCAGTTATCTGGTTCCCATAGTACAAGCTTTGCATAGTTTGGGGCTAGATGATGATGTGCTGTGTGAAATGCATTATTTATTTATTTATGACGTTCAATATTTTTATTCTCTCATTTCGCTTTCATTGACGTTACAAATATGTTGAATTGTGGGTTTTGTTCATGGAAAATTATTTTACAAAATATATATTTATTAGGGTTGTCGTCCCAATAAGTTACCACTTAGGTACATTTTATTTTATTGGTATAAATGAACGAGAAATAATTACCTATTTTTTACTCGACTGCGTCAGAAGGAGGGTATATATGGGATTTTCGAGCGTATATGTATTTGTATGTATGTCCATTTATTTGGCACGCCCTACAGCTTACACGACTGGACGGTTTTTGACATAAATAAGGTGTCATAATTATTATTTTTAAACCGGGCATTTATCACGTACCTATTTTTATTATTTCTTTATTCCGACGTTTCGGACGCATTGCAGCGCCCGTGGTCTCACGACATTACAAACTGCTGAATTGTGCGTTTATATATACATATATCTTATATTAAATAATTATAAAACTTTTGTTCTTCTAAAAAATATAAAATTTGGAGGGTACTTATCTTATGAATTAGCTGTGCACTAAGAAAGGAATTTTAGAATTTCTACCCCCATAGGGAGTTAATTTATTGCACTGACTCGATATTTTATTTCTAATTGTTTTTCAGACATCCCGAAGAATCATCGATTTGGATCATTTTTTTAAATCACTACAAAAAATATGTAGTCACAACAAAGCGTTTGGTTGGATGTACATTGAGTAATGTGCACATCATTGGAGAAAAAAGAAAAGGACTACTTTCCAAATATACGTTGAAATGTAACATGTGTTCCCATACAACTTTACCTCCCGCCGGCCATTTTGTTTTTTAGGAGGGAGAAATGATTTACTTTCTTTTAAGAGTGTAAGACGAAAAAATGTATGGTTTTCGAGAACCGGGTGTGAAAAATATTTTGTACTTGTTTAAGATAAGAGTAATCATAATAATAGTTTGATAATCTGTAGGATTCGTTATTATTTACTTTGTACTAGCAAGAGAGACCTATAATTGGCTGTTTTTTACCATACTAATTAAGTTTAACTATTGTAATTCTTTGTAGTTGTTGGTCTTTTCAATAAATAAAAAAAATATATTAATTTTGTATTGATTCAGAACCCAAATCAAACCTAGATTTGAATAAAGCTGAGAATTATATCTACTGGCATTGGTTTTACACAATTCAAAGAGGCACATCATTGTCCGTCATTCACCAATAAACATCAGAAAGTTCAAAACCAAAAAGATATACGATGGTTGGCAAAGCTCAGCTGTTAGTGTGATGGAGGCGGCTGGACTGCGGGAACGTGATGCTGCAATTGCGGCAGGGAGTGTGGATAAAAACGGCATTTTGCATAGGTGTCATTGCCGATAGTGTTTGGAGCAAACGCTCCTACAACACAAACTTTTCTGCCCTATCTGGAGCCGCAGCTATCATCGGGAAAATATTTGGTGAAGTAGTACATAGGAATTAAGAATAAATATTGTTGCATTTTATAATGTCATGCCAATCTCACCTAAAGGACATATTATTATACACTACCGACATTGATGTATGGAAGTGAAAGTTGGGTGTGGCAGAAAAAACATCAGAGTAGAGTGAATGCTGTTGAAATGAGAGCGTTGCGTACTATGTGTGGGGTAACGTTGAAGGATAGAGTGAGAAATAATAATAAGGGAACAGTGTGGAGTGTGGAGAAAGAAGATGTAGTGTTGAGGATTGAAAAAGGTATGTTAATATGGTTTGGGCATGTAGAGAGGATAGATGACAGTCGTTTGACAAAGCAAGTGTATGAGGCGAGTGTGTATGGGACAGCTGGAAGAGGAAGGCCTAGGCGAACCTTCTTGGATCAAATTGGCGACATTTTGGAGAAGGGCCAGGTCAAAAGTACCCTAAACCGACGAGCATGTATGAAGAATGTAATGAGAGTGAATGAGGCGAAAGTTTTGTGTCAGGATCGTAGCGACTGGAGATCCGTGGTCTCTGTCTACCCCTTTGGGAAAGAGGCGTGACTTTATGTATTTATGTATTATACACTGCTTTGTCCCATTGGCTATTATTATTATTTATTTAATTTCAGACAGTTTACAGTCCATTGTGTTAGTAGACTTATTTCTAGGGGTTAGTATTATGCTATAAATAAATAGGTACTTATTACTATTTTTATTCTTTATTTATGATAAGGGTAAAGCAATAAAACAATTTTTATGCATCGGAACTTTTCTACAACATGGTTTCATTTTATTTCCATACCTAGGAAATGTACAACAACTTGCGCATTTACCCTATTGTGCAGCGCTTTGATGAATTTCTGCAATCGTTCTATTTATATCCAATGTAGGGTACCAATGTAGGGTCAAAGACCTAGGTTCATCAATGCGTTTTTTTTTAATTATCTTCGGAGTTCGTAGGGTTGTCATCAAAAATTTTGCTTGTATGGCTTTGCGTAGAGCATCGAGCAAGACAAAACAGTTTAGTAGGTATCTATATGTATGATTTTTTTATGTACCTACTTACCTATGTTCATCGATATTTTCGTCAATGGTAGACCGATTTGAAAAATTATTTTTATGTTTGAAAATGTATAGGTAGGTTATGGAATTTTATTCTTGAGGTAGGCTATTGATAGTTTTCCCGTAGAGCTAAAAAAAAACCTCGTCCTCACTTGACGCCCTGAGTTATGCCGTGCATACCTAGACCTACCTAAGTCAAAAATTGTCTGTTTTCTTTTCAGTAAAAAAACACGTTATTTGTTTACAATCTACAATTTGTCACATACCTAATAATGATGATGACTGTACTAGATGCAGGTAGGTACCTACAATACGTCACTTTGTCAGAACATATTATATAAACTACCTACCTATGTAGCGCGAGCATAGAATACCTACATGGCGCGCGTGACCCGCGATGAACTGTGCGAGTGAGATAGCTGCGACTGCACGGCGCGCTGGCCGCACGGCCGGGGCAGTGAGTGGGGATGAGATTGGAATTTGAGCTGGAATCCTATTAGGCCTTAATGAGTGCGAGGACTGCTTTGGAAGGCAGGTCAACTCAGTTACATTTGTATATTATCCAACATTGTTCACCCAGGAAGATGTTCCTGGGTGGGAACCCCTATTTGGGTATAAGCCTCCTCCAGACTGATCTATGTTTCTTTGTCAAACTGACAAACATACAAACATTGCAAGTTTTTTTTTAAGTAGATAGACATTTTATTTACAGAAACTCAGCTACTACGAGTACAATAGGTACATAAAATTAAAAGCTTTTAAAACAGGCGCTTAACTTCGACGATCTATCAAGAACGACTAAGCAAAATAACAAGCGCTTCGAAGAATCCATTAGTAGAACATGGGTGTTCCGCTGTCCAAATGCTACATTTCCGGGTTGGAAAGACTTTTATTTTCTTACTAATTGACTAAATTTTAATACCAAAAACTTGTACTTGTCTAATTACTTTATCAATTTTAGTAGAAACCCACATAGTAAATGCTGATGCTACCAAACCAGGATTTTCGGTAATAGCACCAAAAAACCGGACTTAAATCGATAAAGTAGTTCATTGTTCATTAAGAAAATCGTATAAAAAGTCTACGAACTATTCCATTTGTATCATTCGTCTGCTGTTAGAAGAAAATCAAGGTAATATTAAGTTAAAAAAATTTATTTCAAATAAAATTAAGGTTATTAAAATTGTTCTAATAAGCAAAAAAAAAAAAGACTCCTGATTGGACCACATTAGCTCACGATAGAGAGGAGGGAAAACGAAGGGAGGTCTTTGCCCTGCAGTGGGACACCACATGCTATTAATAATAATAAATAAGTAATAATTTAAAAAATATTTCGATTTTGAATTTGTGGCTTCAAAATCTATCTTAACACTCAATTCAATTTCAGATGAAATTCCTGATCTTCGTTCTTGCTTCTGCTGCCGTAGCTCTAGCAGCTCCGGGCAACATTTCAGAAAAACGCTCGGTTTCCTGGAGTGCCCCTAGTATTGAGGGGGATTCCCCAAGCGCTAATCTTGTTAAACGCTCTGTACGCCTAAATGAGGGGGATTCCCCCCTTGAGTCTTACGTAAGCGCTAATCTTGTTAAACGCTATGCTGTTCCTGCACTTGAATCTGAAGGCGCCAGCGTGGAAGGAGATATCAAAGGTGTATCTGCCATCGAGGATTATGCACCTGCAAGCCATGCCAGCAAGAGAAGCATCATCTCCTACCCGTACTACCCATACAGATACGGGTACTACCCATACAGATACGGATACTACCCACAACAGCCCTACTATGAAACCGCCGCTGGTGCCTACCCCTACCAGAGGCTGATATCTTCTTACATGCCCAGCTTGTACTATTGAATTTGAACACATAAAATAAATATGTTCAAACTTTTTTATTTGTTTTTATAAATGCATTTTTCAAGTTCACAAGAACAAACAATTTGTATACCTTACTAGCTGATCCGCGCGACTTCGTCTGCGCATTTTTTTCCCGCTTTTCTGTTGAATTTTTTTCTGAATTTTCTTTGCTATAAACCGCACGGAGCCCGAGACCTTTCCAACGAATGCAAAACCGTGGAAATCGGTTCGTGCGTTCTGGAGTTATAGCGTCAGGAAGGAAAACCCGACTTATTTTTATATAGTAGATTAGGACTATGGGACTTCATAACATACACTGGTCATCATAAAAATCGGCCCACCTGTACTTTTGCCGGAATATGCGTTTTTTTAATTATAAATGAAACAAGTTGTTTTGGAATAATATTTTTTATGTAAAATTGTTTATTTTTAACATTTTAAACTGAAAATTATGTATACATTTTTGAAAACTTGCACATTATGAGGAAAAATGCAAAATCTTTAATTTTACCCAATTTTTAGGTTTATATTGAACAAGCTGTAATTTTACACTCTTTGCACTTAAGCCGATGAATCCTTGAAATCAATATTTGGTATTTCCTCCTCTTACTTTAATTGTAGCCTGCATTCTCCTTTTTATTTATAAAAAGAGAACCTACCTACCTTACCTACCTTTTTTTTTTTTTTTAAAGACCTTATCAAAACTGCAATGGTTCCTTGAGGTACTCGCTCCCATTCTTCTTTGATGGCGGTTTCCAGTTCTCCTAAGGTGGTAGGGGCGGGATTTCGAGCTCTAACCTTTTGTTTTAGGGTGTCCCAAATGTGCTCTATAGGGTTGAGGTCAGGACTCCTTGCTGGCCACTGCATAACCTGTATACCGACCTCTTCCAGGTACTGAGTCACGATGCGCGCTACGTGTGGCCGTGCGTTGTCTTGCATTAACTGGAAGTGTTCTCCGATATAACCCGCAAAAGGTATCACGTGATCTTCTAAGATCTCTGTTATGTAACGTGCAGCAGTTAGTGAACCCCTCCTGATGAATACCAGCTCCGTGCGCGCTGTCAAAGAAATCCCACCCCAAAACATTACAGAGCCTCCACCATAACTGACCGTTTCGCTCATGCAGCATTGGGCATAACGCTCACCTGGCCGTCTCATGACGTTACGGCGCCCGTCTGAACCGTATAACGTCATTCGGCTTTCATCACTAAAAAGAACTGACGCCCATTGGTCCATAGTCCAGTTTAGGTGATTTCGCGCAAATTGTAGTCTTGCTTAGAATTTAGATAATTGTTTTACAAGTAAACATTTCCGAAAATATTTTGGATGCCTAGTACAAAATTATTGTAAGTAACAATGTTATCCTAAGTAAAACGTATCGTTCTCTGTGGATGTAGTAGAGTACAGTTAAGTAACAGGCTGTCATTTGCTTATTACTCATCGTTTCCTGCCCTCATCCTAGATTTTATAAACACAACATAAATAAATAAATAATAAATAAATAAATAACATGTTCTCTTCTTTGACGTAAGTATATAAAAATATTAAGTAACTAGCTGACCCGCGGCAAACGTTGTTTTGCCATAGTATAAGTATTGATATCGCTATTAAAATTAAGGGTGGTAGAAGAGTGATTTTTTTTTATATCTGAAACAAAACAGACCAAAGAGCATTTCAGAGCTAGGAAGGAACAGACCAAAGTAATCAAACCTCATTTCACTGCTAGAAACATTTTGTATTGGAATTGTATTGTATTGTATTGTCGTTTTTAGTATTTTCTCTTACTTATTATTTATGTTTCTCATCCGATTAAACCTTCCCTGGACTTTCATAGATATTTCAAGACCAAAATTATCCAAATCGGTTCAGCCGTTCTCAAGTTTTAAGCAGACTAACGAACAGCAATTCATTTTTATTTATACGTATAAAACTAATAAGATGAAACATGAAACAAACGCAAAAGTTTAAAAATCTTTATTATCATGTTTTAAAATCTACTACCATACAATTATCAAATCAAAATCAAATAGTTTATATTTCCAAAAGAAGGATACAGATTAAGACTAGTGGAGTATCCAGTGGATTCCGCGCTAGAGGTAGCCTGTATTGCAGGCGTCCGACGAGCCAAGTTAACAATTGAGATATTTTGTTTATGGGAGAACATGAGAGACAAACTAAAAATTTACAATTAATTACTAAGTAATAATCTACCTGCTGACTTAACATTGAAATATTTTATTTGCTTACGTGTATATTTTAGAAATTTATAATAGGTACATCTAAGAAGAACATCAAAATTATACTAAAAAGGAGCATCCTATAGCCAAGCTCAGGCACAGCGTTGTCAGTCATTCCCTCAATGGTGGCCTGCCTGATGAGCATGATTGGTGGATCGCGCGTGCTGCATACCGCGCCATAGCTAGTAGAACACAAAACGGTGACACAACTGTGCCTGTGTGCGTAATAGGTAGAGAACTCTAGTGTCAAGATAAACCTAATTTAGGATTTAAGACACTACTAACCACAAAAAATGTGATCTTTTCAACAATAAACGCTATCAACAACCATAGCTGCGTTTAATAGTTCCAATACTGTGGGTATTGTCTGGGGCTGTAGCGGTGGTATGGATAGAACATAATCATTCTTTTATTTATGCGATGAAGAGGAGCCACGTGAATATTTTCAAAAACACCCTCTCCTCCGTTCTGTTCAACAGGGCTAAGAGTTTTATAAGTTGAGACTTGACGTTTCGCAAGGTGTGAAGTCGCTTGTAAGACTGGTATAATAGAGTCGACAAGGCCGGTAGCCGCTGATGTTATAGCCACAAAGATAACAATGACGATGAGGGTTTTCATCTGAAATAGAGAAAAAAATACTTGTTTTTCTCTTTCTAAACGCCAACTGTGTTTAAATAATTGTTTAAGTCATTGCTTACAAAAGTAAAGACAATTAACTGTTATTCTGATTCTACTAAAAGGAGTTATATAAATAAATAAATAATGTTGGACATTTTCACACAGCATCATCTAGCCCCAAACTAAGCAAAGCTTGTACTATGGGAACCAGATAACTGATATACTACTTATATACTTTTTGTTTGTAAATACGTACATATTATACATAGAAACACCCAGACCTGAGATAAATATTTGCAGATTATACAAACATTTATCCCGCGGCGGGTATCGAACCCGCAACCTTCTGCGTCTCAAGCGGTATATGAGTAGGTAGTTACCTTTTCTTTCTTGTGCTTCTATAGTCGAGTCGTGCAAGCTGTGATTGGATGAACTCAACTTGAGAGAGTGAGTGGCAAATAAACAGAGACAGACAGAAAACCCAGCAGTGTTACAAAGCAGATAAACAAAGAAGTAATTCCAATTTTATAATTCTTAGACCTTGTAGACGATTTCCTTGATGTAAATTCCAGAATCTACGTTTTCGATAATAGTACCAGTACTATTATAACGTTACTAAAACGTTAGGTGACCTTGTGATAAAGGTTGTTGCTAAGTGCCTACTAAGTGGATTCCTATTGAAGAATAAATTAAGTAATGGGTTTTCGTAATTATTATCAAACTACTTGATTAGTCCATATTATAGGGCAACCATACAACTTGTGGTGTGTTTTCCTAATTTTTCTTTTTAGTATAAATCTATATATATAAAAGAAAGTCGTGTTAGTTACACCACTTATAACTCAAGAACGGCAGAACAGATTTGGTTGAAAATTGGTAGGGAGGTAGCTTAGAGCCAGGAGACGGACATAGGATACTTTTTTTTGTCAATTACCATAAGGGGGCGGGAAAATAAGGGTTGGAAGTTTGTATGGGGAAAAAAGTTAAGCAACCCTGGGCGCGGTCATAAAAAGGATGGGTGACCGCCGCCAGCCACTTTTTGCACTCTAGATTTTTGTATTTTTTTTTGTATTTTGCATAATAAATTATTTTAATTTTAATGATAAACATGTAACATGTGTATTCCCACCCATCAATATATGCGAACTCCGAAGTTATGATTATTTGATATTAAAATATTTTTTTCTTAGCTATAGTTAGAACGCCATCTATATCACCGACGTCAAAATTACTTTATACCTTTTCTCCTAGGTGGCGTTTCTACTATAGCGGAGATCGAGATACGATCGAGTATAATAATTTTTTTTGATTTTGAGTTTTGAAAAGTTAATGGAGATTTTTGCTTAGAGATTTCGATATTTTTATATTGCTGACGAAGTCGCTGGTAGGTAATATTAGTTAATCGTTTTATTTCGAAATTCAAAACCATACAATACTTGCTATTCAAAAAAAAATACGTTTCGAGACAATTTCTTCAAAAAAATTGCCGGTCGCTTCAGCGATTCTATACCAATTTACCGTATTCGTTTTGTTCTTATCATTGCAAGATCTGGGTAAGATTTTCCCTACCTCTATCTTTTATGGGATTCTTGAGAGAAACATAAATATAAAAAAAATATTATTAATAGGTATAACAAGCGACGGAGTTTTATATTTTGTATATACCTACTCTCGATTCACTCAAAACTCCTCTACTTTGTTCAATAATGCGCAGACGAAGTTGCGCGGGTCAGCTAGTAAATAATAAATAAATAAATAATGCTCGATTCACACAGCATCATCTAGCCTCAAATGAAGCAGAGCTTGTGTTATGGGTACTAAATGACTGATATCTACAAATACTTTTTGTTTGTAAATACATTATATACATATGTTATCGTCATAGTTTATGGATTTTATGAATATATCCAGAACTCCCAACATGTTGTATACATGCCTCATTTTGTAATTATAGAATTCCATCAAACACACGGTGCACGGCCTGATTTCAAGGAAATCAGTGATTACAGACCATAACATTTATTTTATAAAAAATCTACCAAATTCGATTTCATACAAAATAGCGTAGGTACCTAACAAAGAACACAACAAAACTAGACAAAATTATAGGGCGCAATGACATCACTCACGTTAACTGAAACGGTGCTTTCCGTAAGCTATGCAAAACGTATTTTAAACATGCTTGAATCCCTGTTATCCTTGTAGTATACTCACTGAAAACTAGCTCTCCAAAATGATAGTGCTGCTGGGGCAAATGCGGAAAAGTAACTTTATTTCAGTCACTTGATTTGAACATCCTTGACATGACCATGAACAATGCTAAACAGGAACTCTAGATAATCAATTCAGGATTAATTTTATTACACCCAGTAACTGTGAGTATATAATTGATTAAAAAATCGAATATGTTACATATGTTACATATTCGATTTGTTTTTTGTTGATTTTGTTAAAAATACTTCTCTAATTATTAGAGAAATCAATTATAATTATATTAATCAATTATATAAATTCATTACTAACAGGGTCAACGTACCTATTATTCACAATCTGTATAATATGTATGTATTTACAAACAAAAAGTATTTAAGTAATACTACTTACTTAAATACTTTTTGTTTGTAAATACGGTTATCGGTTATCTGGTTCCCACAGTACAAGCTATTCTTAGCTTAGTTTGGGGCTAGATGATGCTGAGTGAAAATGTCCAGCATTATTTATTTATTCATTTATTTAATCTTAAAATACTCTTAAATAATCGGGGTAGTTTCTACTAGAGAACAACAAAACTTTTTAACTAAAATTTTAATAATAAACCAGGTGTTTTCTATCGATGCTGCAAACGCTCCAAACTTAGCAGACGTCAACGTGCAATGGCACTTTTGTGCGCCATTTTGTTTGAGTCAAATCGTAGAATGTTTCGATGCAAAAAAGTAGTAGATATTCGGCTTTTTCCGCAATACGAGTAGAAGACGTAAATACTATGAGGAGAATGAATGAATGAACACTAATGTATGAAGTTCTGACCAAGTTGCGGGTTGACCCGTAGGGCGTAGGTAGTTTTTTTTAAAGGACTTTGGAAGTAGTACTAGTAGTTCCTACCTACTGTTATTTTTTTGTGCCATTGGGTTGCCAAATTTTAGATAAGTATAGACTTTAGGTCTTCCTATACGAGTAGAATCTTTAAACGTAAGTAGATTCAAATTACGTAACAACGAAGTGAATGAATTTTGTTTATATAGCTATTTTCGCTCGTAATATCATCAAATTGTAACAAAATTACCCACAAATTGGCGTTGAAAATTCATTATGAAACAATATCTGTTAATTTGGCTATTACGTAAACACAAACGAAGGAAGCAACACAATTACTGGCCGTTCATTCATTCAATTGTTCATTCGTTCATTTTGAATTAACAAAATGATGAAAATTCTCGTTTACTGTGATTGATAATGCTTCGTTATTGGCTTTTAGTGAGGTGACTATATGCATGACGAGTTTAATTTTGTTTAATTGGTATTCCATCGCTTCTTTAATGGCTTCATCTTTATGTAACCATTCTTCTGACAAATAAATTTATTTCATTTCATTTCAGTTCCTATCAATATAAAAAATGTGACAGCGAGTTTTGTATGCGTCTATTGATATATTTATGAGTACTTAGTTATTGTCTTGCATATATCAATCAAATGAACAGCTTAAGTCTGAGAAATCAAATAAATGTATGTACATAATTGCATTATTATATTCAGTACCTACTGATTAAGATCTGAGCAAATTTCTTTATTGAAATGTATCCTCCAAACTTTATAAATATTTAATTCTTAGATTAGGCTAAAGAATAAATTAAATTAGGTATGAAATTTGATTGTATATTTGAGCGACTCCCCAGCTTTTGACAGACACATCTTGAATATTAATCAACTTGAAACCTAGATCAGACGCAACTGAAACAGATTATGGAGTCGATCGTGTATATAAGTAACCCTATATGTATAGGGTCACGCAGATGACCATGAATTGACTATACTCCTCTCTCTCTTCCGGACTATTTAACCTACATGGTGGTGGGGTCAGCCTTCCTAACACTCTTCCTCCACTTCGCCCTATCCTTGTATACACCGCTATTTTATGACTACCAAAAAAAATTTAAGGACAGTTGCAGCAGATGCAGAAAATGATAATGGCATGGTCAGAACTTTTTTTTATGTAACTATCACAAAGTTATCGAGGATTGTAGTCAACAAAAACCGAACAAAATTTTATGAAAACTGCACAAATAAGTACTATAGACAACAATCGCGTACAGACTCTCATTCGAACTATGCTCTCGTATTATCCCCAGTCAGTAAAACCGCAGTAGCTATCATAAATCCAAGTCTGACTCGTCTCGTCTCCTTTTGAGGTTTTAATTTTTTTTTCTCTTTTTTTGAGTTGTAACTACAGAAATGTGATCAGTAACAGACACCGAGACCATGTTTAAAATTTTTTTGGTAATTAAAAAATAGGGGTGTATAACTTAAGTAAATATGTCTAACAAAACACATTTAGTTGAATATAACATACGTTTCTACGGATTTTTTTTATAAAATATGAAAAAGGGCTTGATCCTTGGCCTGTATCTATTAGCTACTTCAATGTCCACATGAAATGCATCGCAAGCTTGAGTTAATTCACTAGGAACTGTGAAGTGTCTAACTCGATAAACAACTTAACAGCATTTCCGACCCTTACACTATCATGTATGTAATGCGACCTAATCTACCAACTTTGTACACAAAGCGTAAGGACATAAGTAAGTCCGGATGTTCTCTTAATTCCCCCGCGAAAGCCGCTCTTGTCAAGGAGTTTAGAATACTCTGGATACGGTGACATTTATTATGCGAGATCCATTGAATGAATGATTTGAAACCAGTGTCATTTAACTTCACAAGCAAATCCAATATTGCTTCTAGTAGTAACAAAAACGTGAGCAATTCGATCGCGGCAAACTCGTTTCGTTCATAAAATTATAGTTTTGCGAAAAATTTGGTGGCACAGGTTTCCTTTAAAATATACCTATAGCACTGTGGTGCTATCCAAAAAGAATTATTACACTAATAGAAAGCAGTCACCAAAGCCTAACTGATATGAATCAATATCAGAATAATTTTATTGCTTAGTTGGTATGAAACCCTTAAATAGTTGTCAACACAACACTATTTTGAAAACGGTTAAGTTTTCCAATCACAACCAACTCCACACGGCACTTTCCCACGAAATACCTACCTAATTTTGTTTTTCGTGCGTCTATAATATGTTGCAAAGTGCTTAACCCTAAACTTAGCCAAGCTTAGGGGTCCCTTGGGATATCAGGGTCGGGAGGAAACAGGCGATATGTTAGAGCTTAGCGGGACATTCACATTGCTTGCCGTAAAATGTGTTGGGACAGGATAAAATGTGTAGAATTATGAAAAACCTACTCGCTTTGCAAATATTATGGTCAGAAATAAAAGGAGTAGGAATTGTTAAGTTTCATTTTTATCAATTAGTCCCAAACGGTTTTTTATCAGCAGTGTACAAGACCCGCACCTTATTGTCTATCGATTCCCAGTTGTCATCCCAATATAGCTCAATTTATTTATTTATTTAAAATAAGTATCGAACGGTTTACAACCAGTTACACTAATTATAAGTAATGTTAAGTTAAAATATTAGAAACAAAACACCTAAATAAATAAAACACACATTAAACACACACACACACATTCACATTAAACGACGACCTCTGTAGCGCAGTGGGCGAAGGCCCGCCTGCGACGCAAAAGGTTGCGGGTTCGATCCCCGCGGCGGGACCAATGTTTGTATGATCTACAAATATTTGTCTCGGGTCTGGGTGTTTCTATGTATAATATGTATGTATTTGCAAACGAAAAGTATATATGTAGTATATCAGTCATCTTAGTACCCATAACACAAGCTCTGCTTACTTTGGGGCTAGTTGATGCTGTGTGAAAAGTCCAGCATTATTTATTTATTAATTTAAATTAGACACAATACAAAAATACAAATACAAATACAAAAATGTCAATAGTCTACTAAATCACCTTCCGTATTACATTACAATGGGCATGAATAAAATCACACAATACGAAAATGACAATTGAAGTCCAGGCTAGGTTTCAAATGTCAAAATGAAGTTGATGTCGATTGCCAGTTGAGTTACACTTATGGCCCCAGAACAGTGCTGCTGGAATTGTAATACATACAAATTACTCAGAATTCCGTTAAGGTTTAGCTTTCAGTCAAACCGACGCAAAATAACGACAAAACTAAGTTTCTAACAACGAGCAATTGAAGAAAAAATTAGGAGATTAATTTAGGCGCATGTTCCTGTTTCGTCACGTTTCTAATAAAAATAAAAGTCGAATGAGCTGCAACTTCATTACTTTACACTTTTCCTTTTTCAGCAACACTGCTCTCTGACTCTGGTATTGTCCCGAACACGAAAATAAATATCCAATAGATAAAGCCAACGAATGAAAAACATCCTAACACAACCAAACATTAGATTGGAAAATTGGTCATTGCTCTCAGGGTACGGCTTAGTCAGGTAGCGGTCAAAATATTCTAATCTGACCTCAGAGGGGCTTTATGGTAATAACGTTATTACCAAGAGACCCCTTTCAGGGTCAACGCGTCTTCACTTGTTCATTGACCTCGCTCAACCAAGAATTAACCAGTGAAATGAAAAACAGACTCCAAAAGGCTTGAGATGTTCTGCTAATATCTTATAAGATGAATTTGTTATACTCCAAAGTCAAACTCAAATAGAGTTTATTCTAAAGACCTTATTATCTTGGGATATAGGCCGAGTAGCGCGTGCGCAGTGTGCGCCGGTCGCCGCGCGCGCTTGTGTGCTAATTAAAAGTAGCCAATAATTATAATTACGGCTCCTAGCCATCTGTATATAATAATGTACGTATTGTTCTTAAATGTAATGCTCCACTAAAGCTTGCATACCTATTTGTAAAACTTTTTATGCATGAGAGTTATTCCTGACTTATTGTATTTATTATTAACCTACTAATTAAATTATTATTTTTAAAAGTTTTGAGAAGCACCTAACGTAGCTTAATAAACGATCGAAATAATTAATAGTTGTACATTCTAGGATAAAACTCACACTAGAAATTGTACTAGTTCATAAGATATATTCTAATAAAGAAATTTTGAAATTGAAATTGAATTCTATAGACTTGATGATTTTTATGGCTAAGGAAGTCTATGGTTTTTTCAGTAGGACGGCTATTATCACTAACTTGATTACGAGATAAGTAGTTGATTCTACTCCTGTGCCTACACGACCAAGGGACCAGAGCAACAAATACGGACTGGGGCTTAGCTTTCTTTTAGGTCATCATCATCATCATCTCAGCCATCTAGCGTCCACTGCTGTACATAGGCGTCCCCCATCGATTTCCACAGCGATAGATCATGTGCAGCCCTGTGCAGCCCGCAGCAACCTTTACCAGATCGTCCTTCCATCTAGTAGGGGGACGTCTTCTATTGCGATTTCCCCTTGTTTGCAAGCCTTCCATTCAAAATATTGTTGGCCATTGTATTTGAAATGGTCTTTCAAAATGCGATAGTAAAGTCTCTTACCGCGTCAGTTTATAGGTAGCTTGAACCTGTTAATTTAATAACTAAAGCCCTGTTGACTGATTCTTGGTAGACAGACAAACAGTGTAGCAGCGCGCTATGAATATAATTTAATAATTAAACAGCCGATTTTCAGAGAACCGAAAATTATTGCTCAAACCACGGCCATCAAGAAGGTTCAAGGGTCAAAGGTAAAGTTATAATAACTATGCTATGCTATACATATAACAGGATCACGACTGTATCCTCAGGGTACGGCAGATATTCCCTCAGATCTATATTGAGTTCAACATCCTTTGAATATGACGCGGTAGTCAGAGGAACGTCTGATTAGAGGAACTCGATATTGTGTCTGTTATGTCTAAAACACTTACCTACCAAGAATATTAGTTATCTGTCAATCAGGGCAGCCTGGCAGTTTTCGATCTGCATGTCAATTTACCCAGTTCATTATATAAATGTCGCAAATTATCATGTTCTCTCATGTAATATCATCTCTCGCCTGCAGAGCATGGAGAGCATGATAAGCGCCGCCATTTTATGTCATAATTATTGACATGCAGAAAAAATGACAGGAAATAAGAGTTCATGCTAACCAACCAGTTCATACATTTTCAAGTCCATAAGCGCATTCCTTCCGCCACTCTAACATTTGAGTAATAACGTCAACAAATCACGTGCTCGAAGGGCTAACTTCTCTCATTACTCAACGCTGTTCTCCATAACTTCACTATTTTACTGCTTTGGTCGACAAGAACCTTTTATTTATGAAGAATAGGGTATAAGCCTGGAATAAAAGTAGCGATGAAAAACCGATCTGAACACTAAATAAAATGTGATTAAATTACTTAGTACTAACTGAAAATTTCCATTAAAATTTAAACCATTTTTCTATGGCTTCTTTTCTGTTGAGAAAATTTATTAATTTTTCACTGAATATGTAAATGATAACACCTAAGTAAATTACCTTACTTAAAGTACAAAGGTATCATTTTTATAAAGAGTTTCAGTTCAGTCAGAGTATAACCTCATTTTAAAATCGCAATAAGAAACTCTTTGGTTGTGTTCCAATTTAAAATTTTTGAAAATATTCAGAGCTTAGAAAAAAGTAGTGATGGCGGGAATTCCGAAAACAAAACGTAGTGAAAATTTGTATATTCCTACATAGAATTGTTATTTTCTTTGTGCAAGAAATTAACATCATTTTCACCCCAGATTATATAAGATTTTTACTGAAACTTTATTTAAGCGTCAGTGTGAGCATTTTGTGAATTTCACTATAATGGAATAGCAACGTGCTGGCAGAAGACGACGGTGGATTACGACGACAAGAGTGGGTCAGTTCGCAAGATCATCTTGTGTGTCCACGAAAAATGAATAATGAAGACACACTCTACTCCAATATCAAAGGTAAACAAAATAAATAAGATGAGAATGTTATCTTGGGCAAAATTACTAAGTTTAAAACTTAGTTTGTGTAGAAATAATGTGAGGAGTGTTAAGACTCCTTAGGACAAAACAAGTTATTATTATTATTATTATTTCAGCCATCAGTGTCCCACTGCTGGGCAAAGGCCTCCCCCCACTCCCTCCAGACATCCCGGTCACCAGCAACATCCCTCCATTCCGCCAAAAACTGATCCAGCTCGTCCCGCCATCTCCGTTTTGGTCTGCCGCGTCGCCTTCTCGCTGGGTCGGGGTGCCACTCGGTGGCTACCTTCGCCCACAGCTCACCTGGCATGCGGCAGACGTGTCCGGCCCAATTCCACTTCAGCGTAGCGGCCTTCAAAGCTACATCTATAATTTTAGTTTTGGAGCGTAGTTCGGTGTAAAACAAGTTGAAAAGTTAAAATTGGTGTCTCTGCCTACCTACGGCAAATAGGTAGGCATGATTTATTAATGTGATTATTCCGGTGAAGCAAAACATCGTGAGGAAACCCGCAACGTAGTCAGCTCCACTCGTATTGACGTTGTTTTACCTGTGGGCCAGGCCGATCAAGCTTAGAGGATGGTTTAGGTGCTGGGCAAGCCTATTCCATCTCAAACAATGTCCCAGGCACTACAGCGTCCCGTTAAGTGTAGGCATAGGCTGCCTCCTGACGCTGTATAAATCATCTAATAAAGATATAAAGGTCTAAGTTTTTTAGAAAGAAAATTAATACTGGAGAAAGAAAAGTATCTTCAAGTAATAACTTAAGCCATGACAGCTTCAACATCAAATCTAATCGGTGCTTAACCGAATAAATATGAGCTTATCAAGAATTTCGAAATCGACGCATGTGGTTCTGTGGCCGAGCGGTCGAAGGCACTCCGGCTTTAGGAGGATCGTCTGATCATCGCGGGTTCGAATCCCGTCGGAATCGAAAATGTTGATAAGACTTTTCCTTTCTTAATTAAACATCAGAGCCATTCATACGAACTTACTCTAATAGAGAATCAGATGAATGCATTTTTGCCTTTTTTGTCGCCGTTGTCATAGCTTTATACTGGTCATCGCATAGCTAAGTGTCTCCTATCTCTTCCGGCATTCGATAAATTGTTTTGGCCGTCTCCCTGTCGGTCAGTCGGCGTCAGCCTGACGCGGGTATACGTCACTCTGACAGTGGCCATTGTTTAAACGTCAGATATGACAGATTGTGACGTCTTTTCGGTGTTTGAGGTGTCTTGTTTAGTGGGAAGATGAATAATGGTTAATAATTAAACTGGTAAACTAATTGAAAATTACTTTAATAAATAAATACAGTATATAAATAAGTATAGAAGTATTTTTAGTATCGTACTAAAGCTTCCTTGATATAGGCTGTGCCTAGTGAGGAAGCTGACAGATAATTTACAAATAAGTATTTTTATCTGTAAAATAAGTCTTTCCCTTTGTTAATCTTTCTTTAGGTAACCTTTATAACTTGTTTTACTGCAATAAATAATTTTTCATTTTCATTTTTTTTTGTTTTTATTACCAAGGCACCAGGATTATTGGTCGTTTTAAAATAAAGAATTACTCATCTTCATCAGTCTTTCTCATCCCACTGCTGAGCGTATCTCTTGGCTTTGGCGATTCGGCCAGACTTGCCCATGTACGGCCTATTCCTAACAAAGTTTATTTTACAAAATATATCTTCATATTTTACTCGTATGGGGTTGCAAGTATCTGCTCTTGTTAGTACAAAATTACTAACAAGAGAATTACCTGCACAACCATTCAACTAAATCCAAATTCTAAACAATACACTTTATTGCTTACAATCTAACTACTGTCACGTTTTTACGAACACGAGTTCTGTTAGGTATACCTATTCTACCATCCCAGATGAAAGCGATCCTTTAGCACAAGTTAAAGAAAGCTAGCGAGGTCCCAAAAATCCCATAATTATTATTATTCATTAATATTATAATAAGATTAGAAAAGTTTTAATAATTAGTTTTTCTTACTAAATTCTTAACTCTTGTAAAGTGTGTGATATAAAGCTCTATTTCACTATAATCCACTAAAAATACATTCAAAAATCCATATAAATGACTAAAAACATTTTGTCTCTAACTGCCAACCGGAATCTTACTTTTCAGCTTAAGAGTGTGCAGGAGCGGTTTAAGCAATTTTGTTGTTCGAAATCGTTATTTATCTCAGAATCTGTGAAAGCTACAACCTTCATATTTAGGTAAATGATACTTCATTGTTTTATCTTGGATTTCGTGTTTTAAAAACACGATTGGTGAAAGTTTTCTCGATAAAATATTTTTTTGAAAAACACATGTTTTGCACACTATTTGCTATTTATTTTTTTGGTGGGTTTTTGTTTTGTCAAGAAACCTATAAGTATTTCTTTAGTTTTGTCTTTTAATTTTTCGATTGGTTGTTTAAATAACTTGTAATTAGCTAAAAAGTGTTTTAGCGCCATAAATAACTCTGTACTCCTCACACGCCGAACAAATCACACTCGCTGTCCCGCTTACAAAATGGTGGCGTATGGCACACTCTGTGAGAATATCTACATCTACCACTGCACTCACCTTGTACAGTAGTGATCTTGTTTCGTTTTATTCTCGTTTTCGAACTTATAAAAGGTAAAAATATCATCTTGCTAGTATCAACTGGTGCTATCTTAGTCGGAACCGTTACGAGCAGGAATTTTCCGGAAAATAAACGCGAAGGTGCACGCGAGATCGGCGCGCGAAGCATTCATTCTGAAGGAATGGGGATAGTCGTGGTTGACTAGATAGTACGAACTAATTTACTTAATTTGTTAGAAGTATGAAAATATTATTAAAATATTATTATATTAAAAAAAAAAAATATTAGTAAAAATATTATTATATTTTTTACTTCAAATTGGTATAACGTACAGTGATATGGCGTAGTGTAAGGTAAGTACTAAGTCACGGAGAAAAGCTATGGTCTAAACTATCTTCCCACACAAGATAAAATATTTCTGTGGTGTACTTAAACTTTTTGTTAGTAAAATTGTTTTAATTGTTTTGTTGTCGCTTTCAGCGATAAGGCCGCCCATTGTACTAATGAACTTGTAAATGTCTCTAATGTATTGTTTTCGTTGTTGTTTTGGTGTACAATAAAGTGTTCATTCATTCATTCATTCATTCTTTTTACATGTACCTGCTAATGTACTTAGGTCGTGCATTATATCACATTTGATATAAGAGAGAAATTAATTTATTTATACAGTTATGATAGAAAACTTACAGTTAAAACCAAAACGCTAACTATCTAAGACTAAAACTCAAATACACCCGGATCTAAAAATAGTGGAAAGACTATCATTAAAAAGGTATGTAACAAAATGCTGTAACCAATAGTTTTGTTAGAGCAAAAATGCAAACCAATAGTTTTATTATAAGAGAAATGAACGACTGAAATGCCGCTGGTTTGAAAATGCCTGGTTACGACCATTTCCAAACCTTTCAACAGAAATAAAGGTTTTATGAATTCTTGGCGCGTTTTTATGAATCTCCCGAATTTCGTGCTTATTTTTACGAGTTTTCACTAAATGTGAAGGGGGAAAGTATTATGATTTTAATATAAAATTCCTTAATCTTTTGAACCGTACTTTATGATACACTTTAGAATTGCTTTAGGTTTAACTAGCTTCTGCGCGCAGCTTTGCTGGTGTGGTACCAATATTTTAAATAGCCTTTAGCTATATATACCGGTTGCTATCTAAACCTATTCCTAGTTTCATCCAAATTCACTGGTTTAGGCGTGATTGAAACACAAACATACAAACATCCAAACAAACTCACAAACTTTGAGCTTTATTTTAATAGTGGGATTCCAAAATACGTTACCTGGAATATTAAAGTATCAATATAAGCAACAGTCTACTTGTTTGTCCTATACCTGTTTGAGAGATTTGATTGGTTTTCAATCGAGTTAGGCCAGTCGCATGGCATCCGTGATTGACTTTTGTTACATGATCGACTTCAACTGTCAAATTACAGCTGTGTTTTGACATTTATAACGAGAACCTTACAATAAATGCTTTTAACAAAGTTGTTCAAGTGATTCTTATTTGACAGAAAGACATTTTTAAGGTAATACCCCAGATAAGCAATATTAACCTATTATCAGTACAATGTAGGTAACATTGTAGGTAAAGTAAGTACAGCGTAGCCGTACAAACTGTGATGAATTCCCGTACTTTCTTGGGTTTATCGAGGGATTGCCAAATTGGTTGTGGTTTCTTTTAATAAATGCTTGTAACGAGATCAAAGCGCAAACCTTATCTTAAAAGCTCCGTTTCCTAAAATATTCTGACTGAATTAATCCGAAAATAAGTGTAAGACCCCTCGCAGACTACAGACTTTCTAACGGCTGATAGTTGAGACGGCCTATACTTTTTATTTTCACTTTTCATTACAAGCCGAAGTATATTCCATCTCAACTATCGGCCGATAGAAAGTCTGTAGTCTGCGAGGGGTCTTAGTGTACGTGATGTTTGTTTTGTGTGGTGTGCCGTTATAGATAAAACTTAAGATTTACTATTTTTACAAAAATTTTGTATGAGCCACATAAAAATATATTTTGTATGATCTGCGAATTGACCCAAATCTCGAGTCTGGGTTTTTTTACATATTGATTTTTTTTTCATAGCTAGATGATGTTGAGTGCAATATCCAGCGATATTCATTTTATTGCCTACCCCTTTGGGAAAGAGGCGTGACTTTATGTATGTATGTATTCATTTTATTTATTAGTTCATAATTTACCGTTGTCTTATAAACCACACCTTAAGAGGGTAAACAGGATAATCGCTCCGTCTAATGGCAAATTCTTAGCCAGTCTTCATTTAATTCAGCTGAATTGTGGTGATCAATAACCGATTAAGAAAATGCCGGCTCGTTGATATAATTTTGGAATTTAAACGATCTTTTGTGAGCTTAATATTCTTGTTAGTATAGGTAATCATTATTTGTGTTATTGGCAATTGGGCATCCATAAATATGGTATCGTCAAGTTCACTTTAGTATCCCGTTGAGTGAAAGCATAGTTTATCTAGACGCTTATGTACTAAATCATCGAAAGATTTTATGATCTAAGCAGGCACGAGAAACGTCGGTAGGACCATACTACCGGTACCGGAGGCCTTAAGGCGGCCTAAAAACTCACCCGAGTTGGCCACAGACTCATACGACCTAACTTACTTTTATCGGTATTACAAGATTGTAGTTAAAAAAAAACAAGTTTTTTTCCTTTAATTTACTCAAAAAACTTGGTCGAATTGCCTTCGTTATACTCTTCAATTCAATTCTGAAGAAACTAACTCAAAACAATCTCATAAAAATTTTGCAAATATATTATCTGTTTTAAATCAATAAGTTTTCCTGATTCCCTAATAAAATCACAAGTAATTTCGGAATAAAATTGTTATTATCAAGTTCTAAATTTGGAATAGCAGAGAATTGGGGGACTGATTAGGGATGCCAAACATCCGGAATTTTTACCGGACTGCAAGCTAAATCCGGCTAAAGTTTTGTTAAAGCTTTAAGCCGAGCTTAGACTAAGCCGAATAAAATAACAAATAGCTCTGTAGAGACAATGTTGTTGGGACACTGAAATTTTTTTTAATTTTGAGGATTTTGTACCCATGTGCTGTTTATGTCAGTCTGTCTTATCGTTTGTTGATGATTTGAGGACTTTTTTTTTTTTTAATTTATTTAAGGGGTTTAGCGACCACATCACCCTGATACAACAGAAAATGATTATGAACAATATCAGAAGAAACTTAAAACTTAACTACTTATGTAAACCTAACTCTAATAACTTAACTAAAAACTCTACTTTTTCACAAAAAGGGTCCGCAAGTATTGAATTTATATAACCTATATGTATAAAACTATTTCGATCAAAACACGTATCTCTATAAGCTGCATTTCGAATGCATTCTAGTAAAATATGCTGAATATCTTCTAACACATCACAATCATCGATCAATTTGGCGATGTTACTTTTTCCATGAGAAACGCAAATTTATTAGAAGGGATATTTGAGTACTTAAGGTAGCCTCTAGTAAAAATGTAATTATTTGAACAATCGTATACTCACTTAAACTATTCTCTTTTTTTAGTATTGCCAACCCTGGGTTGCAAATTTTCGGAAATTGCACAAAGAAATAATAAAGTCTCATTACTGGAAAGTTTTCTTTGAAATAATAGAAATCGATGATGTTTCGTGTTATGATATTTTATAAAAAACGGCGACCGTCTTGTTACGGCTGTTACTTGACAGCACTCTTCTATAAAATGTGGACATGCCCAATATTTTTAAAGTTTACAACTTTATGCAATCCTTAATAGATCATGCTTATTTTTTGGATTTTGTATGATAATGACTGTGTATTGAATTCTAATTTTTTTTCTGCTGGGTCATTGTTGTCCAAGTTTTACGCTTCGATGCTAGTCGACATGCAATGATTTTATTTCTGACAAAACATTCCCGTTTTTTGACGACATAATCTATGCAAATCAAACCAAAGCTTCCAAAGTTTCTGTCGGTATAATCAAAGCGATTGGTTTTATACAGATTGCTTTGTGCTCGCCGCGCGTCGCTGACTGCTGATTGTAAATGGAAACCCAAAATGGAACCGAAATATGGACGCGGGAAAAAGGTCAACGCCTTTGTTCATGTTTTGGAAACAAAATAATTGCTTGGAAAAGCCTTGTAGGCATATATGATTTAATTAGGTATCTATACTGGTATCTTCTTTTACCTAAAAGTAGGTTCGTATGAGTTAGTAGTCAACTCTGGTGACGAAATTTTTATTCTTAATAAAAATTTTTTTACTAACCTATACTTTCCTACTGCTGGGCAAAGGTCTCCCTCAGTTGTTACCATCTGTCTCGATCCCCAGCCACATTCCACCAGCCTTCTTGGAAGGCATCAAGGTCGTCACGCCAACGTTTTATCGGCCTGCCACGGCTTAATAATAATTTTAATCATATTTTTTTTTACAATTTAATCGTTATTTTAAAGAAGTATAACAAAGATCTTATTAAATAAACAAAGAGCTAAACAAAGCTATACCTAAAACAATACAATTTTACTCCGACGTTCCGACGTTTTATTTTGTGCTAAAATAGTGGTCAGGTGAACCGTCAATCAAATCTCTGGTTATAAAACTCGGGCGAACAAAAACAAAGATAAAACTAACCTAATCTTGTCCAAATTGTCTGGCTAGTTACTAGCTACACTATTTAAATGGTTACACGTAGAACGGGGAGCTTTGACGTCAGACAGATCAAAGTTTTAACTAGATGTGAAACTTAGACAGGATATTCTGGTTTTCTAAGAACCGGTAGACGTCATTTTCCGTATAAGATTCTACAATATTAAAAAAACATTGCTGGAAATGTAAGCTTTTAAAAAGTTGGCATATGGAATATTTTATGTTTATTATGCCGGTACTCACAAACATTACTTTGAAGTTTCCAAGTGCGCGCGGACGCACAGGGTCCCAAAATCAGTAGGTTTTAGAACACTTATATTTTTAAAATCAACAATTTGTGACGCTACTTGCTATTGACGCTTGGAACTGTGGAGCATTTTTAATCAGATTTTTTTAGTCATTTCGAATAACGATAGTAATATAGCGGACCTCGCTATTATAACGCTGTTTCCCTAATGTGCTGTGTCCACACAACAAGATTGAACGCAGTTTAGTAAAGCTTGTGCAAGCAATTTCCCTGATTAAATCTGAAACGCTGAAGCGTCAAAATAAATGAAACTGGTACGTTGCTAGTAGCTGCTACCAAGCACAATCGCTTGAGCGATTCGCAGGGGGGCAAACGGCGAACAGACCCTCTGTTCGCCGTTTGCCCCCTTTCTGATTTTGTCTACTAGAAAGGGTATTGTTGCACAAATTGTAGGAGTGCGATACTTTTGTTAACATGTTTGTTAACAAAAGTATACTAATACAGAATTAATACAACTACACTTTTAAAACTGTTGCATCATCTGTAAATGCCATTCGTAGTGTGACATAAATCATCGAATGTGAATAGGCTTGATTATCATCATCATCTCCCTGCCCTTTTCCCACATTATGTGGGGTCGGCACAACATGTGTGCTTCTTCCATTCTCCTCTATCAGCCGTCATCTCAACACTCACCCCTTTCTTACTCATGTCATCCTTCACACAATCCATCCATCTTTTCTTTGGCCTACCTCTACACATAAATCCATCAACATTCATACCAAGTACTCTTCTAGTTACATGACATTCTTCCCTTCTCATTACATGCCCATACCATGCTAGCCTGTTGCTCCTCATCTTTTCATTCACTGGCGCCACTTTCACACTTCCTCTTATGTACTCATTCCTTACTCTGTCCATTCGCGTCACTCCACACATCCATCTCAGCATTCGCATCTCAGCCACGTTAATAGCTTGATTATATTATCCAATATTGTTAGTACGCCGACACACTCAATAACAAATATCGTTTATATAACAAATATGTATTTGGATATGCCTCTGACTACCCCCTTAGACATCTTCAAATCTTGGAATATAAAAACCTCAGGGTCACGACTGTATAGTCGTGACCCTGTTTACCCATTTTTTTACTTAATAACATCTGGATTGATTCTTTATGATCTTTGATTTGTTGGAGATCTTCGCCCCAAATCCCAACAAAAATATGTTGAAAGAAAAATAAAAGCTGATGAAAAAAAATTCAAACGAACTTCGCTGAGTCTGCTTGTATGCATAAATGCCTAAGTTTTGTTTGTGTTTGTTGCAGGTGGGAGCTGGTGATGGCGAGGTGACGCAGCATGCGGCGCGTGCCGCTCGCCGCGCTCCTGCGGCTGCTGTTCATTGCAGGTAGCAATCGGTGACCGACCTTAAAGTCTTTTTTATCGTAGAGATAAGTGGTCATGGTGAGCATGCTGTAGAAAATTAGATAATTGCCGTCATCGACATTGTCTTATTAAAAAAAAAAAGAAGCGGTCGTGGTCGTGCTTGCTTAGTCGTTCTTGATAGATCGTCGAAGTTAAGCAACGTTCGAAACGGTCTGTAAGTGGATGGGTGACCGCCAGTGGCATTTTCATCTGAGCGCTTCCGTGCTTCGGAGGGCACGTTAAATTGTCGGTCCCGGCTATTTAAGCCGTTAAGCCATGACGGAGGCCTTAAGGCGGCCTAAAAACTCCGTCACCAGACTCATACGAACTTACTTACTTTTATTGTCTTATCCACAGTTTCTTTTTCCCGTTCCTACAATACAAAATAACGCAAACAAATATATCCCAAGACCCAGAAATACATAGCAATACATCCATTACTCTGAACCTCACACTGAATTGGTATCTAGACCAACAATCCCATTCAGAACAAATGGATTACCTAACCTACCGGCAGATAATCACATTAGAGAGAGTATAGCACAACTTAGGCCTTGTGCGGATTCAGTTAGAAGAAAATACTTTATTTCAGAAATTAAAAACCTGAAACAGAAACAAAAATGAAATTAAGCTATTATCACTTTCTCTCCAGACGTCGCGATCTTGTGTAAGGCTCTCCCGTGGTCGTCCCGCAATTAAGCTACTACATATAACAAAATACAATATATACAGTCAAAATATCTAAGGATTGTTAAAAACTATCATAGATAGCTCAACCTGATCTCACTGCCAGTCGGAAGCATGCCCAAAACACTGGCGCCATTACCACGCTGAATGGCAATGCTGATCCTTGGAGCAAAAAATGCGCTAGCTCTCGAATCACGCGTCGCTTTTACCAGATGCCCTGATCCTACTAATACAATAGGACTGCTAAGGCTGATAATGATGATGATTAATACAATAATAATAATAAATAGTGCTGGACTTTTTACACAGCATCATCTAGCCCCAAAGTAAGCAGAGCTTGTGATAAGGATACTACACTACATGACTGATATACTACTTATATACTTTTTGTTCGTAAATACATACATACTATACATAGAAAATACGCAGACCCGAGACAAATATCTGTAGATTATACAAACATTTGTCCGGCAGCGGGGATCGAACTCGCAACCTTTTGCGTCGCAAGTGGACCTTCGCCCACTGCGCTACAGAGGTCGTCAAACAATAGGATCGACGACATAGTTCTATACAGGGTGTAAAAAGACTGCTACCGAAAACTGAGGGGTTGTAATCAGACCATGATTCTAAACATATTTAGCGCAAAAAAACGCAAAAAATTTTTTTTACTTAGCTTCGTCATGCTATGTTATTTTCGGCTATTTACTACTATTACAACATAATAAGACCATACCTACCTAATAATTTCATTTATAAAAGAAAAAAACATTTAAAACTCAAAATCCAGCAATCTACGTAAAAAACGCGCCCAAAACATACGCAAACAGTACTCTTCAAACGCTGTTTTCTCCGGATTTAGTGCATATTTCGGAAAATCCTTTTGGATTTGGATGTCTATTGGGATGCTGTACCCCTACCCCTTTCGGCTTCGGTAGACGTCTTTTTACACCCTGTATGACTAAATATCTACTCGTGGATTATTCTCTGATTCATTTCCATGCTTCATTACGTTGTTTTTAGCGCGGGTGTCTCTGAATCCGCACATTATACTGCAGTGGATGTCCGTTCGTAAAACGAATGTGTCTGTGAGACCTAATAACTTACACTACGCCCTCCATTTGTTTCTAAGTGAGATTTATTAACTAGTATTTATGATCGAGCTATATAGAATATTTTATGTGCGTTGGAATGACTACGCCTAGAATATAACAATATTTGAACTAATAAATCTGAAACTTCTAGTTTTTAGACTTTAAACCCTTGTTAGAGAATGTTATTGGAGTGAATGAGGTAAAAGAGTGTGTCAGCCAGCATCCAGCAGCGTAGCTAGTTGGAGGTCCAGGCTATAAAGTCGTTTTAGGAAAACCATAGGATTACAGGTGACCGAACTCATACGAACAAACTTAGCAAGTAGAAAAAAATCTTCGGAAAATTTGGTAGCGTGATTTTTTATACTAATTAGTATAAAACATAATGTTTAGCCTATTCTTGATAAAGAATACCCTGTAACGTTCAAAAGTTCCGTCTTCAAAGATATATAAAATTATAACATTACGTAACAATAACACTAATTCGTTTTTGCTCTTTTCGAGCTAATGCTACGTTATTTGTGTAAGCAGTTTCAAAAGCAGCCAGAATACCTAGATACCTCTTGTACGATTGTTTACTTGAGACGGTTTAAATGTTTCAAAGAGCTGTGGAGTGCTTAGAGACCACAATACGGTGGTCGGATGTAGACATCTATTTATGAGGTTTTGTCGCGGCTCTTGAGTTTGTTTTGAAGTTAAAACGCGCGTTTTTCACTGGTTTAGTTTGAATCACATTTTAAGATATATACAGGGTGTAAAAAGACGTCTACCGAAGCCGAAAGGGGTAGGTACAGCATCCCAACACACAACCAAATCGAAAAGTATTTTCCGAAAAACTCATTATATCCGGAGAAAATAGCGTTTGAAGTGTTCTGTTTCCGTATGTTTTGGGCGCGTTTTTTTACGTAGATTGCTAGATTATGAGTTTTAATTGTTTTTTTCTATTATAAATGATTTTATTAAGTAGGTATGGTCTTATTATGTAGTAATAATAGTAAATAAAATAAAATGACGTAGCTAAGTCAAATGCGTTTTTTTTTTCGATAAATATGTTTAGAATCATGGTCTGATTGCAACCCCTCAGTTTTCGGTAGTTGTCTTTTTACACCCTGTATATATGGGTTGATTCAATTACTGTTTGTATCTATGTACCCACATCAAATCATGCTGTTTCCCCGTAGGGGTAAGCTGAGACCACACATTTCATTTGCAATCTTGAGATATATTTTTACCTCAGGTTAAGTTTTTTCAATACTGCTGAGGTCAGATAAGGTTCAAGGACAAATCTTATAAAATCTGATTCCATTATCTGGTAACATTGAGAATGGTTACTAACTTAAACAGAATTATCATAAAAATAAAACAAAGCTTGTCGGTGCAGCGAAAATCCCCACACAAATTCACAGTTGTATTATTCACCGAATCGCGGAATTTCCCATCGGATTCGTCCCTTTGATGAACACAACTTTTCATCTTTTTGTTCTGGAGTTACGCAATCAATTGTTGTGATTCAGTGACAAAGTCGAGGAAGGGTTTGTGTTCGCAGAATTTCACGCACAGAATTTTGTTTGGCTTTTTCTGTAGTCACTGCTTTTTTATTCTCTGAATATGAAACCATTGAAAATCGTTTGTATAATCTAAAAAATATTTTTATAACACATCACAGAAATTGCATTTACTCTTCACACACAGTAATAACTATAAGATCTACGCATAATACCTGTCTACGCGCATCGCTAGCTTGGAGGGACGCGAGACGTCCCGCCACATTCCGCTCCGCAAACTCAAATGCGATGGACGCGTTCATTTCGTGTCCACTAATTTAAAAAACTAAAAATTCGAATCTAAATAAATTCCTACAATGTAGAACATTTTGTTATTAACAATACCTACTTTTCCGAAACATGAACTCCGATCTAAGGTCTAAAGGTCTATGCCATGTATCCCACATGACTCTAGCATTTTTACACTGAAAGACTACCCAATCTGTACAGGCACTTATCGTACAAGTCTGTGATATACACAGCTATTAGCAATCTTCATCTAAACAAGCAATAACCAAATATTTACTGCCCCATGTTTGCGTTCGCGCCCTAAAAGCCACCCCGGGCTAAATGGCCATTTTCCGACTTACATTAACGCTTTTAGTCCATTGTCGCTCGCTCATATTTTAGTCTTCATATAACTCTAGTTATTTGTCTTATCTATCTATACTAATATTATAAAGAGGAAAGATTTGTTTGTTTGTTTGTTTGAAATGAATAGGCTCCGAAACTACTGGACCGATTTGAAAAATTCTTTCACCAATAGAATCCTACATTATCCCCGATGAACATAGGCTATATTTTATCCCGAGAAAGTGAAGTTTTCCCGAGGGAGCGCGGGTAACACCGCGACGGACAGCTAATTTAATGTAAAGTAAATGCTACTTATACGATTTAATTATGACACTACACATTTATTTTCTAATCCCTGAGGCATGGTAGACATTTTTACATGACTGATGTTGTCTTAAACATCGCTACTCAAAATATTCCAAATCGAGTGCCCTTATAAGCGAATAAAGGGCCTAAAGATGAAATTAAAATCTGTAGATAATACATCAAAGTTATAACACCCTTTACTTGTTGGATTTAATAAATCAGTAAAAAAGAAATATTTCTGATGAAGCATCAAAATGAACACAAATTCCGGACACTTCTCTACTCGTATGAGTTTTTATCAGAACAGATTTTCATTTAATTTAATTGTTGTGTAGGACTTCCTATTTAAAAGCGCTTGAGTGAATGCTGTGAAGTTTTAAAACCTTATAAATATAGAAGTGTGATCCAGCCGAGCTTTTCGCTTCATTAGTTGCGTCACAAAGGATTTTAATTAGGGCTCTTTCGAACATATCCAAGCACAGTGTGTAGTTAAAAGGCTAGATCACTCCATGATAAAGTAGTTCAACAGCGAAGTCTTTACTTATTGTAGGTACCTATTCGACGTGCAACAGATGTAACGTATTTCAAATTCCTACCTACCTATAGCAAATATTTTGTCAAAAATTATAGGGACATTCATAAAAGTTTTAGATTGCACCTTAACCAGCCCAAGCTAAGTGAGTTTTTAAGGTGCATTTACACGATACGATTTTTTGTAGAACTCCGCCCATTGTACGTGCCGACGAACGTCGAGCTAACTATGAGAAATCGCATACGATTAGCGTTTACACGTGAAAAATGCCCGTGCGATACGATATCGTATGGGTTGAAATCGCGTGTTAAATGCACCTTTATTGAGGCAAAGTTGATCTTATTGGAGCTTAGTGACGCATAAATTAATCATTATTCATCATCTCTATGCTCATGTCAAGAATTCATTTAACATAAACGCACCTCAAGCCGAGTCTAGTTTAGGCGACTAAAATCCACATTTTCTAAGAGTACTAACTTTACCAGCTTTCATTAATTAAGCTATGGCGTAGCATGAACCGTTTGCACGCGTTCGCGAAACGCCACATTTGCATGTAATTACATAATGTATGAACACTGTTATGTGAACAAAGCCGGGGGTTTTTGTAGGTTTACCCAAGAGGACCTGTATTTGCTTTTCAACTATAAAACGGCATTTACACGATACCATTGGCATATCATTCTTGCCTCTTGCCACAGAATATTAGCTCTTGCTCCGTTGAGCTTGAGAAAGCCAGAGGCAAGAATGGTATGGCAGAATGGTATCATGTAAATGGCGTTTTAGGGGTGTAGAGAGGAACATTGTTAGCTTTGCAACTACGGAAAGTGAATGGTCAAAGGAATGAGAACATTTTTGCTGAAAAAAACAGATCTTGAGTGTGTTCTAAAACTTTCTCAGATATACCAATAACTTTTCATAGCATTTTTGCTATATTTACAAACATAAAGAAAGAAAGAAAGAAATATTATTTATTTGCCACCAGAAAAATACACAATACTTAATACAAATATAGATAACAATTTAGGGTAAAATTTATATAAAGTTGCGAAAAAGAAATAACCAAAAATAGTACAACAAAACAGTAAAACTAAATATTTAAAAGAAAAAGCAATAATATCAATTAATATGGTGGCGAAATTGGCCGTAAGCTCAGCATAATGCTGCAGCATGTCGCCATGCAGCAGCGCTGGTCTTCCGCTACAGCCAACATGTACACACAGTATAAACCATTTCACTAGTGTATTGAACAAAACAATGTAGTTACACAAAATGTCACTAAACTTTTTCGTTCAAACATTTTCAACCTTTCAGCGACGTCAAAAACAGAAAATATAGCAATCCAGTAAAACTTTTTAATAAAAAGCTGGAAAATTTTATTAAAATGTGCCTAAAACCTAATTGAGACGAAATGCTTCGAAAATTCATTTTTAAGCGCGAGCGGTTTAGGTATCAATTTAAAAAATAGAACAAATTATGTTAGAAAAAAAAATATACAAAATATGTTACAAATTACCCTGCCGCAACATAGTTTTAACTAGCGCGGGGGGTAAAGTTCTTTTCACACCCGGTACAAGAATACCATACATTTTTTCGTCTCACCTTCTTAACAGAAAGTAAACCATTACTCCCTCCTAAAAAACAAAATGGCCGGCGGGAGGTAAAGTTGTATGGGATTTCATTTCTCCCTCTGAACCTCATGTGAACAGATAAGTAATGAGATTTGAATTTCGAACTTCAACATTTCTATTAAAATTTTTACTATTGAGTCCACACCCAATAGAACTTATACGAAAAAAAAGAAAAAATGTGGCAACTAATCTTTTTCTTCCGAATTTATTTTTGATGTTTCTATGAAAATGTTGACCATAGAGACCTGCACCAAGTAGAATTTATTCAAATTTAATGGTGAATAATTTACTATTACTAACTGTCATTGGTCTATTAATTTTAAGTTCTTATTTAAGTACCTACTTCTAAGCTCTATGTAGACATATATTTTGAGGGGAGTCTTCCACTTTTCATATTCAAAGTCATAAAGCATTTTATTCAGTAGGACCTATCACTTTGAGATCACTTTGATCACTTTAAATATTGCTAATCTGTGATTGTGTTCTGTTCTGTGTGCCATATATACTTCTATACTAATATTATAAAGAGGAAAGATTTGTTTGTTTGTTTGATTTGTTGTTGTAATGAATGACTTTTATATTAAAATGTTTGTAAGCTCATCAGCAGGATCTAGAGATTCCTAGTTTTAAGCATTAACATCAGCTACTCTGTAACCTAGGTCCACAAGCAATAAATAAATAAATGAATTGAATTAAATTGAATAGGCTCCGAAACTACTGGACCGATTTGAAAAATTCTTTCACCATTAGAATCCTTCATTATCTCTGATGAACATAGGCTATTCATCCCGGGAAAGTGAAGTTTTCCCGAAGGAACGCGGGTAACACCGCGACGGACAGCTAGTAATAAATAAATAAATAGACTCGAACTGTTAAGTTTATATTGATTTGGAACAAAAGGGCGCAACTTCCCCCTTTCCACAATTAATACACAAATGGTTTCTTATCAACAAAAAACACAAATGGTTCCTTGTATGGGGACACCTTTCGTTTTCATCTTTTATGTTTACAGCCATAGTGTGAGATTCATTCTGTGTGAGATTCATTCATTCTGTGAGAGAAAAAAATGATCATCAAACAGACGATTTAGGTATGCCATATTATTCGTCCCTCGGAAGTTCAGACCACATTAAAAAATCTGCTTTCGTCCCACATTGTATGTCATATTCGGCCCATAACATATTTTATTTCAAAAAATCTTCATTCGTCCCACTTTTTAGCTCCACATTCGGCCCAAGTTTTTTTTGTAAGCAAATTAAAATGTAGTTGAAGCAATAAGTCTTCACTTGACCAGACGTACATATTACGAAGGCTTAGTAATTTGATCCCATTTAAAATTGTAATTAATTTTTTTTCTGTGCCTATACTTATTTTTTTTTATTTGTTATTGTTTGTTTTGTGTTTTACAATAAAGATATATTGTATTATATTGTATTGTAAAATTCTAGTTTAATTTTCTGAGTTGAATAGTTTCTAGGTTTTATACTTTTTGAAAGGTCTTTAATAATATTAATTCTGTAAACACTTACTCGAATTGAAATGTTTTCATAAATAATATTAGGGGTTGAAAGTTTGAAATTTATTATATTGCTGACGCGTTTTTTAATAATTCCAACTTGAAACGTTCTTAAACGGAGTAATGGTTCTATTTGAAAAAGAAATGAGAGCAATTTTAATTTATTTGTCTAGGCCGTCTGGATTAATATCCAGACGGTTTCGACAGTAATAGCCAATAATAAACAAAATAATCTAAATTTTACCTGATAAAAAACGGTTTTTCTATACATTTTTTTAGGATCCCATTCGTTTCAGACTTCACCATACATACAATTTCTTAATAATTAATTAATAATAAGATAATTTCTCCTTAGGGTCGATTCACATCTGACGGAAGATCCGTCGCGGATTATCGGTCGCGGAACGCCAGAACTGACAAATGTATAGAAAAACACTCGACGGATGATACGTTAGTCCGTCGAGTGTGAACGGTCGAGTGTTTTTCTATACATTTGTCAGTTCTGGCGTTCCGCGACCGATAATCCGCGACGGATCTTCCGTCAGATGTGAATCGACCCTTAATCCCTTTAAAAAAGCCAAGATTTCGTCTATAAAGTTTATTCGACAAAGGAAGCAGGTTAGGTGCCCTATGTTGCCTGATATTGTTATTATTCTGGCGGTCTGGACATTTTGCATAATTAATACTGGCGTAACTTTGTGCATGCTAGCAAAAAATCTGTTGATACTAACAAAACACATGATCGAAACATAGAAAACCGCAGGCTAAAAATCAAACTAGACTAAATTGTTTGTTTGAGTTCGATTCGACCCTTAATCATGATAGCTAGAGTTCAATTAAAATTACAAATTAATATGGCTTATATCCAGTTAGGTACTTTGTCGGTCTCAGGGGCGTGTGATTGATCACCTTTGATCTAACTTGCGATCTATTATACCGAAGCAAGTGAATGATTTAGGTTTGTAATTGGACCCTGTGTCAGGATATTTGAAATCTGTCTCTAATATTCCGAATTTCCGACACAGTTCACTAGTATCAAATAAATAAGGGAATATTATTAGACTGATAAGGTTTTAAGCTTTAGGCTAAACGTCGGGAAACAAAATAAGGTGTTTAACGCTATTAATTCCCGTTTAACTAACCAAAAAATAAGGTTAAAAAAAAGTAGAAATATTTTTTTAAATTATATTAAATCTAGTATTCATTATATATTTTTCTCACAGGCGGCGCCACCTTCGTTAACCCCTACACGAGCGACGAGCGGACCGACCTCAACCAAGTATGGCTGGAAATCCCCACCACCCTCGTGGCATTGGGGGGAGATGTACACATCCAGGTTAGTTTAACTTTTGATATACAACTACTTACTTACCTCTTTTTGAAATCGTGTTTAAAATTCTTGAATATTATGAACATTTCTAGCTATAAACCAAACACATCACACATATCAATCATGCAAATCATCACAAAGAAATGTGGACAAACGTCCACAATTCACATTTTCCAGAAGCACAGGCTGGACCAAAAAGATGAAGTTTTGACTAAGCGATACTTGTTCCAGGTCCACGGCGCCGTAGGCCCAGGATTACGAGTCCGACTCGCCAGAGAAGACGACGAAGGCCGGATCCTCCTGGCAACCCTCCCCCTCGCCTTAGACGCCGAGAGCAGGGTCACCCTCCCCTGTGGCTACTTCTCTCGCGGAGGGGTTTACTACATTGAACTCATCGCTGACAAAGACAGCTTTTTACCAGACTATGACAACAGCACAGACACTTTCGAAGTGAAGAACAGTGAATTTGATAAGCGTGATGCTGATAGTGTTGTGAAACGTGATGTTGGTGTTAATAGTAGTGATACAAATGTAAAAGAAAGTGAATCGAAGAAAGTCAAACGGGAAGCCAAAAGTAAAGTGAATAACGAAGTGAAAAGTTCTCAAAGAGTAAAACGTGATGTAGACGAAGGTAGTATAATGGAAACTGGCGACAGCGTCGTCAAATCGTGGAAGTTTGACGTACTCTGGCCGTCAGCTAACCTGGATGTGACGCCGGAACAGATTCAAACGTATCCAGAACGTCAAGTCACTGCTATTCTGGAGTTTCCCAAGGTAGTGTGTTCGCCCGTGGAGTCCAGTGCAGACTTCTGGCTGGAGTTGTTGTACTGTGGGCATTCTAGTGGAGGAGCTGTGCTGTGTGATGGGAAGAATACTAGCTCACATGCACATGTACTGTATTCAGAACAGGTGAGTGGAAATTTGAGGTTAAAATGCAAATTACAATAGTAAAGTGACTCTAAAAATTAAATAAAAAACTTTCATGACTCGTAACGATGGAAAAACTACAATTTTCGAACAAAGAACAATTTGACGGTGAAATTGCAATTCTCGAGAACACTAAATTGGGTTCTGTTCTGCTCCCGCAGACATCCCAGTAATGAGTTAATATTTTACGGACTAATAGTGTTGCCGTAAGTCAAAACGAGCGAAATAGCTTTGTATACATTCCATTCGTTTATTCACTTTCCACGTAAATGAGATTTCAGATTTATGATCTTGAAACTAGAGATGAACAAGATATTAATTATAATGTAACTAGTATAATTATTATGAAGAGAATCGGTATTCAATGTATTTATTCTGAGTCGGGCCTAGATTTTGCACATGGCTTGGGTCTGGACGTAGAATTATTATGTACCAAAAGTACAAACAAGAAACTGATAAGTATTTACCAATAAAATAATGGCTCATTCAGAAGCTTTTTACAACTTTTTATGCAAATAGAAATTAAAATATTCTTCATGGAAGCGACCGCTTGAGCTATTCGATTACTCACAACTAAACTCAATTTAAAGTTTCTTTTATTTGATTAGGACCTCTTCAATTTAGTCCTTTCGTACAATCGGTTGTGGAGTTTTCGTCACACACTATTTAGGTTCTCTGTTAACCCTTTTGGCTAATGGAACTATCAAGAAGTATAATAATAATTGTATTGGTACATACGATATAGGGTATGTTTTCTTGAGACGGATTATACATTTACAGTATCTGTATTAGATTATTACTAGCTTCTGCGCGCGGCTTCGCCCGCGTGGTACCAACATTTTGAATAGCCTATATGCTATTCCAGGTCACTATCTACGCCTATTTCAAGTTTCATCCAAATTAATTTGGAACAATTTTATACAGTATACATGAGAAATAAACTTTCAATATTTTTTTTGCAATAACACATTTTATCCAAAAATGTGATAATCTTCTGGTATTTTCTTTTACAAATATTACAAACCTGGTTAATGGACTGGTACTAGTCAATTTGAATAATGGGTAGGTTTAAGAATTTTTTCACGAAATAATTTGCCTCTGACATAGGCAAACAACATCCTACACTTTACACAACCTACGAACAGCTTCCGCCAAGAATTTCAAAGCCATTTCATATCATTCGAACTTATCGATCGAAAGTTCTTCACGACAGATGCACGGGTTCCCTGGGCGTCGCACGATGACCCTGAGATGCGAACTGTTCGGTCAGGCGGGAGACTACGCGCTGACGCTCAGGCCAGCCGCGGCGGCCGGGCCTCAGGATCTCGCCACGTCTTTTATCAAGGTAACATGACTTTGTATCATCACATCCATTCAAAATGGGATTAAAATCCTTTAATAAAAAAACACGTTTCTTGGGAGCACCCTTTATAATACACATTTTAAACTTTCGCGACTCGAAGACATTTTAAATTTTATAACGGGACTTAATCGCGTAGGTATAACATTTGCTTATTTACCTCGACGTTTCAGTAGCGTTACAGCTACCGTGGTCACGAGAAGACTGCCCGCCGGTACTCGTTCGCCTCTTCGACCGATGAGAAACTACCCTCATTCGGTCAACACAAAATAACATTAGGGTCGCGACACACTACACTGACAACATCCAAGTTAGTACTAGACGTTCTTACACGACCCGAACACTTTTTTATCACTGGATCCCACGTTGATGACAGTTTGTAGCCGCATTCCCGGTTGAAATTCTTGTGTTTCTTTATTTCAACTGCTTCACGCACAATTCTAGTATAATTAATGATAAAACGAACTTACCTGTATGTGAAGTTCTATCATAATTATGTGAGCTGCTCAATTCGAAGCGATTAATTTTTACTTGTAGTACTGTTTCGTATTTCCCGGCTATTATCACGAATATTTTAAAGAAATAAGAATAAATAATCTGAAAATAGAAATTATTTGAAGGTATCTCGCTACTCAAGCTCGGCCGCGTCGCCTCTGTCTTCATTAAGTTTAAAGTAGGTGCCTGAAAACATTAAGTAAAATCATAGATTAGCCTACCTAATCTATGATTACTACGTCAAATGATAAATCAGATCTTTGACAATATTATGGGAGGGAATTAAATTTACAAAGATACTGGGAGGGATATTACTATTAATCGCTTCGAATTGAGCAGCTCACATAATTATGATAGAACTTCACATACAGGTAAGTTCGTTTTATCATTAATTATGTTTCGCTGCTCAATTCTCGCGATTAATTTTTACTTGTAGATGTTCAAAGATGTCAAAATCTGATTTATAAAATTGTATCTTTCTGCAACCTGTCTGAATATATTATAGCAAACAGGTACAGTAGATGCCTATGTAAAGACAAGACCGTAGGAAATCTTAATATTACCATCATTGCAGATTTTCTGTAAAATAATAATTACTAATAGAATCGAATAAGTAACTTAATTATTTTTATTACTTATGATATCACGGATATAAATCCTTGCGAAAACGAATGAGAATGTGTGAATTTTACGAATGGTGTCCACATTTAAACGCTTTTTTGCCTTTGACATAGATGCGTGTCGCATAAATACTATGCGCAGTAAGTATAGACATGTGTTTGTGTCTATACCGCTCCAGTGGAGTACCTACACGTCCTATGTACTATAGCCAGGGAATTAGCGTTTGGCTAAATCATCTATAATAGATGGTAGAGGCTAATGTATGTATGTATGTAGCGTTTGGCTAGTGACTTTAGCATGAGGTTTCTTAAAGCTAATAAATAGATTATCAGACTTTCATAATAAATCCGTTCTATTTTTATAACAGATGATACGTGCAGGACACATTTACGGTTTTTCGTGTAGCATGGCCAATATTTTTTTTTTTTTTTTTTTTTTTTTTTACAATAGTTTAAAAATATTAGGCCTAGAAGATTTTATTAATTTGAAATTTTAATCAATATATAAGCAGGCATAAAAAATATATTTTTGAATTTTTGCCAATATCTAAACTCTGTGAGCTGTTACAATAGCCAACAGTGTAATAAGTTTTTCAGTCAATAATAAATTCAACGTTTAAATCTTCATTGGGAGAATTTGTGACAAAAAATCAAGAACAACATTCCAAGTAAACTCATACATTGGCTGTGGTGGACGGTATCTAAAAACACCTTTCATAAATCTTAGAATAATTCTATCTTCGTTTAGGTACAGTTAGTCGGTCCAAAATGCAAAATAGTGCAGATTCGTAGCAAACGCGACCACAATGTATAAAACGAGTTCTAATCCCTGCCTTTAAAAATTAAGGATAAATTAAAAGATAATTGGGACTGATGCTGCTAAGTAATTAAAATTTTGCGCATTACATAAATGGAACCATTCTTTATAATAACAAACAATTGTTTTTGTGCTTTGTAAGTATTTTTTAAATCTTTAATAGACGATGGGGCACACTTCTTTTAAAGAGAGCTTCTCGGATAATATTGCTGCAGCCAGGGTAAGATTTTGTGTAGTTTGTGATGTGACCATTAGAATTTAATAATTTGGATTTTAAAATAAATGATTTCTGATAAGTACCACCAATTTTTGAAATACCGGGTACCATGGACCCTACTCAGGTGGGTCGTTAAGGTAAGCTTTTTTCGGCAATTGTTTTATTGTAGGTTTATAAATAATTAACAAAATGGTGGGAATGCATGAAAGAAGAAATCGTTTCATTTTGATGTAAAGGCATCAATGCAAAATTAATAATGAATTTGCTTTCCATGTAACGAATTTTAGTGTTCGATCGACTAGCAAATAAAGCAATTTCAGAAGTTCCATTTTAATTATTACAATATTTTATCTAAATACCGCTATTTTTTAACTACCAAAAAAAAAATAGTTAAGGGCAGTTGCATCAGATTAACGTGCAGAAAATAATAAGGAAATGGTCAGAATGTTATAAGGCTTGTAAACCAAAACCGAACAAATCTTTATGAAAACTGTACAACAAGACAATATAATTTGCAAAACGCATAGTCAACTCGCATTCGGTTTAATTTTATGATTTACGCCATTCAAAAAACTGCAACGACATTGTCATGAGATCGAATACATATGTATAAGATGCTAATAAATATTTAATATTTTAATGATTATAAATATTTTCCTTTCCTCACAAGTTTCCAATTTTTCTGGACACTTCGTTCAAATGAGGAAACTGGACTGGTTGCATTATCTACTCGACGACCTGTAGGTATAAGATAATTATCATTTGCGACAATTCGCAATGCGAATAGTGCTGCAGTAATTCAAACACATAAGTTAGTTTATGATCCATTCGCATTTTTATCAGAAGAAGAAGCACCCCATCCTGATAATGATGCGTCTGAGAAGATCTCCAAGATCATAGCTTTGGTAATGGATAACATTTTTTTTTTTTTTTTAATTTTCTTCGACCAGCAAACAAGATCATCTTTTTAAAAAATATTCATTTTACCATAATCTTGTCATCGTTTTTCGGTAATATTACCTTATATTTAAGAACTTTTGTTTTTTGAATATTTTTAAGTGTAGCAACAGACAATAATATTATGTAGCCAATCAAATAGCAAAGGTACTCAATTCAAGAACATACTGGTATTAACAACCACATTTGCCAGATTCTCGAAGTTATCACATAATTAAAACTTACATTTTTAAGCTGCTACGAGTATGTGTAATAGGTAATGTACAGTTACATACATATTTTAAGCAATATTGTTATAAAAAACAATATTTTACACTCGAACTGCCGCGATACAGGCATAGCCTAGTGCGGGGTTCGTTGTCAATTATGTTAAGATAGGTACCTAGTAAGTGTAATTTTATGTAGGTAGTTAATATTAGGTTTTTGAAGAACGTTTTTCTTCCGGTGGTTGTACATAGAAGAACATTTATGTCCAAGTAGTTCAATGACAAAAAAATATTGCATCTTTGTTTAGGCAGAGCTTTTATCGTAATTCATAATTAAGTTTATGAATTCTAAGTTGTATTAAGGCATTTTTATCTTTTCATTTACTTGCTTAATGAAGTATCGATACACAAAATATCATCTAGGTCAATTGTATACAGCCAGCCATGTAAACGTAAGTGTTCCATGACTGGTTTCATGATCTTTGCGAATAATACCAACATGGTAGACAATTAAACTCATAGCCAGTTATCCTCTAGATAAGTAGATATAAAGGAATCAACAAATATGCATCCTTTAAGTCGACGTTAGATAATAACAAGAAGTAAGATAGCAAGTTTCGGTAACTGTTTTTAATGCAGTTCGCAGATCCTTCATTTTAAAATGAGGTGGTTTAAATAATGTATTAAGCTTTTATAGATTTAGAGTAAATCTGTTATCACCGTTTTTCTACAAGAAAATACTAGATACAGAAAAAAAAAATAAAAAAAAAAAAACCATCAGTTCTATTTCATCGAGAGATAGGATGTAGAACCGAAGTGAATGAAAGGTATTTTATAACCTTGAGCCCAGAAAAGTACATTCGGGTAGGTAATTTTTGAGTTTTGCCAGACACGTGAAAAAATATCAATCTGTCTGCAGGCTTGGTTACCTGAGTAGGTATCCAACGCCTCCTCTGGTTCTTGTAATGGCATGATGCCGGCTAGCACGCGATGTCGTTGTTTTTCGCGATGTCGTATTCCGATTCGCATTCGCGCATTAGGCACGTAGCAGAACCATCAGGTATCACATAGGTAATAATAAGCAAGACGCATTACCTACTGACCTGCTTTAATAGCATTTGGTTTGTAAGTATATTTTCCCTGATAAAGCTGACAAGGCTACCAACGTGACTATCTCGTGCAGCTAGAGAAAAGTATTTTTTCAATCTATTCTGAAGAACATCGACCAGCCTTGCCGCAATGTCGCTGTGAATATCCTCTTTAACAGCGGATTCTTCCTTTAGCGCATCTCTAAGCAATAAGGATCTCATCATCCAATGGTTCAAGACCACCGCAGCTGCAGGGGACGTTAATGATTCATGAGTAACTTTCGTCGTCTGTGGCGTCGTCTGTGGTGTAGCTTTAGCAACATAAATGTCTCTTTCATTGTCAAATTGCTGATAAATGCAATATGGTCACAGAGAGCAGAGTCTGGTAACAGGAGTTACGCCATCAAACTCGTGAAGGAAATGGTCCCGAAAACCATTCGCATCACTAGGTACTCATATAACACCCATTAGTTTAAAGTATGTATGTAGGTACAGGTACCTACCTAAGTAGGAAGGACCTACGATTCATACTATTAGTATCGAATGTTGTATACTATCTATATAGGTACATCTTGGTATGAGAAGGTAACAGTCCCCAAACGTACTGTTCGCATCTCTTATGTAAGGACAATTCCATATTATTAGTATCGAATGTTGTATACTATCTATATACATCTTGGTATGAGAAGGTAACAGTCCCCAAACGTACTGTTCGCATCTCTTATGTAAGGACAATTCCATATTATTAGTATCGAATGTTGTATACTATCTATATACATCTTGGTATGAGAAGGTAACAGTCCCCGAACGTACTGTTCGCATCCTTAAGGAAGGTTTATAACTGCTATGCCACAGATGCTATTCCATAGGTGTGAGATAAGATAAGCCTGTACCGTATGCATCGCATTTTTCTATTTATTAATAAAATATAAAATAAATATGATCAATTGATCATGACCCCAATGCGCGTTAGTCATCTCTTTTTATATTCCAGATCCTTGAAAGATGTCTAAGGGGGTTGTCAGAGGCATATCTAAATATAAATAGGTACGTGACCATGTAAATAGGCAGTTATGTAAGTACATGACTAATGTGAAGGTAACAGTCCCAATGTACTGTTCGCATCACTTACCACAAAGCCAGCTAAAAAATAGCCTTTTGTTCTTGTCGGGTAAACGTGATAAGGTGAGCATTCAAAATCAGGTGATTATTTGCCCACTTTTAAGGCATAGGTAGTGTTTACTTACTAATCACCTAATCGTACCTCTAGCTGTATGCACAACGGTAAGCAAGAACAAATAATTTGCTAAAATTAAAACTCACCGACATCTGATCCAAAACTTGTTGTTTTTTACGTTTACGTTAGTTCACGTTTTTTCCGCTTTCTCCTCATTTTTATAAACTCAATTCTGAAAACACTAGCTGAAAAAACCTACTAAATATCAAAGAAAACCAGAAATTATCTTAGCGTGAAACAGCCGGTACCGCACGAAAACAGGTAATGAAGACAGAGGCGACGCGGCCGAGCTTGAGTAGCGAGATACCTTCAAATAATTTCTATTTTCAGATTATTTATTCTTATTTCTTTAAAATATTCGTGATAATAGCCGGGAAATACGAAACAGTACTACAAGTAAAAATTAATCGCGAGAATTGAGCAGCGAAACATAATAATGGCGATCATTGGAAAGGACTAAAGGTTGATGTAACTCGCACACACCCTTTATAGTTATTTTATTCTTTTTTTTAGTATTTTTTGTTATAGCGGCAACAGAAATACATTATCTGTGCTAACCTCAGTTACCCTTTAGGTATGAAACCTTAAAAAATATCACTGGTACATAATTTGAACCCACAATCTTTTGAACAAAACCCAAGGCACGATTTAACCCAAAGCTTTTTGAAATTGAAATGATAGGCAGAAATTCACTTAATATTTTGTGGAAATCCTTACCACTCCAATAAACATTTACCCGAAACGTGTCTTCGGTATTGTTTGCGTAAATATTGTACCTCCCTACCGTCTTTGGGTAAAATTAAATTGTTTTCTCTCCTATTTATTAAAAGATCCATAAACATATCCCTAAAAGGGCTCGTGGAATAAACTTCAATAAATATTTACGAGTGCACAGGTTACTCCCGGATAACTCCATATTTTATCCTCAATGTACAGTCACCTACAATAAATCCTCAGTTTTTCTTCTACCCTGTGCTATTTAATTTCACACTTTAGCAACCTTTTAACCTGATCGGACACTCATCCGCGCCGTACGCGCTGTCATTTTTCTATACCAAAAATGCTGATGACATCAGAAAATGCGACTTGCTCTGACGTCAGCAGCATTTTCTCTATTCAATTGACAGTTCACTGCGTTCGGCTCGGCTCGCCTGTGCGATCACCCTTCAGACTTCGTGATTTTACTCTTACTTAATTTCTCGAATATATGTCCGACTAAAGTAATATTTTGCACATTTAGGTACTATTGATTCTTGGTGACAATGGGTATTCTTGTGAGCTGATCTGATGATGAAGTTATAAGATGTTCAACTACAAGTTAACCAATAAAATATCATAAAGGCTCAGGTGTTTAGGCTTAGGTTCACAATTATTAATAAAAAATCTTGTTCTGATAAATCGTTGTACGCTTCGATGTTTGTATTTTGTTTTAAGAGAACAAATTACCGATTTTTGTAATAGACTGTATTGTATAGGAACTGCGTTTAATTTTCCCAAGCCCCTGTGTAGAAAGGTATCGCTATTTATTTAGATTTATGGAGCAGGTAAACGCTAGCAGGTATTATACAAGTAGGTGGTTAAGTGAGCGTGCGGGTTCGATGTTTTTTCAAGTAAATATTTGAGAAAATGTTTTTCTTAGAAATATTTTCTTTCTATATTTATTATTTTGAATGATCACAAACAAACACTGTAGAGAGAACCTCATTTGGGACGCAATCAAAATCTTTTTATCACACTAATTTAAAAAGAAATGGTCACGAGAAGTTGAATGCGAATGTGAAGGAAATTAGTCAATTGTTTAAGATTTTTCTTATAACTTTAAATTAAAATATCAAAGAGAAAAAGAAGGTAGTTTTGTTTTTGTTTTAAACTAAACTTTGAATACTCAGTATGTAGTTCCTTTTATGCAATAACATTAAAATAGAGAATATAATTTTGAGCTTCATGAAAATAATGCGGGAACTGCGGTTGACCATGCGGTTTAGTATTTACACTCCGCGAGGTGTTTGCGTTGGTGAAATAACATTTCTTTTTAAGGAAAACATCATAGAGAAACATTGTTTTAAAATATTGCACATACTGCAGCTCGGAAGTTAAATTGTCAGGAAACTAGAGGAAATTACAATGAACTGGCATAAAATATTTTATATGAATTGCTACAGATGACAGTATCAAGCTGTGATTATATAAATTGAGTGCAATGAATGCACCGATAAAATTGACTTTCAGGCGGCTTTAAGCACCCTCGCAGACTGCGACGGAATATACTTCGGCTCGTAATTTGTATGGAGAAGTATAGCCTTTTTTTTTTTTTTTTTTTTGTCGTGGGTAAAATGCGTTACGCATCCCCTCCACCGGGGGGCGAGAGGGGTATGTGGGACTCCCGGGGACTCCCGGTATACCCACTAAACGTCCCACCGCCTTTCCGGCGTCGCCTGGAATGGAGGGGGTCCGGGAAACTGGCAGAGCCTCTACATCCAGACCCCCTCCGGCGATCCCCGCCCTTACGGCGGGCCCCGCGTCGTAGTGAGCAGTGCAAGGCGGACGAAGGTGCCCCCGCACCTAGCGTCCGCTACTCACCACCAGAGCTCTCAGCTCCCTTCGTCCACAGCGCGCTCTAGTGAAAGAGGTGCGCGTGGAGAAGCCTCCGAACGGCCGCAGAGGACAGGGAGAGCGGCAACGTAGCACCGACACTCCTCTTCCTCTGCGGCCCCACCGCCAACGCAACAACGGTGCGCCACCGTTTGGTCGCGGAAGATAGAGCGAACGGCAACGACACACCGACACGCCTCTTCTCCCGCGACCCCTCCTGACTGCGGGGGACAGAAATTACTCCGTCCTCCGCACCCGCCTCAGACGCATCCAGAGTGGGCCCAACCGCAAGCCCACTCGGAGCGTCCCCGCTTGGGATTCCTGTTAGCTTCACCGTGGGCGTTCAAACCACGGCTAATGAGCCCCCCCATCGCGACAAGATCGGAATCCACCGGGGAGGGAGAGAAGTATAGCCTGTCTCAACTATCAGCCGATAGTAAGTCTGTAGTCTGCTAAAAGACTTGGCACTTGGCTCATATGTAAGTATTAGCTATTTTGAGTAAAACGACAACTCCAAGACCTATCTTTGTGCTCTCGTATATCGAGTCAAAAGCTCAGTTAGCCTCTGAAAAGCTTGGTATCCGTGCTAATACTTTCTTACGTATCTCACAAAACACAGCGATTCTCCTAAATTGAGTTATCTTACAGTGATTGTTCTATTTGTAATAAGAAAATGTAATGAAAGCATCAGATTCAGTAATGTCTCAAATATTTTATCTTCACGAACAAGAGGTCTTGAACCAAGTAAATTTTAAGCTTCCACTTTCTTAGCACCAGCTTTTGACTATATTCTCGCTTAGAAACTTTAACTATTATTATTAAAAGCCCTTAATATCCCACTGCTGAGCTAAGGCCTCCCCTCACTCTCTCCATTCATCTCCATCCTGTGCTATTGTGATCCAGTCGGCACAGTATTTGACCAGTTCGTTCCTCCATGTTCGTGATCTGCCGCGAGAGACTTGACTAATAACTTTAAGATCCTTCTTAGACTACAGACTTTCTATCGGCCGATAGTTGAGACGGGCTATACTTCTCCATACTCATTACGAAGTATATTCCTTCTCAACTATCGGCCGATAGAAAGTCTGTTAGTCTGCGAGGGGTCTAAAACAAAATCAAAATAGGTAGGTATTGCCCACATTTGCCAATTGAAAATGTATTGTTACTAGAATGTTTCATGAATGTATAAATTCGACTGCCAGATTGATACTTAGCACCCTTTGATATATTCCATTATGAACGACCAAATATTAGTACAATCAATTGAGGAGCGTAAGAAGAGCTGGATAGGATGGGAATGTGTGAGTGCGGATAATTATGTTTGTGAAAGGAGTTGTAAAAGTAAATGACGAGTGATAGAAAGAACAGAAACATGTTAAGCCGATCCCACTTAGTACGAAAATTGCAGGAAGAAAAGAATAGGGATCATGTTGTGAACAAAGTATATTCACCAGCTGATAATCAAGGCAAGTAACGAGTGCTTCAGGTACTTCGTTTGTAATTTGAGCTCCACTCTTGGTATTCGCTATAGTTAATGGTGTTTACGCAAGGACGGTTTTAATGTATGTAAAGCTGTGTGCATGTCAAGGTTACAGGTTTATGTGTTATGTACATATCTAATGGATAACGTGTGTTTTCGTAGTTGAGGTAAAGGTGACCTTTTGTGGGTTAACTAGTGGGTCTGGTAAAAAGTCTTTTAGTTGACAACAGTGCCACCACAATTTATAAACCACGCGTGGTATAATGTTACTCGTAGTTTTTGTTACACACAGAATCTTAGTGTGATCAGGACTATGTAGGTATGGCTATTGGATGTTTATTTAGCTATAGGTACTTAGCTAAAACCAAGCGAAGATAAGGTACAAAATAATATATAAAAAAATACATTTGTATTTACACCAGTTATTTGATTCTTACATTACAATATGCTTAACTTGAGCTTAGATGGTGATCATCATCATCATCTTCTTGCCCTTTTCCCACATTATGTGGGGTCGGAACAACATGTGTTCTTCTGCCATTCTCCTCTATCAGCCGTCCTCTCAACACTCACTCCTTTCTTACTCAGTCATCCTTCACACAATCCATCCATCTTATCTTTGACATATCTCTCTACACGTAAATCCATATGAATGAATATATCCCCTCAGTATTATGTGTATAAATAAGCTATTCCACGCTATACTATAAAACTGACAGGATGTTTTATCCCGAAAACATAAGATTCCTGTGGGAATCATGAACCACAGCGCTCAGCTAGTCGTTAGATAAGATATAATTTAGCAAGATCACAGAGTGCAATCTACATAAAAAAAGCTCACGAGTCGCTTTAAGTGTGCTGTTATTGCTTAGAGAGTTTTATAGCCTGTTGTCGGCTGTATTTTTATAGCAACAACGACTTATCTGTACTGGTTGTAATAAAACAGCTTGCAAAACTGAAGAGCCCATAAACTTAATCTCAGAGAGACAGCATTTTTTGGTATAGAGGTTAGTTCAATTTAACATGTATGTTGAATGATTTAGTTGCTAATTTAAACAAAAATTTAGTCTCTTTTTTGCTAAATGCGTGCAGTGATATCTTGGCAGCCAGACGGGAGACAAAGTAGTGGTAAACGGAGTGTTGAGCCCGTTTATTGTTCAAGGGTGAGTGATCACTGATCACTGAGATAGGAGTAGAAAGAATTTCTGTAGAGATAGAACTAATGTTTCTTATTCATGTCTCTTTATCTATTGGGACATAAGGAGACTTTGGCTCAGCAGTGGGATTTAGTTATTCAGCACTTACGGCAACACGTTGGTCAGCAGGTAGAAAATGCCTTCGGCATTATGCTCGCCAATTGTGCAATTTTTTTTATAATCTTGTGCAATAAAGTATAAATAAATACAGCGCTTTTATGATTGGCAAAACTTTTATGCTGTGAACGGCCTGTTTATTCGCGACTAGTTATATTGCACTGTGTACTGTATACCTACAATAACATTTTATTGCAATATCTATGCGAAACGGCTGTTTTTAGTGCCTCATAATGTCGGCTCAAGCAGCTTGGTATGAGTGTAATGCTTTTATGAAATAATATGATAGAAGAGCGATCTACTCTGATTTTTATTACAGACTGATATTAACAAATATGAAACATTTGTTCTCAGAAATATAGGCAAACAACTTAATAACTTAACTAAGCCGAAAATGTATTGATTTATAAGCCTATATTTTCAGCGTTATTATTACCCCTCACATTATGAGACTGGCTTAACTTATAGCTATTAGTAAGTAAGTAAGTTCGTATGAGTCAGTGGCCAAATCTGGTGATGGAGTTTTTAGGCCGCCTTAAGGCCTCCGACATGGCTTAACGACTTAAATAGCCGGGACCGACAATTTAACGTGTCCTCCGAAGCACGGAATCGCTCAGATGAAAATGCCACTGGCGGTCACCCATCCACTTACAGACCGTTTCGAACGTTGCTTAACTTCGACGATCTATCAAGAACGACTAAGCAAGCACGACCACGAGCGCTACTCGTAGCTATTTATAAGTCTTCTTTTAATATTATGACGTAATACGTCTTAACATAATTAAACATAATAATGTAAGTTTGTTTGTATGAGTCAGTGGCCAACTCTGGTGACGGAATTTTTAGGCCGCCTTATCTCCATTAATTAAAAAAGACCTTTCACGTAGCACTACGGTTTATTGCTTTTCATCGTTATAGCCATCGTAATCATAATCATAATCATCTGGCTGTCTGTCGCCAATAATTTCACGACCTCTGTTGCGCAGTGGGTGAAAGCCCGCTCGGGACGCAGAAGGCGGGGTCGATCCCCGCCGCAGAATGAATGTTTGTACGATCTGCAAATATTTATCTCGTACTTAGTGTTTCTATGTATAATATGTATGTATTTACAAACAAAAAAGTATATAAAGTAATATATCAGTTATTTGGTTCCCATTGTACAAGCTTTGCTTAGTTTGACATTGTCCAGCATTATTTTATTATTGGTGTATACGGGTACCTTTTTTGCATGACATATATATTACTAGCTGACCCGCGCAACTTCGTCTGCGCATTATTAGGAACAAAGTAGAGGAGTTTTGAGTGAATCGAGAGTAGGTATATACAAAATATAAAACTCCTGTATAAACGAAGTTGCGCGGGTCAGCTAGTATCTTTTATAATGTTCAACAGACAGACAGACTTCAATCAACGTAAATAATATCCAAAAATCCAAACAAATCCAAACACCAACCAAAGGAAAAAGCGAACTTTGAAATAATTCAAACGAAATGAGCTAAGAAATTTTGAGCTAAGGTAAACTTTGCAAAAACGCAACGATAGCGCGATCTAGAAATCGGTCAAAATTAGCAGCGCCATCTACTTGCGTTACAACTGAAACTTCTATATTACCAGGTAAAATAAACGCCAAGGAAAAAATATTTTAGTTTCTAGCTGGTTCCTGAAACCCGCGCAAGGTAGCAAAATAAAATAACATTAGGTAATTACTTGAAAACCAACAAAAAGAATCGAAAACTCGGCGATATAGATGGCGTTCTAACCAAAGTCAAGGAAAATCATAACTTCGGATACATGTATTAATTCTTATTTTAAACCGGGTATTTATCACGTACCTTTATCCTACCCTTTTTTCCGACGTTTTACAGCGTCCTAAACGTCGGAAAAAAGAAAGAATAACAATAGGTACCTTCGTGATTTATAGGTACTTACCCTGTTTAAAATAAGAATTATATCACCAAATCACGAAAGTTTAAAAAGTTCGAATGTTTTGATGAATGGGAATGTACATGTTACATGTTTATCATTAATTTTAAAATCATTTATCATGCAAAATAAAAAGAAAATCAAAAAAATCTGGCGTGCAAAAAGTGGCCCGGGCGGTCACCCATCATCTTTATGGCGGCGCCCAGGGTTGCTTAACTTTTTTTCCCATACAAACTTGCAACCCTTATTTTCAAGCCCCCTTATGATTATTTTTAAAAAAAAGTATGTCCGCCCCTGGGGTATAATCTTTATCCATGCCAAATTTCAGCTTAATCTGGTCAGCGGTTTGGGCGTGAAAAGGTAACAAACAGACAGACAGACAGAGTTACTTTCACATCCATACTATATAATAATATAAATGTGAAAGTAACTCTGTCTGTCTGTCTGTCTGTCTGTCTGTTTGTTACCTTTTCACGCCCAAACCACTGAACCGATTAGGCTGAAAATTGGCATGGATAAAGGTTGTATCCCAGGGACGGACATAGGCTACTTTTTATCCCGAAAAAATCCCTAGGGACCGCGGGTTACACCGCGGGAGCGCAGCTAGTTTATAATATTAGTATGGATGTTCGTGGCACTAAATAAATATACTCAAAATCTGTGACTCAAAACCAGCAACAATGTTTAAGTAAAGTTGACTTCTTTAGTAATAACATCCCTTATTAGTCACTCAAGATCTATTGAAGATGTTTTAATTAGGTGGCTCGATCTAAGAAAATATTTACAGTGTTTTGCGTCTACTGCTCATCCAAAAGACTAGCTTCACGAATGCCTAGATATGTACCGTATTGTATGTACAAGTTTGCTCATAACTCTCTTTCTTTCAGGCCGACTGGTCAGAGCAGTTCGTGCTGAACGTGCACGGAGGATCAGTGTTTCCTTGCGGAGACGGCGTCAAGGTGCTGTTCCAGTACCCGGAGTGTGTTCTCGAGGGAGCTGACAGAGTGCGCGTGTTTGGGAGGGACAACGACAGGCTCAGATACGTGGCGGAGAGGAGAGTGAGGAGGTATGTAGAAGTTGACTTAGATGCTAAAATAATAAGGTTACTTGCAATTATTTAGTTGGCATGGCGGGTGGTTGCCCGGTTGAAGCGCAAACTTGAATCTCGCAGTTGGACAAATGTTTGCATGATCTGCAGTACTTACTTTTTTTCCAGGTGTTCAAAGTTGTAGTCAAACTCAAAAATCATTTATTGAGTAGGATCGCTGGGTCTACATGAAGTAGTGTTGAAAACTAGTTAATCTACTATTCAAAAGCGTTCATTTGTAGTACAGTCCCTCTCTACGCTCGGAAGTTGACTCTAGAATCCTCTCCGGATGCAGTATAGCGCCCGTGACATAAGACAACCACTCGCAAATAATAATAAAAAAAATCCAGTCGCAGATTCGAAGTCTCACTGAAACAGATGGTTACAGCTGTCCCACTGTCACCCATTTTTAGGGTTTTATTATATCCATAGTTATAATAAAAATTGATAGCTCGTTATGATAATCCGAGGGACGAGGGATAGTGGAAACCTCGCCAGATTTGTATCACAAATAGTATGAAATGGCCAAAACTGCCGACGTTTGGTCCATTATCAACCTAACCTGTGTCGTTACCTTTATTTGCTAATATTATTTTTATCGGGTAGTTGGAGCGTATTTTGTAGTAAATGGGTTTTTGAAGTCAATTGAATTCTGTTGTTGGTGGTTTGGGTTATTTTTGATCGTACTTTAGGTGAATGTTTGTAAGCACAACTTCAACTATGTGGTTGACCCGATAGTTTGCCATAATCATCATTGGCCTGCCCTTATCCCGCTCATGCGGGATCGGCACAACATGTTCTCTTTCTCCACTCTCCTCTATCACTCGTCACCTCCATATCCACTCCTTTCTTAACCTTAACTTCTTTCACATATAGTTTAGATAATTTGCCTTATTATAGTTCTTAAAATAAAAACGATCAGTTTGAAATATATCTGAAGATCTGTCACCAATAAATTCACCAAATAGGTAGAGTCGTTCTCAATACATTACTTTTCTAACATCTCGACACAGAACATACTCTATATTCATCACATTCATTCATTACACAACCGCATACCTGAATTGTAGTCGAAGTCAAGACACATCCCATAGCGCAGAAGACAAATCTACCAACTGATTATGACGAGTCACATTCCAGATGAATGATTTCATTTGTGATTACTGTATTAAGTAGGTAATTCCGCTAATTAGCAGTAGATACCTATTGACCGCATTTTCAATTCGCAGCCGATGACTCGGAACAATGGCTGCTTGTATTGCAATTGGCATTGTGCTTTAACTATTCCTGTTTTGTTGTTTCGTGGTATTTGAAATTGATTATATTCGATTGAATATTGCGGAGTTACAAATGATAAACAGTGGCGTGCATAGATACTAATTTGTCAGGCAATGCGATTGAAGCATTAACCTATTAAAGCAATGATCAAAATCACCAATTGCTCCTAAATTTGTCAATTACAAAATATTAGTTTAGTTTATTTATTTCATACATAAATAATTTACAACGGACCCCAGCCCACACTAGGCCAAGCCTGTATCGCGGTAGACCGAGTAAAAATATTTTATAAAAATACACGGTATTAACAAATATAATTAAACTGATTTAGACTATTGCTAGTAATTTGGTTCTCAAATTTTACTGTGGGGATTATGAAAAAAATCTAAAATTAGGTCTTGACATCTTTTTTGTAGATGGTTTATCGCTAGGAGACAACCTATGCCTACACTCCGATGGACGCTTTAGTGCCTAGGACTAGATGAAATATGATTGCAGCACATAAACCGTCCTCTCAGCTTAATCAGTCTTACCCACAGGAAAGACTTGGTCAATTGGTCAACGCGTGTAGAGCTGACGTGGGGTTTCCTCACAGTTGAACCGTGTTGGCCTTGGCCCAGTCGCTACGTTTCGTTTCCGCATTCACCCTTACTAATGCTAAAAGCATATCTTGTTTCACGCGAGGTCAAAGTTACAGTCAAAGTCGAATACCAGTTATTCAGTTGGACCAGATTGATTATTTCAAAGCGCCTTTGCGACCCATACCTGAAAAAATTGGCAACAAACAAGATTCTTGGCCTAGCTTTCTCATACTTTTAGATTCTAATATTTTGATAATTACAAAACTACTATAGAACAAGCCAAATACGCGCGGATAATAAAAAATTAACCCTCAGTCTTAGTCCCCTCTTACTCTCAGTCTTAGGCTTAGAGATAAAAAAAATCTGGCGCATTCACAAAGTACCGGATCCTTTCCTGAGCCGCCTCATCATTTAAAGAGGCTTTACTAACTTTGCTTTTACCACGCTGTGAGAGTACGCATACACTACCCACATTTATTAAGAACTAACTTACAACTTAAGGGTCTGTAAAACTTGGGGCAACTGCTTCTATGGTTTCGAACCGCTACTCTAAACTGTTTTGAACTTTTGAAACATTTAAACTTTGTAACTGGTTGGTCTCTGAAACGATGACTTCGAGTCAGTTTCTTTTAAACGAACTGTGTTTTTCCCAAAGAAATTATAAACTACATGGTATTGATATTTGTCATTTTTAGGTTGGATTGAATGAATGTAATTTTTAGGGTTCCGTACCTCAAAAGGACAAAACGGAACCCTCATAGGGTCACTTTGTTGTCCGACTGTCTGTCTGTCAAGACTTTTTATCCTGGGGGCCTATTGTCTCACTTGAAATCCATTCCCATTTCCCATTCCAACCAATCACACAATACGAAAATGACGTATTTTGTCATGATACGTCATTTTCGTATTGTGTGATTGGTTGGAATGGGAAATGGGAACGGACTTCAAGTAAAACAATAAGGCCCCTGTTTACAAAACAAACTACCTCTATTTTCTTGTTGTACTTGTACCTACTAACAATATTTTTTTTAAATAATTGGTTTTACTTAAGATGTAAATCCACTGTACCTGTAGCCGTTTAGTTTTATCTGTACCTGTTAATTCCTGCAATAAAGATGCCCAAGCAATAAGGAAACTATTCCGTTAAACCTTGAGAGAAAGCTTTGCGAACACTTACCCATATGGATATTATCTATCATAGCGCATTGAGATTCTCGGAGCGGTCGGGCTGTTTAATTTCATTGCATCAAGATGCTGCCGGCAGCCATTCGTTCATATAGGAGTTTGAACAATTTTTGGAACCTTCTCATATAATTTTTGTATAGTTTGGTAGGTATTTATACTTACCCAGTAGCCTCAAAACAGTGAATAGTAAAGTCAAACTCAAAAGTATTCTGTAAATCCAAAAGGATCACAAAATAGTCTTAAAAGCTAAAATTCTACAGTTCTTGCGTGACTCGTGACCAATACCGCGAATGTGTACTTGAGCAATAGATAGTAGGAAGTTAAGAACGTTACTGATTGATAAAAGTTATTATACGGTTGACGAGTTCATGAATGACAAAAATGTATTAAAAATCTAATTTTATTGTTGACATGTTTTCTTTTAATTGTGTTTTTTATGACTTTTTTTGTGTAAGTTATGATTTTGTTAATAAATTCAGTTTATGTAATTAAGGTATTGCATGCCTAAAATATAGGTAGAATACATTGCTACACATAATCATCCACCAAAACCTTCTGTTCATGTATTTCAAGCAATAAAAGATACTTTGACTTTGACTTTGTATTATCATATTAACGTGTGCTCCAACATATCGCAGCTCCTAAACTACTTATCCATTGTGATATGTGTCTCTAAGATTAATAATCAAAGGTGTTTATTCAAGGTTTATTCGCTATGATAGTCTTGGCAAATATCTGGAAATTCGTTGTTATGTTTTAGTATTTCTAGTGTTCATGAAGGTTTTGTCCTCAGAGGCCAGCACACAGCTTCCTTCGACTGCCGGCTGTTCAGCGAGCGATACCCTGAGTACTGCTTTGTGTACGTCTCTCAAGCGGTCACTGGCGCGGTCGCGGATGTCCGGATGGACTGCCTACCCACACTTGCTATGACAGGTATGTTGTCATGGGTTTTGCATTTATATTACGCTTTTGCACACTACATATTGAGTCAGCTAGATTCGTTTAACAATCTTTACTCTTTATCATCGACTGTACTTTTCATACACTATAACAATTCTTTATAAATTTTAGACAAAAGCTACTTCTCTAGCGTGATACTATCATTTTAAATAGCCGTTGTGTTATTCCAGGCTTCTCTATCTACTAGGTATTCAAAGTTTCATCTAAATTGCTCTTGAAACACAAAAACTTATAAAAACTTTCAGATATTTTATGATATTAGTAGAATAGTAGGAAGCAGGATATAGGATGTGAACAAGAAGTGAAGGATAAACTTGAAATGCCAATCAACATCTACTTGCTTCTTACAATGATCTATTTTGAGCTGATTCTTATCAGACATTTTGTATCGGAATTGGGATATGCCTGTTATAAGCCCTCGATTCACGCGTGAGTTGCCTCTAGTAATGACGCTTTCGCATCATGATACGCATGAACGATTTATTATGCAGAGCCATCCAATACTGTTAATAAGCTTTCCGTGCTTCAGACGATCAAAAAGGATTTACGCTAAAATATGTAAACATTTTTCGATATTGTTATACGAGTACTAGCTGCCTCTCGCGTTGATAGAAGAGGCCTTATGCCCAGCAGTGAAGCAGTGGGACAGAAACATGGTCGTATAGTTTTTGATTCCTTTTAACAACACAGATAAATCTTAGTGAGACTAGAGATCTTAACATGTGTAGTCAGTGACAAAAGTTTATATAAACATCTTATTTTTTTTATGATGAATAGGTCGGCTCTTGACCTCGAAACTTACATAGGCAAGAATGAGGTCTACGATGGAGCGAGCCTACCCAGAAGGTGCCTATTAACTCTCTTCTTGAAAACAACAGGGTCGTAGCTCAGCGGATTCCAAATTTTTGCAGTGCGCATTATAAAATAAATTTGAAAGCGCTTAGTTCTAATAGGTGGAATATCAACCAGGTGTGCAGGTATCTAGTTTATCTTCAGAGCTTGTAGGATTGTAACCAAACTAGACACTTTGCCTTCCATCATTTCAATACATATTTGTGACAAAAATATTTCAAAAAAAGCATGATGAAAATGGAACTTTAGCCTCCAACTGTTTATGAACTTCATGTCTATGTGATTGATATTATTCCTTTATTTACGTGTGAACTTACTTAGCCGGCGGCGCGGGCGGCTGGGGCGAGTGGTCGCCGTGGTCGGCATGCCCCGCGCCCCAACATTGCTCCACCAGGACTCGCTCTCGCCATCGCTTCTGTGACTCACCCCCGCCGGCATACGGAGCTAAGTACTGTGAGGTAAGGTCATTTTGAAAAAATACCGTCAGCGTTGAAGGTAGATACCGATCACAATATTAAGTAAACTATGTAGTCTTTATATCAGTATAAAGACTGAATAAAAAAAATACCGATCTTTTGAATAAACTGATGGAAGCCTATTCTACAGTATTAGGTACTATTTTACTTTCATGTTTATGATGAATTGATTGTCGAAGGTCAAAGGTATTTTTGCGTGGGCCGTGCTCGTTATTCCCATGTGTTATTATAGCAAAATTGTATTAGATAGGTACAGTTTGTTTCCTCAAAAAGCTTTCAACAGTGTATCCAAAGCACTGTTTTAATACGAAAAGTGTTGGATTTTGTGAATATTCCTAAAAATGACATTGTTCTAAATGAATAAATAATTTGTTTTTTCAGACCCGCATACTAAAACAGAGAAAATAAATTATAGAGTCGATAAAATCGTATGGAAAACAGTAAACAAAAATGCACCCTCATTTCATTATTATTCCGGTTGAACTGTATACGAAACCACTTGGAATAATTGTATATTCGTAAATCAGCGATAATCTCGAAATAAATTAACCGTGTAAACACGGAAAACCTCATTTTGATCGGGTTCGATGCAAAAAGTATTTTAGTGAATTAAGGTCGCCTAGAGACACGTCACCGAGCAACCGTTTTGTCAATACGCTGTCAATACTCGCGCAGTCACGCGGACGCTGAATATTTTTTATCGCTTTTATTTTGAAACGTAACAAACCATGGCGCCAAAGAAAGATAAAGGAAAGAAGGACGACGAACCGGCACCAGTGAAGCAGGGCGGCACTTTTACTGAAGTCGAGAGAACGTTCCTTGAACTGCAAGTCGGTGAGTGTAATAGAAAAATAGCTCGACTCCGCACAGCCGTCGATGAATACGAACAACGGAATGAAGAACTACAAAAGGCATACGACAAATTGGATGAAGATCGGGCAGATATAATCGCTTATTTGAAGAAAACGCTTAATTTGAAAAATGAAGAGAATAATGAGCTCAAGGATAAGGTCAAAGGACTGGAAGAGACAAGAGAGATTGAAACTGCTCAGTTCAAAGAAACTGTTACGGAGCTTGAGAGGAATTTTACCATCATGAAGGATCAGCTTACTTCTGAAAATAAACTATTGGCAGGCAAACTTAATACCCTTGAAGAGTTCAGAGCTATCAGAGACGATTTGATGCGGAAGTTTGAAAAGCAAGAACAAGCGTTTAAAGACCAGGAAATGAAATACAAGCGAATAATCTATGACGCTGAAAAAAAGTTCGTAATAGGCAAAGATAAGTTAAAAAAAGAAATGGAAGCGCGCCTCTTACAACTTGCTCAAGATTTCCAAGACGCTACGGAACTAAGAATTGCAGCTTCAACGCACCGTGTTATCCGAGAAAATATTGCTATTAACAATGAATTGGATAGCATTCTAGGATCGCAAGCAAAGTTAGCTGAACGAAATGAAATGTACAAAGAAAGTGAAAGAGCCGCACGCGTTGCAATGGAATTAGCTGAAGAAGAGAGAGATAAAGCTATCAACAAAAATGTAGTACAGCTCAAAGTTATAGATCAGCTAACAACAGCATTCCAAGAAATAAAAAAAGAGAAAGCTCTGTTTGAAAAACGAAACTTTGATCTCGATACTCTTAGCTGCAAAATACAGAAACTTACTAAAGAAAACGAAAATCTGTCCCTAAATGTTCGCATTCTTGAGCAAAATCTACATGCTAGAATGAGTGATCAAAACAAATCTATTGTTGAGGCATCAAAAGTTGCCCAAGAAGCTACCAAATTGAAAAAGATTCTAAAAGAAGCTGCTTTTGCCATTCAAGCCGCCTTGAAACTAGATAACTGGGCAACTACTGATCCTACTAGAGAAATAATGGACCGACAAGCTCTACTTTCACGTTTACTCGATATTGTGACACAATATCGTGAAATACAACGAGCCGAGTCCATGGATACTATTGCTTCCTTCGGCAAAGTTTACGAGGAAGGTGATCTCGGTTTCATGCCGAAACCTACTGCAAAGAAATCAGCTGTTTCAGCTCCTTTGTCTGTACCATCGAGAGAAAAAGATGTGGGTTCCGTCAGAGGCGAGAAGACGTCTCGCTCTGTTTCACTATCATCATCATCTCTTGGTAGCATCAAGACTATACCGAGCGTCAGACTTGTACCACCAGCATCAGCGCCAGAACTGACGGCTAAAGACAGTCTCCCATCATTCATTACTTCGACAAAGTCCAGCGAGTCTGAAAGCGCAGTAGAGGAAGAAGAAGAAGAACAGACAGATATTGAGAAGCAACTGGCAGCGAGTAAACTGGAGATCCAAAAGTCTATAATGAAGGATCTTGCTTACTCACAGATGGCGTTGCAATCGCAAGCTCGATTCAGCCAGCAAGAGGCGAGACCATCGAAGTCGGTTATCTTCGAGGGCATTGAGGATGAACAAGCAAAGGAAGGCGTGGAAGGTGAGGCGGTAGAAGGGGAGGCAGTGGAAGGAGAACATGTGGAAGGTGAGCAAAAGCCTGACGAAGAAGCAGTAGCAGATGAGACTAAAGAAGAGGCACCAGAGGAGTAATTTGAACAGAAAAGAATAACACTATTTTTGGATTAGTTTTAATGGTAGAACAGTACATATGTCTTCTATTTTCTATATTTGTATTGTGGACCCTAAATAAATAACTCTTTTGATTGAAATATTTTTTTTAATAAAGGGCCTATTTCCACCAGTTTTACCGAGTAGTCTTACCAGTTGAACTAGCTATCATAGATTCTACAATGTGCCAATGTATGTATCTCTAACTATATTTAAATACAGAGTAAAGAGTTTCCCGCCTCTAATATAATTTGGCCTTTAAAGATATAATAATTTTATATTAACTTAATGTACGGTAGGCAAGTGAAAGAATTATTTACTTTCAAAAATATCGAGCAAGTTTAATCGAGTAGAAAACAATATAAACAACATTAAATATTACTTCTTGCTCCATCATGTTTACCTACATTTCATTTTATTAGCTTCATATTGTGCGATATATACAAAGTCTAATAAAACGTAATGTAAATCTTTTTAGTCTTTTACAAAAACCTCTCTAATACTATACCCATCAGTGGGTGAAGTCAGGTTTACACATGATAATGATGATAATTGTCTATTTACTAGAAGTGGTGGGAGGTATCAAAGGGATGAGATGGCTGAGATGGATACCTATTTGTCCAGGGTCAAGCAGTAGAACTCGCAGCTTGCGAATGCTCCGCCGCGCCGTGGGCGGGCGACTCCTCCGTGGTGATGGCTGAAGTGGGCTCCAAGTGCAGATGCGGCTGTATCCTCCATCTCGCTCCCACGCCGAGACTCCTCGCGGGGTCGCTGAGAGCCTGTCCTTTGAGGTCGTTCTGGCTTCTGCAGGTAAGATAATTCGAAAATGTTTGTCCATCTTTCTAACTATTTTTTCATCTTGTTGTGTCACTAGATCTAGTGAGTGGTGAATGAATTTAAAGAGTACCTCTTAAGATGCTCTTATCGTGCACTTTTAACTCAGGTAGTATTTTAATTTTCCTAATTGTAAGGTTCTATTCCTCCTAGAACAATAGACGAAATCCAGGGACAGATAATTTAGATATATTCTTCAAGTTCGCATCAATTATTATAATAACCCATTAACAAAACCTATCATCGGTACTTCAAAGGCACACCAGAGACTTTCGGTATACCCAATGTTATGAATAGAAACAGAATGTTAAAAGGAATTAAGCTGACCTTTATTTACGTACCGGTGACTTTTCAACCCAACCATGTGCAAACATTCTACTCCCAGTTCAATTTAATCTGAAAATCCAATGACCTTTCATAACGTTTACCGACCGCAATTTGTAGATTTTAATGACCCCAGAAACTTGGAAACGATTTTCCATAGAATAAACGTTTGCCCAGAATTGGCAAACTGTTTTACTGGTAAACGGATGGCGAAGGACCCCCTCAAATTGAAGTTTTAATGACTCTATGGCGATACAAATTCAATGAATGGACCGTTTAGCTCGATCCAGTGATTTAGTGGCCTCGGTGAAATATGCAATAATCACTTTGTTGGTATATGTTATGCAAGTATGTTAGGGATTTGTGAACGTAGAGATAGAGGTCTGTGTATTTTTATCATGCAAACTAAGCCACAAACGATGCTTTTAATAATAAAGATTTGATAATCTAATGTAAACTAAACATACATCCAATAAACGCTAGGAGCCTTTCAACAGCTAAAGGGTACTAACTAGGCCATTACTTTCAGTGCTATAATTTGGTCGTATATCAGCCGTATTAGCTCCCCATTGGTATGCGTGATGTGAAACTTCGGTTTACAAAATACCGTGAGAACTGACGTCACGTGCTGAGAATTTCAATTACCATATATTCTGAGCTGAATAAACAAAATGAGATATACTTTAAGCTCGATCAACATAAACTCATATGCAACAGTATTATTGGATCAATCAACGTAATAGTTATAGGTACTCGTACTACATTAAACGATTAATTAAAATCCTGGAATATCCTTTTAATGGTGAAGATTTTATAAACGAAACTTCGTAAATAGTATTTCTAAACTGGAATCTAAAATAGTATTTTTTTTATACAAGTCCTTTGCAAGTTAGTGAAGGCGAGTCTTGCTGAACACAGACGATAAAATATGGGCCTAAAATCTTCCCACTACCTATACTAACCAACTTGACTTGAATGGCTTGAATGTCTCGTGTAAACGCTCCCTCAACCCGTCTCAGGACTGCGCAATAGAATTAGTGATGGCTCCGTCGAACATTGCAGAAGCAGCTAACTTTGTTACTGACGCTCCGTTGCAAGCTCACTCGATACAGCTCACAAATCTGTTTTTCCTAATTACCATAACAATTAGAAAACAGACTCGAAAAGACTCATTCATTTCAATGACAGTAGTAAGACCCCTCGCAGACTACAGACTTTCTATCGGCCAATAGTTGAGACGGGCTATACTTCTCCATACTAATTACGAGCCCAAGTATATTCCGTCTCAACTATCGGCCGATAGAAAGTCTGCAGTATGCGAGGAGGCTAAAAATGCTAATATTTGTTTTACAATCGAAAAAGAATAGAACAGATTAATTATTTTGTAGTTATATTATTATTTAGGTGCAAAATAATAATATAACTACAAAATAATCAATCAAAATATAAAATTCACCTCAGACTGAAAACCTACACAATGAAGATGATACCGACCGAAGACAATATACCTGCTTCGAAAGAATATATTCCCAAACAATCGTAAACCTATTTTCCATTCGCAATAAATAAAGCTGCACAAACCAAACTGCACGCTAACTCAAATCAAACACGGGAACTTTAAAATGTGGAGCGTTACCCATTCCGTATCACAAAAGGTTCGGAAGTCTGACCCGGACTTTTTCAGGAAATCGACGGGCATTCACTGGAGTTTGTACAACTGCTAATGTAATAAATAACTTGCTGTGGACGTTTTCTTTGGAGCTTGTAGTATGAAATAGTGTTGTTGCGTTCTCGGTTACTTTGTTATCGATAAGATTTTAATCATCAATAATTTTGAAGTATGAATGCCCAAGATAATGTTCAGAGGTAGTTTGCCAAGTTACAATAAGCAGCCTCTTAGTTGATTTTCGTGGTCACAAAAGGGTTCAATGACCCCAGTGGCAATAATAGTTGAGCACGTGTAGCATTTTCCAGAACTGTTCGACACTATTAAAAGATATCTGATTATTTGGATGACAAAAAAGCTCGGGAGCTCTAACTCCATTTATCACCTAATAGAATGAAAGGCCCCAAACTGTGTTTGTTGCCTTGATTTTTCACGGTATTGGTCGCGAAACAATGAGTAAAATTAGTTATAAGACCTAAGTGATCCTAGCGATCCTACTAAATAAATGATTTTTGACTTTGACTAATTATTCAATCCCATGACTCGCCCAAACACTGTTTACAATCCTAAAGTCAATGTACAATTAAAATAGGCACTGAACAAATCACGTCCGATTCCGCGGATCGCGTTTGATCACGAATCAAAGGCTTCACGGAAACAGAATATCAATTCCGATGTTGTTGACTTGTTGATACTCTGATCAAAAGTTACATCCTCGCTTCCCGAACGATTAGCATGTTGTTAAAACTTCCAGCTGAGTTATATTTCAATTAAAACTTGGATACAGTAACCGCGACCGTTCCTTCACGGTTATAATTTCACTATGAATCATGGACTAAATGGTTTTGAAATCGGAGTTGGGGGAAAGTTAGGAATAGTTACGGGGGAACTTTTCTACTTTTGGTTTTAAGGCCCTCTTTGTTAAAATCGTGTTAGAATTTTCAATGGGTAATCTGTTACATGAAAGTTTAGTAGAAAAAGAAAGTGCAAAAAATTACGGTTCCACTGGGATTCGAACTTCTCCAGAGGCGGTCACTCAAACACCTCGACCATTGTGACGATACAATAAGACGAAATTAAGGTAGGTATCTAGGAATAGTAAGAGGATGGTGTCGTAGCAGTCACGTGACTGATTTTGATATTTTTCTCCTATCTCAAAAATGCCCAACGCCCTCTAAGAAGTTTTCACTTCAATAGCAATCTTTGAATTTGGTTAAAACAACGGTCTCTTTAAAATTCCATGCAAAATCTGAAGACTAATTTTTCCCCCCAGGCTGAAGAAGGTCTAGTGGTGCGCCTGCGCATAGAATCAGTGAAGCTGCCATGCGCTGGCCAATGGCTGAAGATTCGGGATGGAGACTCCTTGGGATCCCCACTGCTGGCCTCGTGGGATGGCCCTGATAGCTCCGCTGTGGTAAGCTAATTACTATCTCCATCTGGCCTAAGTAACTAGAAAGAAAGAATTATTATATCATTATTTTTAAACAATAACAAAGAAAAATAGCACGTGACCCTGAACTGATCGAATTATGGTGTACCTGCAAAACTATTATAATTTACAAGGCATTTTAAACTCTTCAGAAGAAGAGCATGTCTTGGACTTGCATTTTAGAAGTCTCAGTTTCTCTATAGATTCAAATATACTCTCAGGGTGATGTAGAAACGACGACAGACAGCGGCGGGTCGCTGGAGCTAGCGGGCGGGGGGCGCGTGCTCGTGGAGCTCAAGTCGGGCGACGCCAGCGAGAGGTGCGCCGGCGGGTTCCTGGGACATGCTGTACAAGTCGGTGAGTTGGGGGGTATAGGATTCTCACTCCATGGTCACACCAACAAACAAGTATGCCTCATATTTTAGTGTACAGGGTCCTCCCTCATCGATTTCCACAGCGATCGATCTTGTGCAGCCAGCACCCAACGGTTCCCAAAAATCTTTACAATATCGTCTTTCCATCTAGTGGGGGGGGCCATCTTCTACTACGATTTCCGGTGCGTGGCCTCCACTCGAGAATTTTTCTGCCCCAACGGCGTTCTACGACTACGAGGTATATGCCCCGCCCATTGCCACTTCAACTTGTTAATCCTGATAAAGGGTATCTAATGTGTTTTAAAGATCCTAGGTTATCTCAGATACGTCATTGTTGATTATTTTTCACCTATGTTAGTATTGGCACGTTTTGTTTTAGTTTTCCAAAGGCAGTAGGGGCAGAGACCTTAACGGTTACAGGAAAACGTTACAAGGAGATTCATAACTTTTCACAGATTTTGGAAAAAAATGTATAGTCAGCGAATAATTACTAGATCCTGAATTGTTTTATATCGATTCTTTTTCATGTTGGGATCAAAAAAAGTATAAGTACTAGAAATAACAGAAATCGTCTCAAAAATTTTTCCCAAACATTTCGTACTAAAGACGATCAATAAACTCCAAATATTGTTCCCAAACGATCCTATTTCTTACTCTAGTCACCCTTAACCGTGTTGCACTACAGAGTCGATCCGCAACGCGTCGGCCGCGTGGGCCATGAGCGGCGGCGGGTGGTGGCGCGGCGGCGCGGGCGCGCGCGGCGCGGCCGTGGCGCTGGCCGCCGCCGCCGCGCTCGCCGCGCTCCTCCTCGCGCTCAGCTCCGCGCACCGCACGCGCGCCTACCAACGCGCCGCGGACAAGGAGTCGCTCACTGACAGCGATGGTGAGGCCTTACCACTGCTCTTCCTAAGGATCGCGCACACGTTTATCGATAGGAACTGACGGAGCTGGAGCGAGCTGGTAAACTGTCAGCACATTGTGAATAAAAAAAAAAAAATTGGTTGTCTGTAAAGTCGGTTTACTGACGATAGTTGAACGTGACAACGTTTGTTCTTCTTTGTCGCTCGTTCCGCGCTCTCGCTTGCACTTCAAGCCTTACATGGAACGCCTCAGAGCGAGGTAACGCCGCATTTTTTCGTGCGTGCAGCCGGCTCTATCGAATTATAAGACGTTGTCACGTCAAAAGATTTATTTCAGCAAACACAATTTACAACAGACAATTTTAGTCACAATGGTGTTGCCGTAGCTTAAATATATGACAAATTCTATTTCTATTTTTTTATTTATAAGGAGTCGTACTTACACATCCAGTGATGGTAACAATCAGCATACAGGAGTAACGATCGCTATATAAAAAGGAGTGGACAAGAAGTCGCTCACTGACAGTCACGGTAAAAACATTTCAGTACCAATCAGCACACAGGAGTCATTCATACTTGTTAGAAAGGAGGTGGAGCCTATCAGCGTTGTCCACACAAGTCGTGTTTTTCTTCCTCTCACTCCTATAACTTGTTAACTAAGAATCTACTCATTTCACATATTTATCATCCTTCACACAATTCAAGTACTTCTTCTTCGACCTTCCATTAGAAACCCGGTCCCTTGATTACGGATCTCGCGACAGGCGTAATCTCGCAATTACTGCTGTCAAACTTGTGTTAAATGGACGTAGATTAGCGTAAAGGAAGCAATCCACACTCATTTATTAATTATTTATTTATTTATTAGTTCACCAACACAGAGTACACCTTAACATAAAATATGGAAACAACACAACAATTCTTTCTTAGTGTCTCTACACACTTACTTCTCATGTCGAGTCTGAATTGTATTTAACTCAATTTCGACATGAGTGTGGATTGGTTTCTTTACGCATAACTACGTCCGTTTAACACAAGTTTGACAGCAGTGACTGCGAGATTAGCCTGTCGCGAGATCCGTAATCAAGGGGCCGGTCACACTCTTACTTGTAACTTAATGCAACTAAATTACCTTGATTATTTTTCCGACCCAAATATCGACCAATAGAATTGCACCATTCGACGTCACGTGGTACAACCTACATGGTATTATACTGATAATTTTTTGAAAATTTTCTCTGGTAGTTGCTATATATAAAAAACAAAACATGATCCAGTCAAATTAACCACACGTCAAACTGACAGGTTGAATTCAATTGTGAAAATTGGAGATTTTGCATGAAAATGAAATTAACTGTACATTTCGTCTCATGGTGCAATTCTATTGGCCGACATTTGGGACGGAAAAATAATCCCCCGAATACCACACGAGCTTCAAAATTATCTGGCATTTCCCTCAAGGTTCCCTGCAAACAAATAAAATCGTCAAGTTTTTCAGGAAAAATCACTCGAGTGATTTTTTTACCTGAAAAACTTGACTCCTTCATTTGTTTGCAACGAACCTATCGGGAAATACCCGATAATTTTGAAGCTCTTGTGGTATTATAAGTGAAAATTTCCACAGCGTGTTCAGCGTCACTAGAGTTTGGTGTGGCCAGCGCTGGCTCTCGAAGCACGTTGCTGTCAGAAGTGGTCGGCGGAGTCTCCTTGCGTAGACTCCTCCCGTCCGGCAAGACTCGTCACACCAGACTGAGGGATACTGCGTCTGGAGCTGTAGAACCGAGGTATACTATAACTATAACTTCATCATCATCCACAGCTTGGGTGTCCCACTGCTGGGTATAATAGGCCATCCTAAGCTTATGCCATTAACTACCTTGACCCATTGACGGCCCTCGACATAACCCTATCGTCTACACATCTAGCTGCCGAACGACTTACCCTTATGATATGGGGCTAAAATTTAACAGCTGGTATAGCCACAAAACAAAAAAACACGAAATAAGATATTTTAGGTACAAAAAATCACTAAACAGAAAGCCAGTCATGTATCTGTGAGCTTCAAGCTACAGCAGCAAAAGGGGTTCGAGTCAGATTCGAGATGCAGATATTCTTCCCAAAGTATCTTACATACATACTGAATAAAGTTTTCTAAATACAAGTTCTACATAACCACCTTCTACAATGCTCTAAATAACTGGGGTAGAAGCCTCTAGTTAGAAGCTATGTTGAAAGCGTTATTCTACTGTCATTTGCAACCAATAAATAGCCAATAGTTTTGCCTAGTATTGGCATCAAACCAATGATAATTACCCAAAATGTATTGTAATAAATAATAATGCCTACTAATTGGATACCGACAGCTTCGGGGCAATTAAAACAGTCATTCATTAACATCAACGAGGGTTCGTGATACAATGCACTGAATTAACAAGCTTACTATAATAGCACTCATACAATACTTGTATTACTCAAGTCGAGTGTTTTGTCAAGTGATTTGAAGCTTTCTTTGTTTTATGGAGTAGTGTAGTTTTCAAATTGGAGTGCGTGCTTACTTTTGTTGTACTGACTGACATGTTTGTATTTCGATCCAAGGAACTCAATTTTGTTAATGACTGTGTATGCCGTAATGGAATTTGTGACGTGCCTAAGATTTTTTCACCTGTAATGAAATTAGGAGAGTAAAGCAAGAAGTTCCGTGTAATTATTAGGTAGTATAATCAAAATTTGATCACAACGTTGTAATCAGGGATGATGAAGAGGAAGAGGAAGAAGATCAGCCCTCAGACGATGAACAAGAGAACGCAAGCGAAGCGAGCGAGGAAAGCGTAGCGAGCCAAGCCACCGTCACTCCTGAGACCGTGTCTTCTAGTAGTGCTCCGGTCGGCCGCGGGCACAGCTTACAGGCTTCACCGCTGAGGCGGTCACGTACTGTGTCTGCGACTAATGTCACTGTTACTCATACTCTGGTAAGTAATCCTAACATTACTTACCTACTACATTTTATCTACTACATTTTTAATGGAGCTCAAGACTGGTCATCTATCGCACGTTCGAGTCCAGGTTCGAGTTCGATTCAGTAGCAATTTACGGGATACAATTTACAATTTTGAATGTTACAAATACTCCTATTAAAAAACTTAGGCCTTAACCTAGATGCCTTCTAGAAAAGCTGGAAGCAAATAGCGTAATCTTTGCACAGCATTAGAAAAATCAAAGTTTATCAAAAGGAGAGCTTGAAATCTTTTAAATACAGCGTTGAGAGGCAACCTATACATACACTTATTTAATTGGTGTGTACCTATAGTGAATTCAAAGAAACTGAGGAGTCTTACAATAAATGTTTTAAGGCAAAAACACCACCACAGCCAACTCCTCGCGATGAAGTGTCCGTAGAGATGACTCCAAGCATCAGCAGTGCGAGCGAGAGGACCGACAGTGAAAAGGACAGAGACAGCGCGTGGGAAAAGGATAGAAGCGAGAGCAGAGCTTCGTCTTCTACTTCTGCTGCGACGCTTACTAACGTGAGTGGTAGTGTGGACTTAATCTCTGGTGATAAAAGGAAGCATTTCTACTATAACAAAAAAAAACATTTTATCAAGGTGCGGTAGACATTCCCTCGGATCTTTTGAATATAATTTGAAGATGACTCACATAAGAAGAGGAGTAAAAATACCTCTTCGACATAATTATGCCCTCATTTTCATTATCAATCTGAGCAGCTTGGTTTCACATGCGACCACTTAAGTGTGAGCAAAAAAATCCAATATTGAAATTTTTAGTTTTTGATGAGAATGCAAAATTTACTAGAATTCGTCAACTACTAAAAAAGATACAGCATTTCCTTTTGTCATATGGTATATTATTCTGTCCCAGGGCTGGTATTCCCCCGCTTTAAGCGGAGTTGCCTCAGCCAAGATCCGCGACAACGCGAAGCAAACCAAAGAGAGCTGCAACCGTCGCCTTCTGCGATCCGATCTCAGCCTCACTTCGCACCCTGAGATGGAGATCGACTATTACGACTACGAAGTTAATAATGCTGGTAAGATAACTTTGGCTCGTGTCTTTGTTTGGTTTACGCTAACGCTTTTGATTGCAATGCCCATCATGTTTACGTGACTACAACTACACGTAAAATATGATTTATAAAGGTCCTAAATTAGTATTTTAAAATATGAATAGTAATTCCCAAAAATTTAGAAAAGATTTAACAGATAATATTGTCAAAAATGTTGGTACAGATCAGGGTATTTTATTGGGACCTCTTCTATAAAAATAGGCGATAGCAAATTTTTTTATTTTATGAATGATAGAAACATTCTTTGTGCAGTTATTGCCAAGAATTTGATCTTTACATTGTTGCAGGTTCAGTTCCCGGCTCATATTTGGGAATGGATCCAGCTTTCCTTGTATGGATCCCGCCGCTTGAAGAAGGAGATATCTTGAAAGAAATGGACGAAACTGAAGCTGATGCGCCGATCTATGAGGTACCTATAAAAACATTATTTAACCAGTTAGATCAATGAAACAAGCAAAACTTCAAGCTAATTTTATTTTTGTTCACAGGAAATTGTACCTAAAGAACTGCTCCCAGATCCCGGCAGCAACACAGAATCTCCTGAAGAAGCTCCATCTTGCAGCACTTTGAAACGTAACGACAATCGCTTCAATCGCTCTAACGAATCCATCAAATCATATCGCAAAGAAAGAGGCAACATCATTCACCCGCTAAACTTCAGCATCAGTGATTTGCAAAACACGCCTAAACCATCAAGGCGGAGTAAGAAGAAGAAGGTTGAGAGTCCCGTGGGCATTCCAATGAAAGACCTCACTTTGACGAGATCTCCAGTGAGAATTCATAGAAGTAAAAATGATGATAATGCTTCTACGTTAAAGAGGGTTAATGATACAGCAAGAGAGACAAGAGACGCGGATACATTAAAAAGGTCAGATTTCGCTGATATTAAATTTGCAGATGAAAATTCTGATTCATCAAATGATATAAAATTTGCTGATGATTCGTCTCCTGATAGCAACAGGATAAGTGATCGGTATAATGTTAAAGTTTAAAACTAATGGATAATGTTTAGAACAAAAGATATTTGTCTAGTCAGTAGGTCATTTCAAATTAAGTGCCCTAAGTCCTTTCAATTTTTAAGAACTATGCCAAATTGATTATCAATTAGTTTGTGTCCAACCCATCTCCTATTGTGATCTCTTAATGTAATACTAATGTAATCTTAGATCTTTAATGCACAAGATTCCAACAAATATTTATAATTTTTGCTCCAGTAAAAACAAATAATTAAATTATTAATAAATCAAGTGAAGTGTACTGTAATTGAAAACCCTTATGGCTCAATGCACACTGAATTTGCAAGCGACGCGTCAATTAGTTTTATAGCAAGCCATTATAAGCCTTATGAACAATGTAACAAGATGCAGAATGCATGTAGAATGAACCGCTCGAAAGTGCTCGAGCCAGCACGGCCCGCTAGATGGCTTCGCCGGATCTCGTTAATTCTACAAGCGTTTCTATATCTTGTATCATTATTTATAAGGTTTATAATGGCTTGCTATAAAACTAATTAACGCGTCGCTTGCCAATTCAATGTGATTTGAGCCTAATTGAAGTTGGATTAGCTCATCGACACAAATAAGTAAACCTGTAGCCTTATTGTGTAACTTGAAATCGATTACCAGTGAATCTACATCGACTTCATTTTTGACATTCGATACCTATCCTGGACTTCGATTGTCATTTTAGTACTGTGCAATTGGATGAGCTCTATTGGGATCGACCTTTAACTGGTAATCGACTTGAAGTTTACTGGTAATCGATTTCAAGTTGCACAATACGACTGATCTTATTGTGTTATTTCATTACGTAGACAATGTTCCCAATCCCATGTTAGTTACATAAGGACCAATTTGTGAGTTAGATCGAATATTTATATATCCCATATCATGTAATAAATGTATCTACATATTTTCATCTTTCACGTAAAATATTGTAGTTTCACTGTAGATGGAAGAATTTTATAATCAGAAATGTTTCAAAGTATTAAGATATTGTAGTAGTTGGATTTATTATTTACTTTGTTTCTTTTAAGTTCTAAATAAAGCTAACAATTTTTTTTTGTGAATTGATTTCTTTGTAGTTTATGTAAAGACTTTTCGGGCAGTGCAATTTCTAATATTGAAAAATTTTCGGGATTTTTTTTATTGTAATAGTTTTTTTTGGTCTCAGCAATCTAGTCGATAAAACAATGTAGTATTTGTCATTGCATTTAATTTGTAAAAAGCTAGAGAATGTTTAACTTGCATAATAATATTTTATTATTGTTTTTAATATTATAAAACGTAGCAATATGTAGTGATAAGTGTTTCTATGTTTGGTTTTTATGAGCTCCAATTAAATGTTTTTATTTTGTATTTGAATAAATGCTGTTTTTATTTTACTAAACACTTTAACCTCGCCTCGGCCTTACCTATAGGAAAAACATCAATACGTGGGGAGTTGTGACTATAAGCTGGGGGTTTTCCTCACGTTATTGGGCATACACCTTTATATAGAGTTACAATCAAGTCTATGTAGCAATATGTATAGTAATTTCAGTCTAATCAGAACTCTATTGCAAAGAAATAAGGTTAAAGTTTCAGTTCAAATAAAACTATGACATCGTTCCAATATTAAGGGCGGCCGGGCATGTGGCCTAATTGAACGATACGTTATTAAATTCCATTCTTGTCGAAATATCTCTGAAATTGACTAATCGATTGCAAGTATCCAAGCAAAACTAATCTCTATTCTAAAGGAATACAATCTTATATTGTTTGGTCATAGAATATGGGACAGGTTAGATCGTCTAGATTTGGTATAGAGGATAGGTAACAAGCCTTTATTAACTGGATAAAAGTTCTTGTTTCAATTGGTGGTAGAACTTTCAAGTGGAAAACGTATGAGCAACATGCAACTTTAGGTACCTTGCGTAGCACAGAGATAAAGTTGGAAATTGAAAATCATAGGTTTCTTAAACACAATATAGGTAGGTAAGTACTTACAAAACCATCAACAGGCAATCTACGGTTATATTCAACAGGACGCTGTAGTGCTCTTGTTTAGATGCGCATAAAAAAATTAAGGAATGTACCCAATCATGAAATAATCTAGATAGATCTCAGTTCAATTTCAGCACAGATTGGAGAAACAGCTGGGATATATCAAGCAATATGGAGCAATAACGTCTGTCTCAAATAGAGACGTATTTCGTAATGCCTAGGCCGCTCTGTATGCAAATCAGAACTCTGATTGCTATTTATTGGATAAAACTTATTTCCATGTAAAGTGGTGGATCTGGAATTGCATTCTAGTAGCGGTGTTCATCATCTTCCGTCTTTGTCTTGTCTCACATTTGTGGCGCACAACATGGTTCTGCCTCCATTCATTTCTTTATCAGACGTCTTGTCAGCAGTTCTACCGACTGATTGATCTTACGCACTTTCTTGAATATTTATAAAGGTGTGCTATAATAACAAACGAAGTTATTTTGTGACTGGTGGGTTTTTTGGGTGATCATGTAGACTTGTAGCAAATAATTTATTTGTTTAATGATGAATGAGTCGGCTCTTGACCTCGAAACTTACATAGGCAAGAATGAGGTCTACGATGGAGCGAGCCTACCCAGAAGGTGCCTATTAACTCTCTTCTTGAAAACAACAGGGTCATAGCTCAGCGGAAATACAGACGCTGGAAGCTAGGAAATCCTAGGACTCTGTCTATTCGTACGAGGAGGTGTGATTTTATATAGGTGATGTTTGTTTTTCAGTCTAAACTTTCCCAGAGTATCGATTTGCATGAAACTTTGAACAAGTTTGGTCGTGCTCATTTTCATAATAATATTAAGTTCTTAATTTTAACAAGCTGATGAACAAAGTATTTCTAAAGACAACAAACTACAAACTCGCTCCGACTTCCACTGTTTCAACTAGAACAAACTTTGACAAAACTAGGTGGTGTGCTACTAATTTCTACTCTAAACTTTTTATAAGTATTTTCCTATGATTACTAGATATTTTTTGATAATTTTTCTTCTTGTTAACACGCATGCCGTACGAGTCGCTTCCTACTCTAAATATACAGGGTGTAAAAGACAACTATCGAAAACTGAGGGGTGTCAATTAGACCATGATTCTAAACATATTTAGCGAAAAAAAAAAATTCTATTTTTTTTGACTTAGCTTAGTAATTTTATGTCATTTCGGTTATTTACTACAAGTACAACATAGTAAGACCATACCTACCTAATAATTTCATTTATAAAAGAAAAAAAACAGTAAAAACTCAAAATCTAGCAATCTACGTAAAACAACGCGCCCAGCACATACGCAAATAGTAATTTTCAAACGCTGTTTTCTCCGGATATAATGTTTTTTTCGGAAAATCCTTTTGGATTTGGTTGTGTGTTGGGATGCTGTACCTACCCCTTTCGGCTTCGGTAGACGTCTTTTTACACCCTGTGTACTTTGAACACGGCTTAATGCATACTAAGATATCACGACATAAAACTGAAACTACTTTGCATCAGTCTGTATAAAGTTAAAGTGATATTTACGCAGAAACTTTGGTTTCCATTATAACTAGACTCAGCTGCATGTGGACAGTTTGTTGCCGGTTCGTATGCAAATCCCGACACTGATGGATCAGCAACATATTGCAGCTGTGATGCACAGAGTGATGAACCTTGAAGACTTTCCACCCTTGTGACCTTTAAGTAACTGGCTGTGTTGGCTTAATAGGATATCTCGATCATCAACTTTTCAATCCGATGGTTGAATTCGAATCCCGGCCGAGCGTCATTTATTTCAATGTAATAATCATGAACGTGCTTGCTAGTCGTTCTTGATAGATCGTCGAAGGTGGATGGGTGACCGCCAGTGGCATTCCTCATCTGAGCGCTTCCGTGCTTCGGAGGGCACATTAAACTGTCGGTCCTTTAGCTATGACGGAGGCCTTAAGGCGGCCCAAGAACTCTGTCACAAGAGTCCACTGACTCATACGAACTAGGTATACAAAATGTGGGAATGTGTAGCAATCATTGTATTTGTTTGGTAATGCTATTTTCAGACGTTCTGTGAGAATGTCCTTGAGGATACAGTCGAGAGCTAATATTAAATGAGGTTTTAATGATGTTTATCGTGAAACAGATTTGTCTGTGCACGTCGCGCAACAAATTAGCCGTCCGCAGGCCAATTGGCTTGATAATGCACTTTAACTCGCAAACAAATCTAGTTAAGTACGACAAAAACCCCTGCGGAGTGGTGCAGCTTAGAGGACTACGGAACAGCGAGCTCACTACAGATTCATGCTTTCTAAGAAAATATATTTGCTAAAAAGAGTAACAAAATAATTAATAGATTAGTAAATAGAAAGATAAGGGGTTCTGTAGGATCGTTGGGATCACTGAGAATAAAAGTCTTAATACTGGGTGATTCTACGTCAACACGGTTTGGGGCCTATCGTTTCTTTTAGGTGATCCATCTTAAAACGAATTGCCAAGCTATGGAGAGCAAGTCAAATAAAAGTTAGGCTCGTAAAAGTATCATAAGGTACATTTTGTACATCACGTATACGTGCGTGATGTACAAAGAACAAATGCCTCGACAAATCGACCATTGGCTTATAGGAATACAGATATCTATGTAAGAAATTACAGCCCATTTCACAACGCATTTTACGCCCGCGGCGTGTACGATTGTTTGCGGGTCCCGCTGCACCGGCGGTCATCTTGTACCGGAGGGTGCGGGTCGCGGTCCCGCAGCCGCGGCGTCCCGCATCTTTTGTAAATTCTTCTGTGAAGTAAGTATAACGCAACTGCTCGTTTCTGGTGTGTGTCCATGGCGGTCTGTAACTCAACTGATCGTTTAACCGCCCGTCTTGCAACCGCCCGTCTTGCGATAATCAACCGCCAAGTTTGCGAGCGATAATCGAAACCGCGACGGCTGCGTAATCGCACAAAACTCCGGTCTCGTGAGTTTTGAAAATAAAACTCTATTCCGCCACCGCTGCACCGCGGCGGGCGCGGGTGAAAACCGCTTCGTGAGTCCTTAGCCCAGGGTTAAAGTGCAGCGAAGAAAGTCTATGATTATGTGTACAGTGCACTATCTGTTATGAAACCGAAACCTTTGAGTTCCACACTCACCGGCTAAACGTTAATTAGAAGGAACCGCTCGGGACATGATATCCACTGTGACGGGATTACTCTAATCCTCTTTATACTTGAGGCCCTGGGGCGTGCAGGGAGGGAAACCATATCTGAGCGTCTTTTTGTAAAAATGTATTGTGTGTAGTTATCTAAATACCTACATGAATAATACAGTCCCCACACTATAAAAAAAATAAAGAACTTATGTACTAACAATCAATTAATACATAAATCAAGAGCGGTTAAAAGGAGCGGTTCCTTTAACCGCTCGGCCACGGAACCACTAGACGTCGCAATCGAAATTTTTGATAAGCTTATATGGTTAGCGCCATCTACGTTTCACTCAGTGAATTTATGCTATGGGACGTCTTTTCATATTTCAATGAAATGTGTATCAACAATTCTAAGTAGGGCTTAACCTTGTTTAACACTTAAAAAGGAGAATGGGCATTCCCGCCCAAATCAAAAAACTATCGCCCGCAGAGTAGGCGTATGGTGGAATGGGTAGACCTTCAAAATCACTTCATTTCATTGTATGACAGCTAAAAAATCCATCCTACAGAAATCGAGATATTTGCAGTTAAAGGTGGTGACTTTTACCATCATCTTTTTTAACTTACAGCCTTCCCGCAGATAAGCCACTATGGGCATTCGATAGAACTTTAGAAGCACTACATTTCATTGTATGACAGCTAAAAAATCCATCCTGCAGAAATCGAGATATTTGCAGTTAAAGGTGGTGACTTTTACCATCATGTTTTTTGACTTATAGCCTTCCCGCAGATAAGCCACTATGGGCAATCGATAGAACTTTAAAAGCACTACATTTCATTGTATGACAGCAAAAAAATCCATCCTGCAGAAATCGAGATATTTGCAGTTAAGGTTGGTGACTTTTAACATCATGTTTTTTGACTTACAGGCTTCCCGCAGACAAGACTTTATGGACATTCGATAGAACTTTAGAAGCACAACATTTCATTGTATGACAGCAAAAAAATTCAGAATGCAGAAATCTAATATCTAATAATAATTATAATAATAATCTAATCTAACCTTATCTTATTCTGTAATTATTTAAGTATTTATGAACTAACTGCTCTTCTTTTTAATTGTCTTTTTTTTTAATAACGTGATTTCACCCAACTAGGAGCAGTCTGAAAACCAGCGTTGCTCTGTAACTCCCCGGTGCAGAGCAACACAAAGCTGAGATTGTTTCTTTTTGGACGGCACCAACACAGAATGAATGAATGAATGAATGAAAATACTTTATTGTACAATTCACACCTTATAACTACAAAATACAGTGGAAAAGAGAACCAAAACAAAACAGAAACAGACGTCCTTTTTTATTTTCTTTTTGTTTTCTTTTATACTTTTCTGTCTTTGTTTGTAGTCGATCTATTATATACATTTTTTTTGCTGTGTCACTTTACTTTGTACCTAGTTATGTTCGTCTGTGTGTGTTTTCCCAAATAATTTTTTTATCTATCTATCTTATATCTCGATTTCTGCAGGATGGATTTTTTTAGCTGTCATATATTGAAATGTAATGCTTCTAAAGTTCTATCGATTGCCCATAGTGGCTAGTCTGCGGGAAGCCTGTAAGTCAAAAAATACTCGTATGATGGTAAAAGTCACCACCTTTAACTGGAAATATCTCGATTTCTGCAGAATGGGTTTTTTAGCTGTGATACAATGAAATGTAGTGCTTCTAAAGTTCTATCGATTGCCCATAGTGGCTTATCTGCGGGAAGGCTATAAGTCAAAAAACATGATGGTAAAAGTCACCACCTTTAACTGCAAATATCTCGATTTCTGCAGGATGAATTTTTTAGCTGTCATACAATGAAATGTAGTGCTTTTAAAGTTCTATCGAATGCCCATAGTGGCTTATCTGCGGGAAGCCTGTAAGTTGAAAAAAGATGATGGTAAAAGTCACCACCCTTAACTGCAAATATCTCGATTTCTGCAGGATGGATTTTTTTGCTGTCATACAATGAAATGTAGTGCTTCTAAAGTTCTACCGATTGCCCATAGTGGCTTGTCTGCGGGAAGGCTGTAAGTCAAAAAACATGATGGTAAATGTCACCACCTTTAACTGCAAATATCTCGATTTCTGCAGGATGGATTTTTTTGCTGTCATACAATGAAATGTAGTGCTTCTAAAGTTCTATCGATTGCCCATAGTAGCTTATCTGCGGGAAGCCTGTAAGTCAAAAATATGATGGTAAAAGTCACCTCCTTTAAATGCAAATATTTCGACTTCTGCAGGATGATTTTTTTTGCTGTCATACAATTAAATGTAGTGCTTATAAAGTTCTATCGTTTGCCCATAGTGGCTTATCTGTGGGAAGGCTATAAGTCAAAAAACATGATGGTAAAAGTCAACACCTTTAACTGCAAATATCTCGATTTCTGCAGGATGTATTTTTTTGTTGTCATACAATGAAATGTAGTGCTTCTAAAGTTCTATCGATTGCCCATAGTGGCTTATCTGCGGGAAGGCTATAAGTCAAAAATCATGATGGCAAAAGTCACCACCTTTAACTGCAAATATCTTGATTTCTGCAGGATGGATTTTTTAGCTGTCATACAATGAAATGTAGTGCTTCTAAAGTTCTATCGAGTGCCCATAGTGGCTTGTCTGCGGGAAGACTATAAGTCAAAAAACATGATGGTAAAAGTCATCACCTTTAACTGCAAATATCACGACTTCTGCAGGATGGATTTTTTAGCTGTCATACAATGAAATGTAGTGCTTCTAAAGTTCTATCGAATGCCCATAGTGGCTTGTCTGCGGGAAGCCTGTAGTTCAATAAATATGATTGTAAAAGTCACCACCTTTAACTGCAAATATCTCGATTTCTGTAGGATGGATTTTTTTGCTGTCATACAATCAAATGTAGTGTTTTAGAAGGTCTACCCATTCCACTATACTTCCACTCTGCGGGCGATCGTTTTTTGACTTGGGCGGCGCTTCATACATGCCTGCCCGTTCTCCTTTAAAGAAAATAATCTTCATTACTAGGTTTCGCCTCGATCGCATACCTACCAAAAAAGGCGAAGGAAAATTTTAGGTATCGCAATAACTTCAAGACAATCCCACAGTAGAATTGGCTGCCGCACCTTAATCTGGACTTTGAATAAATTACTCCTGTGAGACGCTCCAGGCCCCAGGCTCACGTACCCACAACTAGGTCACTGATCAAATCACTACACTATGAGATATTCAAACATGAAACTAAATTATTTTTTTTTTTTACAATTTCACACAGCATCATCTAGCCCCAAACTAAGCAAAGCTTGTACTATGGGAACCAGATAACTGTTAAACTACTTATATACTTTTTGTTTGTAAATACATACATATTATACATAGAAACACCCAGACCCGAGATAAATATCTGTAGATCATACAAACATTTGTCCCACGGCGGGGATCGAACCCGCAACTTACTGCGTCGCAAGCGGACCTTCGCCCACTGCGCTACAGAGGTCGTACATTAATTTTCTAATAAACAAAGGAAACCCTCAACACGTAGGAGACCAGTTGTAAATGTGTCCAAAATATGCAAAGGATCACGACTGATGGCATCATCATCATCAGCAGCTCAAATATACTGGATAGACGTAGTAAATCCCATGTAGTATGTTCCATCGAAACAAACGCTTTTCGAACTTTGTCTTTTCGAAGCGACGTGTCGAAATAAAGATCTGTTGAAGTTCAGAGACACGTAATATGTAGCTACTTAGTTTATGATGAATTTGGATTTAGGTCCTAGTTTGCTTCTTAGATCGTATTAAAGCATTATCTAGGTCAGTACATCACAATACTTTCCACTTATCTCCGATCTCACAAACAGGCATGCGAATGGCAGAGAGCCAGCGCGATGGAAGTTTAGTGCCCAAGTTTAGTATTACTGTCGCAATATCCGCTAGCTATTGTTTGCAATAGGCCTGTTTTGATACTGAAGGTACCTTCTGGTACTGACAGAAAAATAATCTCCATTATGTATCTTTTTATTATTTTAAAATCATTTATTTCTTTCTGCTTACCGAGGAAACTCGTATTAACTTTTTCGGTCTGTAAGTGGATGGGTGACGCCAGTGACATTTTCATCAGAGCACTTCCGTGCTTCGGAGGGCATGTTAAATTCTCGGTCCCGGCTATTTAGTCGTTAAGCCATGACGGAGGCCTTAAGGCGGCCTAAAAACTCCGTCACCAGAGTTGGCCACTGACTCATACGAACTCACTCATCTGGTATTTTCAATTGGCTTGGGATGCATGAAAAAAGAAGACAATTATAGGTAGGTACTTAGATAGATAGATAGATAACTCTTTATTGTTACACCATAAATACAATTAAAAAAAAAACTTAAAAATCTTAAAACTAATTGCGGTGACACAATGGGCGGCCTTATCGCTCAAAGCGATCTCTTCCAGGCAACCTTTGGATGGATTGGATAGAAAAGAACGCAAGAGGAGGTGGTGTTACAATCCTTCGATCAACATGGCCAAGTCTATATGACTCAATAACAATTTGCATTATAATATGACTAGGTCCAGTTTATAACACACTGAACTACATTCACTAACTATAAATTAAGTTTCAGCTTCCATTAAATAGTTGGACTGGCCTTGTTGCCATAACATACTCTAAACATGGTTCTACTAAAATTGAATACAAACAACTTTCAAAAGCAATAATGTCCCGGCTAAATGTAGTTAATGAGGCAAAAAGGGACACCATTTATACAAAGCTCGCTGCAAGCTGATTCGAGCCTTGTTTTCGGTGTATAGAGTTGAATATGGAGTGGATAGATATAAGTATATTTAGGGAGGTCCTTCGTAATGTACGAGGTTTATGGTGTTCGTCACATACAAATTCATAAGATAAATGCAGCGGTAAAAAACAAGTTGAATGTTAAACGCGAAGGATAAGTCTTTCCAAAAGTGACTCCCAAACTTTGCTATGACCAGTTTCACCTTTTTTTTTATTACGTCAGAAAATACATTATGGATACCCGACCGCCGTAGGTACAGCGGAAGGGTTGTCGGATTCTCACCGACTAAAAACTGACGCGTCACAAATCAAATGTTTAAAAAGTAAGTTCATTGATTGGTGGACAAGGGTTCTAGATAATGTCACAAGCGGTCACCCATCGAGAGATTATAGTTATACCCTTTACATTCCTAAAGCCGGAGTGCCTTATCGCTCGGCTACGGAACCCTAAAAGTCGCAATGGAAATTTGATAAGCTCATATTTATCGGTTAAGCACCGGTTCCTTTACATTGAACTAACTTACATCATAGCGTTACTCAGCAGCTTGGGTAAATCCTTTTTTTTTTTTTTTTTTTTTTTTTTTTTGTCGCTGGGTAAAATGCGTTACGCATCCCCTCCGCCGGGGGGCGAGAGGGGTATGTGGGACTCCCGGGGACTCCCGGTATACCCACTAAACATCCCAGCGCCTTTCCGGCGTCGCCTGGAATGGAGGGGGCCCGGGCAACCGGCAGAGCCTCTACATCCAGTCCCCCTCCGGCGAAGCTTGGGTAAATCCTAACCTAACCTTACCTTGACCTTTACTAAAGAAAAATTCTGGCCGAAAAATGTGCTGTTACGGCGTTTTCGCGAACGATTACCGGTCGCAGCACATAATATCATGTGTCACACGTCACCGGCACTACGTGCTAGTAAATAAGTTCTTTTATATATGTTAAATTAAGGTATTTAGGTATTTAACGGCCCGTATTTTAAGTATTTAACATCTTGTATTTGACTAATGTTGCCTGAAATTTTGATTTGATTCCAATTTTGATTTGGAACATGAAAGCCTACGAACTAAACCTACACTACACTACACACACACACACACACACACACACACACACACACACACACACACACACACACACACACACACACACACACACACACACACACACACACATCTCTCTTTTGCTCAGTCATACACAAGCCTGGTTGATATTATTAGGATATATATATTTTCTACACAATATCTCATTTAATGGGTAGGTATAATCATACCTACCACATAGCTGTTTGATGTTATTTGTTCAATATTTATTGTAAACCTGCTTCTCACTTCATACACGTTCGTTCGACGACCACCTTAGCTCGAACACTGGACTGGACTGAAAACCAGCACTACGTACCATGTGCGTAGATTAGCGCTGAGTCCAGCCCAATTGCCGAATATTTTTATGTCTGTTTTTGTTAATTTTTTTTTGTATGTGTGCTTTTTTTTTTCGAGCAATAAATGTATTTGTATTTGTATTTTGATTTTTTGAGTTCACAACAATATTTTAAAAGCTGTAAGTTTACCAAATTAGTCAGACATTTTCACTCTACAGAAGATCGTTCAAGCAAAACACTATTGTAGTAAAACTTTCTACTTTTCTCGAACTTTCATCTCAGCTTATCCTGGCATGATCCTCAGACTGTCACAAATTGCTTCCTCCAGGATGCTACAGGAAGTATTTAGTGGGAGAGGAAGCGTTTAGGAGGAGGCGCCAGAGTCGGTTGTAGGCTGAAGGCGGGAAACTTTTACTTTGCGTCTTTTTGTTATACATTATTTAACATATAAAAAACCTATTGTTTATTTAATGCCTGTACTAGCACAATATGTCTGCTGTGCGCTTATACTGTGTATTGTTAATCTGCGACACAGGCTCCCTCGACACAGGCCTTGCCTAGTGAGGGAAAAGTTAAGAGTATAGGTACTAATCAGATTATGTCTAGCTTATTTTAGTTCAGTAGTGTTATAATGTACCTGCATTATAATATTCTTCTGTCTGTGGCACAAAATAAAAGTTTCTTTCTTTCTTTCTTTCAATAATATGGCTTCGAATCAGAATAAGTTCTCTGCAAAAAAAAAGTAAGTTCGTATGAGTCAGTGGCCAACTCTGGTGACGGAGTTTTTAGGCCGCCTTAAGGCCTCCGTCATGGCTTAACGACTTAAATAGCCGGGACCGACAATTTAACGTGCCCTCCGAAGCACGGAAGCGCTCAGATGAAAATGCCACTGGCGGTCACCCATCCACTAACATACTCTGCAGAATATGAGTGTTCTGATATTCTATGTATCACCTATTATTTTAGATTGTAAGTTACCTAAGAATGTCCAAGATACTCTGTTTTTGCAGTAATAAATATTTTTTCATTTTCATTTCATTAAAAAAAAATCAAAAAGGAACCTCACTTCAATGTCAGGTATTTATGGAATGTATCAGGTATTTATGGAAAAGTTTGAATAAGTACTTTCAAATAATAATTTTTATAATCGACTAGCTTCTGCGTGCGGTTTTGCCCGCGTGTTACCAACATTTTTGAATAGCCCGTATGCTATTCACTATCTACGCCTATTCCAAGTTTCATCCATATCGGTTCACTGGTTTAGACGTGGTTGAAACATAAACATACAAACATCGTAACAAACTCACAAACTTGCAGCATTATTATATGAGTGGGATCTATATTTGATTTACAAAAAGTAGTAATATCTATAACAGTCAGATTGTGGTTGCCATAGCACAAGCTTATTTTGGAATGTTAATAATAGTTAATTTAATTATAATACTAATAATAACTTGACCATAATGCTTATTTAATTTTTCTAATCATTTATAATTTGACATATTTTTGTTTAGTAGGTAAGTAATGAATGACTTTTATATTAAAATGTTTGTATGCTAATCAGCAGGATCTAGAGATTCCTAGTTTTAAGCATTAACATCAGCTACTCTGTAACCTAGGTCCACAAGCAATAAATAAATGAATGAATGAATGATGCTGTATGAAAATGTCCAGCAATATTGATTTTAATTTCCTTGAGAAATAGTTCTTAATCCGCCCTATAGGCCTGACTTAGAAGGGGGTGTAATCGGTGGTCCTACCTGCCTTATAATTGCTAGGGAGGCTATCTACAGCAGTCTGAGGTTATCGACCCATAAACGGATGATTACAGAAGGCATCTAGACGTAAGGTAACCTCAAAGAGCAAAATTGGTTTACAAAGGTTAACCCTTGATCATTATCGTTTGTACCCTTTATTATAAAAAAAGCTTTAATAATCCTTATAGTTTATGCGAAGAAAAAACTTTTAAACAAAATTATGATGCGGTATGATGGACCAATACAATACAATACAAAACGACGACCTCTGTGGCGCAGTGGGTGAAAGCCCGCTTGAGACGCAGAAGGTTGCGGGTTCGATCCCCGCCGCGGGATAAATGTTTGTATAATCTGCAAATATTTATCTCGGGTCTGGGTGTTTCTATGTATAATATGTATGTATTTACAAACAAAAAGTATATAAGTAGTACATATATCAGTTATCTGGTTCCCATAGTACAAGCTATGCTTAGTTTGGGGCTAGATGATGCTGTGTGAAAATGTCCAGCATTTTTAACAAAAAAAAAAAAAATCATCATCATCATCAGCCTATATCAGTCCACTGCTGGACATAGGCCTCCCCTAATGAGCGCCATTGCGCCCTGTCCTCGGCTCGACGCATCCAGCTTCTGCCAGCAACCTTTCGCAATACAATACAAATAAATATTTTTCTGGTTTTATTTACTGGAAATGTAATGTATAAAAAAAGTATTTCCTAGGTAACACGGAGCACAGCTATAGTCCATTTCAATTATCATGAGCGCTGACAGTTTTGCTATTTTCACAGTGTGACTTCGTTTTCGTTAGTTCGAAGAGAGAAGAGATAAGAAAACTCTTTACTATGAGACTAGCTGCCTGCTGTCCCTCGGGATAACTTCATTTTTTCGTGATAAAAAATTGCCTATGTATACAACCTTTATCTATGCCAAAATCAGCTTAATCTTTTAAGCGGTTAGGTCATGAAAGGTAACAGACAGACAGATAGACATAGTTACATTAAAATTTATAACATTAAAACGTATAAAATGAGGATTTTATTCAGTTTTGAATTCACTATGACCAATCGTTAATCACTGGTTTGAGTGATAGTGGAATTCATCCCAAGATGAATTTATGCATGAGCTGCTCCAAGATGAATATGATTGATTGGGCAACCAATTTGTGTTAGTAGATCACTCGGGTTGTAAATGGTCGCTACCGCTAGAACCACGATTGCCGATTGACGTTGAAGGATTGTGGTATGATGGTGATCCCTCTGCCTCTGTCCATCATTCATGTCTGTAATTCTTAGTCTCTTATCTTAATTATTTTTAAATGTTGTAAACGTAAACAGGGTCACGACTGTATCCCCAAGGTGCGGTAGACATTCTCTCAGATCTTTTATGTATTCCAGATCCTTTGAAGATATCAAAGGGGGGTAGTCAGAGGCATGTCCAAATGCATATTTGATACATGCCTACATCTTGCAGAAGTTAATTTTATACGTGACGGATTGGCCCATCGCCGCCTATAAGAATTCTAACTGGTTTCCTCACGATGTTTTCATTCACCGTTTAGAGCACGTGTTAAAGCGCATGTAAAATTTACGAAGCGCAAATCTATTGATGCACGGCCGGGATTCGAACCCACGACCTTCGGATTGAAAGTCAAGGTACAGCCGTGTTGGCCCATTCGGCCAACACGGCTCTGTTTCTTGTATTGTATCTGGATAATTATAAAAGTTTTGTAACTAGCTAGCTTCGATCGCGTTCTGTCATAAACTTCCTTCCGTTACGAAATATTTATCTTCAATTCAAAGTTATTGATTAAAATTGAACAGAACCTAACTTTATCAAATCAGTAAGTACCTACCTATTTAGAAAACTTTATTTGTAATCAAACTTATTTAAATCTAATATTTCTGCAATCGACTGGATGACGAGTGGAGATTGGTCAGATTGGTAGAAGAGAACATGTTTTGCCGACCCCGCATGAGCGGGGTAAGGGTAGCGATTGACTACAGCGGAATGCATTCGGTTCGGAATAGGTCAGTTGTTCAACCGAGCGCAACCAATCACAGTGCAAGAAACGTCAGTTTTGTATCAATTCCTGCACTGTGATTGGTTGCGGCGGTTGAACAACTGACCAATTCCGACCCGGATGAAGTCTGAATCACTAGGCTGGGCAGGCCAATGATGATTTCTGCAACCGACTATCTACTAGCCTTATACCAAACATTTTGAGAGAACAGCTTATACAGGGCGTCCCAAACTTATGGGACATGAAGGGGAAGTACCTTAAATATCGTAGACTAGCTGCGCCCCGCGGTTTCACCCGCGTAAGTCCCGTTCCCGCGGGAATATCGGGATAAAAAGTAGCCTATGTGTTAATCCAGGGTATCACCTATCTACATACCAAATTTCAACCAAATCGGTCCAGCCGTTTTTGCGTGAAAGAGTAACAAACATCCATACATCCATACATCCATACTTACAAACTTTCGCCTTTATAATATTTATATAGGATAGTGTATTTTGCTTAAAGAAGACTTTATGTTATTTTTAAAACTTAGTAATTCCGCATTCATAGATTTTCTAAAAATTACTTGCTTCGTCTGGGAATCGAACCGACTCAAATGTCAAAAAAAAATCACCCTACTTTTATGATGCCAATCGAAAGAATAGCTAAAAAATAATAACTCTGCTTAGGTAACATTGTATTTTAAAAGAAAGGAACAACGTAAAATTAATCATTTTAATCAACATAAAAACATACATTTAACTGCCGTAGTCAATTAAGTGGGTATTTTTTTGTAAATTAATTAATTAAATGCTCAAAATGTGATCCCTCTTGTCTTACGCAAATCGCCAATCTTTTAATGAGTCCGCTACCTGTTGATTTTCTTATCATTTTATGGTGAACACTCGATGTGATATGGCACAATTCAGTTTGAACGTCGTCGACGGCAATAAATAACTTTCTTGAAATTTGACTCATTCAAAACTCATTTTACGTTGTTCCTTTCTTTTAAAATACAATGTTACCTAAGCAGAGTTATTATCTTTTAGCTATTCTTTCGATTGGCATCATAAAAGTAGGGTGATTTTTTTTTTGACATTTGAGTCGGTTCGATTCCCAGACGAAGCAAGTAATTTTTAGAAAATCTATGAATGCGGAATTACTAAGTTTTAAAAATAACATAAAGTCTTCTTTAAGCAAAATACACTATCTACGATATTTAAGGTACTTCCCCTTCATGTCCCATAAGTTTGGGACGCCCTGTATAACCCTTAAACAATGTTAATCACCGCTCTAGTTCAAAATTGCCTTCACAGTTTCATTAAAACCGATACGGAACTGTAAAATTGATGGCTAAAAGCAAAATTCATCAGAAGTTGCTACGCCATCAAAAATATCTTCATTACAATATAGAGCTTATGTCTGTTCAATAGAGTTTAAAGTCGTTATCGCTTAGCTCGCATATAGGATAAGTTTACCCTATCGAAGTTTTAGGTGCCTCGTTGGGTGCAGTATTAATTGCTTTGACGATTTTATGGAGCTGGTTCTAAATATTGCAATTTGGCCATGGTTCAGGTAGTCCTAAATGGCTTTGCATCAGCAAATGACCAATTTCTCTTATGCTTCTACAAAGATAAAGAAGTAAGAAGCGAATTCCAAATTCAAAGGTCATCTTCATCATTATTCCCTTGCCCTAATCCAACGCTAATTGGAGTCGGCCCAGCATGTATTCTTCCTCCATTCACTCCTATCACTCGTCAACTGTTCAGCTATTTTTTTACTTCAATGGATGAGTAGAGTCAATTGACACGAAAGAATGAGTTGCTATCCAGAGCAGACCTGAAACAATTTGTCGAAATACAGGGCCGCAGCTTAGTCAGCTCCACACGTATTGACGTTGTCTTTCCTGTGGGCAAGGCCGATAATGCTGAGACGATGGTTTAAGTGCTGTTCAAGCCTTTCTTAAACAATGTCTGAAGCACTACAGCGTCATGTTGTTTGCTGTCTGTATTAATAATATCATTATCATCATCATCTTAGCCATCTAACGTCCACTGCTGAACATAGGTCTCCCCCATAGATTTCCACAGCAGTCGATCTTGTGCAGCCTGCACCCAACGGCTCCCAGCAACCTTTACAAGATCGTCTTTCCATCTCGTGGGCGTGTTCTCCACTCGAGAACTTTTCTGCCCCAACGGCCCTCAGTTCTACGAGCTGTTAATAATATACCTAGCTGTAAAAAGTAAGTTCCTATGAGTTAGTGGCCAATTCTGGTGACGGAGTGTTTAGGCCGCCTTAACGCCTCTGTCATGGCTCAACGGCTTAATAGCTGGGACCGACAATTCAACGTGCCCTCCAAAGCACGGAAGCGCTCAGTTGAAAATGCCACTAGGCGGTCTCCCATCCACTGAGCGGTGAGAACGTCGTTTTACTTCGACAACCTATGAAGAACTAAGCAAGTTACGAGCGCTTCGATAGATGTAAAGAAACCTCTTGAAACAATTACTCTGATTACAACCGTATAGTTATATCAATATTTGAGCATAATCCATTTGGTATTGTGCAATAATCTCGAGGGAATGTCTGTAATTACTCCGATCATTACGTCGCGTGTCAGTCAATAGGAATGTTTGCTGTTCTATCTCTAATGAATTCGTATTAGATGTCGAGAATAATTTACAGCTCAATAAGATAATTCACAAACGTACACACAGTGCATTAGAAACTTGCTATATAGTAGCTGTAGTTTCGCTTACGTATGTACCATCGAATTATATTCATTTTCATGTGTTTTTAGGTTTTTACATGTGATGATCAGTGGCGAAGCTGGGTAGTCAAGGGCTCAAGTCAAAAATAGTCAAAATATAAATATGCAGGGTATGGCAAAATTTTACAACATTGAGGGCAGGATTCCTTTTCTTTTGTAGTTAGAAGATTTTGCTCTTTGAAAACTATAGATTTATTATAAAAATAAAACCATGCATTTTTGGATTTTTGAAATAATATAAGTCAGCCCAGAAAATGACATTTGTAAAAAAAATCAAGTTGGTTTCAATCGACTCTTTTTCCCATCAGAAACACTTTTCCTGAAGTAACATGTTAAATCCAATCGTAAATTTTTACAAATATTTAAGAAACTTTTTCCAGACGTTTGACTCAGAGTCCGAGGGCCCCTTGAGCTTGGGGGCCTCGGTGCACAGCACCGCCTAGCCCTCCGGTAGCTACGCCACTGGTGATGATTCGTTCTTGGTTTGGTTATCATTTTTTGGAAAATGATGACGATTGCAGGATGATGCTCTGCAGAATGATTATTATTGTATGACATGTCTATCAAATGAAATGATCGCACAATTGTTCACGCCGCGCGCCGCAATCATTGTTCTATTCAAAAAATGCTGATGACGTCAGTAAATGCAGCTCGCTTCTGACGTCATCAGCATTTTCTCTGTTGAATTGACAATTCGACGCGTTCGGCTCGGTTGGACTGTGCAGTGTGCAACCACCCTAAAACAGCTTTACTTGTGGAGCTTGCATACCAACATAACATAAATTGACAGAAAATATGATTTGAAAATTTTATTAGGATGTACAAATGTGTTTAGGGTCAAAATAAAATTACGTGGCTATCAGGACTGAATAATCGGCCCCTAAAAAGGGTATAATTATCCACATAAATTACCTGATGAGTTCTGTGTGATTACGTTTAATGAGGGTACGACAAAAAAGGATTAGCCCCTAATCAAGAAGATTTAGCGCACAATTTACAATACGATTCAAAAAGTCAACCGTTTTTTACCGGAGAGTGTTTTTGTTTGGTTTTTGTTTTCAGTTTGGTGATTTTATAGATCATATTTCATGTTAGTTCCGGGTGAATATTTTGCTAATTGTAGCAATGAAATTAATTCTGATAGTGATACTTCCTTTGTCGTATTGCTTAAGACCATGCTTTCTTATCTAGGCGTCAAATGAATTTGTTAGTGAGCAGATTACACCCTGTATAATAACTAGAATCCAACTGAGGTTTCTATCTATCTATCTAATCAGCCCACATCCACTGCTGATTTATGCCTCCTCATTTTCACGTCACTCTTTCCGATCCTGCGCCAGTCGAATCCATTGCCTTCCTACTACCGCCACAATATCATCAGACCATCTGGCTGGTGGTCTGCCTGGTGTTCTATGACCCTCGCGTTTGTTACCTATGTATCTTTAATTTCATAGCAAAACTCAATTGAAAGATTGAGTTTTGCTATGAAATTCCATATTCCTCCATATTACCTAGTAAGGGTACTACGAGTATTATAGTTAATTTAGATTTTAAAAGTTACCTCTTATATGACTGACGATGAAGATTGTACTTCATGGTCAAGTTGGGTTGATCCAACTTGTTAAGACTCCGTTTGTAACTCGATTTGTCGCTCAAATGTGAAGGCTGCGACCTCTAAAAGTGTAACCGAGTTATCTAACAAAAAGCTACAATCAGTTGGGATCGGACGCAATCTCAGGTTTACCTCGGGGATCGCGGGGATCGACAACTTTGTCTCCAAACCTACGTATAACAGAAAAACTTATTGCAGACCGATTCTATCTAAAAATATTGGTATAGAAGTGAAAATAATGATAGGTAACGAGTACCTGTACGATGTTCTTTTACCTTAAAACCCATAAAGGCCAAGCCCTTTACATCTCTGACGACCTCTGTGGCGCAGTGGGTGAACCCGCTTGGGACGCAGAAGGTTGCGGGTTCGATCCCCGCCGCTGGATAAATGTTTGTATGATCTGCAAATATTTATTTCGGGTCTGGGTGTTTCTATGTATAATAAGTATGTATTTACAAACAAAAAATATATAAGTAGTATATCAGTTATCTGGTTCCCATAATACAAGCTATGCTTAGTTTGGGGCTAGCTAGATGATGCTGTGTGAAATGTCCAGCATTATTTATTTATCTATATTATTTAGATAGATGATATAGACAGCGTCAGGAGGCAACCTTTGCCTAAATTTAAAGCTGTAGTGCCTGAGACATTAATTGAAATGGAATAGGCTTGCCCAGCACCTAAACCATCCTCTCAGCTTAATCAACCTTATCCATAGGAAAGACATGGTATATATACGTGTACCAGCTGACTACGCTGCGGTTTTCCTCACGATGTTTTCCTTCAACGTTAGTGCATATACATTTTACTTAACGAAAAATCCATTGATGCACGGCCGGGATTCGAACCCACGACCTTTGGATTGAAAGTCAAGGCACAATTACCCCATCACATAACTTGTGTAATAGCGCTAATATTTTTTCCAGACTATCCATTGTACGTTTTGGACCTACGACTTGAATCTAAATAGACACTACCTACAGTCAACATGACTTTATAAAGTTTCCAATAATAATAAAATACAAGTCATGTTTACGGCCTTCTTTTTCATTTTCTCCCAAATCCAAACACGGTCGAATACCGGATATCCCTGAATCAAATACCGGACTATCGGATTGTTTCCGGATGTCAGTAAACGCTGATATAGGATAATAAGTGATGTGATCACAGCCTCCGTAATCTTCGTGTAAATGATATTGCGAAAAGTTTGCTGAACTTTGTTTTGTTGGTATTATTTTACCAGTGGTTTGTTTGTGACATGAGAAAAGTTTGGTAATAGGTGTATAGCTTTTTATTAATGACATAGGTAGCAAATATTGTTTAATTATGAACCAAATTGTATTATTTCCTCATTCGTTCATTCATTATTTACGTGTTTTATTACAAAAACAATAATTTAGACGTCAATGATGTGTCAATGATTAGAACTTTATTTTAGTAACAACCTGTAATACGAGCAAATGTTGTTTTTACTCTTTTTTATAGATCTTAAAGAGTCAGTTATGCAAAATTAAAAACAAAAAATAAAGTAGCTATCCTTTGAAGAGCATATTCATCAAAATCATTTACATTGCAACATCCACTTGGCTTACTTATGTCGTAGCAGTGCTACACTGTTACCTGTAGCTCTACGTAATTGCTACGCATCTACGAATTTAGTGACTGTTTTGCTTTTAATGTTTCGTGTGAGACCGGCAGTAAGTGGTGTGACTCACACAGCGTCTCTGGAAAAATATTTCAGTTGTCATTTAAATACCAACAATCTTACTAATTAGTCAGTCATTGGTCTTTATTACCACATAATTATGAATGTAAGTTAAGATAATGAGTTTTCTGTTATAAAGTGTCTCCTCAATAAAAGGCTTGAGGAGCAACTTCTATACATCATCATCATCATCCGCAGCCGAGAATATCCTACTGCTGGGTCTCCCTCTGTTTACGCCATTAATTCCAGCCTTGTGCCTAATGCATCCAAAATCTATGCTGCCTCTTGCGCGATGGGTAGATGACATCTTGATGTCGTCTACCCATCGCGCAATTGGCTTGACTTCTATGTCCGGTTCTAGGCCACCACTCGGTCAAAGTCTGAAACTGAAACTAAAATAAACACTTACAAAAAACATTGAACGTATGAAGCTCGTGATGTGAATTTACGACTATTTGATCGCGGGTCCATGAATACCTACTTAATTCTAAAGCGAGTCCATCAGGGTCCGAAACAAGTGTCCATTGAAAAGGTCCTGTCGGATGTCCTGAATTATTTACACGGATCTTCTAGCTGTAAATTGAAGTGAAGAATGGTGATCGAACACACTGATGTTTTCTTAGGTACGTTTGATAAGTAGTAATTTTAATTAATATTTTCAATATCATTTACTATATTAAAAGAGTAATTTACAAACATAAATAAAAGACAATTTGGATGAAACAAAAATTAGACGACTGTGTTATAATAAATAAATAAATAATAATAAATAAAATCGTTTCTTTCAGAGACAGAGGATCCAATAAAATCTTACACACAAATTATATTTATCTAAAAAAACAGACACAAAATAAAATAATATACTCAAGTTATGAAACGCTTCTACGTTGCGGGTTCGATTTGATATTTCTAAAATCATAAACAAGCTCTGCTTACTTGCTAGATCGTGTATACACCGCTATTTTATGACTACTAAAAAAAAAATTAAGAACAGTTGCAGCAGATGCAAAAAATTATAATGGCATAGTCAGAACTTTTTTTTATTTAACTATCACAAAGTTATCGAGGATTGTAGTCAACCAAAACTGAACAAAATTTTATGAAATCTGTACAAATAAGTACTATTGACAACAATCGCGTACAGACTCTCATTTTAACTATGTTCTCGTGTCATTCCCAGTCAGTAAAACCGCTGTAGCTATCATAAATCCATGTTTGACTCGTCTCGTCTCATTTTGAGGTTATAATTTTTTTTTCTCTTTTTTGAGTTTTAACTACATAAATTTGATCAGTAACAGATACCGAGACCATGTTTAAATTTTTTTTGGTAATTAAAAAATAGGGGTGTATATTTACACATAACAATAGGTATCTACCGATCAACGGTAGTTTTTTGTAAAACAAAATTTTCAGCGGACATTGCACCGTGATCGCAGCAGAGTTCAACGATATTGAACTCCTTTTCTCCTTTTAACTCGTTTCCCTTCGATTTACTTTCATTTTGATTTGTGAGAGATGTTCAATTAAGATTATTCAATCCTTTAATACCTACATATTATTATTTTGTAATTTTATACGAGTAGTGGAAACCCACACTTGGTATTTCACATGAAATAGCCGAGCGGTAAGGCACTCCGGCTTTAGGAGGTCTGATCGTTGCGGGTTCGAATCCCGTCGGAATCCAAAATTTTGATAAGTCTTTTCATTTCTACATATTTTTGTTTCATAAATCAAATTACCGATCGAACAAAATATTTTCAAAAAATATTAGGAGACAGGAATAACTTCTATTTATTTAACTAAGTAAATAACCTATGGAATTACTTCTAAGCTCATACCTTTTAAACATGTACCTAATTTACATTTTACAAGGTTTTCGTGGATATCATAGAAATTTAGAGTAGACATAATGTCTTATTTACAGTACAAAATGAAGTAGCGACTCTAACCACTCAACACACCTAATCCTTGAATGAATGAATACTTAATTGTACAGTGTATTAGGCCTTAACATCTATAGATGATTTATACAGCGTCACGAGGCAATCCATGCCTACACTGAAAGGGACGCTGTAGTGCCTGGGACATTGTTCGAGATGGAGGCTTGTAGCACCTAAACCATGCTCTCAGCTTAATCAGCCTGGTTGACAGGAAAGACAACGTCAATACGTGTGGACCTGACTAAGCTGCGGGTTTCCTCACGATGTTTTCCTTCACCGTAACGAGCTCGTGTTAACTCGTGTTACGAGTCCGTGCATATAAATTTTACGATACGAAAAATCCATTGATGCACGGCCGGGATTCAAAGTCGAGGCACAACCCCATTTGACCAACACGTCTTGCTTGCACAGTGTGCAAGAAATCTATATATGAAAATCTTTGCTGTAAACAAATCTCAACCCTACATCTATCATCCTTTTCTAGTCAGTAGCCAACGTATAAACTACTACGTAGTACTACGTAGTATCTACTTGTTTTAGTTAGTTTATGTATTAGTTTATTAAAATATTATTGTATGTGTTAGGATTAATAAATTATTTGTGTATTGTTTAATATTATTATTTCCTACTTATTATCAAATTTAGTTCATACGATGTTAATACCTTATCTAAACCTAAAGTTATATTATGCAAACCGCCTTCCATTTATGCCTATAGTGCTTTTCTCACGTGAATGGTTGCCTGGAAGAGATCGCTTTCAGCGATAAGGCCGCCAGTTGTCTACCTACTGTTAAGTGTATCTTTTTCTTATATATCTTCTTCGCTGTGTGTTTGTGTATACAATAAAGAATTATCTATCTATAAACAGACAGTATTTACATTTAGAATCGGAGAGCGGAATAAAGTGCTATCGGAAGGACCAGATAAATGTCCGTGTGATGACTTCAAAGGGGAAGGACAAGAAGGACTATTGTCAATACAATTTGATCAGGATCGAGGGTCATTGAACTTTATCCTTTTTTACGTGAGAAGTCCGGTTTTCAACGGAATTTGAAGTTTGATTGGAATTGTTGGATATTGGAATATTGTATCGAATTAATAATCTTGATTTATTCTATGTAGATAGAAAAATCCTAATTGTCATTGCTCCTACTCATTACTTTAGCAATTTCAAAGCAAAGTAAAGTAATGTAAAAAGATTTATTGCGTGAAATACATGTAGTAGGTACATACCTACATGGTGGTATTTTATTATAAAAACTCAATCCGGAAACAATGTATTCTGCCAGTGGCGTGCAATTTTTTAATTAATACTAAGAAAAATAATTATTTATTAAATTATACTTAAAAATATAAAAGTAAAAATTGCATGCAGGAATTAAAATCTTAAATAATGTTAAATCAAATTATTTTTTTATCATTAGGCAGCATCCCGTCTTGAGATTGAGATCGACTCGATGGATTTTCCTCAATATTTTTTCTTATTTTGTAATTGCTCAGCCTAGTGTGAGGTCCGTCGTTAACACATAAGATTTTTGTTGTCAGCATTATGTATTATATCTTTCCTAACGTCCGATTTGTTATCCAAATGTCTATGTTTTGCTTGAAATAAATATTTTTACTTTACTTTACTTTAAGGATGAAAAAAAATCTCACACTAAATAAATGAATTTTGAAAATCCAACTGGTTAATTCAGCATAATTAACTGAGTTGTGTTTTTGTATTAGGGCTGCAGTAAACAACAGAACCGACTAGACAGGAAATGAAAACTATAAAGTGTGAAAATATAGTGTGAGTAAATGTCTGATAAATTTTAATGAAACTAGAGCACGTCCAATGTTTTCTAAAGAGCTCGTAATGGGACGACCTACATTCTAGCTAGATTAAACATTCTTTCAGTAGCCTTTTACCCTTACTAACGTCTCTAAGTTTTTAATACTTACTAAAGGATCTTTAGTGATGGGTTTACAACCTGTCACATAGTACAGTCACGTGCAATAAGATGTATACACTTCATAATGTTTCAACCCATGTACAGGGCAACATGTCCATCAATGTTCTGGTATTTTTATTGATTTCGCCACTAGTTCAATGTGAAATCAACAGAATGATTATAGTATTTTTCACGTAGGAACGTATCACACATAGAACTTTTACGTTATACGCTGTACAACAATGAAAAAATTTGAAATAAATGAATTCTAGTGTTATTACTAAAAGGTACAACTTCAATTAAAAAGGATTTTTTTCTATTTCCTTTTTATAATTTGAGAAATTAACATTATGAGCCTTGTCACGGAACCGTACCTATGTGAAAAGGACTATAGTTCTACAAACTGTGGGCAATTGGTGTATGTTTAACCGTAGCCACACCGTAGCGTCTGAACTACTTAACCGGTTAGATTTTTATTTTAATTACAAAATGGTTAAAATGTAGGTACACTTTTTTGAGGATTTTTGATTACTGAGAACACACTTATTACGACACAATAATTTTACAGCCAGAGAAAGCTTTTTTTTCGTCCCACACAATGATATTTAACTAGATTTCATTTAGTAGATAATAGTATTATTATCTACTCATTTATTAAAATATAATACGTCGTTTTCTATGAACACATGAGTAGATAAATTATTGACTCATGTGTTCATAGAAAACGACGTTTAAAAGGGTCGGGTTCGTACTCCCCCAGTTTCGTTTTCACCCGGTGCGTTCTTGCCTTGATCCCACAGTATAACACTTATTAGTTACAGATATTATAGGTACTTACCTAATTTCAAATAATAATTCTCTTTTTTTTTTAATTACCTACCTATTATCTGAGTCACTTCAGTCATCAACGCTTTGCTCAGTTCATTAAGCTTCCCAAAACTACAGGATAACTTACCAACAGAAACATTATACTTTAACCTAATTGTAAGCACTTCAAATCGTTCACTCAACATTTGATTCTATTTCATTAGACGTTCAATTTAAATTGCCTTAGCAAGGTGATAATTTAAACTGGATTTCCATTTGCGAATTTGAGTCTTATGTCCATGTTAATACAGGTGGATATTGCTTGGTGGTGATTTAGGTGGACTTTGGCTGAATTAAATTTACGTTGATAGTTGAACAGGTGCGCTCATACTCAGGTCTGGGTCTAGACACGCTTACTCATTATTAAACCAACTTTAATACTCTGCACTTGACGGACGGTAAACAGGAAAAGCTGTGGAGAAGCCTCTTCATAATTGGATATAGTTATGCATAGTTAGTCCAAGCACCATTTTTAGTTTTTTGGGAAATGACACAAACACGACTTTATTTGCACACGTTTTTATTTGCACGAGGGTTGCATTTGCATTATGTGAAAGACATGTTACGTATATCGAAGCCAATTTAACATAACATACTGTGAAAAAAAAAACGAAAAAAGTATGACGACCTCTGTAGCGCAGTGGGCGAAGGCCCGCCTGCGACGCAAAAGGTTGCGGGTTCGATCCCCGCGGCGGGACCAATGTTTGTATGATCTACAAATATTTGTCTCGGGTCTGGGTGTTTCTATGTATAATATGTATGTATTTACAAACAAAAAGTATATAAGTAGTATATCAGTCATCTTAGTACCCATAACACAAGCTGTGCTTAGTTTGGGGCTAGATGATGCTGTGTGAAATGTCCAGCATTATTTATTTATTTATTTATTTATTTATGTATGGATTACCTATAACTTCTAATAGATTTTGATTTGACGACCTCTGTGGCGCAGTGGGTGAAAGCCCGCTTGGGACGCAGAAGGTTGCGGGTTCGATCCCCGCCGCGGGATAAATGTTTGTATGATCTGCAAATATTTATTTCGGGTCTGGGTGTTTCTATATATAATATGTATGTATTTACAAACAAAAAGTATATAAGTAGTATATCAGTTATCTGGTTCCCATAGTACAAGCTTTGCTTAGTTTGGGGCTAGATGATGCTGTGCGAAAATGTCCAGCATTATTTATGTCCAGCATTATTTATTCTTGGCTCAACTCAGCCCACACCTCACGCAGCCCATGGGCCGAAATGTCCACTACCTTTCTGCCCATTTTGTCATTCGGAAATTGTTATTATGTGAAAGGATAAAAGACTTATAACGTGTAAGTTAAAGATCCAGCTACACTTATTTCACACTATACTACCAAATTGCTTTAACAATTATTCTTGTAAGCATGTCGTCTCCATGCTGCTTCTGTTCTCTGTATGGTCACGTAAAGCCCTCACCGGAACATTGAGGGTGCACTATAAGGTCGGACATAAAACTGACCGTTTTGACCTCTACCGTCATAACATAATTGGAAATGTTTCTAGACAGCTCCTATGAAATATTCCGAAACTTAGTTTTCATCTATAAAATATAAGTATTTTTCTTTGAAAACTTTCGTGAAGTGCTGTAAAGCTGCGTACGGAATATGTGTTCCAGGATACGCGTTCACACGTTCCAATAAACGAGTAGCGTAGCTAAAGTTGTATTATTTTTAATAAGTTGGTTGATTTACATAATTTATTTGAATTTAATAATAGTAATAACTTACTTAATAGTAAGTTGGTCCGTGGGGTTCCGGGGCCCATCACGTCTTCAAAAATCTTTCAGGGCGTCTGGTCGAAGCGTCGCGTGATTCGAGAGCTGGCGACTTTTTGGCACAAAGAATCAGCATTGCCATTCAGCGTGGCAATGCCGCCAGTGTTTTGGGCACGCTTCCGACTGGCAGTGACCTGGATCAGTTGAGCTATCTATAGATCGTTTTTACGACGATCCTTAGATAGCTTGACTGATTCTATTGTATTTTGTAATTTTATGTACATATTGTAGTAGCTTAGTTTCTATTAAGTTGAATTCAACTTTAAAGTCTTGTTGAATGCAACATAATATATTTTGTTTTTTATTTCAGTCTCTATTGTTTTTTAATTTATTATCATCATAATTGTCCCTTTCATCGTTACTTAAATTTCGATAAATTATAGAAAATGTTTTCTAGCAAAAAATTGTCATAATAAAATGTGACAATCAAATAAAGCAAGGTACATAATCAACAGGAAGTTATGTATTCTCTCTTCACATCACATCACAGAAAAACACAATGGTAGCAAATTGTGTAGAACTAGAAAGGACTTTTGATTGTCTGAACTTGGTACGCACATGTAACGATGCCTTTATCTAGATGGAAATGTAGCCGCATGCTTCAGCAATACAAAACATTGAGAACAATATCATCATTGGCCTTTTTCCAGCTACTAGAGATGATTTAGGTGGGCATAGGCCACCTATGCTATTCATTCCGGTCCCCTGTGAATCAGTGATTTCTGACTACACTGATACTATCGTTCAACCAACCAACAAATATGTAGATATTGTAGATAAAAAATATACGTGTTAATTCACTTTTGTTTGACCACCACTCTTTCATATGAACTTAGGTACTACCGCTAAATAATATGAATATTGATTTCCTAATATTTATCTTTTTAGATTAGTTTAGAATTGTAATTGTAAAAATATATATATAAATATGTAGTATATCAGTTATCTGGTTCCCATATTAAAAGCTTTGCTTAGTTTGGGGCTAGATGATGCTGTGTAAAATGTCCAGCATTATTTATTTTATTTTTATTTATTTATTGTAGGCATAAAAATTGGTACAAATCTTATTAGAAAGCAAATCATGTAAAAAATATCGAGCCATCGAATTGAGATTTTTTGAAGTGAATAGGTTTTCTAAGGCGCGTTTGGCAGTTTTGAGATGAGCAAAAATTCTTGGAAAAGGTCACGGGCGAGTCTCGTGACTGCTCACCGACACCGGGTCATTTGTCTGCCGGCACGTCTGGTGCCACTTTTTTTTTTAAATCTGCTGAAGCGAGCTTTATTATAAAGCTCGACCACAAAGTGCCCAACTCTTTATTTGGTTTCATTACCCAGATAATGCCTGCAGAGGAAACCTCGTAAAAACTTCCTTCCTAATTTCTTGTCGAGTTGAAGTTTGGGTTTAATCTCCCGTTAAAGGCCAATGGCGTAGAATGTACCCGTTTCGCACGTGGAGTGGAAACTCCGCTAACTTAGATATTATTGTCAGTGGGATTTATATTTAAGTTTTATCTTTTTAGCTTAGTTGTGAGGTGGTTTTAGGCTCGACAATTTGTTGACCTATTTCGTTTATTTGTCTTTATTTTATGGCCCCTCTACACATTCGCAGAACTATTTAATGGATAGACAATCGAAGAATACAGACGAATCTATTCGTCTATCATCGGCGAATATCTAGAGGCCCATTATGCATAATTATTATAAGTTTTAGTAAATGTATTCAAAAGAAATATTTTGTTTTAAAACTAAATCTACACAGGCATAATTGACGATATTTTTGAATAGATATACAAAATTTTAGCGAACAAATACATGAAAATTGGCAGCAAAAACTCAATCAAAAAACCATAGCGAGTTTAAAAACGGCTGCCAAACGTTTAATAATTCATCGCAATGGAAATATTGTTGCATTCATTTATTCAACATATATTTTGTAGAGACGATGACACAAATCCTTTGAGCGTAGAGAAAAAATCATGGACACACCAGGGGGGCTAGCCAAACACCATAATGGAAGTAGAAATAGACAGTGGAATAGACAGATAATGACTATTACTCACGTGCGGCGAATAACATTATTTAGCACGATTTGTATAGCACTGCCTATGCACTGCATACAATTTATGCCAAATATCGCGGCAGGTGAGTTCCTGGCATTATCAAACGTCGAATTGACACCGCGAGGATAGATAGTTGCCACAGAATACCATATAGTAGCAAAGCAACAATGAGGTCCACGATCTTTGCGATGTCCAAATAAAGTCAAAATTTTCTGTGTTGTTGTGTGAATTTGCAAATATTAATTTTTAGCACTTATTTATATATCTTGACCTTATAGCCAACGCCAAGCATCCGTACCTAGCTAGAACAATCGGATCTAACAGTACCCGAATCAAAAATGAACTCGCAGCATTGCAAAATGAAATGTGCTTTCGATACTATTTCCGTGGTAAAATATAAAGATGAGACGCACAGGACCTCAACAATATAATTTAACGACCACTGCGCCTTCTCCTGCTTTCCACGCAAGTGTCTGCCACCCTCAGTCATCGATTGACTCCAGAACCGGAGTAACTTGAAGAGCTCAATCACAGCATATAAATGGAACCTGCGCTTTCTGTAGGCAGTGGAGCTAACCATAAGGATAATACATAACCCGTGGAGTGGATATTTACCTACTTTCTCCTGTGTGTTGCAAATAAAACTGTTTCATTGTAGGTACCTACTCAGTAATAAATATTTTGTACATATTTGTAATTTTATTATAAGTAAGTATAAGTACCTATACTACTTTATAGGGCAGGCATAGTCTAGCGTATGAACAGTATGAAGGAATATCAGTGGATTATATTTTTGTTTCAATAGATAGAGTGATTGCTGTAGAAATAAGAGCATTGCATAATATCAACGAGTGTTTTTTTAGAGTAACTTTGAATGGTAGAGTAAGATACAGTGCGTTCAGGGAAGTGTGGAGTGAAAGAACGTATTAGGTGCTTAATAGCAGTGATGAGGATTGAGAAAGGCAAATTAAAATGGTTTGATCATGCAGATCATGCAGAGGTGACGAATGAAAGTGGTTTGACCAAACAGGGTATAGGTATGAGGTGAATATGTGTGGAAAGGATGCTAAGGGAAGGATAGGTGAATGTAGTTACTCTAAAGTCTTAGGCGAGCTTGTATGAAAAATGTAATGAGGAACAAGGCGAGAAATGTGCGTAAGAATTGAAGCAAGTATAAATAAGTGTTGTCTGTCTACCCCTATAGGAAACTCATGTGTGTACCTATTACTTAGGTAATCTTTGTTTCAAGTTTTAAGCGATAGCTTTAAGTTACTTCATTGAAATAAGTTGATTATTTCAAAAATATGAAAATCCAATTATGAGCACAGCAACGCTCTTTATGTAGAAATTACGGATAAAAAATACAACTCTTGGTGGCAAGACGTCAATTTGAAGTAAGCTGAAGAAGCCATTTTGTTTCTACTGGCGACTGGCGATTACAACTGGGTTTCTGCGACCGCCTAGTCATCGAGCAAAAATGTAAACAAAGTATCTATCGCGCATGTCAATGCTACCAATTTTTCCATTTCATTCATTATGACGCGTTATTTTCATACATACTCTTTGTAATCTATGGTATAATCAAGTGCAAACTGAGTGCAAAGTCGCCAAATCAGCAGTAGAATGGAATCGAATCAATGTCATCTTGGCTAGCACCCCAGTGTAGGTAACTGTAGGTAACCAGTAAAAAATACATAATAAAAAAATATATAAAAAAAACGTTGTTTCAGACATTGTTGCGTCCACATTTCTCATACTAAGTACCTACAATCGAATGTTTTTTTATCTGTGCTTAATTTTATTTACTTTGTGTTTTGGCGACATTTTGGAGAAGGGCCAGGTCAAAAGTACCCTAAACCGACGAGCATGTATGAAGAATGTAATGAGAGTGAATGAGGCGAAAGTTGTGTGTCAGGATCGTAGCGAGTGGAGATCCGTGGTCTCTGCCTACCCCTTTGGGAAAGAGGCGTGATTTTATGTATGTATGTATGTATGTATCTCTAGCTATGACGCTGATTATCTGTAGGTATCACTAACCATCTGTTGTTACTTACACACCATCACACGCTAAATGAATTGAATTGAGAAAAAAAACGTAAAATATTGACCGAACATTTTGCCATTCAAGTAGTTTTATTTCATTTTTCTATTCGTCTTGAATTCCAGAGCTATTTCAAAGCAACTGGTTTTCTGACTTCGCAATAGGTCGCCCCCGTTGCAATCCAGTCGTATTTCTCGATTTAATCTCGTTACGAATACCTGCGCTACATTTTTTATGCAGGAATTAAGCGGAAATCGTTTCCCGATATACACTCGTTTTATTAATCAAGCTCTTTTTACTCTGACCTTAATACGATGCAAATTAGAAGGCGGTTGGGGTTTAATTTGGTAAATTTTTCAAGACTACAAACAGCAACTGCAGAAATAGGTAAAAGTATGAGAAAAACTTCTAAATTAGTAAATTTAGTCTTTGCTGCAATTTAAAACTAAGTTTTTAGTAAAAATTAAGCCCTAAATAGATGGTAAAAAATTAGGTACGAAATAATAAAAATAACTCTTTGATTTTCAACTGTGCAAGACACCATTATTTTCACGTGCATAGTCAAGTCAAATTCAAAGTCAAAAAGCATTTATTCAGTAGGACCGCGGGATCACTTTGAATCGTCTCAAGGTGATTTTACTTTTGTTCCTTTGCGACCAAAACCGTGAAGTATAAATTTTAACTAGCTAATTAGGTACTTCTTTTGCTACCCATACATACATAAAGGAGTGTAGGTATTATCCAATAAGTAAGTAGCCTTAACCGTAACCCCAAATGTATTTCATTTCGAAGTTTTAGATCTTTTGAGAACCAAAAATTACCGTTTTATTACAGGTACCTAACTTACTTATGCTTTTCTTTTTTACCTCCTAGAATTTGTGTCATATTGAGGAACTTGACAATGTTTTTTGCCTTTTTTTTTCAAAACCTGGCTCTCAAGAGATTTGTGTTACCGGGACATTACAGTTACAGCACATTATACACAACACACCGTCCCCCTTCCCCTCGCCCCTCCCTCTAAGGCGACACTGAAAAACAGCGCCTGATCCCTGGATCTAGGTTGCTAAGTTGCCTTTTCAACAGTCATTTTTAATTTGTGTTAATTTTATTATTGTTTCATTTTCTTACCTACTTGATTTGTTGAATTAATGTATTTTCTTTCTTTCTTTCGTTTTTCTCACGAAGCTGAGAATTCTAAAGAATCTTGAATGATCCCGTTTCCAATCCCATCTTCGAGTGTAAACAGCCGAGCCCCTGGGACGAGTCTGGACAAAACCCTCAGTTTACACAATCTGCATCTACTCCTCTGCAGCTGGATACGTTCGGATTTATTTTAAAAAGGACCTTTTATAGATCTGAATCTGATCATAAAAATCTCTACAACAAATATCACGGTGTTTACTTAAAGCCGGTTCCACCACGCCATGTTTTATTTCTTAACATTTCCACCAATGGCACGCGCCTATTTGGTTAGTAACATGTCATGACAAACACCATGTGGACGCGGCTACAAGCGATTTTTTTTAAATATTTTAGTGAAATTATAAAATGTCCTCTAATGCCACGCGACTTTGATTTTTAGGGTGTGTAACATAAGGGCGAGCATGTTTTAAGAACATTTTGAAGGTCAGAATTGCCACCATTGTCAGTGGAAGAGAATAGATAGATAGATAGATAAAAAAATTATTTGGGAAAACACACACACAGACGAACATAACTAGGTACACTGCCACAGCAAAAAAAAACAAAATAGCATCTGTATCTAACAGATGCTATTACTACTCGTGATACGTCTTTGAGTATTTCTGAGTAGCACCCACGTACAATAAATGGAACTATGTATAATGTAGTTTCTTAGTTAAATAATTATTTGGTTGGAACGAAACAGCGAGTACAAGCTTAGGGAGACTCTAAAATGTACTATGAGTTAATCTATGGTAGATTTAGTACTGCGCTCGACTAACAGATGGCGTTAGGTTGGTTATTTTTCAAGATTTATCAATCAAAGTGCTATAACAACTTGTAAAGATGCAAAAAGTTTATTTTTATTGTTATAATGAATAGCTGATAGCATTTTCTATCACATAGCTGATTTGAAAAATTGAAATATCGAAAAACAATCTAGATTTTTAAGAAAACTCTAAATCGCACAAGTGAGTTTTTACCTTGTGAGTTGCATGTATACAAGTTTGTTTGCGTAGTTAGTGTACTTGCTTCGGCAGTACATATACTAAAATTGGAACGATACAGAGAAGATTAGCATGGCCCCTGCGCAAGGATGACACGCAAAATCGTGAAGCGTTCCACATTTTTTGGGGTTTTTTTGTACGAATTTAATTGAGATCATACTGAATAACGTTGATAATTAATTATTTATTTCATTTCAGACAGTTTACAGTCCATTGTGTTAGTAGACTTATTTCTAAGGGTTAGTAATTAAAATTTAACACTGATTTAGTCCTCTGAATTAGTTTGAAAATAACTCACTCATCGATGGCGTGGGGCGTGACTTTCCCGAATTTCCTTATAGCTCATTTTTATAGAATTTGGAATAGATAAGTAGGTATAGGTAGTAGGTACCTAGACATAAAAAGATCTGAGGGAATAGTAACTTATCATGCATGAAAGTAGTTTGTTTGAACATAATTGTAAGCCTTAGGCTTGATTCGGTATTATAAATCTGATTAAGGTAAATGCAAAAATCATAGAATTACGAGTATCTTTCAGGATATTTTTTTTCACGAACACAAAAGGCTTATCTTAAATTATTATCTTAAATGTGTGCAATGTAGAGAGCACTATCACCCCACTTAGCACCGACGAGCAGACGAGATGCGCCGATTGCTGCAAATGCATCGAGATCCTAAGTCCACTCCTCTGACGAGGACATGGAGCACGAAACGTTCGTTAATTTTTTTTTTTAATCTCATATTGTGCGATAAGGGCAGGCAGATCGTAAGGACATCACAAACTTTTTCTTTTATTCGCGTGATTTTTTTGGCTGTTTTTTTGTACCTACCGTTGCTCTGTTACGATGTTTTTAGTGTTAAAATATTAGGTAATCGGTTTTTCTGTGTAAACCAGATCTCCCGCGACACAGGCTCTCGTGCGGGGACCATTATCATAAACAGATTTTGTAAAATGGTTTCGGTGGTGTAGGTAAATATATTTGTATTTTGTATTATGTTGTTGTCGAAATCACCGCATTTCTAAATTATTACATACTAGCTATTCGTCGTGGTGTTACCCGCGGTCCCTCAGTAAACTTCACTTTCCCGGGATAAAATATAGCCTATGTTCAACAGGGATAATGTAGAATTCTAATGGTGAAAGAATTTTTCAAATCGGTCTAGTAGTTTCAGAGCCTATTCAATTCAAACAAACATACAAACAAACAAATCTTTCCTCTTTATAATATTATATATTAGTATAGACAAAAAAATGAAATAAAGGCCAATTCTGATGATAAGTGTACTTACAGATGATTTTTAAGATGATTCAAAGGGATCTCTACTGAATAAACCTTCGATCAACAATATTATAGATTGAAGGTAAGCGCAGCAAAACCGTCCTCGGTAAATAACAGCTCGCGCCGTTGTTTTGTTTAGCGTTTTGACGTTTTTCGTGTTGAATGATCGTAAGTTTATGATAATGTTGTGAGGATTTGTGACTTTATAACTAGGTGAAAAGGGAGTAATTCGGTTAAACTTAAAAGTTTTTTGTCACGCGGACAGAATTTAGCTTTGATTTTGTTCGTCATGCTATATCTATAATATTGTTGATCGAAGGAATAAACATACCTATTTATGAATGCAGTGCGTAGTAGGTAGGTAGGAACCTAATCACCTACCTACGTTTCAAGATGCTACGAGCGTAGCATTGTAGGTTATGAATAGCGTATCGAACAAAAACAACGCGAACAGAAAAATACCACTTCCAAAACTCGTAGCTACTCTATGCTCGTAGCTCCCATTCCATGTCTGAGCCTTTCGCTAAGGATGGTTGGGAAGCCTTTTGTATGCCAGCCACTTGTCTGCGCGATTATTACCCACATACCTATGAAACTTGTGTGGCTTGCGATTTTCTGCATAACTGTACCGAATATGCGATGAGGAATGTTTGGAAGCTTCGTGAAGGTAATACCTGTCTTGTAACTTTATCCACGATATATTGTAGCATCCGCCCTGCTGCATACTATTTATTTATTTATTTATGTACGCTTTTCTTTAGATCAATAAAGTGGACAACAAGGCATGCGCAAGCTTTATCGTCATAAAAAATATTTTGTGTTGCCATAAAAATACTCCCTACTCCTAACGAGTAAGTACCTAGGTAGGTTACCTATTCTAATTTATAATTTCTTTTTTGTATGACAAATTCGTACAAAAAAACTCCAAAAAATGTGGAACGCTTCACGATTTTGCGTGTCATCCTTGCGCAGGGGCCATGCTAATCTTCTCTGTATCGTTCCAATTTTAGTATATGTACTGCCGAAGCAAGTACAACAGTTTAAGAAAGATACCTGTACGCATGGTGCGAATGTTAAGAAAAAGCTACTTGCGCGATTTAGAACTATCTCCAATAACTTACTAAGTTATTACTTTTTGCAATTTTTTATGAATCCATCATGAAGTTTTAAGTTTAATTTATTTAGTTATGTATAAAAATATCAGAATTTATCAGTAAAAAGATTTTTATACACTTTTTTCTAAAATTTGAACTTACTCTGCCACTCTAGCGCCATCTGTTAGAACTTTGATGAAACAGATTGCAAGGAAGGAACAGAGTAAAAAGTTTTGAATTTGATTCACAAAACGTTCGCTAGATGGCGTGGCGTTATACAGCGCCATCTAGCAGATTAAATCAGAAACTTTTTGTTAGTACTTACTATACTGGGACTGCACCCAAAAAATAGTTTGCCATTGTGATAACAGATAGCACTGGGAATGATAATTATTTTTAACCCACAGATGGGGGAGGGCCATCTAGTTATCTTCGATCAACAATAAGTATGTTGCAATAACTTTGATCCTAATTTGCAAGGAATTTGTGTTTGAAAGATAATGAGGAAGCTTGTTTTTCTTAGATCACCTCCGGTGACCTTACAACTGATACCATTTTATTGGCAATTTGGCAATCAAAGCACTGACAATTGCTACGCCGTAGCCAGCCGTAGCTAGCCGTAGCCAGCCGTAGCTCATAGATGAAATTATATTATTTATGTATTTTGCCTTATCTGGTAGAGCACGGACCAAAATAGTTCAACAAAATTTAAATTACGTGCAAAAAGTCAACAAACAAATTCATGTTAGGCAAAATGAGTCTAAACGCCAAATTCTTTTTTGCATTTCGACGGCATGATATTTTTACGACGTAATGCACCCTAGGGCAAGTGTGATCGGATAATGACAGGAAAATAAACAGACTAATTTTGTTGTAGATATTATTTTGTTTTCTTTCGACACGTGCCTGCATTGGTTTAATAATGCACTTGGGGATGGCAGCTTAATTAGAGGGATGAGTACTTAAGGGATGAAAGTAAGTTGATATAAACAATGTTATTAGTTCATGTTAATATAAACATTATACGTAGGTACTTACGCTGTTATTTCCAAATATCTATATGTTTATTAGGTTTTTAGAAAAAGTGGCTTCATTTATGTTGCTTGCGTTAAATATTAATTAATTTTTTAAACACACAACATTCACATGCTTTAGTCAGGGTCACACACAGTATTACTTATACACCCCTATTTTTTAATTACCAAAAATATTTTAAACATGGTCTCGGTGTCTGTTACTGATCACATTTATGTAGTTAAAACTCAAAAAAAGAGAAAAAAAAAATATAACCTAAAATGGAGACGAGACGAGTCAGACATGGATTTATGATAGCTACTGCGGTTTTACTGACTGGGGATGTTATGAGAACATAGTTCGAATGAGAGTCTGTACGCGATTGTTGTCTATAGTACTTATTGGTACAGTTTTCATAAAATTTTGTTCGGTTTTGGTTGACTAGAATCCTCGATAACTTTGTGATTGTTAAATAAAAAAAGTTCTGACCATGCCATTATCATTTTCTGCATCTGCTGCAACTGTCCTTAAAATTTTTTTGGTAGTCATAAAATAGCGGTGTATTATAACTAGCTGACCCGCGCGACTTTGTCTGCGCATTATTAGGAACAAAGTGCAGGAGTTTTGAGCAATGAGCGGCAATTTTTTGAAGAAACATAACTCAAAACATTTTTTTTTATAGCAAGAACTGTATGGTTTTGACTTTCCATTATACATAATCTGATTAACTATTATTCGTCAAGGATCCCACAGTAGATAGAGGGAGGGAAAATCTAACCCAGAAAATCTTACAAAAACTATCTACATTCCAAATTTCATCACAATCGGTTAAGTCGTCATGAAGATACGTGAAGACAAACATTGCACATAGAGACTTTCGAACCTTACGACTTTGAAACTGCCTCACACCACCCCTAAGGGATGTTTTGAAAAAATAAAAAACATGGGTTTCATTATTTACTTTTAAATTTATTTCTACCGAGTTTGAAGTAAATCGGACCAAGGAATATTTTTTTTCCATACAAACTTTAACACCCTGTATAACACCCTTAAGGGTTGATTTTTGAAAATTTTACACGCCTATATCTTATTCCATTATGTAAACAATCTACATTCCAAATTTCATCACAATCGGTTAAGTCGTCATGGAGATACGTGAAGACAAACATTCGCACACACAGACTTTCGCATTTATAATATTAGTAAGAAAGAATAGTAAGATAGTAAGATTTGTACAGAAAATTACTTTCCACAAAGCCCAACGAAAAAAGAACATTCAATTGAAATTGTTGATGAATTTTATGTCGGTAATACTTTACAATTAATCCATACTAATATATCGTCGCCGTAGAGCGAAAAGTCACTAAGTCGCAAAATAGCCAAATTTAGTTATATATGCCATCAAGATCGCCAATTTTTTCTGCAAATTTCAGTCTTATGATCATGGCAATAAGTATGCTAGTTTTTGTTTTAGTATGTGCAAAAAATAGTTAATTTTTATGTTTTGAGCCACACAAGTAAGTAGAAAATTACCTAATTTACTTAAGTATTTTTTTCATCATAGAAGTATTTGCAAAAAAAAAAAAAAAAAAAAAAAAAAAAAAAAAAAAAAAAAACGCAGTTATATGCCATCGACTATAAAAGAAATCACTATTTATAGTGACACTTGTGCAGGGTAAAATCGAAATCAGTTTATAACTGCGTTTTTGATTCACCTGATCCAAAGACCCGACTTACATCTCGATGTATTGGAACAAAAATACTTAGAGAGTGGTCAAACTCACATGGAAGTAGATTTAATGCATAGCGCTATTGAAAGACAGCAAAGAAATAACCCGGTTTACTCGATGATTGACTGGAAGTCAATCATGTGTCGTGCTCGATCGAAGAGACACCGAGAATCAGCACCTCGTTATGTAGTAAAGGTATTAACCTATGATGAAATGCTTGATGTTAGAGCTATAAATGAAAAGTTTGTCAAGACCACAAGCAAGGATAAAGACGGAATGAAAATTATGTGGCTGAAAATAAAATGCCTTAGGTTGGAAAAGCAACTTCCAGGTATAGTTAAATTCCGATACACTCACGAAGGGCCTCACTCCGAATTCGACTTGTTTAAAACAAATGAGAAAGTGGTTCCTCGAACTCGAAGACGAAGAAGACTCCAAGAAGGGCATGAAATGGAAGAAAGTGACTCTGAAGGAAGGAAAAGGGACTTGATATCTCAATTAAAATCCTTTGATATCCCTAAAGCCTACTCCGCTCCTCTTCCGATTTCAGAGGCCAAGAAAAAATATCTTATTGGTCTTTGTCGCAAAGGGATTGTTCCTCAAGAACTTTATGCCTGGTATGAGTCTCTACCTACCAGCAAAGATGTGATAAATAGGCTGTTGGTGCCAGATGTTACAGAGCAAAGTGAAGATGCATAATTTAGAATGTTGAATGTTTGAGATGTAGAATTTATATGCGCTTGAAACACGAGCTCTGAACGGTGAAGGAAAACATCGTGAGGAAACCAGTTAGTATTCTTATAGGCGGTGATGGGCTTGCAACCTGTCACGTATAGAATACTATCATCTGCAAAATGTGGGCATGTATCAAATATGTATTTGTACATGCCTCTGACTACCCCCTTAGACATCTTCAAAGGATCTGGAATATAAAGATCTGAGAGAATGTCTACCGCGCTTTGGGGATACAGTCGTGACCCTGTTTACGTTTTACGTTTGAATGTTTTAGAATGTATAAAGCAATTGATTAGGTTTTTGATTTGCTTGCATTTATTAGGTACTGTTTTTTTCTCTAAACATCACGTCAAAATTTGTGCGGGTAACTTTGTGCTTATCCTGATCTGTTTTTGTATGCCACTCTATGTTTTTCTCAATAAATCTTAGATATAATTACTTATTGTTTTTTTAAATACTCACTTAATAGTCTTGATAATCTAATAAAATTTGCTAAAATTGGAAAATAATAAGTCAGATTAATTTACTGAAACACCTTTTGAATTTCTAAAAACTAGTTCCATTCTAACTAAATGAAGTTAATATCTTTTAAAAGAATCAGAACGTGGGAAAAAAATCACTATCTCCATTTTACAAATCAATAACTAGAACTTTGGTTTGGTATGCGAGGGGGGAAAAGTAACTAACTTAGTTTTTCATCATTATCTCTAAAAAAAACCATTTCAACTTTATTTTCGTGACTTACGCTTAATCTTTTGTACATTTTCTAAGAGATGAGACCATAAAATTAGCAATAGGTTATACCATAAGGACGTAATGTTTTTTTATCATTTTTAAAACTTTAAACCTTCGTATCTCAAAAGGCCAAAAAGCTATTTAATTACTTTTCGCTCTACGGCGACGATATCCTATAAATATTATAAAGGCGAAAGTTTGTAAGTATGGATGTATGGATGTATGGATGTTTGTTACTCTTTCACGCAAAAACGGCTGGACCGATTTGGTTGAAATTTGGTATGTAGATAGGTGATACCCTGGATTAACACATAGGCTACTTTTTATCCCGATATTCCCGCGGGAACGGGACTTACGCGGGTGAAACCGCGGGGCGCAGCTAGTAATATTATAAATGTGAAAGTAACTCTGTCTGTCTGTCTGTCTGTCTGTTTGTTACCTTTTCACGCCCAAACCGCTGAACCGATTAAGCTGAAATTTGGCATGGATAAAGAGTATACCCCAGGGATGGACATAGGCTACTTTTTTTTGTTAATCACCATAAGGGGGCGGGAAAATAAGGGTTGGAAGTTTGTATGGGGAAAAAAGTTAAGCAACCCTGGGCGCGGTCATAATAAGGATGGGTGACCGCCCTGAGCCACTTTTTGCACTCTAAATTTTTTCGTTTTTTTTTGTATTTTGCATAATAAATTATTTTAAAATTAATGATAAACATGTAACATGTGTATTCCCACCCATCAATATATCCCAACTCCGAAGTTATGATTTTTTGATTTATTTTTTTTTTTTTTTTTATCTAACCTATACTTTCCCACTGCTGGGCAAAGGTCTCCCCCAGTTGTTTCCATTTATCTCGATCCCCAGCCACATCCCACCAGCCTTCCTGGAAGGCATCAAGGTCGTCACGCCAACGTTTTCTCGGCCTGCCCCGGCTTCGTCGCCCATCTGCAGGTACCCATGGCGTGACAATCCCTGCCCACCTCTCGCTATTCATACGACTCACGTGTCCCGCCCAGCTCCACTTTAACTTTGCAGTCTTTTCACCAACATCTGCAATCCCGGTCTTTGCCCGAAGACTGGAATTTCTGACTCTGTCGATCCTTTTCACCCCTAGCACGCTGCGTTCCATAGCTCTTTGGCAGACCTTGAGTTTGGACTTCTGCGCCTCGGTTAAAGACCATGTTTGGGCACCATAGGTAAGGACGGGTAGAATACACATGTCGATGAGTTTTCGCTTAAGGCACAGTGGAAGGTTTCCCTTCATTAGCGTTTTCATGGACCAGAAGCTCCTCCAGGCGTTTTCGACGCGACGGTCGATGTCTTTGTCCTGCCTGTTATTGAAGGAGACTATCTGGCCCAGGTAAATGTACTCATCGACATATTGTAATTCTTGCCCGTCCACCTTGATCTTATATTTGGTACTGTTAGTCATGGTCTGTGTCTTTAACCGATTCATCTGAAGTCCAACCTCTTGGCCTGCAGTGTTCAGCTCTACGAGCATGTTCTGGAGCTCTTTTGCAGTTGGGGCGAAAAGGACAATGTCATCGGCGAAGCGCAAGTTTGTAAGCTTCTTGTCTCCGATTGTGATGCCTTTTGTTTCCCAAGATCGTGATAGTGTTTTAAAGACTTCTTCTAGCGTGCTCGTAAATAATTTGGGGGAGACAGGGTCCCCTTGTTTCACACCCTTGTTAATAGAAAAATGCGGTCCAGGTGTTGTAAGTTTTATGTTTGCTGTACTGTTTTTATAGATTATTTTAATGAGGTCAATGTATGTTTTGTTAATATTTTGCTTTTCAAGGGCTTCAAAGATTGCGGAGTGTTTAACGCTATCAAACGCCTTCGTGTAGTCCACGAAGGCTAAATAAAGAGGTTTGTTATATTCGTGGTATTTTTCTAATATTTGGTTGAGTGCGTGTAGGTGGTCGGTAGTAGAGAATCCCGAGCGAAATCCGGCCTGTTCAGGGGGTTGATGATCATCCAGTTGCTTATCTATCCTGTTTTGTAACACTTTAATAAATAATTTGTAAATATGTGATATTAAACTAATGGGTCTGTAATTATTAATATTACTTTTATCGCCTTTTTTATGGAGGAGTATAATGTTTGAGTGGCACATATCAGGTGGAATAGTGCCCTTAAGTAAAATGGAATTAAAGAAATTGGTTAAATGCGGTAAAAGCATCGATGAACCAATCTTTAAGGCTTCTGATGTTACTTCATCCTCCCCAGGGCTTTTATCGTACTTCATGCTTTGGAGTGCCTCGTGAACTTCTTTTCCCGTTATGAAATTTATATTACTATCTAAGGAGTAAGATTCAATAATTGAATCTTTTGTGTGGTCTGCATATAGATTTTTATAAAAATTGGTACAAATATCTGATATCTTTGATCTGCAGTTATGTTTTTTACCCTGTTCATCTTGCAAACTGTTGATCCAAAGTTTCCCTTTACTAATTCCTTGTTTGGCTGTTCGCAAGGACCTGTTTCTTTCAAGGGCTGTTTGTACAAGATGACAGTTCAGATTTCTTATGTCATTCCTAACGCTACGTTTAACCTGTTTATCTATTTTCCTGTATTCAATGGAGCCAATTTTCATCTCTGTTCTCTTATTTATAAGTGTTTGTGTGATTTTTGTGAGTTTACAACTTTTATCTTTAGGTTTTATTATATTTTTGCTGCTCATTTCTATAGCTTTCTTTATTATTGTGTATTGGTCGTTAACATCATCTATTTCTTCAATTTTTAGACTTTTAAACGAGTTTGACAGGTCTAAATTAAACTGTTCTGCATTGTTAAAAAGAATGTGTTTTGATACTTTTTTAATTTTACTAGTAAATATTTTAGCACGATGAAGTTTAAAGTTGAATTTAACCTTGGCACGGATTGGTCTGTGGTCTGAACTGAATTTGATTCTATTTATGACGCTTATGTCCTTAATTATTTCTTTATTGGAACATAATACAAAATCAATCTCGTTCTTCACATTACCGCCAGGCGAGGCCCATGTCCAGCGCCTATTTAATTTTTTGTAGAAGTAGCTATTAGCGATACTGAGTTGTTGTCCGAAAGCAAATTGCAAAAGTTGAGTTCCTCGTTCATTCCGATCCCCAAGACCATATTTTCCGAGGATTTGATCATTATCGTTGGGCTGTCGAATGCCGACTTTTGCGTTAAAGTCGCCGAGGATTAAATTCCAGGTTCCACGATTCTCATCACAAGCGCGGTTAAGTAGGTCGTAAAAATCTTCAATGTCGTCGTCAGTGATATTAAAATATTTTTCCTTGGCTATAGTTAGAACGCCATCTATCGGTCTAGAGGTCAAAACTACTTTACACTTTTTCTCCTAGGTGGCGCTTCTAAAAACGTTTTTCGAAATACGATCGAGTATAATTTTCTTCGATTTGGAGTTTTGAAAAGTTAATGGAGATTTTTGCTTAGAGTTTTCGATATTTTTATATTGCTGACGAAGTCGCGGGTAGGTAATATTAGTTAATCGTTTTATTTCGAAATTCAACACCATACAGTAGGTATTTGCTATTAAAAAAAAATTATGTTTCGAGTCAATTTCTTCAAAAAAATTGCCGCTCGCTTCAGCGATTTTATACCAATTACCGTATTCGTTTTGTTCTTAGCATTGCAACATCTGGGTAAGATTTTCCCTACCTCTATTTATTAAGGGATTCTTGAGAGAAACATAAATATAAAAAAAATATTATTATTATATCAAGCGACGGAGTTTTATATTTTGTATATACCTACTCTCGATTCACTCAAAACTCCTCTACTTTGTTCCTAATAATCCGCAGACGAAGTTGCGCGGGTCAGCTAGTAAATAATATAACTCAATTTCATCATTATGTGGAAGTAGAAGCGATCTTTTAATACTCATTCGCTTGAAAAAAGCATAAACTGTAGACTCTCATTGACTCTCCTTTAACATCATTTGATGGAGAGTAAAGTTCTTTGGTCTATTAATGTTAAGTTCTTAAGAAAGTACTTAATAATTATGTAAACACGTATTTTGAGCAAAGAAACGTTCTCTTATTTCTTTTCGTAGGTAGGTAGATAAGTATTTATATCAAAAACATCTGCCGCATAACATGGTCTATCAAACGACGTATTTCACGCATCATTGGCATCACCGGCCGGACAATCTAACTAAATAAACGTATATTGACAAATTATGGATAACTGCGCTCTATGGTTTCACCTGCGGTTTATATTTTCCCCAACTTTAGGAGGGCTATGTTTTTGTGTGTCGTTGTATGTTTGGCACGTCTCTGCTTGGTGGATTTTGTGTAGAAAAATACGCTTTTTATTTATCAAAAACACTAAATTTAATATAATTACTTCACATTGTTATGAAAACGTCGTTATGATTTTAAAAAAATATTTAGGTAAGAAATGTTCAATAAGAATATTTATATCCATAAAATTTAATAAGTGTCGCAGGCAGTTATATGAATTTGCCATATCATGATATGCCTAGGCATATCGTTCAATGACGCCATTTCACGATCTGCCTAGACATATCATGATATAGCTTATTCAACACCCGGCATATCGTTCAGTGTTCAACGTTTAGGAACCTTTACATAGATCGATATTGGTTAGTTAGGTTATGTTAAGTTAGTGAAAATAAGCACGAGGCGAGCGAGCAAAGCAAGCGTGCCGTGGCAGCGACCGCCGAAGCGCCAGGAATATTCCGCTATAAATTTCTTCTATTTCACGATCTGCAGACATATCATGATATGCCGAAGTATCGCTAGCCAAATCGTCAAACGAACGATATGGCGGGTGTTAGGCAGATAGTGAAATGGCGTCGTTGAACGATATGCCGCCGACTTAAGCATTTTATACCGAAGCTACATTTTTTGGTAACTCACTATAAATGCAAATTTTCAAGAAGGCTATAAAATTTGCAAGATTACAAAAAGGTTTAGCGTAAGCTACCGATAAGCTCAGATAATGGAGGCTGTAAGAGGGTTTCATCTAAAATCTTATGACCGTTTCTTCTCGCATACCTATCATATCTCACCTCGACTTTGCAGGTAAAATGGATCACATCTGTAGCAAGGCACGGTAGACTATTTTCTAGATTTTTGAAGTTAAAACTTTTTTAGGTGCATTTGGCAGTTTTGAGATGAGAAAAAATTCTTGGATTAGCCTCGAAAAGATCACGTGCGAGTCACGTGACTGCTCACCGTCACGTTATTTGTCAGTTTTAGAACCGTTCAAGTTTTTACTTCTGCCGTCACTCCTTGAGTGCTACTGTTTATTTTAGGGAACTCAAGAACCTTTGGAACGTTTTACAGGGGCAGTCAGAGGCACGTCACATCATACTAATAAGATTTATATTTATAAACTACTTTTCGGACATCTTCAAAGATATACAACATTTTTGGAACGTGTTGCTCTCATTTCGCATAAGTTAAAAGTTAGAAAAATCACTTTTTCATCAACACTCTATCGAAGGTGTAATGTAACATCAACTTAATATTTTAAACGTTAAAAAACCGTAACAATAATGTTTCGATAAAAACTTATCGGTCATCAATACAAAGCCGCTGGTCAGCGAACATGGAGCGGATATAACTTGATATAAGCGGATTTTGGAACACTATTTTTTTACAAAAAAAAGTTTATTTTGTAGAATGATCGATTAATGACTGTGTTATGAATTGGATTGATAATTTTGATATGTATGTTCTCAATGTTTTTTAATGACAATAAAGCAAAGTTTGAAAGTAAAGACAACAGACATAACCTCTAACCATTGCATCACGTTGCTGAAATAAAGAACCATCATAACTGTGTTGAGCAGACCATTGACTCACTGCTTTGGTAGCTAAAATGCCATTATGAAACCACTCATTTTAAACTTGAAATAACACTGGAGTTGGTTTTAGACAATAAGAAAAATTAATGGTTCTTTAACCTGATCGCACCAGTACCACCGTACGCTTTAACTCCTTTAAATATTTATTTTATAAAAATAGAAATGTTTTTTTTTATTATTTTTTATAGTTATAATTAGAGATATCCTGGTGACGTCACAACGACCACGTGGGCCAGCGCATAAAAGGAGCGAGCGGAACGGCGCGCACTCACTTTGCGCTTGGCATTCAGACACGACGGATGTCTTGTTGTGCTAGGAACTTTGTATTTTTGGGTTGTATTGCTATTAGAGTACCTTGGTGTTGATTTCTTGATAAAAATTATAAGTGTCGGTTAAGTTCTAGTTTTAGGTTGATATTTTTTTAATAAATATTTCTATAACTTTATAAGATCAGAGCGTGGGATATGTTAACCCACACACGTGCCTTGATCGTTAATTGCCATCAGTTTTTATTTTATTTTTCGAACAGTGAACACGTGTGCATTATTTTTGAGTGAGTTTTAGTGTCTTCAAAACAATCGTAAGTACCCTCATTTTGTTGAACATGTCGGGACTGTCGTCCAGGATCGAGAACATGCACGTAGAAGAGAACCAATACGTAGCAGCAGTCGCGATTGTCATTATTCTGTGTCTAATAGTCGGCATACGCCAGAAAACGACAATCGCCGTCGCAGTCATTTAACTGACCGTCGTCGCAATCGTTTGCGGAGACGTGATAATTTACGTGGTTCTTGTACTCGTAGTAGCTCACGTAGGCATAGTCGACGTGATAGATCTTTTGATGTCACCTTAGCTAGGATTTTGAAACGTCTCGAGTAATCGAGGGTAGATTTTTATCGAACGATGGACCATCGCGTTCAACTAGCCGACGCCTGTTAGTAAGCCGAACTCCGTTGTTACCGTGGTATTGACCGATGATAGCATTTCGCGAGTACCTTAAGTACCTAAGTGGCAGCGTCGAGATTGATAACTCAAGTAGTTTTGGCGACACTGCTGAAATCAAATCGATCTAAGCATCCTGAGTTTGACGCGTAGTGTGAGAGTGGTGTGTCGATCGTAGTCAACTTTTGAGCAATCTGAACGATCGTGAATGCCTCTGGCAGATAGATAAATGTTTGCGTGGCGTTGCAATGTTATGGTTAAATTATTGGGCTACAAACGATAGGTCATAGAGTGAATTCAAAATTGAATTTAGATCAGTTTGCCCTCGCAACCTTGACGTAGCTACTGTTTTGTTTGAGGTTTTGTGCACGAACTCGAATAAATTCTCGACTTATGCGGAGAACGCGAGCAAAGCACTTCTGCGTCTTAACATCGTGACGGGCCTGTCGGACGAGCAAGTTGCCATTATTGTTAGAGGTATTTTTCGATCTGCTGCAGCAATAGCAGCAATTCCGATAACTTACCGAAAAGTTATGTCTGCAAAGTACTTACGTTCTGAAATACCCTCTTTATGTGATTTTTCTTTGTGTTCGTGTTTTGTTTGCCTGTTTATAGATCAAGTTACGTGAAATGGATGGGACGCCGAGATACGGGTAACGTGAGCGTCACTCACGGTGTTCGCAGCGTCATCGTTCGCGCAGCGGGCGGACGCTCGCGGTGTTGGCGTTCCCACAATCAGTCGCGAGGGTATACTTCTCTGCACAGTGAGTGTAAGGAGGACGGCCGAACGGCTGTTACAAGGAAAACTTGCGTGTGGGTCAACTTGTTGGCGGCTGCGCCAGCAGACGCGTTTTTCGAGTCATGTTACAGATGCAGGACGTGAGCATCACCGTGTTCCTGACCCTGAACCTGAACAGCACGGGTGCGCGGCGCGGCGGCTCGTGTGCGGAGCGCGCCGGCCCAGCGCGTGCGGTGCCCTTGGCACGCACCCCTCCGGCGGTGCGGCGGCTCATGTGTGGAGCGCGCCGGCCCAGCGCGTGCTGTGCCCTTGGCACGCACCTCTCCGGCGGCGCGGCGGCTCATGTGTGGAGCGCGCCGGCCCAGCGCGTGCTGTGCCCTTGGCACGCACCTCTCCGGCGGCGCGGCGGCTCATGTGTGGAGCGAGCCGGCTCAGCGCGTGCTGTGCCTTTGGCACGCACCTCTCCGGCGGCACGGCGGCTCATGTGTGGAGCGAGCCGGCCCAGCGCGTGCTGTGCCCTTGGCACGCACCTCTCCGGCGGCGCGGCGGCTCATGTGTGGAGCGAGCCGGCCCAGCGCGTGCTGTGCCCTTGGCACGCACCTCTCCGGCGGCACGGCGGCTCATGTGTGGAGCGCGCCGGCCCAGCGCGTGCTGTGCCCTTGGCACGCACCTCTCCGCCGGCGCGGCGGCTCATGTGTGGAGCGCGCCGGCCCAGCGCGTGCTGTGCCCTTGGCACGCACCTCTCCGGCGGCGCGGCGGCTCATGTGTGGAGCGCGCCGGCCCAGCGCGTGCTGTGCCCTTGGCACGCACCTCTCCGGCGGCGCGGCGGCTCATGTGTGGAGCGCGCCGGCCAAGCGCGTGCTGTGCCCTTCGCACGCACCTCTCCAGCGGCGCGGCGGCTCATGTGTGGAGCGCGCCGGCCCAGCGCGTGCTGTGCCCTTGGCACGCACCTCTCAGGCGCGCGGCGGCGCGACGGCACGCTTGCAGGGCCTTCGTTGGGAATGGCCAGTAAGGCGTTGTGAATGGTCATCGTTTCAATCGGTCACGGTCCCCATGGATGTGGTCATTGACGTACAACATGTCACCTGGTAACCAGCGCAAGCTGTGTTGTGTGATGCTATGTCACTCTTTTATCACGAACGTAAATAGCGTAGCCTGCTAGGTCACTCTAGTAGATGTGAATGATCGTTGTGAGTTATGTCACGCAAAAGACATGTTTTCGTGTTATTTTCAACCTATTAAAATGTTTTGCGACTAATTGAAGTTCGAAATTCAATTGTTTGCAATATATTTTACACTTACACAATTTCCTGTGCTTTGTTTATGTTACAAATTGAAGTAGCTTCAAATTGATTACCTTAGCTTTGAAATGCTGGTGTTTGTGAAAGCTTGAGTGCACGCTTGCTTTCATAATAACCTGTGGCCTATAAATAACTTCTAGCTTTTGCTTTGCATTCATGCCTATAGACTTCAGATTGTAACATTATCAAACTTTAGGTAGAAGATCTCAAGTCTGCTCACTTTTCAGAATGAGGCCTTGCCTATTAGAGAATGCGATCGAGGTACAGCGCGACAGTGGGTGCAACGGCTTGCTCGCGGTACAGCGTGCCAGTGGGTGCGACAGCTCGCTCGTGGTACAGCGCAACAGCCTGCACGTGGATCAGCGCGATAGTGCGCGTGCGCGGAGTAGTGTGCCAGTGGCCGCACCGGCCAGCTCTGCTGTGAACATTGTGGCAGTGGCAGCCCGTTGCTTGTAACCTCGACATTTTGGTTATCTTTTGCCCCGACGTGTGTTCTAGATTTTCTAGGAGTAAGAACTGTAGTTGTACTCATGTTGGACACACGGAATTGGCATTGTAGTCTTCGTTGGATTGCATGTGCAGCTCGAGAGCACATGTAATTGCGATGGATGATGAGACGTTGCATTGCTATTGTTATGTGTTTTGCTTACTCACTACGCTATCCTGAGGGCTCTAGCTGACGTTTTGTATTAATGCCAATGTGTCTCCCTGAGGCCTGAAGCATTGGTCCAGCGCATCCCGAGGGCTCTCCGCTGAAGGCTTTGCAACCCGACGAGGGCAATGCATCGCGTAGACAATGTACCGTTCTGTGGAGGACCGTGCATTGGTGCCAGTGCATCCCGAGGGCTCTCCACTGAAGACTGTATACCCCGACGAGGGAAGTATACAGTGAGCACTGTTTTGCTCGAGGGTGATCCTTAGATTGTCCTGGATATTCTGACGAAGGATATCCAAAGCCACTGAAAGTAATCGAGTCACTCACTCTTACTTTCAGTTCTAACAGTCGCCTGTGTAACTAATACAAACAATACGACTTTCAGGTTCTGATGATGACAGTGATGACTCCCTTGAGATCGGTCTACTGAAGTAGAGGGCCATAACGCCGAGGCGGAGGTTCATATTCCTGCATCATCACCATCAACCACGGGCGAGGACGCGCCGTCGTCAGGAGAGGCCGAATTAGAGATATCCTGGTGACGTCACAACGACCACGTGGGCCAGCGCATAAAAGGAGCGAGCGGAACGGCGCGCACTCACTTTGCGCTTGGCTTTCAGACACGACGGATGTCTTGTTGTGCTAGGAACTTTGTATTTTTGGGTTGTATTGCTATTAGAGTACCTTGGTGTTGATTTCTTGATAAAAATTATAAGTGTCGGTTAAGTTCTAGTTTTAGGTTGTTATTTTTTTAATAAATATTTCTATAACTTTATAAGATTATAATAATCAATGAAAGTTCCGCTATTTAGCAATTAAGCAGCAATTACTGCAATGAGCGGACAAGACGCGTCTGCTCAGTGTAGGCTCGATAAGCACAGTGAATGTTTCACCTGTCAACGCGGTCACCGTAAAATTGAGCAGTAGCTGCTCCCACAGCGTGATGATAATGAAGCGATTTCGTGTGTCCATTAAAGCTAATGGAATATTGTATTACTTGCGGTTTGGGGCAGTTGGCGAGTTAATGGACTTTATATTGAAAGGTCTAACGTTTTGATGTCAACAAAAAAATTGTAGATGAAGGTTCGTAAAAGCTTCACACAACTTTGTTTTGGTGTTTTTACTTCCTGCTTCGTGCGTGACCGTAATTAAATGAAGAATAGAAGCTCTATTGAATAAATTACATAAAATTAAACATTTACAAATCAGTAACATTTGAATTGAAATTGAATGTATGAATGAAAACCTACTTTATTGCACACCTTAAAACTACAAGATACAATAGAAGAATTGAATTGAAATGTGCTAATTTAATTAAACAGACTAGAATTATATTTAAAAAATTATAAACTGACTGAGACGAGTCAGACATGGATTTATGATAGCTACTGCGGTTTTAATGACTGGGGATGATACGAGAACATAGTTCGAATAAGAGTCTGTACGCGATTGTTGTCTATACTACTTATTTGTACGTTTTCATATTTTGTTCGGTTTTGGTTGACTACAATCCTCGATAACTTTCTGATAGTTAAATAAAAAAAAGTTCTGCATCTGCTGCAATTGTCCTTAAATTTTTTTTGGTAGTCATTAAATAGCGGTGTAGAACTAAAAATTGATTTAAATCTATAAATAGGAAAATTTTCGCTATCTTTCTTACTCTTTGTGCAATAATAAATTCACTATCTCGCTCAACTCTGGTTCAGGCCTCTTAGTAATGCACTTTCTTTTCAATTTTAATGACCAAGCTCCAAGTTTTGCTAGCTTTCCTTCATCTTTAGGACAGAGTTCATAAACGAAGTATTTATTAATGAAGCGTACTTAATTATTAAAAGACAAGCTAAAAGCTATTAGGAACTACGGATTAAAGTTTAGTTACCATTTTACTTAAGATTTACGGATTTACATCATCTAGCCCCAAAATAAGCAGAGCTTGTGTTATGGGTACCATGCATGACTGATATACTACTTAGAATACTTTTCGTATATCGCACCCCACAACTAATATAGTCGTAACTCAAAAAAGGCGATTTTGAGATACAGCGTTTTGAAGTTTTGAAAAATCATACCGCCCAGAATATTAAATATTATGCTTTTTCTTAAATGCACAATTGTAGATATATTATCTGGCTTTAATAATTTTATATTTTTAATTATATACAGCTAATACATTCTGAGAAATAAATTTTATTTTACTAGTACTTTGAGTTAAGACTATATTGCCTATCAGTAAAAAATCCATTTTGAATTACGACTGTAAGGCCTGTTCAAAAACTAACAAAAATGCGTTTTGACGGGCGTTTTATTTAAATGAATATGTATGAGACTTACATCATAATATCCAGTTGTAGGTACAATCTACTTATATTATAAGAAGATATAAGAAGATTGTTCACCTGGATATCTCCAGGCGACAGATACCGCAACCAAATTGACTACTTTCCTACATCATGATCAATACCCGCTGGAGATCGTCCACCACCAATGCAAAACCTTTCCCATGAAAAGATTGCGGCATAGACCACACATTATTCGTAGCTTAACGTGGTTCTCCATGCGTCTGAAGGCAACAGTGGAATACACTATTATAGGTTCCAAAAAAATCAACAAAACAGAGCTATCTATCAGTCAGCAGCCAAGCCGTGGATATTAATCTTAGGGTAGGGACAACCCACTCCTCTCCACAAAGCACGCTCACAGACTACAAACAGCAGACCTGTTAAAATAAGACTCCTTTGAAGAAAGTTCAAATCAAACCAAAGTCCTATGCTTTATAAGATGCATAAGGTAAGCGCTATCTTAAGACTAGAACCGATAGCATATAGATGGTGTGAAAACTGCGAAGACCTCTACAAAGACACGTCAATTGTCAGCTTACCTCACATATTTTAGCCAATTCACATGACCACGAATAAAGAGGATAATAAGTCTCAAAAGGGAAGTGTATGCTGAGATTAAGAAGCTTAAACAAAGCATCAGGACCTGATATGATTGTGGCTCTTCAGCCACAATCATATCAGGCTTCTTGAAAGCTCTAGGTGACGCTGCGGTGGACGTGTTAAACGGAATCTGTAATACTGTCTTTCGGACGGGTGTATGGCCTCAGGACTGGTCGGATTCTACTAATATATCGATGCACCGAAAGGGTTATACTAAGAAGTTTGAAATTTATCCCTCTCTGTTATATTATTCACGCAAGCGAAAACTACTGATTATAATTAACAGCAGATTGTGGCATTTATTGTACTGGCAGATATCTCCGAAACAACCTGGATTTGTTGAAAGGATACATTCTGAATATAAAGCAGATTATCGAGAAATGCTATGAATATTCGACACTCCTGGAGTAATTTTGCTTTATCAAAGAAGCTGGAGTTTTTTTTGTTTTTAGGCGTTCGACTGCGTTAACTGTTCCCTTTTTTGACTGATTTTGGAGTACCACAACAACTTATCTCCCTCATCAGATCGCTAAATGCCATGAGTCGGGGGGTAGTATAAGGGTCGATAAGACTTTTTATCAACCATTTTAGTTCAGGAGTAAGGCAAGGCTGCATCCACTTACCAATGGTTTTCAACATACTTAATGAGAAAGAAAAAAACCTTGATTAGGGTTCACTACCCTCAGTTATGTAGAATCGACTGTGGACTCTTTCTGTAAATTAATAGATATTTAGCAAAACTGAACAGGCGGAACCGTCGTATTTATAGTTAACCCAAAATATCGAATAACTTTCGCGATGATTTTAACAGGTCATACAGTAATAACTCAAACAAAACAGTGGCAATATAGTCCTAAGTCGAAATATTTTTCGTAATAATCCACGAAAGGAAATTATTGACAAGCAATAAAGTCTCAACTTGTGATGTAACCCTCATATTTATATTTTATTGACAGGCAAAAGTGTCACAACTAGATAATAAGACTATATTGACTACTCACTTGTGTTGTTTTTGTATAAAAGCTGACAATCACTATGTCTTATATTAACATGAGACAGGTTAAACACGTCTGGACTAAGTTGTGACAGTGTTACTTGTCGAAAGAATGAACGAGATTGACAGTCAATAAAGTTTTATAGTACTACCAATTTGCGATAAAAATAGGTAGAAATGTAAGGGTCTCACCAGTCTGTAGAGAAAGAATTCTTCTTCTTGGTGGCATACTTGCAAAATTTTGAGTTACGACTATATTAGTTGTGAGGTGCGATATGTAGGTATAACCAGCTCCTATAAGAGTCAAGATAAAAGTATTGAATTTCGACCTACTGTAAAACTGTTTGGAAGCGCTAGTGGTCGTGCTTGCTTAGTCATCATTGATAGATCGTCGAAGTTGAAACGGTCTGTAAGTGGATGGGTGACCAGTGGCATTTTCATCTGAGCGCTTCCGTGCTTTGGAGGGCACGTTAAATTTTCGGTCCCGGCTATTCAAGTCGTTGAGCCATGATGGAGGTCTTAAGGCGGCCTAAAAACTCCGTCATCAGAGTTGGCCACTGACTCTAACGTACTAACTTTGACCAACTTTCAATCTAGGTAAGCATGCTCTATCTTGACCTTACTACTGCTTAACATCAGGCAGAGTGAGGTCAAATGCTTACTAATAAAAAAAACTAGTTTTTAAAAAAAAAACTAGTTTGTTTTAAAGCAAACCGTTAACTGAATTTATGTAATTTTTCTATAAACATTGCAACATATAAAGGGTTAACCTCATTTTGAATTACACCCTCCGATAGACCTATTATCAATATGCTCGTCCTATTTTGATGAAGGTATAATTTTATTATGATTGATTTTGAAATCCAAATTATTGCGGGAGGCAAACAAATTAATGTTCGTTCTTTGATAGAGGTATGATATAAAAACATTGTTTGCTCTAATATAAAATGACTTAGATAAACAATATTATTAAACTTATTATAAAATCGCTTTTGGAATAAACTTTAAGACATTCCCAATTGATATAATAAATCATATCAATCTTATGATAAAATAAATCATATCAATTACGTGATTTATTTTCTATTAATTTCCTTTAAATTTATAATGTTACCTACAATAAATTGAAGATTTTTTTTACGACGATTATGACGATGATTTACAATTTTGACTTAAAAATAGAGAGGTCATACTCATACCACTCATACTCAGCAGTAGGTAGCCTTCCGCATCCTACTGGCTATCCTTCTATTCTGCCATTCACCTTAATCGATGTAATAATGATGAATAATTTGGAATCTCAGAAGAACAAAATTACGTTTGAAAGTGTTCTAAGTGACACTTCGGTAGAAAATGTTCTAAGTGACACAATGAGAAATTCACCCCAAAAGTGCTCTCCAAGTACAAGATGTTACAATACCTCAATTCATAACAAGTACCGCACAATATCAGCTATTATAAGTAAGTATGTACGAACAACGGTAGAATGACGCTTCGATCACAAAAGGACAAGTGTGTGTGACGAATCAGCGAGTATGAATTACAGGGTGTAAAAGATAACTTGCGAATATTTCGGTTGTTTTGAATATAGAATAACTTAAGTTTGTTCATCATCATTTCCCTGCCCTTATCCCACTTTCATGTGGGGTCGGCACAACAGGTTTTCTTCTTCCACTTCGCTCTATCAGCCGTCATCTCAACACTCACTCCTTTCTTACCCATATCATCCATCACACAGTCCATCCATCTTTTCTTTGGTCTGCCTCTTCTGCTACATTCCTCCACATTCAAACCTAACATTCTTCTCGTTACATGACTCTCTTCCCTCCTCATAACATGCCCATACCACGACAACCTATTACTCCTCAACTTATCCGTCACTGGCGCAACTTTCAAACTTCCTCTAATATACTCGTTCCTGATTTTGTCCATTCTTGTAACTCCACACATCCATCTGAACATTCGCATTTCCGCAACATGCACTCTTCTTTCATCCGTCTCTTTGGTTGCCCAACACTCTGATCCATACAATACGACAGGTCTTATGATCGTCTTAAATAACTTAAGTTTGTTATCGTGTGTAATTTTACTGTGGCACAAAATAAACAATGCTACTACATTCTATTTTGTACAATGGGCGGTTAATTGTAGAAACAATATCTCGATACAGCCTTTGGGTGGAAATAAGCGTATATGCTAGCGAGTATACAAAACATAGCAGTACAATTTGTGTTTAATTTTAATACTCAATTCTGATAAGATTTTTTATTAGATTACAACACATACAAAATATATAAAAACTAAGTAGGTAAAATCAGATCTTGATTGTGACGTTAACACTCTTGTTCGTACTTAACAAGTTAGGTAAAATAAAATGTCATGCAGGTAAGCTATGTTAAAACAATGAAAACGAAAGTAAGTTTTAAAGAAAATGTAAATATATAATGCTGGACATTTCACACAGCATCATCTAGCCCTAAACTATGCAAATAAACTAAACTTCTTTATATTTCTTAAGTCATCATAATCTAAACTGAACTTAAGAGAAAGAAACTTCATTAAATTTTCAGTGTCACTCGTTTTACACCCTATATAAAATCATTGATCGAGATCCAGGATCTCAAATCGGTGTGAAATGATGGGTAATTTATGTCACAGTGTGACGAATTGTTTCTATTGTGTATGTGGGCTTTTGCGATTTCCAATAGAGCTCAGTTAATCAATAACAGTCAATAATAGTTGTCTAGTTATTGTTATTTTAGTTTGATAAGGGGTGCCCAAATCATAATTCATAAGGTTTTATGAGCTGAGTACCTAGTCACGTTTAGCTGCTGTGGTTTAGGGCTTAGTACTATTTAGGTAGTATTATTTGATATTACTTCAGGGTCTTTCATTTTAAACCACAGAAACTGACAAGGCCTCATTTTCGGGTTGTAAATAGACGTTTGACCGTATCAATTTATTTCCTAATCCGATTTAAGTTTTCACTTCAAAATTCATCTTTTATTGATTGTTATCCTTGAAAATGCATAATATTATTTAAGGAGAAATGACGTTTCACCAATCGCAGCGCAGCTACATCACGTCACAAAGTTATACAAGAAGCAATAATCAATTGAAAGGATAGTCTTTATCGGTTTTCTCGGGATTTTCATGACAAGAGAAAAACAAATCATTACATGAATATTTAAAATATATTTTAAGAAACCAATACCCGAATTAAGTTAGTTTAAAATGAAAGACCCTAGTATTAGGTGTCCCAAATACTAAATATTTTAGTCCGTAGAGCGAAGGTATTATAGCATTCGGTTGGATTCTCACGCTGTATTCTAGTACTTAAGTAATGTTGTTGGTGTATCACATTTCATATAAATTCCTAATGAAAATTCTATTCAGTATTAATTTTAAACCATCAAATTATGTGCCAGGTGGGCTTAAATTGGAAGCCCAATGTCCCGTGAAACTAGTTAGCAATAATGTTTTTGATCAATATTTAACGTTTACTAAAAAATGTATTGCAATTTTTAAAAGACCTAGATGTAAATGTGGGAAAAATAGTGTTTTGGATGGTTTTTTCTTAACTGACCGTGGCTTTTCGTCTACCCTTTAACTTCTACTCCCAGCACTCCAAGGTCACGGTTTGCCAGTACTGCTCGAAGGCATCCGGATCAGCCATGTTTTCCAGGGTTTGCGCCGTCTTCGACTGTTTTCAGAAATACGAAAATTTAAAAAAACTGTTGATGGTAGATGTAATGTATAGCTATTGTCTCAAGCGCTTACGTCACGTGGTGACTGTCAACATGGCTGTTGGACAGAACGGGTGTGTGACTGTAAGAGTGATGAAGTGTTGATGAGCCGATTGTTGTTATAATAAATGATCTCCGAATATACTAAATATCTCGACATTACATGTGGCGACGAGGACAAACGTGAGTACTTGACTAAGTACATATTAGAGATTTGTATGGTTGCAGAAAAAAAACAGGGGGAAGGGAATGACGATGTTTCTCCCTATAAACATGCAATTACTTACCTGCCTGTTTTGAATGCGTGAAACTATAAGACAACCAGATATTTATTTTGTAGATATTTAAGATACCTACAATATCTACATAATTGCATTCCTGCGTGAAGGAAATAATTTACTGATAAATCATTTTGCAAACCTCACAGAGATTTGACCAGGTTGCACGATTTGTATTTTATTATAAATTGGGGTATTGTGGGCTTATACCACAATAGTGTTTGTATTCCTAGCCTAATTGATTATTTACTGAAATACTTAGCTCGTTTTATTTGCTCATACCAGAGATTTTATTGATGTCATATTGCGCAAAAATGGCAAAAGAAACATGTTGTGCCGACCCCACTTAGTAGGATAAGGCCAGGAAGAAGAAGAAGAGATTGCGCAAAAAATGGCGGCAAAAGGAAAAAACAATTTATTTTCTTGTTAAAAAAAAAAATATTCCAGACCCATAGCAGTTAATACGACGAAACGTCTATTTCATTCGTTCTATTTCACTCAATACAGATAAAATAAGCATCCGACCAAAGAGTTCGTAACCTACTTCACAAACCTCAAGAAACGAAGGAGTATTCATTTACACTTTTAACCTACCGTGATTCTACCATTCTACCGGTACTATATTTACTCTGAGATTCTACCCGACGTGACTGATTGTGTTTTATAATGTAAAAAAAAAAAAAACAGATTTCTGGATAATGTAATAGAGGCTCTCTTTACGAATGCTCAAGTATGTACAGTCATCCACAAAGGTCGATGAACTAAAACTGTTTCTCATTTATCTAATAATTAAATACTTACTCACCTGAGTAGCGAAATATAACTTTTACTTACTTTTTAGAAATTAAGGATACCTATTGCACATGCAAACTACCTATATCATTACCTATGTGTGAAAGCAGGACTTGTCCTGACCATTAAATTGGAATTCATTGTTGGTAAACTGTTAGCTATGTTGTAGCTGATATGAACAGTGGTAGCAGAAAACATCTGAACATTCAATTGGATTATTAAGCAAGTACCTACCTACCTACATTAAGCAGTGGCTATGTATGCCAACTGGTTATGAAATAAATAACTAGCAGATAATTAAATCTGAACATTAAATTGTTGAAAAATGTGGTAGGAAAGGAAATACTACAGCAGATTTATTAAATCTGAATCATTAAATTGATCGCTAGCAGATTATTAAATCTGAATCATTAAATTGATTGTTAGCAGATTATCAAATCTGAATCATTAAATTGATTGTAAGCAGATTATTAAAATCTGAATCATTAAATTGATTATTAGCAGATTATTAAATCTGAATCATTAAATTGATTTTAAGCAGATTATTAAATCTGAATCATTAAATTGATTATTAGCAGATCATTAAATCTGAATCATTAAATTGATTTTAAGCAGATTATTAAATCTGAATCATTAAATTGATTTTAAGCAGATTATTAAATCTGAATCATTAAATTGATTTCAAGCAGATTATTAAATCTGAATCATTAAATTGATTGTTAGCAGATTATTAAATCTGAATCATTAAATTGATTGTAAGCAGATTATTAAAATCTGAATCATTAAATTGATTATTAGCAGATTATGAAATCTGAATCATTAAATTGATTTTAAGCAGATTATTAAATCTGAATCATTAAATTGATTATTAGCAGATTATTAAATCTGAATCATTAAATTGATTTTAAGCAGATTATTAAATCTGAATCATTAAATTGATTTTAATCAGATTATTAAATCTGAATCATTAAATTGATTGTTAGCAGATTATTAAATCTGGATCAATAAATTGGTACGAAATACCTACAGCAGATGTTTTACATCTGAATCATTAAATTGATATGAAATAAAGCAGATTATTTAATCTGAATCATTAAATTGATCGTTTCTGGTCGCCCTAAGAAATATGTGACTAGCAGTATCACTAGACAAGTTTTACTGTGAAGGTGATCCTACTTTAGTAGGAGTAAGGTGGGAGCGATGATGATGGGCCTAAAGGCATCTAATATTGAAAAAATGAAAAGAAAAGAGCAAGCTTATATTATAGTGTAATAACACCGAAGAGTAATAACACTTCGGTGGCATGGAACTACAAGACGTGTTCTATAACATACCTGGAGCAAACGGTACGGTATCAAATGGCAATATCCAAGCTCAACGCATACTGTTCCCCAAAACAAAGTAAAGTATACGAACGACATACATATTTTCAAGCTTCTCAAACAAAAACCTAACGAGAAGTTTGAAATGTTTATTCAGCAAGCTGATAAATGCCAGTTTAAAGACTGCGATGCAAATATTATTGACCAAGTGACAGAAATAAGATAATGAGATGATATAACATTTGATGGAGTTAATACGTTCGAAGCAGTTTATAAACGACTAGGTGAGTTTGGAAACACCACACATGAAAATGACGTTCAGGACGTCAATAAGATTGAACGGAAAACGAAAAAGGTGTTAAATGGAAAAACAAATGACTAAGGATGTAGTAGATGTGTTAATCTGGAGCATGCCTCCCACAGTATGGAATGTCCAGCTAGAATCAAAGATTGTTTGAAATGTGAGTTAATAGGACATTTCAGACAGTATTGTCGTACGAGACAAGGAAAAGAAGTTATGCCACTAAATCGAAGGTAAATCAAGTGAGTGATTTTGAAAGTTGCAAAGAGGAGAGAGAAACAGAATAAATAGGCTCATTCGAGGCGAACTTGTATGTTCGCCTCGGGAACTAAACAAAGAAATCCACATTCTATGTCATTATTGGTTTTGTCATTATTACAAGAAACCTTTTGGGAAATGCTACAGCGATGACACTTGGGATACTCAGGATTGGCTTAAACCTGGAGGAAGTCCATCAAGTCGAAATGGGGAACCTTCCCTAAGCTCAAAGGAGTACTGAACAAATTTATAAACAACAAATTGATTATTAGCCTATCGATGAGTGTGTACCACCCGTGTCGAAACCCTAACAGGTAATACGTAAATAAGAACTGTTATTAATAAATATTTAACTTACTTAATTATTATTCAGTCGTTTTCGTTATTAGAAGATAGCATAATCTATCGCTTCCTTACAATATTATAATATTTAATTTATTGGTATATAATTTTGGGACACCATTGAATCATTGAACCATCAGAAGATGACGTAAAACCTCTATATTTCAACGATACAAGGTCACCAAATACCATCAGGGAACTACAGGACTTCCTGAGGCTCGTAAACTATGTGAACACATGGATCACCAACTATGCAACAGAACCTTTGAAAAAGCTACTTCGTAACAAAACCATAACAGATTGTGAACGCCGTTAGGTACTGTCAGACAGAGAAAGATGCATTGACTTTGGTGTGGGCTGTAGAACACTTCCATAATATATTTTTATATGGTAAAGAGTTCCAACTTGTCACATACAGCTTACAAGCGTTATATTTGGCATTAAATAATAAATAAATGGAAACCTTGTGTTTGGATAGAAAGATCTGCAGTCGTACAAATACCTATAATGTTATTTATCGACCGGGCAAAAAAAAAAAAAAAAAAAAAAGCAGATTCCATAACGAGGGTATGCGACGGTTTAAAGACTTTGACTACTGAATTATCAGACAGTCATATTTGTCAAATTGTCGAACTTGCTAGACCAGTGGCGTTGTCGCTCAAAGAAAAATAGATTGTTCAAGGGAAGATAAGGAAATAATTTAAGTCAAAGAAGGCGTATTTCAATAACAAATGAGTTGACGGTGTAAAAATGTACAAGATCTTTCAAAGTGAACTGACGTGTTACTACGAAGGTTAATGTTAGGTACTAAGAGAAACTAAAATTGGTATTCCATTCCGACCCAACTACGAGAACGTGTTTTAAAAGCTGCTTATGAAGGACATTCCGGCATAGTTGCAATGAAATCAAGACTAGGAACGAAAGTTGTGACAAAGATGTGGCGGTTTGTGCCCAAAATGTGACAAAGATGCTGAAAATTAAGTCAACTCGTGCAAAAAGTGCACCTTAGTATCTAGGTACTCCAAATCCACCAACCCCTAAGAACCAAAAGAATTATGGGTTGACATTGCTATTGATCTGATGGGGCCATTACCAAGCGGAGATTACCTATTTGTGGTTGTTTACCGGTTGATAACTACAGTAGTTATAAAGAAATTAAGATAATGCCGAAGAATTACTGATGATTAATGATAAGAGATATCTCCCAAGGACCAGTGACACATACAGAGGTGAAAGACAGAGATCAAAACATGAAACAAAAAGGGAAAAGAATATGCTGACAGAAAGAGGAAATCTGAAGACTGTGACTTAATGCCAGGAGATAAAATGTTAACAATATGAAAAAGGAAAATAAACTAAGCTTAAACTATGATACAACAACACACAGTACAGAAAAATACTGTTGGAGGTGTACAAGTACGAAACGACGCGACGAGACTGTCCAAACACATAGAAGGAAAAATGTGGTAGATAGATAGATAGGAAAGTACTTTATTGTATACCACATGGACATTTCAAAATCTTCGGTACCTACTTAGATCTAAAAGAAGATTCAAAGCGAATGGAAAGTGTGAACAGCTAATGAAGAAACAACAAAAAGTTGTCTAAAATAAATAAGTATGTACCTACCTACTTATCTACCTAAGTACCTACATCAGAACAACATGTTGGTAAGTTTGGTAAGTAAGTCTTCTTCTTTTATCGAGTCGATGTATCACGATATTCAGAGCCAGCTACCAGTAGGAGGCCACATCCACAGCGTTGCTCGAGCAAGCCATGATATCTCCCAAAGTGCATGTGTAAGTGCAGGTAAGTAAGTAGGTGGATGACTAGAATAAACAACTGATTGAAAATTAAAGTTTACTTAAACTACAAAGTTTTATTACTAAGTATATAACCAAATAGGTAACCAGTGTTAAGGGTCTATTACGTACCTATTTAATTAAAATTATAATTAAAACAAAAAAGGGATGTAATGTATAGCTATTGTCTCAAGCGCTCACGTCACGTGGTGACTGTCAACATGGCTGTTGGACAGAACGGGTGTGTGACTGTAAGAGTGATGAAGTGTTGATGAGCCGATTGTTGTTATAATAAATGATCTCCGAATATACTAAATATCTCGACATTACAGTAGAGATTAACCCTTTTTGTGTCGCATTCAAATATAATTCAAATCAGTATTATTTTCAAATGTCAGCAAGTCCATTAAAGTCCATGTCAGCACCTTATCGAATTGATCAACATTTTGTTTCGCAAATACAATTCAAAAACAAATTTAAATTTTCATTTATCATCAAACGTTTCATTCGTTACACCAACAAAATTATTGTACCCATCTGCGTTAAGACCGCTCATTGAGGACACAACTGAAATATTACGCATCAAGCTAAAGTCAACTTTATTATTAGTGACACAGACACCATTTTAAAAGAACATGGAAGCGTAGTAACCAGTAAGAGCAAACACGACCTATAGCATCAATAAAATTGATATCAGAAAATATACTTTCTGACTCTATACGAAAGGTTGAAAATAGAATGAGAAGAAATGCAAAATGGGTGACATAGGTTTTGAAAACCGTATCCTATTAGCAATGACAAAACACGGTTGTCACCGTGATACGGGATTTATTACTGCGATCAGCTGCCGATCAGTGAACCTTAACTGAATGGTCTAGAGTAGGTTTTTGAATGACAAATTGAGTGTGGTATCCCTTTGAATTAAATAATTAGGAGAAGCGTAACAAGGCACTCGGTCATATTGATACTGACAATGCACGTTTGGACGGGGCAAGTTGCAAATTAGCGTTACCCTCGCGATGTGCAATCAAATATGGAAATCACATTTTTATTATTGAATTTTTATGATAATAGGATGCTAACAGATTCAGGAAGTAAAATTTAAGTAAGCAAAGACAAAATAAAGTGAGTATTTTGTGTTATTGTCTAGTAAGTAACATTAAAAATTATAAAAGAAAAGTTTAACATAGTTTGTGGAAAAATATCAATTGTATGCGATTTAGTACAAAAAAATATATTTCATGAAAATATCTGGTCCAAAAGTAACCAGAATAACATAGGTACTATCAAATCTTTGAAAATTAGACTACCTATGTTTAATTTCCTAGTGAACCATACTAAAACCATAAACAAATAGACATATTCCCACTGCGCCCCACTAATTGTTGGCCGAATAATCACATCAACAAATAAATCAGTAGCGAACACACTTAATGACAGTTCAATCGCAAAGAAGAACCGACTGATGAAAAACAAATTCCACATTTAGATGGGTTCCAAATTCAAATAGATACCGTTGAAAGGAGGCCGCGTGTCAAACTTCAGAATTGCCAACCTCTTTTTTCGTTCCAAAATCGAAGTACAAACAAAAACTATTCTTATTTTAAAGCAATACGGTTGGTATTACAAATCGGGATAGCAAAAAAATTAGGGAGGTAATAAGTGCGCACGCGGCAGCGCGTCCCTCCATAGATAATAAATGCTTTTCGCAAATAATTACACTATTTGATTTTCGATGGATGATGGTCGTCAGCAAACATTCGGTTCGTGGGAGATACTTGCGTGGGGATCTATTCATTGTTGTAATGATGCCATAGAAATCAGCGCTGCTGAGTTTTGGTAAAGCTTGTTGAAAGAAAGCTGACAGAAAGTACTCCTAGTATTTTTTCGGAATAAGTACTTATGTACATAGTTTAATAAAGTGTGGGGTAAATTTTTTCATCATTTTATGGTTAAAAAAAACACATTTTTATTGTAATTATAAAAGATTATTCGAAAAAGCTTAAATGTATTCAAAAATTTACACATTTATTTTGCCAAAAATACCAAAAAAAAAAATGGTCTGATATAAAAAAAAAGTAAACTATTTCTTTTAATTTAATTGAATTAAAATAAACAGCTCGGAAGTCAAATGAGTAGTTTCGAAGATAACATCTTACGCACGAACAAACAAACAAAACCTCTTTATAATAATAGTGTTGACTGTGTATGCAAAGTGACGCGTAAAATTTGCATGAAAATGAAAATTTGTTGCCGCATCTCTGTCATCTGGAATAGTTTGTAGTGGCGAGTTCGTATAATCCGAAGTTTAGCACGGGTTTCTTATGGCATCGACTCACTTTATGAGTCGCAAAATTTTGTTGAGTCAACGGACTCGCGTGTTGCGAAGCGCGAATAGTGAGAGATCTTGAGTCTCAGGCCAAGAATAGATTTTTTTGTGCTACTTATTTTATGTGTATCGGTAAAACTGGTAGTTACTCATACGGTGCAATTTTTGGCTTATGCATTTAGCGGCAGAGCGAGCATCGTCACCGACACGTAAAAAAAATGCAGTGCGATTATTGAAATTATTCCGTAAAACATAAATGTTATTGTTGAGTTTTATTTTGAAACGTGGGCTGTTTAGGGTGGTCGCACTGTCCAGCCGAGCCAAACGTGCCAAACTGTCAATTCAATAGAGAAAATGCTGCTGACGAATTTTCTGACGTCATCAGCATTTTTTGTATAGAAATATGACTGCGGCGCGTACGGCGTGGACAAGTATACGATCAGGTTTAGACCCCTCGCAGACTGCAGACTTTCTATCGGCCCATAGTTGAGACGGGCTATACTTCTCCATACTCATTACTAGCCAAAGTATATTCCGTCTCAACTATCGGCCGATAGAAGTGTAGTCTGCGAGGGGTCATAGTTTGCATTTCATCATCATCGATATTTAGTATGATACTCAAATTGCTCTGTTATTGTATTTGTTACAACTCGTGCTAAGCGCGTGCCCTAGTTTGTTTAACTTTAGATTGTTGTACGGGTGGCTAACAAAATGCTGCATACCTAATAGCATTGTGAACGCAAACAAGATAATTTAGCCTAATTTTGTTGGTGTTTTGTATAAGGAACAATCTAAACACGCATAAAAGACGCTGCTTTTCATGCATATAATTATTTTAGTGGGTTGGTAGGCAAGTGATACTGTGTTGTTACAGTTCAATAGGTAAGTCTTTCTGATTTTGAGATGATGAAAAAGAAAAAAAAAAATAGGTAGATACCGTTTTTTTGGCTTATCACTGAGTCTATTTTATCAGGTCTCTATAAAAACCTTAAAGAAACTCTGGTTTTGAAAATCGCAATAAATATAAATATATTTTAGTTTATCTACAGAGATTCATGAACAAATGCAATTATGTAAGAAATATTAATTCGGACGTGCCTCTGACTACCCTCAGACATCTCAAGGATCACCTAAAAGAAAGCTGGATCACCTAAAAGAAAGCTAGGCCCCAAACCGTGTTTGTTGCCCTGATTCTTCACGGTATTGGTCGCGAAGGAACAGGAGTAAAATCACCTAGTTTTAAGACGTTTGAAAGTGATCCCAGCGGTCCTACTGAATAAATGCTTTTTGACTTTGACTTTGACTTGAAGGTCCCTATTATGAGAGTTGCTGGGAGTCGTTGGTGCAGTCTGCAGGCTGCACAAGATCGATCGCTGTGGAAATCGATGGGGGAGGCCTATGTTCAGCAGAGGACGATAGATGGCTGAGATGATGATGATGATAAGAGAATTTCTACCGTGACTGATAGTCGTGATCCTGTTCTACACAACATGTTCATATATTATTATTTATCCAGCGTAAAGTTTAAGGCCCTTCTCAAACTTGCGATTGCTCCTCTGATTAGTTAAACTTCCATAATTACGTTCTAGTTTGAAGACGCCATTAGTTTAGATTATATTTCGTGGTTAATCTATTGGGAGCCTTGATTTTGTAACCCAGAACTTATTCACTCACGATCCTTTAGTTGCCTGGAAGAGATCGCTCTTCAGCGATGAGACCGTTCATTACATTGTTACATTTTTAGGATTTTTTTATACTTGTATCTAGTGAACGAAAGTTATTATAATGTTGTAATTTTATAGTGTTAATCCACACGTGGTATTTCATTAAGAAATGAAAAGTCTTATCCAAATAAACCGATAAATATGAGCTTATCAAAAATTTGAACTACGACGACTAAGGGTTCCGTGGCCGAACGGTAAGGCACTCCGGCTTTAGAAGGATCGTCTGATCGTTGCGGGTTTGAATTCCGTCGGAATCCAATTGATAAGACTTTTCATTTCTTAATTAAAGTTATTATCATTCATTCAAATATACGGCCTTGACACGTTCATTCTCATTCATTCATTCAAATGTTTTTAAAATTCAGTTTGAATCAAGGTACCTAATCGATAGCCATTATTGAATAGTATTAGCTAAAATTAGGTACGACATAGATTTCAATCAAGCTAACCACATCGTTAGCACGGCAGGAACCAGCTTTAGCGAGTGTATTAGCGATTGCTAGTATTTAATTATCTAGCTGGTTAATAATTATGTCGAACTAGCTGTGCGCTTCATAACAAAATGTAGCCCGGGATAAAATCAAAGATAAAGATACTTGCCCAAAACATTGTGTACAGTGGCGTAGCTAGGTAACCAAGGGCCCTGGTGCAAAATAAACTGGGGCCCTAACTGAACGGTTTAGGTTTTATCAAGTCAAAATATGCAGGGTGTGGCAAAATGTAAAGGTTTTTTGAAATTTTTGTAAAAACTAGTACGATTTGATTCGTTATTTTCTGGGCTAAATGTACTCTTCTTAAGAATTTTTTCAAAAATATAATAATGCAGTTATTTGTATTTTTTTTAATAATAATAAATAAATAATGCTGGACATTTCACACAGCATCATCTAGCCCCAAACTAAGCAAAGCTTGTACTATGGGAACCAGATAACTGATATACTACTTATATATACTTTTTGTTTGTAAATTAATAATATACATAGAAACACCCAGACCCGAGATAAATATTTGCAGATTATACAAACATTTATCCCGCCGCGGGGATCGAACCCGCAACCTTCTGCGTCCCAAGCGGACTTTCACCCACTGCGCCACAGAGGTCGTAAATTTTCAAAATAATCATTATAGATTCCTAAGAACAAAACCTTCGGGACTCTCGTGCTCTGGCTCAGAGTTCGAGGGCCCCTTGAGCTTGGGGGCCCCGGTGCACTGCACCGCCTAGCCCTCCGGTAGCTACACCACTGTGTGTAGGTTACATTTGCATGTAAGATCAAAAGTTTTATATTTTGTAACAACATGCTTTACCGAAACATATCGGGTACCCAACAAAATTTTATTCCCTCATTCATTCACTCCCAAAGAAGCGCTCGTGGTCGTGCTAGCTTAGTCGTTCTTGTTATATCGTCGAAGTTAAGCAACGCTCGATACGGTCTGTAAGTGAATGGGTGACCGCCAGTGTCATTTTCATCTGAGCGCTTCCGTAGGTCCCGGCTATTTAAGTCGTTAAACCATTACGGAGGCCTTAAGGTGGCCTAAAAACTCCGTCACCAGAACTGGCCACTGACTCATACGAACTTACTTACTATTTATAATCACTCCCAATAAGTATGTTATTTTCAAATCATAGTGAAACTTAGGTTTACGAAAAAATCCAATGACCCTACAATTATTATCATACTCAATTCAAACAATTTAATACCCAAAATTCCAGATTCGATTATGGGGTTCGTTAGCCCTCATTATGACGTCATAAGGTGGGGGATGACGTCATAAAGTCGGTCCTCGCATTCCTGGTTCGCATTCTAGGAATATCTGCAATGACATTCGAACCCATAATAAAACATTTGTATAATGAAATTCTATTGGATTTATATGTTTTTTATTGCAGCTTGTTTTATGATTCTAATAAAGTGGAGGAAATGAAAAATTTGCGCACCCCTTATTGGAAAAGGGTGACAAAGATAATAGTTACTTAATCTTGTTTAATTTAAATTCCTGATAAATAATTAAATCGTGAATACGGTATGCCAAAACGCTAATAAAGCTCCCATTTTAAAATAACTTAAGGCTCCCGTTTTTGATATCTTCTTCTTCGTATATTACGAGCAACTAACTGTAGTATCAGTATAATTCTGCCAATGTCAAGTAGGAATAATTGTATAAATTCATTCGTCAGTCAGTCAGTCAGTTCTGTCACTGGTCTAGAACAAAACACGGCGGCTTGCTTTCTTCAAAACTACAACGGAAATCTTTCGTCAAATGAGAAATCTTCTTCAATACTCCCCCATTCCATTTTCCAGATCTCCTGCTAAGTATCTAAGGCTTCATTAGTAAAATGCCACCGAAATTACATTGTGAAACCTAGTAAAACGCGAGTAAAAGAAAATAAAATAACAGCCCAACAAGCTTTTCCAAAAATGGCGAAAGTCCCCGTTTTTGATCACAAGTCTCGATGCAAATTAATGACGCATTTTTTTTAATGTTAATGTTCAAATATTGGCATTTTTTTTGTTTCGGGTTTGGATGTTGTGGTATGTACCATACTCGGTGTTTTATACCCAACTAGCTGTTCGCCGCGGTGTTACCCTCGCGATCCCTTGGGAAAACTTCACTTCCCCGGTATAAAATATAGCCTATGTTCATCGGGGATAATGTAGGATTCTATTGGTGAAAGAATTTTTCAAATCGGTCCAGTAGTTTCGGAGCCTATTCATTTCAAACAAACAAACAAATCTTTCCTCTTTATAATATTAGTATAGTATAGACGACACTAGGCATAGTGTGGGAGCATGTATGCGTGTTCGGTACTATTTATTTATGAGTTTCTGATGGGCCCTCTACATATTCGCCGATAATAGACGAATGCCGACGGTCACGAACGTGTAGAGGGCCTCATCACCTGTCTTATTCTAACCAAATTAGTTCGGCGAATAGTTTGACAAATAGTTCGGCGAATGTGTAGAGTGACCGTGTATTTAGTGTCTAACTAAATGATTTATTCGTTTCTTTAGGTCGCTTGCTAACTGAGTCAGGGTATCATTGATTATGCAGAAAAGAAACTAAATAAAATATGCTATAAAAGTTTTATTACCACTAACGATGAGTAAAGTTATCAGAAAATATATTTTTACCGAGTTTTGATAGCAAAGCCCTCATAAATTATTATTTACAGTTTTCAACAATTTAGAAAAATATTTTACAACCTTCCAGCAGTCTTACTAATAAATATCTTAATCACAAACATATCTGCCTAGCTGGCAAGACCAGCAATTCCTAGTAAGGAATTAGCCAAAAACACCTTTCCTAATAAATCTAATAATACATAACCAAACTTATAATATTGTAATCCTGTCACAAAAGCATCTTCTTCGCATACGTTTGCATTAAACCTTTGATAGATTTATCTAAAAGTAATCGTATACAAAAATATTTTGAGTACAGGCGTAAGTTTCCCAAACAAGTTGAGAACAAAAATTTACCAGAATGGTCATGAATGAAAACTTTCAGACTTGGTCAACCAAATCTCAAAGAGTTATACAAGTTACAAATCCCAAAGGTCACAAGAGTTCATTTGTATTGAGAGAGGTTTTGAACTTCGAAACTGTTATCGTGATCACTAACCACATCTATCTGTTCATTGTCACACTGAGATTCTGCTTTGGAGCACGAGGATTTTGAGCAACAGCACTTTTTCTTTCCCTCCGACATCGGAGACTCTTCCTTCTTCAGCTTGACGCGGCGGTTTTGGAACCAGATCTTCACTTGTTTCTCCGAAAGCTTCAGTCGTGAAGCTATCTCAATTCTCCTCAGTCGTGATAGGTACATGTTCATCGAGAACTCTCTTTCAAGCTCAAGTAGCTGAGTTCCCGTGAATGCTGTCCTGATTCTTTTGCTGGAGTCCTCTTTTATTGGCAGGCTTTTTAAGTTGCTCGAGTATCCAGGGAGTAGTTCTTCTGGATGTGCGAGAGGAGGGCTTGGAGTTCCATTTCGACTTTCACTGGATAGAGAAGGTGATCGTTGACCTTGGCTCTTTGAAGGTGACACAGCAGTCTTGTACGGATGATGCAGATATGGAGATACAGATTTCTTCCGTCTACTGACCAAGTTAGCTGGTTCCTGAGGCTCTGTCTTCAAATATTCGAAAGGTTTTTGTTCAGTTTGCGGTTCATAATACTCCTGTCGCGGCATTTGCTGCAGCATTGGGTATCTGAAGCTGAGTTGCTCCAAGAATGGACGAAACAGTTCCGTAGACCGCTGCTGGTGTAATCCAAGGGTAAGGAGATTCAAGTTTCCTGGGTACGGGTAAGGGAGGAACTTTGGCCGGTTGTCAAACTGGTGTCCAATCATTGTGTAAGGATTCATCGTATCAGTTGACTCGGTTCTCTTACACTCTTTCGTGTCACTAATCAGCGCGTCTACTAGGAATGATCTCGACATGTTTCTCGGTCTCCGTTCGATTCACAACTGATCATGTGGGGTGAGCTCCGCTAAAGTAACAATTACAAAAACTACCCCCACTTAGCTCACCGTACACCCCATTGTAAATAAACACAATAGGTCTCACTTGAAGCGTTTTGGCAATTATTTGGGCCGGCCCACCCTTTTGTCGGAGAGCCGTCAACCCCAGGCTTGGGTGAAAAAAAAAACTATTATTTTGAAAGGAACGTTTTAGTGACTATGAATTATTTTGTATGGGACACTAACATCCCTTGTATCTATCTCATTAAATCCAATTTGGTTACTGTTTTTGATGTATTCATGAATTATAAAGTAACCATCTTGATTTTATAAGCGCATTAGGGTTAAAAGGTTTTGCTTTATTGATCCAAACAGTGTTGGAAACATGTGAAACAAGTTTTTTTACAGTTTTGTTTTTTTGTAACAATCTTATAGTTCAACATTATTGTTTTGATATAAGCATGAAGAAGCTAAACTGGAAAGATTATTATGGTTAGGCACTTTCTAGTCTTTCTTCGCTGTTTAGTATTTGCCCAAGATAGTCTTTGTTATGCCTTTTATTTGGCACTTTTAAATAAGGCATTAATATGAAGTTATGACACTATTGGGTCGATAATTTTTGGACAGTAAGATAAATGCCATTCTAGATTACTATCTACCTAGGTTGTGGGCAAGCTTACTTTGTCGCACGACCCATCGCGAAGGAACAGGAGTAAAATCACCTAGTTTTAAGACGTTTCAAAGTGATCCCAGCGGTCCTACTGAATAAATGCTTTTTGACTTTGACTTTGACTTTGATCCGCGCCAAACAGTCAATTCAATAGAGGAAAAATACTGAGATGCCAGAAACTAGCCTCATTTTCTGACATCATCAGTATTTTTTTCTATAAAAATGACTACATAATAAGTGCTATCAGCTTATTCTCTTTAGAACGAGTAGCAAATATTGCCCCGACTGTCGATGTAAAATCACCTGGTGAAGATGCCTAAGTTTTTGAAGTGAAAACTTCTTTAGGCGCGTTTGGCAGTTTTGAGATAAGAAAAAATTCTTGGACTCGCCTTGAAAAGGTCACGACCAACACCAGGTTATTGGTCAAGTTTAGAACCGTTCAAGTTTTCACTTCTGCCGGCACTCCTGGAGTGCCACTGTTTTTTTCATAATATCTCAAGTATCAAACCTACTTGTCCACACTCCACTGAGCCATATTAATTAAGTATGAATACCCTATAATACAAGCCGTATGGCAGAAGCCCAGCGGTGGGGAGGGAGCAACGTGGCCCCGCCTTCGATTCCCGGACCGGTGCTAAACTAGTTTAATTTCTCTGATATTAGAGGGGGTTTTGTTAGTAGCTTTTGCCTGTGGTTTTGCTTTGTTACAATATAAAAAAATATACAGATGTATCAGTAATTTTTTTCTTCAACCAAAAGATTACGTTTAGAACACTGGGATCTCTGAATCGTCAATCGATACTAAAACTTAGGTTTTTACATCTATCTATACTAGATGATTTATACAGCATCAGAAGGCAACCTATGCCTAGACTCAATGGGACACTGGTGTCTGGGGACATTTTTTTAGTCTATGGTTTTACCGACGAATAAAAACGTTTTTTTTATGATGAGTCGACCTCTTGACTTCGAAACTTACATAGGCAAGAATGAGGTCTACGATGGAGCGAGCCTACCCAGAAGGTGCCTATTAAATCTCTTCTTAAAAATAACAGGGTCGTAGCTCAGCGGCCAAGAGCTCGACAGACGCCAAGAAAAAACAATATTTGATCAAGACAGACATATCTATTTTATTATTAGTAGAGATAACGTGTAAATGCTAGCTATTATCATGTCGGATACAATTTAAGTGTTACAAAAGTACCCTTTTATAAGACGTGTGTTGGTTATAACTATATTATCCATTTTGTGCTCAGATTCTTTTGAAGCGTGTTATGTGCCTATAAATAAAATAAACAGGATTTTCTGTCACCAAGGAATTGTGTCAAAATCCCCACTGGTAGACAGTTTTGTAGGTATTATGACATTAAACCGAAAGAAATGAGTATCACCACGGAATTATAGACAAAATCCTCACCGGATAGCTTTGTGGGGATTATGGCATTAAATCGAAAGAAGCGAACAGAAGAAATCGTGGGTGTTTTTAAATCTTCTTATCTTCGGAATCTGTATTTTAATTAAGTACAAAACTACGGTACATTCAGCAACGATAGTGTTTCACAAGTCTCAATATTTCCAAATAACATTATGACCAATATTTTGACAAATATTTAAAGAAGTGCCAGCCCATGTTAATTTCCCGAGAAGTTTATTTTTTTCTAAAAAATCGAAAACAAATGGGGTTTAGAAATCAAACTGTTAATCGATTTTCATTGCTACATAAATTTTTTTAACATTTTGTTCGATATTATAAAATTGCAAAATTAGTAGATAATATTTTACATTTTTGAAATGTAAAGAAAAATTGTAATTCTACGTAAGTTTGTTGAGTTCATACCAAATCTAGTGACGGAGTTCAAAGTTTTGCCATAGATAGAAGATATAAAATAAATAAAATAAAAAAGCCTTTATTCTACTACTATACTTACAACAATTTAAACAAGTTACTACTATTATACACACTTATTTGTTAAATTACGCATTTTAATCTAGCGCCTCCGCAGCAGTCGCCTCTGTGGCGTAGGCCTCCCCTAAATCCCTCCATTCGTCTCTCTCCCTAGCCTTCCTCATCCATTCCGGTCCACCTCGTTGGGTAAATATATCCCTCCATCTCTTTCTTGGTCTCCCTTGTTTTCTTTTTCCTTCCCTTGGGATCCATTCTGTCACTCTTTTGGTCCATTTCGAATTTTCTAATCTACAGATATGTCCCGCCCAGTTCCACTTAAGTTGTCTTATTCGTTCCTTTAAATCTATAATTTTAGTTTTTTTCCGTATGGTTTTGTTCCTAACTTGGTCTGATATCTTATAGATAGAAGATATAAAATACTTTATTGCACACCACATAATAAAAAAAAAACAAAAATAGAAAACTAAACAAAAAAAAAACACAATGACATACAATCGGCGGTCTTATCGCTAAATAGCGATCTCTACCAGACAACCTGTGGATGACTATTCTATTCCATAGTGACTATTCTCCACCTAAAAAGAACTCATGTTATTAAAACCATGACTGGTGATAACAATATTCCTTTAATTTGGAATCTTCCCTCCATGCTTTAATATCCTGTTTCAAGACACGTATAAATAAATCCATACAAATATCTTATTACTTTATTCATTCACGAATAACTAACATTGCTTATTCGACGAACACACGTGTAATCGTATGAGGTTACCAATTTACAAGATTTTTGAGGTTATTTTGTAAGAAGAGGTTGTCTTGAATTTTGTAATAGGAAAGGAATGTCCAGATTAAATCATTGGTATAGACCAACATTATATACATTCATACGTGACTGGTTGCAAGCCCAACGCCGCCTAGTTTTTTATACAATTAAAAAAAAATTCTATACAAAAAAGTGTACTTAGTACCTGTCGAATTACAAGCGAAAATTGAACCTATTAGGTATCGAAAGTAGAGACTCTTAACCACTCTATCAATACGCCTAATATTAGGTAAACTTAATAGCTTTTCTACTAATACCTATTTCAAGCTTCAAGAAAAAATGCAGTAAGTACACGGAAATCAAACACCAATAGCAACAAAATTTGAAAAATAATTCCACAATCTGAAAATTCACGTTCATCTGAGCTCTATCATTTTTGCAAAAACTCAATTTTCCATTGTTATCAAATCTGACAGAACCATCACGAATCACGAAGCAGACAACAGCTCAAAATAATGGAGCGAAACCAAACAATGCTAATCAAAAATTATCTCTTAGTTCATTGATAAAGAGCTCAATATCGCTTGTTATGAAATCAGCATCAAAAACTCCCAAAATTGTTTTTAAGAAATTTGAACTTTTTGACATTGAAAATAGAGTTGTTTTTTGTGTGGATGATGTAATGGAGGTAAAAAGGGTTATTATATCGTTAATTGTGAACGTGTCATGTGTACAGATGTACCGGTATCATCTGTAATAATTTCCAGTCGATGATCTGATAAAGGTTAACAGTGATGGATTTAATCTGATTGTAATTGCGCTCATTATTACTGAATGGAATTATTTGTTAATAATAGTGGAAATGATTCAAATAGATTATTAAATGAAGGGAGATTTAGTAAATATTGTAGTAAACACAGGTCTGAATTTAGAGATTATTATGATTTATCAAACTTAATAATTACTTTCAAAGAACTAAAGAAATAGAAAACCGACTTCATGTGTGTACTAGGAAAGCAAATTATGTTAAAAAACTAAAAATCAACCGACTTCAATTTTACGTACCTATCTATAATTTACCGGGAAAAGTATTTTTTTTAGAAAACTTACTTTCGAACATTGAAACTACTTTTAAAAGCAATGTACAGTACTCACACCCGATCTTTAGCTGAAGTAGCTGCGCAGAACCCATTTTTGATGACGCATAAAAGACGAAGACAGCGTTGTATAGCTGCCTCGCTCACTCGCTTAGTTAGTTGCATCGTCCTATCTCGCCTACTCTACCAATCCTGCGCAATCGTTTAGTGGACCTAACTTCAGAGAGCTAAAGATTGGCTGTGTGTACTGTAGCTAAGTTGATTTTGCTCAGTAGGTAGGTACTTACTTCTTTCTCAGGGTTTTTTAAAAGTTCATTCATCGCTTATCAACTAAATTAAGTTACGTCTTGTCACTTAGCTTAGATGTTTTAGTGATTTATTAGATAGTAGGTAAGTCTGTCTATTTTGATGCTCGTAGTTTTTATTAAAAAATAGATATCTTTTTTCACATGAGAATACAATTTAATTTTGACTTTAAAAGAATGTAAGTATGGTTCATTATAAAATAACCTGAAGCATTTTATGGATTAACCTACGCGTTTCAGACTACGTACGCCTTGGAACGCCTGAACGCGTACCCTGGCTATCAATTCCATTTCAATACCATTCAAATGAGCAATCTAAGCAACGGAAATGAGTCCAGAAAAGTTATTTAATGACCACCTGCGTAAAGTCAAGTGAATGGGTTTCTACGAAGCAGCATTACTTTCAAATGATGTAACAATAACGTCGCCTCTATGTCTGGACGCTACTCTACGGGACACACTTGTCCTTCCATTCATAGTTTCATTCATAAACTTTACGTTCATTCATAAGTTTAGCTATGGTAATGAATGAAGTATGGTCTCTATTGTGCTGTTCGATTTTCAAAAGAGGCTTGTTTGTGGCACAGGTACAAAATCACTAGCATTCTTTATTGCTACTATTTTGGCAAGACTTTAACTCTAGATGATAAGATTCAAATTCCTTTGAACTTTGTCTAAGACAATTTTGATGGATATTGGTGTGTATTTCAAAAATGCATTGGGCTTTAATTTTTGTTGCTTTTGTGAATTTTTAAGCTCATTAAAGTAACAATGGTTGATCTTGTTTGAATGGCAAGTGCGTGTTAAGAGCAGACTAGAGTCACGAGTAAGAAATTTTATAAAAAAAAAGTCTTCTTTTATGCATTTAAAAGGTAAATATGAAAATAAGACACGTCATGTTGAGAATAAAACACATTACCCTCATTGACCGAGCGAGCAAAGCGAGCCAATGTGTCTCATCAGTAATTGCCTACGGGTCGCATTTTTCAACAGATTTTGAAGAAAATTGGCACACAGGTTCCTTGATTTATTAAGCCTATTGGAAAATACAAAGCACCTAAATTTCAATTTGTTTCGCGAGGTCTACTGTTCTCACAGAACTACTAGTTTTAAATCTGGATTGGGGACGCGTTAGACATTAACCATTTTAACTTATGTCACCTGGTAGTAGAGTACAGATTGCCACTTGCTATGAACCCGACAGCTATTAATTTAAATTTTCTCTCAGAAAAAAAAGCTTTCACTTTCATTGCACATTTATTTCAATTCAACTACTAAGGATCACAGGTTGCAAGCTCATCGTTTGCTGCTTTCAAGTTACCCGGTTTTCCGATACTTTTAAGACTCTGCTCACGTAATGCTTTCCAACTTTCTACCTCAGCAGTACCCCACACAATTTATTTCTTCGTGCACTAAACGAGAAGGTAATTGCAGTCTTTCAGTTACTACCAAAGACCACGTAGTTACTAAGTTCTTAGCCCTTTGAAATATAAAACATCTTACCTCAAACGTTGTTGGTTGGTTCACACGATGCGAGGTTTCACGACAGAAACAAACCGCAGGCATGCTTACAAAAACGAAACAGATTCACGCTCCGTTTTTCGTTCATTTGATGGATAGCGAGTGCTGCGGAACTGTTTCGACTCGCTAAGGACCGGGACCAATACGCCATATTGACTGCCAACCTTCGCTAGTCGGAGAGGCACTAAAAGAAGAAGAAGATGGATATTCGGATGCTTCACCACGATTTCTGACTTCAAGGGCCAATTCTTCAGACGTTTAAACACGATCCTAACATAGGACCAACTATTCAGAACCGAAAAATTGGCTCTTGAAGTCCGAAATCGTAGTAAACATCGGAATATACATCAAACGAATGAAACAAAGAACGTGAATGTCGGGAATTTGCCCAGGTTCGCTTTTGTTTTTTTTTCGCATGCGAGATCCGAGTTTTTGAGAACCGTCAACTAAAATCGATACGTCACTATGTTCCGAGAAACATTCATCGTGCGTGAACTTGCATCATGTCACAAGCTTTTTCTTCGCGGTACTAATGTGTAATCCTGAACTTATTTTAAACAGATTTTGATTTCAATATTTTATCTCGAACTTTACTTCTAAAAATTACTGTAGAATCCTCCTAAGCCCTTCAAAATCTGTAATATTTCAGAAGCTCATGTATAATGCATAACACAAACACAAACACGGTTATAGCGGACAGATGATGGATTACTACGTGATTACCTCCTCACCTCAACAGAGCTAAGACTGCGCTGTTGCTTTATTAGATAAGTACGATAACAAAAACGTTTTCAATTGATGGTAATATTAAGTTTTTAAATAGTATTGTGATGGGCTTGCGACAGTATAAAAATCTGCAATTCGTTTCGTAATTTTTTTTTATTCTACCCATTTCGTCCCACGGCTGGGAAAAGGTCTCCCCATAACTCTCCAACCATCTCTCTTCTTCGATATCTCCCACCACTTTCTCAGCCAAATACAATTAAGCAAAAAAATTGCGCGCGGAGATAAAATTCTTCTCGATATTTATGTAATACCTATTTATTTTTTAATAATTTTTATTTCTTGAAGATTTTATCAACGATAAAATTAAGTTCATGCTTAAATTAGGTAAAAACTATGTCGCAAAATTTCATCATCAAAAAGTCAAAGTACAAACGAGAAACTTTTAAATACAATACATTTACTTCTCTGATAAAGGTAATTGGATAATAGAGTTTAATCATCCCTCAAAACAGAGGGTAAAAATTGAAAGGTTAAAAGTTGGAGCGAAGTTAACCCGCTACATCAAAGCTTGAGATTAATGAACTCGAGAACGTGGGATAACTTAAAAGGGGTTAAAAAACTTTTAAAATTGTAACTAAATTTGCAGTTCTAATTAAATGATTTTAATAAAAAACTTTTGTCTCAACAATGATTGGAAATTATTCAACTGTAAGTGTTTTGCTGTACTGTAGCATCGAAACTTCCAAAGGAATTATTTTACGTGTATTTTAGTGTTTTTGGTTTTATTTCACAAAAATCGTAACTTGACTCTTCAATAATAATTCCTTTTTCGAAAATTTAATTTCTTTTTTTTTGGTTTCAATGGTCAAATGGGCCCGATTCGTTCTCTCCCAGTCCCGTTTTCAAACGGTCCGATCTCACCTGATTTAGTTTAGGTACGATCAATCAAATATCCAAGAAACTTTTGATGAAAAGCACAAATATGTTCGACTTTTTTAGTATTGTTAAAATTTTATTTTTTTTAAATATACCTAGTATGTAAGTACGTATAAAAAGTAACTCGAATGATAGACATTATTGGTTGATACCGTAAAAATTTTCGCATTCAAACTCGAAAGGGATACACCCTTTGCAACATGACTTTAAAGTTAATAAAGCACGTTAGAAATGCTTTTAAGCTACGTCTAAATTGATTCAGTGCACGTGCAGCGTTGTAACTGGTGTACGAGTGAGGGTAAAGAAATATGTTGCAAATTTTAAACTACGGAATCCCTCTTTTTTTTCCATTTTACTTTTCTTCTTGTATCACTTGTTCTTTCGAACGAGTGAGGAATAGAATTGAAATCCCGCTTGGGACGCAGAAGGTTGCGGGTTCGATCCCCGCGGCGGGATAAATGTTTGTATGATCTGCAAATATTTATCTCGAGTCTGGGTGTTACTATGTATAATATGTATGTATTTACAAACACAAAAAGTATAAAGTAGTAGTATATCAGTTATCTGGTTCCCATAGTACAAGCTTTGCTTAGTTTGGGGCTAGATGGTGCTGTGTAAAATGTCCAGCATTATTTATTAAAAAAAAATGGCTTGAAGTCTGCAGTTACAGTGAATTAGGGAGATATCATCATCATTCCCATCCTACGCTATCAGGTCGGCAGTCACATCATCAATGTATTCTTCCTCTAATCACTCTTACATATCACTCGTCAACTGTTCATTAAATCTGGTCTACCCTACCTTAGGGATGCAGTGATGATCAAAATACTTTTTTGTTTTACCATATTAGTTTTCAGAGTTCGCGTACTATAAGTGTGATAGATGGTCCTCATCCACTTAAGAGTTCAGACAAAAATCGCCGAAAAGTCTCATAATTTTGTGTGAGTGGATATAAAATTCCCATGTCATTTGCAGCTCAAGTGCTGTATTAATTGCGGTGCACTGTACAGTGCCGGAGTGGTGCTTCAACGGGAATCATTTAGAAGGGGCTTCGGGTGTGCTGCGAGAGAAGCGAGCCGCGTTTATGACATTTGCTACAAGAGGGTGAGTGAAGCGAAACTCTGTGGTTGAAAATTGACTGTAGCTTTTTAAATTATGATTTGCTTAGTTACTTAGTGAAATCACTTGAATATAGGGACAAACATTTAATAAGTATTATTAAAACAATCGCAAAGCAGGAAAAAAGCAGGATTAGAGAGAGTAGCGTGAAAATGAGGAGGACTTAGGTATAGCAGCAGTGGTTAGATGTGGGCTGATTAGATAGATTGTTGGTATCGCACTTAAAATTTTGGGCTTCTGAGATGCCATGGTTATCGTGATAAGTACCTATAATGTATTGACTTAACGCATTTGTTTAGGCGCACAACTTCGAGGGTACCTACTACCTATCATTTATTATTTACTAGCTGCGCTCCCGCGGTGTAACCCGCGGTCCCTAGGGATTTTTTCGGGATAAAAAGTAGCCTATGTCCGTCCCTGGGATACAACCTTTATCCATGCCAATTTTCAGCCTAATCGGTTCAGTGGTTTGGGCGTGAAAAGGTAACAAACAGACAGACAGACAGACAGACAGACAGACAGATAGACAGACAGACAGACAGAGTTACTTTCACATTTATATTATTATAAGTAATAAGTAATAAGTATGGATTATTTATCAATTATCATTATTCAGTCATTGGTATTATAAATGATTGTTTTCTTCCTACTAATCCATTTTGGGGGTGTAATCCGGCCGCTTTCATATTCTGTTTCACCCAAAGCGGCTGGATTAGACTCCCTGATCAATTTTTGTCGAAGCAAATAATGTACGCTTATAACTTACACCCCAAGTTTCTTTCGCACAAAGACCCCGCTTACCACAAACGCAATCATTTATACTATTTCCATTGTGCTCCCGCCAATAAAATACAAGAATCGGTTTGTCGTTTTGTCCTTCTTTTTTCAACACCTTGACCTTTAAGTGCTTGTACAGAAAGCTCAATTTGTAATAGCAATTGGTATTGCTCAATAGCTTTTGTACAATCCTTCTTCATCTTTTGTTCGCGTTCTTTGATTGAGGGCTGATTGCTTACTGTGTACTTTGTTTAAGAAATGCCATTTGAGTGGTTTAAATTGAAATTAACAAAGGAAGGTGTTCAAACAGAGTGATTAGGTTAGAAGTTGACATAGACTCGAACATAATCATTTGAATTGACTTTACCTTCGTTACGAGGTAGAAATAGAGGGTCGAAATGATGTTGAATTTCTCTTTTCTTAGGCTAAGATTATTTTGTAAAGCAAAATATTTCGAATAAAACTCTATTATTTTCTTGTCGCTAAGTCCAGGGATATCATCATATTATAATCCCTCCAGGGTGCTTAGTATGACTTAGTATCGTAAACGTGTATTAATACTCGTTTTCATTTTTCTCACACAGATCTGCATTTACGACGTCGATACCGAACGCGTATAAAACTTATACTAGGCATCCAGAACGACCACGCTTCACGTCATCAGGTGACGTCAGGAGAGCTACACAAAAGGGTTTGACGACTGTGTCTGCGTAATCGCCGGGACCACATTCATGACAGTGATCTTTTGATCCAATTCTTTTGATAGACTGATATTTTTAGTGAGTAAATTTTTTTTTAGCAGTTTAAACACTAAACTAGAGCTTGTATCTACGTGTGAAGATTGCCATAATTTTCTGTTATCTGGAAAATTCCGACTTCTTTACTAAATCAATTTCTTTAGCTACTCGAGTTCCGAAAATGTCCTGATAAAACTGTGTTTTCTTCTAACCAAGGATATACATATCTAGATTATATGCCTTTAATGTTTTGTCCAGTTTTTGCCACACAAAAATACTTGATAAATAGAATTTTACAAACAGTTTGGTTAAAAAACATGGCTTAAGAGAAATAAAATATCGTTCTTTATATTCTGTAGATCTGGTATCTGGTCCCTCAGATTAAGGTAAGGTTATTTTAAGAATAGATGTTTGCACGACCTACAGATATTTGTTCCATGTCAGGGTCAAGAACAAGACTGATGTTTTCTCATCACGATAGGAAATTCTATGTTGGTTATGTTACTTTTATTTTTTGTCCATGTTTAAAACAACGAAATACCTAATTCTGTCTAAAATGTTTTATATGCTTCAAATATTGAAGGTGAAAATTGTTTAAGGACACATCTCTGTTACAAGCGAGCGAAGCGAGTTAGCCATTGTTTCAACTCGCTTCGCTTGCGTGGCAAATTGGGCAGTAAGCTAGAAATTGTCGGTACAATAGCTTTGTTATCCATTGTTTGGTTGAACTGCCGCCCTGAGGCCCATCCGTCTTATAAGTTGCAGATTTTTTGTTACTATTTTCGAAAACGTATTGTTGCCCTTTCAACTGTGCCAAAAGGGTTATTTGTTCGATTCCAGTTCAACAGTTGGGTTGTTGTTATCAGATCTACATCCTTTCATTCATTGATTTTTGCGAACTATCGTATGTTTAGGACTGAAGTCTGAATCCTTTTGATTTTCATACATGTTCCATTTGTATTTTAATAATAACCAACTGATAATAATACTTGTAGTAACACATATAACTAGTATTGATTTGCACTGCCAAATTCGATTTGTGTTGTCCTAGATACAAAAGTGCTGAGCTCATCACTCGCCTACACTGTCCTCCAAGGTCAAGATATTCAATTAGATTTGTCCTTTCTATTTTCACGGTACTCACGTCTGTTTTACTAGTACTTTTGTAAGCACTTGAGCGATTTATTCGTTGAAGGGGCTTAGACGACCTCCGTGGCGCAATAGGCGAAGGCCCGCGACGCCAAAGGTTGCGGGTTCGATCCCTGCCGCGGGACAAATGTTTGTATGTTCTATAGATATTTGTCTTGTTTGTGTTTCTATGTATGTATTTACAAACAAAAAGTATATAAGTAGTATATCGGTCATAGTACCATAATACAAGCTCTGCTTACTTTGGGGCTAGATGCTGTGTGAAAAGTCCAGCATTATTTATTTATTAGTTTTCGAGGTTTTTTTGAAGTTATCCAAATTCTTCATATCTAGACAAAATATGTACAAACATACTGTACCTTACAGCCATATACATAATCCTGACCCTAAATAAAATTCCTTGTGTCGTCGTTATCATAAACTACAAGTAGGTATTATGATACCACAACACCCAGACCAGGAACATATTATTGGCTCTTGACAAAAAGTTATGTCATGCATAAACTAAAAAGTATGATTATTCATAGGTTATGGATATAACTTTATGTGAAGTTTATTAGTAAAGGCCTATAACTGCAGAATATGCAAAAAGTTCCACCGCACGAGAATGAAACCTCTTCTGTTTCAACCTTCTTGCTATCGCCTCTATTATTTTTAAACTTATCATGATCATCATTTTGTTTTTGTATCAAAATAAAAGTAATCCAATCATCACATATAAACAGTATTATTGGACTTCCCCTCAGTGACACAGCAAGCGAGTGCGCGGAACTAATCGTGTTGGCGTAACACATCAGACATTTCATTACGAGGATATGAGACGAGGAGCGATTTGTTTTAGGTTGTCCATACGGGCGGGTATCAAGTGACGATCGCTGAAACAAGCTAGAGATAGGGATTACATTACTAAAATTCTACAATGAGACGACCTCTGTGGCGCAGTGGGTGAAAGCCCGCTTGGGACGCAGAAGGTTGCGGGTTTAATCCCCGCCGCGGGATAAATGTTTGTATGATCTGCAAATATTTATCTCGGGTCTGGGTGTTTCTATGTATAATATGTACCTATGTATTTACAAAACAATAATTACGTTTTTAAAAAAAAAGAAAAACCGACTTCAATGTTCGACTCTACCACGGCGTGACTCAGGGAATCAATAAGCCATACATACAAATCTAAATAAGAATAAGTTTTTTTTAAATATCATCAAGTACAAGCTTTTAATGGATTACCGTGATCTGATTGAACTCACCGATGTAAGTACAACATTTCATTTCAATCAACCTATTTTCTGAGGAGTTCCGTTCTCCATCATCGGATCAGCTCGCAGTCATCATATTTCAAATTAGTAAATGAAACTTGACCGATGTAGTGAGTTTCAACTCAATCAACCTATTAACTGAGGAGTTCCATTCTCCATCATCAGATCAGCTCGCTGTCACTATATTTTAAAATTTTAGATGATACTTGATCTACAAACCGAGTTTCAACTAAATCGGTCGATTATCTGAGGAGTTCCCTCCATCATAAGATCAGCTCGCTGTCACCATTTTTGAAAATTTTAGATGATACTCAATCTACGAACCGAGTTTCAACTCAATCGGCCTATTGTCTGAGGAGTTCCCTGGAACAGCTCTTGACTCCATCATCAGATAAGCTTGAAAGAAAGAAATAAATAATGCTAAACAGATAATGCTTAGGCTCCACCGGCGTCTAAAGGCAATAATTACCAAAACTGCATACATTTTATGTCAAGTCTCGCGACACGTGAGTTCCTGGCATTAGTAAATTGTCAATTTGACATATTGCATAGAGAGTCTTAGACTTATCTGTCGATTCGATTTACAATGGCTAGGAGGGAAGGTTTTTAGAGTTTTACGGGCAAATTATCAAACCCTCAGGAATAAAATTTATATGGGACCACCTCTGGAGTATACCCTTTCAAACAAAAAAATAATTTTGAAAATCGGTCCACAATTGGCGGAGTAATCGCGTAACATGATACAAAAAAAAAATAATAAAAAACATACAGGCGAATTGAGAACCTCCTCCTTTTTTTGAAGTCGGTTAAAAAGTATAAGTAATATATCAGTTATCTGGTTCCCATAGTACAAGCATTGCTTAGTTTGGGGCTAGATGATGCTGTGTGAAATGTCCAGCATTATTTATTTATTTTTTATTTAATTGTTTTCTACTTGTTGAAGCGCTTGTGTTCCTTAGTTGATGACCAAGTGAATCGGGACTCCGCTATGGGTGCCATCATCATAATTGCAGCCGTTTGACGTCCACTGCTGAATAAGCATGCGGTCTGTAACCAAGTTTAATACATACATACATACATAAAATCACGCCTCTTTCCCAAAGGGATAGGCAGAGACCACGGATCTCCACTCGATACGATCCTGACACACAACTTTCGCCTCATTCACTCTCATTACATTCTTCATACATGCTCGTCGGTTTAGGGTACTTTTGACCTGGCCCTTCTCCAAAATGTCGCCAATTTGATCCAAGAAGGTTCGCCTAGGCCTTCCCCTTCCAGCTGTCCCATACACACTTGCCTCATACACTTGCTTTGTCAAACGACCAAGTTTAATTATTGAGCTAATTATAAGCTTAAATCCAAAGTTGAGCTAATCATCAGCTTACAGTGTGAACGAATAAGAACCAACTCTTAGAGAAGCCATATGTTACTTTGTCGCCGTTTACACAATTCTATTCTGGCATAACATGCTTGCCTCTTGCCACAGAATACGAGTTTTTTTTTAAATTTATTTATTGAAAAGTCTTATTCTATTAGCTCTTGCTCCGTCGAGTTTGAGAAAGCAAGAGGCAAGAATGGTATGTTAGAATTGCATCGTGTAAACGGCGCTTCCGACGGCTTGATAGCGGATTTTTGGCGGGAAAACAGCCCGTGTACAAAGAGTCTTATTATCTTCGGTGTTAATAACATTCAGAGACAGACATTTAAACATCCCAGATTTTGTCCTTTAATAGGAATTGCTTTTTTTATTAGGAATCCAATTTTGTAAAGGAAAATTACGTTTTGGGAGCCGTTCGTACCCGTTCACATATTCTACTCTTCTTCATAGGTTTAAAGACATTTATTCTCAAAAAGACACAATGCAACATGAGAACACTAATGAAACATAGTAGTACATAGTAGTTCCCGCTTGCGTCATCGGCGACGAAAATTAAGTAGTTTTACTATTTTATTTATTTTAAAACAACATAATATTTATAATAGCAATAGTCCTAAACATTTTAATATTGTACATTTATTTTTATTATAAAAAATTCACATAGACGCCCACGACACAGGCTTTGCCTAGTGTGGGGTCCATTGTAATTTGTTCCTATAATTATACTTAAGTGTCCTATGTAATTTAACAATGTTTATGAAATAAATTATCTATCTTATAGTAAATCTTATAAAGTAGGTAAGTCGATCTTCTTCATTGGTTGATCACTCAAAAAAAAAAAAGATTTTATGTATGTGTGTATTACTAGCTGTTCGTCGCGGTATTACCCGAAGTCTCTAGGGAAAACTTCACTTTCCCGGGATAAAATATAGCCTATCAGGGATAATGGAGGATTCAAATCGATCCAATAGTTTCGGAGCCTATTCAATTCAAACAAACAAACAAATCTTTCCTCTTTATAATATTAGTGTAGAAATAGGTTTTATAGTATAGTTAGTACGTAGTTAATTAATAGACACTTAATAATATCAAAAAAAAAAGACTTAAAATAAATAAATAAATAACCAGATTAGATTAGCGGATTGTTACTATATATTTCCTTACCATTTTTAATATTTTTTAAATAAATAACCATTAATTTCAGGCAACACATAACAAATTATACAATAAAATGCCATTGGCCCATATTTATAGATACCATATAGACTAACATACATAAAAATATTAGATATTCGTGTCATCGACGCTCCGATGACGCACGCGCGAAATCTTAAATCCTGATAATTTTCACAGTAATATTTATAAGTAGTATTAAATTTATAAAAAGTTTAATACAAGCGATGACTAACAACGACACACAAAAGCTATTAAAAATACTTCTATAACCTAAAAGCTAGGCAAAGTTATTTTCGATATGTAAATTGCAAATGAACCTCCGACAACAATATTCAAATCTACCCAATAAGCAGTTAGTAACCTAATTTCTAACATGGCGCTAAATTGAAACGAGGGTAGACCGGCGCGTGACGTCACATCCGGCTATTCGGAACCGGAAGGAAAGCCGTATTAAATGGGATTATTCGATGACGATGGTGTTTTTATGGGAATATACAAGTCCTTCGTTTTCCATGATATAGTCAGAAAAAGGGAGATATTTTATAGCTTTATCATACAGTTTTTAAAGACTGCGTTGATGTGTAGGTATATACTTTTATCTTAAACCTGATTTTTCAACTTGGTATCTCAAGTCGAACGGCCAACACGTGAGGGGGGCGTAGTGGTATCCCCTGCCAAACAGTTGAAGTGGGGACTTCGGCTGTTCATGATGCAAATGATGATAGGCAAATGCGAGAGGGGCACCGGTGCGTTCCGTAGGAGATCCCGGAGCCCCTTGACATGCATTGAGGCCGGCCATACGTCAGTTTTTAGTCGGTGACCCTTCCGCTGTCTCCACGGTGGCAGGGTATCTTAATAGATTTCCGGCGATATAAAAAAAAGGTGTAGGTATACTCTTATCTTAAGCCTGATTTTTCAACTTGGTCATTCATTTCATCTTAAGTCAAACGGCCAACACGACACCATGCTTGTATAGATAGAGTTTCTTCTTCTTCTTTTATTAAATGGCAACTAACTGTAGTATTAGTATAATTCTGCCAATGTCAAGTAGGAATCATCTGTCAATTTGGTTTTGAACAAAACTCGGCGGCTTGTTTTTCAAAACTGCAATGGAAATCTTTCGTCAAATGAGAAAACATTCTTCAATACTTCATTCCATTTTCCAATCTCCTGCCAAGTATCCAAGGCTTCATTAGTAAAAAAAATGCCACCGAACCTAGTAAAACACGAGAGAAAGAAAATAAAATAACAGAGCAACAAGCTTTTCCAAAAATGGCGAAAGAAGCATAGATAGAGTTTGATAAATGCTTATTTAAAAAATCTGACACAGTACAGAGTACCAATGGCAGTTCATTCATAACCTAAAATACAAATCCATGACCATTCACAAAACTACGATTAGCTTCGGACACTCGAAAGTCCATTCATGGAACGTAAAAATTTAGGAATGATGCAGTTCGAAATTTGAAATTCAAAAGTGTGAATGGAACGAACACAATGCTTGCGAAGATGTATGTGTAGAATAACCATTGTGTATAGAATAGTGTAAAATATCAGTGTTTAGGTAGCGGTGCGTTTGACTCGTGTGATGTGCTTTAGTATTAGATGTGGACGAAGAGTAAGCTCAGAGCGAAAGAGAAATGCAGAAGCGATTATAGGGTAATTAAAATTTAGAATTCTTGAGTTTCTTGGCACGTCATTATTGTAAAAAAGCAGTGTGGTAAAAGAAGGTGTCACTAAATTAGCTCAAAGTTTGTCGTGGCTCCATTGAGTTAGGATACTAGAGTCTCAATCTCAACACTTAACTTACAACACAAAAAAAATGTCCGAGCACCGTTCTTTGATGTCATTTGCTCGAATGTGGACGTTATCTCACTTGTTTTTTTAACCGACTTCAAAAAAAGGAGGAGGTTCTATGTTCGGGTGTATGTTTTTTTTTTTTTTTTGTTAGTTTTGGCGCGGACATTTTATTTGTCATATTGTAACTCTATAGTATCCTAGCTCAATGCGTGGCTCTCCAAACGATGACGAGAAATCTCTTTTTCGTGCGTTGGTCACGAAAAAGAGATTTCTCGTCATCGTTTGGATAATTCCATTTTCGAAGTTTAAAAATTCGAAATTGTAAAATCGTTCCAAATTCAAATTGTACCATACTCAAAGTTGTCTCCGTTTTCAAAAGGATCCGTCGGCACCGCCCCCTCTAATTGATTGCATAACTGCTATTCTATGCATTCATTCAAGTCGTTCGACATGCGGCGACAAATCGGCTCCCAAGATTCCATTGTCATTTTACAAAAATATGACAATAGTCTCTATGCACAAAACAATATGGTTCAAAGTTGGTTGTTTGCGGCAAGATCGGCAAAGATCACGAACCTTTTGCAAAGCGTTTAGAGGCATTTTTGGTAAGAAATTGATACGCAGTTATCGTTTCGTTATAATGTATTATGGAATTTCATGCGTGCCTTCGAATTTTGAAATTTAAAAAGGTTTTTTGTTGACGCTAAAGTCAGACGTTTTGTCGCCATAGAATTGTGAGTGCTACTTGAGTGTGAATGAATGAACGAATTCAATAGAATTTGTTATGGTGAGCGATTTATATGTCGTTTTATGAAACGCCTAACGTTTAATAATTCTGAGACGGTTTGAAGAGAACCGTTTTATAACTGAGAGCAGATACGGTTATTGGCGAAAGCTTCTGAACGCTATAGTAGGTATGTTTTTACAGTAGGTATTATACATGACTAACTATTTGGTAAAAAGACTAACAATGTAGACATAGGTACTATATTCGGAAACTATAGTTTTGAAGTGAAAATTTCTTTAGGCGAGTTTTGCAGTTTTGAGATGAGAAAAAGCCTCGAAAAGATCACGTGACTGCTCACCGACACCTACCAATAGCGCCATCTAGTTCTGTGCTCGGTAAACTTTCGTGGCAATATTTTTACATTTCCAAAAGCTCATTTTCTAACTATACGAGTGAAATCAATCTTTTGATATTTCTCGATTTCCTGGCGATTCAAAAATACACTAGGCACCTAATTGTTTAAGTACCTATTCACTTCTCTTGGCACGGCCGGGCCACGGTGCCACGGTTTTTATAATTAACGTTTTTGATCTAGGTACGTAAATTATATAAATACCAAAATCCTATTCGCCTGGCATTAATATACCATTACAAAAAATCAAATAAAAAAAAATAACATTATGAGTTTAAAAGATATTTATTATAAAGGAGCTTTTGATTCTCATAAGTTTTGACCTAGCTATAACACTAACACCACAAACTACACAATTGACCTTATAAATAAACAGTAACTACATCATACAAATCAATGTATCTCGCAATTCACGAATTATTATAACAAATAACGTACAATACATCCCCTTGCTATACTCCGCTGGTCGGTGGCTCGTGCAAAAACATCTGTTGCTTTTTATATTCCATCTATTTGACGCATCATTTGCTACTATAACGTCACGCTTTCCACTTATTATCCATTTTTATATCATTTCTATAATACATTTTATGCCAAATAAAATTCCTTGCCCCGCCCCTAATAAATAACTTGAACGGACTTTTGTAAAGAATTCCGTAAAATAAAATCTATCTCCGATAAAAGAATTGGTTTTGTGACAAATTTGTGCTAAATTTAGGGTTTTATTTGATTTTGTGGTATTGAGGGGTTGGTTTAGTTTTAATGTGTTTTTTTAGAAAAAGTGGTACTCAGCTGACGAACTCAACTTAATTGATAGTTCTGTTTACTGGGTTTGCGAAAATAAAATTCTGTTTATTGCAAAAAAAATGCTTTGTTTAATAGTGTTTTTGTCCTAATAGTAGGTAAATTAAGAACCTAAGCGTGTCATCACAAAACTTTCAAACTTAATCAATAGATAGATAGATAGAATAGAAGAATAGAATAGAATATTACTTTATTGTACACCAAAAAGAAAGAAACACAATAGTAACAAAAACAGTTCTTAATTAATGTGCAACAATGGGCGACCTTATCGCTGAAAGCGATTTCTTCCAGGTAACCTTTGGATGGATAGGATATAAAATTACATGGAAAGGACGGTGGCATACAAACATGCTCAATTTATAAACCATAATTATATACCTGTTATAAATACCTAGTTAAATTCAACTACACAGACATAAAAATACTATAACACATTATGTACTAAATTACATATATATTCATAAAACTATATACTTAAATAATATTATACATATACTTATTCCTACATTTATTTCAAATAATTAAGGACAAGAATGTTGAGACTATTTTGATAGGTAATGACGACGAACTAAATTCCTAAAAATGGGAAGAGACTTAGCATTTCTGATAGGTATTTATTCAATAAAAAGTCAAATACATATTCAGGTAGGAAGTGTCTTTAAACTAAAATAAGTTTGACTAGACACTAAGTTCTCGAATCAAACATAAGATAGGTAGGTGGTAGACAATACTTGGTAAACGCATGATTTGAGCATGACACAATAACAAAAGTCATACACGCACACACACACACAGAGCGCGCTCCACGGCGGTGACCATCATGAATGTGTCTTGCAGCATTAGATCAGCTTCTCTTCACCATACACTCTGCCCAAACCTCATTTCACCCACTTCCCGTCCACACTAAGGCTACTACCTTTCGCATTTTCCTCCAGCCTAACGAAGGAACTGGTCATGATCTTTCCTAAATAGATTATTCACTAATTACACCGTTTTATCTGACTAAGCAAGCGAGGGTCATGAGTTTATGCTTATTAAGAAAAACAGTTGGGATAATTAAGCATTAAATTTAGACATGAATGGTAAAAAGGTATTCATTATAAAAGTCATGTTTTGCCTAAAGTCATAATAATCTACCCTTACAATTAAGGTCCAGTTATTTAGGCTTGCTTTTAATAACGGATAAGCTCTTTTCAGTAAGTAAGTTTGTATGAGTCAGTTGCCAACTCTGGTGACGGAGTTTTAAGGCCGCCTTAAGGCCTCCGTCTTTAACAGCCTTTAACTTAAACAGCCGGGACCGACAATTTAACATGCCCTCCGAAGCTCTGAAGCGCTCAGATGAAAATGCCACTGGCGGTCACCCATCCAGTTACGGACCGTTTAGAACTATGCTTAACTTCAACGATCTATCAAGAACGACTAAAGCAAGCAAGCCACGAGCGCTTCACTAAGCAAGCACTTTTTTTAAAGAAGTAGGTACTTCTCAACTGCTTAGATCCTTTGATTACAGTGTAACTTCGCTAATGTCTATTGATGCTTAACACAAAGTAGTTTTTTAGATATCATGGGGCTCTCTTAAAAACTAAAGGGTTTGTGGCAATCAATAAATAGTGTTTTATTTATATTTGACGGGCTTAATAAATAACTCAAAATCAACAAAGTGATCTTTAAAGTAAAATATTATACACTAGCTGTCCGTCGTGGTGTTACACGTGGTCTCTCGGGAAAACTTCACTTACCCGGGATAAAAATATAGCCTATAATCATATGCAGGATTCTCATAGTGAAAGATTTTTTAAATCGGTCCAATAGTTTCGGAGCCTATTCAATTCAAACAAACAAATCTTTCCTCTTTATAATATTATAGTGTAGAAATACATACTACTCATAGTAACTTCACGTCGGGAATTACCTCAAATACTCTTCAGCTTATGCATATTAAAAAGGGTACAAGTACCTCATTATTTCTGCAATAAAACCAACTTCAAACTAATAATACAATTAACTACAATAGCCCTTAGCATAATGAAACAACCAATCACATTACCACAAAGTAAAATAAAATACTTGAACCGACAATGAATACTCAACATAGTCCTTTAAAAAGGACAATTATTGCGCATATGTTGCAATGATTTTTGTGTCATTGATCAAAGCATTTTAATAGAAATATAAACTCTAGGCCATTAACAATAGAGTACAAATTGAAGCGGAGATTTCATTTATTTCAGCTATGCTTAGAGAACCAGAAGTTTATGTAGGGTGATGAATTCGTTGCCATTCCATTATGCGCTTTCAGAAGACTACAATACGGTATAGTTTGTATAAACGCAAAGAAACTATCCCTTGAATACGCAATACAATTTTGGCATTGCTAAAATGTAATGTAATTCCATGTCTTCTAATTCAATTTGTTGTTCCATAATGCACTTTAATACAATAGTAATACGGAAAAGAGGAGTTTTTTTAATTCGTCATACAATCTAATTGAAGAAGTGTGACGAATAAAACCAGTTGGTATTTGAATTAAACATTTAATTTGTTTTCTTTCTTTCGTTTGAATTCTGTGTGCGTTTGACAATAGTGTCAATTTGTCATGCACAAGTCATTATTGTAATTAGTACTTTGACTCAATATTTGGGTGTTTTTGATTATGTCAAAGTAATTTATTGCTCAGTATAATCAAAGATAACTAATGTACTAGATAGAACCATAGAGTAGTTTGAGTTCCGTAACTCTAAACATAAATGTATTTTTCATTGGTATGACTTACCGATAAAAAGAAATATTTGTTTCATTCTCCGTAAGCATACCGATTCTGCTTGGAAATTGTGAAACAGCACAGGACATAATTGCCAAATCAGCACGTTATCACAAACATAGTCCAAAAAAGCCATTTATTTAGGAAAAAATTCGTAATTTTACATCTCGAACTTGCACACCAGCTGGTGTGTAAACAAAAAATCTATGGTGTAGAGGTGGCGCGCTACGTCACAGGCCGGCACGCAAGTGTCGTTGCGACCTCTCTTTTTAACACAGGCAAAATGGGCCATAGAGTGACGAATATGACGGACAATTTCCTAGTTCAACTTGAAATGCGGAATCTAATGAACCAAAAAGGTTCAATGCTAAATCCATGAGTATAATAGTCATTTTGAATTCTATTCAACTTCGTTCTCGTAAGAAATACTCCTAAATAAAGTGTTATAAGTTCTAGATTTTGTACTATTTTTAGACAATGATCAGATTTCAGTTATGTAGTTCTACTATATTTTTTTAATGAAACAGTTCGGTAGTTTCATCTGTTAGTAAGTATAAGGCAATACTTAAAAATACACATAACATTCAATAAAAGATGAAGAAGAAGAAAGTAAACTTCAAAGTTGCGCTATGAATATCTAGGTGATTTCTTTTTGCGACAAAAGTAAATTTAAGCCTGAGGTGTACCTACTGCAGTAAAATAAAATGCTTACTATAAGTACCTTCATCGGAAATACAACTCTTATCGCCTGCACAATAGGGTCCATAGTACGTTATACAGTTTTATGGGATAGTACAATCAGACCATCAATTCGTCCCGCCTGATTAGTACGGCTTGCAAGTCGTATTCACATCGTGTGTTGGCAAGATTACGACTTTTAGGATGTGCGAAAGCAATTCTGCGCTCTAACTAAATTTGATATGGCACTGTGGAACTGGATAGGTGACTCGAGTGCACCCAAACTGTTAGATGAAGCTCATAAAAACATAAAACTACAGCGCATGACGTCATTCTAAGGGTGGTCGCACAGTCCAGCCGAGCCGTACGCGCCGAACTGTCAATTCAATAGAGAAAATGCTGCTGACGTCAGAAGCGAGCCGCATTTTCTGACGTCATCAGCATTTTTTGTATAGAAAAATGACTGCGGCACGTACGGCGCGGACAGTGTGCGATCAGGTTAAAACGTGGCAGCCAGAAAAATGTGGTGGGATGATTTGGATGCTAGGGTAGGGAGTGCCTGTTATGCGCTTTATCGCCTGTCCCGCGTCGTATCCGCGGATGTACTGCGTGCATGCTATTTTGCAACCGTACACTCTCTGCTGCAATATGGAGCGGAGCTGTGGGGGCGCGCCGCGGACAGGGAGCGCGTCTTTCGTATGCAGAAGAGAGCCGTGCGAGCCATTGTCAAAATTTCAAGTAGAACCTCGGTAAGTCCGTACTTTAAATCATTAAATATCCTAACACTACCGTCTATAGTGTTATACCAGGTGGCGATCTTTGTGAGAAATAATCTTGCTGATTACGCCAAGCGAGGAGACTCTCACAGGTACAGCACTCGAGGGGCGAACATGCTCGCAGGTATCCCTCATAGGCTTACTAAAGCAGAAAAGCTCACCCATATCATGGGACCGGAAATATATAATCGCCTACCTACTACTGTTACCTCGGCTGAAAATATGAACATTTTCAAAATCAGATTGAAGCGCTGGCTCGTGGAGAAGGCTTTCTATAAAGTAGAAGACCTCCTTATAAAAGTGACATAAGAATTAAGTATTTTAATTGAACTACTACACCTGACACAATACATAATGAATTTCAAATCAAATTACTTTCAACTATTATAATATGAGTAAAAATAGCATTATTTTTGTTAATCTAAATAAGACCTAATAATGTACCTAATAATTATGAGTACCTAGGTACCGAACCATGACGTGTATTTCTTAAATACCAATAAATGTGTTTATTCTGTTTATTCTGTTTATTCTGATGCATTTGAGCCAGAATGGTAATGCGTGGTCGTGGAGCGCAAGGAATTGAAGATAAATGAAGCCCAGCAATGCGACATGATAGGTTAAAAATTGCATTGAATGGTAAAAGCTACTACCAAGTTCAATAAAACTATGAAAATTTTGTATGGGCTCACTCATATATCAAACTTAAGTCAGTTTATCTAATGAAATCACAGAGACCAACAAGTTTTTTTTTTCACGCCTGCCTTGACACGCAGGGCAACAAACGTGACTTATGGCTGAGCGTTATTTTCGATGAAAAGGCTTCATAAAACAGCCACATCCAATACACACAATCCGTAACTCTACGTCCCAACCATTTGTTTTAGTTTTAGTGCGAAAGCCGTTAGATAGGTTCAGTACATCTAAACATTTTATCGTATCGTATGTTCTCGTAATGCAAGGAACTCTACATTTTTGGTTTGAACCTTGCAAACCTTTTGGCTTTTATTTCTGGTAGAGTTCACGAACATTTTGATGTAATATGCCTTCTTTATATTTGTATGTATGCCTTCTATATCATAAACCGTAGGCTTACAACAATTTTTTTTGTCATACTTTGAACTATACATAAATACTAAACAAAATGCACCAATTTAGTTAATAATTAAGATTTCATAAATAATACCTAAAATTGATCATCGAAGGGTAAGTCTCTAAGCCGTTTTTTCTCCATCAATAATTTGGACAGAACAGAAAAAAAACAAAGAAATACGTCCTAATAATATGACACGAGTGAAAACAAACACGAGAAATCAGTGCAATCCTGCCCAATGTAACTGAGATATTAAGTGCTAATTTTAGTATGGTAATTGAATGTTAATGTAACAGTGCAATTTTTATTTTAAATTTTATTACGGGACTTAATCGCGTAGGTATAACATTTGTTTATTTACCTCGACGTTTCAGTAGCGTTACAGCTACCGTGGTCACGTGGTCTTCTCGTGACCACGGTAGCTGTAACGCTACTGAAACGTCGAGGTAAATAAACAAATGTTATACCTACGCGATTAAGTCCCGTAATAAAATTTAAAATGTCTTCGAGTCGCGAAAGTTTAAAATGTGTAGTGCAATTTTTAGTTTTGTTAATAATATATTCGACTATATTAATTATGTTAAGACTAGAGTAAATAATATGTTAAAATTATGTTATATTATAAATTAGAAGCATATTTTTTACAGAAACTAGTGTACTACTACTTTTAAAGCAAGATAAATATTATCGAATAGAATCAGATAACAGTTAATTTGTTATCTAAATAATGATAAACTGAAAAAAAAAATTACTGATTGATCGAAATCGGTATAAATATCTCATAATTACATCTAAAATTGTTACAATGTAGGTAAAAGTGGAATTACAGAAAAATATTAGATAAATGCGAAAGTTAGGTACCCAACTGTAAGTATGCGCAGCTCCACATTTCCCTAACATGAAGTTAGAATGCAAAATTAAGTTGAAAAGTTCAGTTTTAAATCAGCTGCTTAGAATTTTGTGTAAAATTACTCATATTCCATTTGTCCACGTTTCATATAATATTACTTTGTTTTTTTTTTGTTCCATGCGTGTAACTCACTATCAATATTTTACATCTATAAATATTAATTTTCTTAGATAAGCACTCAGTATACTTCAGTGTCGCGTTGTGTCAACATGCTACGTCTACTTCTTGTTCCATTGCTGGCGGTGTTTGGCTCAGCCATCGCCCTCTCCGATGTGAACCAGCGATGCATCACTGAAAACAACGAAGCCTTCTCCAACGACAACCTCATCGGCACCTGGTACCAGATGTTTAAATTGACACTCATGGTTAGCTTACTTCCCTCAGCCCACTGTCCGGAAAGAAATTTTACAAGGCCGTCAGCAGACATCGTTCAACAATACAAGAACAAGTATAATGACCCTAATGCACCTTACAATATAGACGGAAATCCCGTGCAGGTGAATGATTTGAACCGGATAGTCGATGGGATGGTTATTGGGCATAACATTGCTAAGTTCTACGTTGTCACGCCGAATTCTACAAGTATTTTGAACTCGGATGGCTATACAGTGGATGCGTACCGTTTGCTCACGCCGAAGTATTTGATGTACACAGAATGTTCACTAAGGGGATTCACCAGATGGCTGTGGAGCACAGACAGATATGCTCCTTATGAGGAAATGGATGCGCTGATCAAGAATACTCCGGAATTAAGAAATCTCGAGAGACAACGGTATTGTGCAACTTATTGATCCAGAAGAGCAACACAGTGTTTTAGTATTGTTTTTATGGTTAAAATCTTACCATCTAGTAAACAGAACTTTTAAGATTTGATAAAAAAATTTGTCTTTGATTACTAGCTGAAATGAATCAAAATTAATGCTTGATTGAAGGAAAAATACAAACGGAAGCCAAGCAAAATAGAAAGTCATAAAAAAACGTCGACTTATAGTAGGACTCTCATAGTCCGTAGAAGGCTTTATACTCATACTCATACTCATTTATTCGCCGTAGGAGCTCATGGCACACTTGGTTTTACATGATGATCTTTAGTAACTTAAATACTTAGTAGAATTGGTCGTTTATAAACCACTTAAATTATGATTGCTTTGTTTTTGTTTAAAGGGTTAATTACAAATTATGTTTTGTCTTAATCATTATTTTTTTGTTATATAAAATTGTGCATTCGCGTGCTCTGAAACAGTAAAATCAGCCACCGAGCTGGAGGTGTGGTGTGGACTCGAATGATAGACAGCATCTTGTTACTTTTTGATCGTTTTTATAGATTTAATTGATTTTGAACACGCAAAGTATGTATTAAGAAATATCTGGATATCACGTGTGTATATCACTGTTAGTTTGTTTATACGATATATTTGAAGTTTAAAGTGAGCCTTAAAAAATGATAAGTACTTATGTCCAACTTGAACTTGGGCGCCTATTAATAAACCGGGTATAAAGTTATTCCTAAGTGTAGTAAACTGACAAAATGTATGGTTATTCTTGGTTTATTCCGAGTAATAACTTTATGTCACGTTTCATGGTAAGGCTAGTAGTCTTTACTTTAAACATTAGAATAGACTAGCATCTAGTATTAGGCTCAAGATTATTTTGATGCGAGTATTTTTCTTTTATTCAACACAATTTACAACTCCGTTCTTTTATGAAAAAAACTAAATAAATAAATCCTGCACGTGTTATTTTTTGTAAAAATAAATTCCGGCAGAGGGCGTGGCTGTTTAAGGTTAATTTGATCTTATTAATGGCGACATTCTGTTGAACGCCATCCAACCCAGGTGGACACGAGTCATGCAAAAAGGTGACAATGGACAAAAACTTCAGCTTCTCGCTCCGTCCTTTGATTGATGGCGGAAAAATGTATATTTTTTTCAAAGGTGCGAGAATAACGGAGTATGGCAGGATAAAAATAATAAAATGAAACGTTAGGGAAATAAGAATGCTTTAAAATCTTTTTAAATACGACTTAAAAAAAATTGCAAGGAAAATAAAAATTCTAATTATATTACAACCTGAAATATAAAAATCTTTTCACAGAAATAATGAATGTAATATTTAATGATGTACCTAAGTAAACGTAAAAGTAGCCAAATTTTTAATTCAATTCAATTCAATTTATTCAATAACAATTTTACAATTGTGTACAAAGTTATAATTGTTTATTACCTAAGTAAAAGTATATTTTCATTTCTCTCTTTAACAACGGTAATATTTTTTGATGCTAGTCTATACTAATAATATAAAGAGGAAAGATATGTTTGTTTGTTTGAAATGAATAGGCTCCGAAACTACTGGACCGATTTGAAAAATTCTTTCATCATTAGAATCCTGCATTATCCCTGATAAACATAGGCTATATTTTATCCCGGGAATGTGAAGTTTTCCCGAGGGAACTCGGGTAATACCGCGACGGACAGCTAGTTTGTAATTATATCTATTAAGTTCTTTGGAAAATAGTCTGGATTTCTAGTCTACCTATTCACTCAAAGGCCGCCACACTCTAAGACACCCGCAGAATTATCAGATGATTGCTCTCGCCAAAGAAGTGTGATAGTGCCCTGGGAGCTGCGGTATCCGACGCACTCGAGATAAACCCTTTATTAGCTGGACTGGTACCGATAGCATAAACTTGATACCACCCTACCTGTTGGGGATACTCAGTGGATTAAATAAAACAGTGGACTGTAATTTAGGAAGTTGGTTCTATTATCGGACTGAGACGCGCGCCTAGTAGGTTCCGTGATTTGTGTAGTAGTGCAGTGCGCGGCTCGATGCGGTCTCGCGGGGTGCCTCGTCCCCCGGACCCCGCTCGCTGCGTCTCATGGGCGCGATGGCGGGCGATGCGCTGGTTTGTCTCCAACACTACCCCTACTATGAAAGTGGTATTTTTGGATATAATAATATTATAAAGAGGAAAGATTTGTTTGTTTGTTTGAATTGAATAGGCTCCGAAACTACTTGACTGATTTGAAAAATTATTTCACCATTAGAATCCTACTTGTCCTGATGAACATAGGCTATATTTTATGCCGGGAGAGTGAAGTTTTCCCGAAGGAACGCGGGTAACACCGCAACGGACAGCTAGTTTTGGATATATAAATTAAAAACTCACTGTCGTACACAACCTACTTAACTAAAAACTGACGGCGTGTTTTATATAAAGTTAGAATAGGGACAAGCTTATTACAGTACAAAAACAAGACTTTCTCGACTCTAACTGCTGATGTTCAAAATGTACATTTTGCGCTCTTATCGCCTAGAAATGACTTTCTTCCAAACTTTTGGATCTAAAGAAATGTACCTAAAGATAAAATGTTTGTGTTTCAGGCCAAAAAAAATAGAATACATTGTATTCAATTTTTTTTTATTTTATATTATACAGGGTGTAAAAAGACTGCTACCGAAAACTGAGGGGTTGCCACCAGACCATGAGTCTAAACATATTTAGCGAAAAAAAAAGCAAAAATTTTTTTTTACTTGGCTTCGTCATTTTATGTTATTTTCGGTTATTTACTACTAGTACGACATAATAAGGCCATACCTACCTAATAATTTCATTTATAAAAGAAAAAAACAATTAAAACTCAAAATCCAGCAATCTACGTAAAAAAATGCGCCCAAAACATACGCAAACAGCACTCTTCAAACGCTGTTTTTTCCGGATATAATGATTTTTTCGGAAAATCCTTTTGGATTTGGTTGTGTGTTGGGATGCTGTACCTACCCCTTTCGGCTTCGGTAGACGTCTTTTTACACCCTGTATAATATTAAAAAAATAGAATACATGTATTCAATTTTTTTTTATTGAGTACAATTTAGGTTAGTATTTTTTGGTATCGATTTTAGAATAACATGGCTAATATTTCATTTTACAATAATACCAACTAAACAAGCGAAATTGCTGTAGTTGATACCTGAGGTCGGAAGTCGGGAATAGCCTAAGGTGCTTAGAATGTTGGTACCACATATTATGTTACAATTTGTGGATATGTGCATACATTCTGAAGTCCATTTTGTATGTACCTATAGTAGGTATTATTCATATTACTGATATCATACAATGTATTTATCAATCTGATTAAGTATTTACATTCATAGGTACCATTGAGATTTATAACTCAGTGATTCATACTGATTGACTGATACAATGATTATCAAACGCATTATGATAAAAATACTGAAACACGATGACCGGCCTTACATTTCTACTTTAAATAAAAAAAAATGCCGTACTTTTATGTACTTACAGTCAGCGTCACCAAAATTAGTAACCCCTTTAGTAAGACGGTTTTAAAGGCTTCAAAGATATTAGATAATGAAGGTATCCATAGACAATAGTACATTGTACCACAAGAGAGCAAAAATCTTTTTTGTTGCGAGTGCTGAGTTTGAATTTCGAACAAGCGAAGGATTCTATTCTATGTTAGAATCCTGAGTGTAGTCATGTAGTGAGGGATTCAAAAGCACAAGCAACAAATTATTTTGCTCTCGTGTGATACATACAACTTTTCACCTTACTAGCGAAAAAATACAAGATGTAAAGGAAAGGCTTTTTTCGCTACGTACAAGTCTATGGATATAACAGACAAATCCAAGTACTTTTGTGTTATACATTCAAAAAACAGTAGCTCATCGATCAGAAAAGGTTTGACTCGCAAGGAATAGTTTTTGCGTCCCGAGGGATCGGAAAAGTGTTGTATTTCCTTTTGGGAGTGTATCATCGAAGAAAAGTAGGTACTATAGAGAAAAGTAAAGAAAGATTTGTTACGGAAATATCGTGGTTTATTTGACTGGTGAAGCTTTAATTTTTTTTATACCTAGTTTATCTAACCAATAATCTAGCGCATATGGTCGTGCTTGCTCAGTCGTTCATGATAGATCGACGAAGTTAAGCAACGTTCAAAATCCATACTAATATTATAAATGTGAAAGTAACTCTGTCTGTCTGTCTGTCTATCTGTCTGTCTGTCTGTTTGTTACCTTTTCACGCCCAAACCACTGAACAGATTAGGCTGAAAATTGGAATGGATAAAGGTTGTATCCCAGGGACGGACATAGGCTACTTTTTATCCCGAAAAATTCCCGAGGGACCGCGGGTTACACCGCGGGAGCGCAGCTAGTGCTCTATAAGTGGATGGGTGACCGCCAGTGGCATTTTCATCTCAACGGTTTCGTGCTTCGGAGGGCACGTTAAATTGTCGGGCTCGGCTAATTTAAGTCGATAAGCCATGACGGAGGCCTTATGGCGGCCCTGCGAGCAGCCCTACTAAAAATCTGAAGAGATATATGAGAAGTATACCTACTTATGTACGTCTACAGTCGTGATTTATCAAATAAGTGATTTTACAAGTTGGATCGAAAAATCGGGAATTCGAACTTCTCAAACTTTTGCACAAAATATACGATTATTCTATTCTATTCAACTTATCATTCATTACTTCGCTTACTGCATCACAGATTCGTATAACGCAATTGAAGTATTTCTATTCCTTTTTGCTATCGCTACTAGGTCACTCTAACCAACCATACTATAGCCGTAGCCCGAGCTAGATTGCCGAGCGCCCTCGCGCCCGCCGCTAATAAATACAATCAAGCGAGCAATGTACACTAAACATAAAGGACTAGACTAATTTATAGCTTTCTATTTCGCTGCAGACCTTTTCTTGTGTACTGGATACTTTTCTTGGGAAGATGAGATGCAAGATATGGTTTTGTGTAAGATAGAAGAGTGCGGCATGATGTCTGAACATGGTAGACCAACTCTGCCATAACAGTTCTTGTAAATCTTGTTTGTATAAAACTATAAAAGCTTAATAAATAAACTGTATTTTAGTTTGTAATCAACAATAAACTTTTATTAGTCTTTCTTTCCAATAATTTCTTCTAGAAGATAGCCTCCCGAGTAGAATGAAGTTTAGTGCACACATCGCGACTATTTGGTATGAACAAATTACTATGTAGAAGTGAAACTCCTAGAATCTCGAGCTGACTTTCTGGTACACTAAGTCCAATGAATCTAGGCATTCGTGAAGATAGCGGTGGAAGAAAAACAGTTAGCTCTCTTCACGACTCACCACAGAAAACCAATGCTGCAGCACCTTCAAGATGCTGCAGCACACGCTGAGTGGTGGCCAATTTTGTGTCTTCTGCAGACTTTCTATAGGCCAATAGTTGAGACAGGCTATACTTTTCCATACTCATTACGAGCCGGAGTATATTCCGTCTCAACAATCGGCCGATAGAAAGTCTGCAGTCTACGAGGGGTCTAAAAAGTAGTTTAAGTAGGTACTTAGTTTCTAAATTGAATGTAAGCTTTTTGTGGCATAAAATAAACTTTTTGTATTCTATTCTATTTAATAAATAAATAAAAACAGACAATAAATATGTCTTGATTACACTAGAAAAACAAAACCTACCACTAATTTTTTTTTACTTGTATTTGTGTATTTATGTGATTTGTTATATTCAAAAAGGATAGCAACTTTTTATGAAATAAAAACCAAGATGACTTTGACCATATTTTAAATTGCATGAAAGAGTAGCATTGCTTTGATAACGGAAGGAGATCGCGCATATTTTGGAAAAGCGTGAGAATAAGTTGCGTATCTACACGCTTATATCTTTAGTATTTATCCCAGTAATTTAGTTCAGTGTTTGTTGTTAGATCGCGCTCAGCACCTCCCGTCGGGCAAATAGAACTGCCAGTTGTTAAACACGTGTCTCGTAGGAAAACCAAAGTTTATCTCGAAGCGCTCGTGTAGCTCTTATTAGATAGTAAAACGCCATTTACCTACTGTAGAGATGTAAGTACCTATGTATGGTTTCCGCAAATACAAGTGTTGGCAATCTTGAGGAGAAGACGAAGAGACATGCAGATATGCATAGGTAGGTACCTACTCTTTGGAAGCGACCTCCGAAGAAGCGACGGATATCAGTGAGCAGCTGATGACATTGACATAAGCAGATACAGTGCGCATTGTTGTCATTGTAGGATCTTGAGTAATAACGCAGGTTTGCGCCGTAAAAATAAAGCCGCCATGTTTTGTTCAAACCATCGACATGACTTGACTGACTGACATGACTATAAATCTATTTATAAAACTTGACATTGGCAGAATTATACTTAATTGTGTAGAAAGCCATTAAATAAAAGAAGAAGAAGAAGAACGCAGGTTTAGGACGTTAATTATCAGTTTATTCTACGAAATTAGAGATAGGATTACAATACGCAGGTGACGACGCGGCGCATAGCGTGCGACTAACTATAGCTACTACTTACTAAACATACATCTATATAGGCACAGTTCACGTTACTTCGCCATTCCTAACAGTCATGATGCCATGAAAAGAAAAAAAGGTTGAAAGGTTGGATTGGAATAAAGAAGAAGAAGAAGGGATTAATATAGCGGGAAATAAAAATAGTTTTTGGCTGGGGAAAATATTTGTTAAATGAAATTAAACAATATAAACTAATAAAAATTGTATTCGTTTATACAAGTTCTTCGAAGTTTTGGTAATGGTTGTAAAGTTAAAAGTCAATATTCGAAATTAAGCTTGTTGCGCCCACGCGGACACCGCAGGCCCCATGGCTTGCCTACGCGTCCTAGGCATACAGGCTCTTGCTCAACGATTAGCAGACCTTAGTGTAGCAAGTGTAGATCGTGATGCAGGGGCAGCCGCATCCACCGCAGCAGCCTTCGCAGTAGCCTCCGCAAGGTCCACAACACATCTTAAGTTTTTGAAATTGAAGGAGTACTACTTAACAATCGAAATATAGGAATATTATATATTTCGTCCTTTGAAGTTGCCTAAGAGAAGAGGGTATTCAGAGGCATGTCCAAATACATTATTTGATCAAAAAAAAGTAAGTTCATATGAGTTAGTGTCCAACTCTGGTGACGGAGTTTTTAGGCCGCCTTAAGTCCTCCGTCATGGCTTAACGACTTAAATAGCCGGGACCGAAACACGGAAGCGCTCAGATCAAAATGCCACTGGCCCATCCACGTACAGACCGTTTCGAACGTTGCTTAACTTCAACGATCTATCAAGAACGACTAAGCAAGCACGACCACGAGCGCTTCGTTCTACTTATCTTCTTTAAGTTGTTTATATCTTCGAATCATTTATTTACAAAAACTAAGCTACTACAATATGCACTTAAAATTACAAAATACAATAGAATCAGTCAAGCTATCTAAGGTTCGTCGTAAAAACGATCTATAGATATCTCAACTGATCCAGGTCACTGCCAGTCGGAAGCGTGCCCAAAATACTGGCGGCATTGCCACGCTGAATTGCAATGCTGATTGGTTGTACCAAAAAATCACCAGCTCTAATTTGTTTTTTTTATTTCTCCGAATGAATTTGAATACTTATATTTTTTTGGTAAAATCTTACTAATATTATAAATGCGAAAGTCTGTGCGTGCGAATGTTTGTTGCCACGTATCTTCGTGACGACTAAACCAATTTTGATGAAATTTGAAATGTAGATGGTACTAGCTTCTGCGCGCGGCTTCGCCTGCGTGGTACCAACATTTTGAATAGCCTATATGCTATTCCAGGTCATTATCTACGCCTATTCCAAGTTTTATCCAAATCGGTTCACTGGTTTAGGCGTGATTGATACACAAACATACAAACATCCAAACATACTCACAAACTTTCAGATTTATTATTAGGATAAGTTCTGGAATAATAAATTATTTGTTTAGACACCTACATTCCGCATTCGTACTCCATACGTGGGAGACTCATTGCCGCCTATAAAAATACTCGGTAAACACTTATTCAATACAAAAGCTTTGATCTACGCTAAAACAATAGTTCCGTTTGCGAACCACTATCCTTCAGAGGGAATTATTGGTCGTGTCTCTAGGGACGAGAACACAATGTATTGTCGTTCGATTGTAAATAAATGAAACAATCTGCCAAATGGACTGGACTATGTGCTTCAGATCATGTCTGAAGCACATAGTCCAGTCCAGTCCAAGCTCATTTCGTAATTATTGTTTCAATTTGATTTAGCCTCCTCGCAGACTACAGACTTTCTATCGGCCGATAGTTGAGACGGGCTTTACTTCTCCATACTCATTACGAGCCGAAGTATATTCCGTCTCAACTATCTGCCGATAGAAAGTCTGCAGTCTGCGAGGGGTCTTAAAAGTAGTTCGCTCACAGTTTTGCTCGCGTGGTAACATTTTTGACTAGCCTGTAATGCATTTTTTTTTGTTTTATTCAGACGGACCTGGGATTACTTTGAATCGTCCTAAAGCTAGGTGATTTTACTCCTTTTCCTTCGCGACCAATACCGCGAAGAATATTCTGGAATATTCTGTAATATTCTTAGCTGCGACCTACATCTTCCAAGTTTCATGTATAAAATCACCAAAATGTTCATGAACTTTTGTTGCTGACAGTACAATATGCTAAAAACTCTTCTATCACCTATATTCACATTTTTATTACCACCTTAGTGATCTATTTTGGTTCACAATTGGAATGCACTACCAAATGACGTTGTTACTGCCACTTCGGTCAATTCATTTAAGAACAAGCTCGACAACTGGCTACGAAATAATAAATCAGTGCTTAAAAAGATTAACCAATCCTGAACAATCGGACTATTTCAACACTGTGATATAGACATATCAGCAACAGCTGCTCGTCTATCATCGATAAATAAATAAATAAAACAAAAAATAAGAATCAAACGTTTAATTTAATTCAAATTAGTTTTAATTTACGTAATATTCAGGCTACATTTCAACAGAAAAAAAATTCGTCGGTTTTCTAATGAGTCTAGACGAAAAGTTCATCCACACGTGGATTATTGCTGCATTTTTATGCAGATCATTAGTCTAAGTCGACATAGAAAAAGTTATTGAAGTATTCACTGAATGAGTTTCAACGACTGCAGTTCATTTCTTGTTGATTGTCTAGACCGAGTATAATATTTGGCCTGAATTTAATAGCTTCGTGTTTGTAACATTGAGTTATGTTTTACATAACCCAATGTTTTACAACCAATGACAGTATGTCGGGTAAAAGATATCTGTATGTACACCTAAATTTTTTTCGTCTCTTCTGTATACGAAAATAATTTTATTAGTTCTCAAGTTACAATAAAGAGTTTTTCATTCATTCATTCATTCAAAAAAAAATGGTCATAGTAGAGCTGATTAAGCTTCACATCTACAATAAAAATATTGACGGTTAACCGCTCAGATGATAAAAAAGGAATTGTCTCAAAATATCTCTTGAGTTTTATAAAATTTCATTACTGACGCGTTCTTTAGGTACCACTTAACCGATACTTAATCCTACTCACTTTGTCAGCGGCTTCTAAAAGCTACCCGACCCCTAAGGTTCTTAAAAAACCGTTGATTTATCAGACCGCCGTAATATAGCGACACGTATCGTCGCTATATTACGGCGGTAAAATGCCAAAAATGCGGTCGGTGAGGTCTTAAATCAAAATGCATTTTTTTATTTAGGTACATTACAATACCTACTTGTTATTTTGTGTTCCTGTTATGTTTCTTCTGTGAACAATAAAATGTTTATCTATTTATCTACAATTGAACCACAAGTGAATGAAGAAAGTGTTCTTTAGCGATATTCAAAATATATAAAATAATATGTTTTTTATTGAAGTCATTGTATTTCTTGGTACCTTGTATCTTATTTAACAGAGTTAATACCTAGTATGTAGGTGACCCAATTTGTCAAGAGATCTCTCGGTAAACATATTTGTAAGAATTCAGATTAGATTTTGCGTTCTTATTTCAAAAATAATAGCTGGGACCTTTTTATCTTTTACATATTTTACGGTCGTTATATGTCGGTCGCAACTTCATAGAGACAAAATTCGAGTCCCGTAATCAAATACCGGCGATAAAATCTTATCTCGATCTAAACGACAATAAAGTGACGATTACTGTACACAATAACCTTACTAACTATAATAATAAATACAGTTACTGTTTGGCAATACAGGGTGTCAATCTATACTCTTTACTTACTAATATCTACTACGACACATAAAACTAGAGCGCTAAAACAGATGTATATTATTGTTCTACACAAGACACGTGTCTACTGTGTCTCTCAGGCCCTTGATTCAGACTTCAACGTAATGCATTCGAGTCGGAATAGATCAGCTGTTCAACCGACTGCAACCAATCACAGTGCAAAAAACGTCAGTTTTGGATCAATTCCTGATGCAATGACATGCAAAATGCCTGACAAGCATTGCAATTCAGCGTGGCAATTCCGCCAGTACTTTGGGCACGCTTCCGACTGGTGACCTGGATCAGTTGAGCTACCTTTGATCGTTTTTACGACGATCCTTAGATAGCTTGTCTGATTCTATTGTATTTTGTAATTTTATGTACATATTGTAGTAAGTAGCTTAGTTTCTGTTAATAAATGTAAATTTTAATATGGTGTCATTTATGTGAAGTTGATGGATAAGTACAAACTATTTAATAATTACGTATTAAATAAACGGATTTTATCGCGTACCTTATTATATTATAAAATATTATTTTTTATTTTAAATACTCCAGTTTGCCCGCGACCACGCCTGTTGCAACACAGGCGAAACGTCGGGAAATAATAAAATAAGGTACGCGATAAATCCCGTTTATTTAATACGTAATTATGAATAGTGATCGCGAAAGTTTAAGAAAGACTAAACTATTTAATAATTTTCTTTCACATGATACACCCTGTACCAAATTGTAACTGGTAATTTGTCTGTGACAGCTAGTAATTTGAATCCTATTGTATGTACGGATGTTTGTAATGTGAAACTGTAACACGTTACGCTTTAGTTGAACATAACGATTAACGAGTAGTTTATATTGTATCGCCCGTTTTACATGAAGGGATTGTGACAGAATTATTTAAATTGTTTTAGATTTAAGTGTTTCATGTTATGAGAAAAGCTGGTGGGAAATGGGTCGGGACAGAGATGGTTGAAAGGATATGGGGGAGACCTTTGCCCAGCAGTGGGAATATATAGGTTAAGAAAAAAAATGTTATGAAGAGGGAAGAGATGTAACGAGAAGAATGTGTTTGAAATTGGAGGGATGTAGCAGACGAGGCAGACCAAATAAAAGATGGATGGACTGTGTGAAGGATGATATGGGTGAGTGTTGAGATGACGGCTGATAGAGCGGAGTGGAAGAGGAAAACCTGTTGTGCCGACCCCACATAAAGTGGGATAAGGGCAGGGAAATGATGATGATTTAAGTGTTTCGTATAAAGGACATCATTATTTTATAATATTAGATACCTTACAAGATTAACAAGCTTGTACCAACTTTGGCCGGCAGCAACAAAAAATATCTGAATCTAAAAATAATTATATCTCGATTTGAAGGAATAAATTAACACTTTATAGTACAGCAAGAGTACAATGGGCGGCCATGTCGCTGAAAGCGATTTCTTCCAGGCAACCTTGAAGTATTTTGCTAAGGTCATAATTAATCCGAAAAGGTTTCTTCAAAAGCGTGTAATGCATTCTATTTTTTGAGAACTAAGACCTCTTTTATAGTCGGGGGACCGTCAATTTAACGTGCCAACTGCCACCCATCAATTTCGTGACTGCGCCGGGCGTTGCTAACTTTACCAAGAACAACTAAGCAAACACCGGTTATGATGATGATAATGAACTAAGCTCATGTTACGCCATTAAAATACGGTAGCAACATTCTATTATTTAGTCGGTGGGCCGTCGTGTAACTTTAGAACCGAATTACTTTTAAATTGACGCTTTTATTCCCCAACAGTTTAAGCTATTCAATATTTTAATCTGATTTTATTGGCAAGAGGAATATTTTTATTGTGTCAAAAGCTCTGTGTAATAAGGCTATTTATACACGAGTAACAAAAAAGGCATTAAAAGAAACGGATAGTACACTTGAGTAGAACTTAAGGTTCGTTTAAACTCTTATATAACACGAAATATCTTGATGCCCTTATAGGTATTTCAACATCATAATGATGCTTTACTTTAGGTATTATGATACTAACATTAGATTATTAAGTGCTTATAGACTTAAGTACTAACATTATAATTATGGATCTTGGTCTGAAATAAACGAATTTTAAAGGCCCGACGGTATGTCTTTGATTCCTTGGAACCATGGTAGGCCTCTAGTGTGGGACGCTACTTGCGTCGATACACTAGCGGCCTCTCACCTGTCGGCAACCTCCAGAACAGCTGGTGCGGCGGCGGCTTCAGCAGAAAATTACAAAAGGCGGAAATACATATCTATCGGTGATGGGTATATATTTCTGCCTTTTGGAGTGGAAACTTTAGGTCCATGGGGTCCAGAGGCGTGGCTCCTTTTCAGAGAATTATCCAAGAGGTTGATTGACGAGACCAATGACCAAAGGGCTGGTGCTTACCTCGGACAGAGGATAAGTATAGCCATCCAACGAGGTAATGCCGCCAGCCTTTTGGGCACGTTACCTGCGGTCGGTGACTTGAACACTGTTTTTTATCTTTAGTTTAATTAAATTACGTACGTATTTATATGTTTAATGAATTTTATTTATTTATTTTATTTATATACCTATCAGTTCATATTCGAATTTGTATTCGAATGGTGTTTAAATAAAAAACCTTAGGACTTTGCATGTTTACTATACACCCCTTTTTTTTAATTACCAAAAAAAATTAAACATGGTCTCGGTGTCTGTTACTGATCACATTTATGTAGTTATAACTCAAAAAAAGAGAAAAAAAATTATAACCTCAAAAGGAGACGAGACGAGTCAGACATGGATTTATGATAGCTACTGCGGTTTTACTGACTGAGGATAATACGAGAACATAGTTACAATGAGAGTCTGTACGCGATTGTTGTCTGTAGTACTTATTTGTACAGTTTTCATAAAATTTTGTACGGTTTTGATTGACTACGATCCTCGATAACTTTGTGATAGTTAAATAAAAAAAAGTTCTGACCATGCCATTATCATTTTCTGCATCTACTGCAACTGTCCGTAAATTTTTTTTGGTAGTCATAAAATAGAGGTGTTGCAACTTTTATGCTTCGGTACAATGGATAAGGAGCGTTTGGCGATTGACCAATCTTGAGATGACTAGGTACGTCGCATTTGGTCCGGATGCCGCCGCAGCTTAACCTATTCACAGGAAAGACAGGCCACGTTAGCGACCGCCGCGCCGATGTGCTAGACATCATCATTCTTTCCACCAAGTTAGGAAAGGTCTGTTCGCCGCTGATTTCGTCTACTATTTCTAGCCATCCATAAATGGGACTACGAGAAACAGTTCTCCCTGGTCCCAAAATAATGAGACCAAAAAAAAAAACGCACGAAACTTTGATTAATTATTACAAAATGACCAATAATCACAAACCAACAGTCGATTAATGCAAAGAGGCGTGGCCAGTTGCCATGACGACGGCCACGCCCGCTAAAGGGTAGCAGATGCGTATGAGTCGACAAAACGAACGCTTTGTGTTCAACGCTTGATGTGTCAAATGATAAGCGAGTTTTTACAGTTAAATTATCACCTGCAAGCGTGTCGATTTAGATTAACATTATACTCGTAGTTCGACTACTTCAAATGTGTTAAAAGCTTCTTAATTTTATCCATAAAGCTTGGATGGATTTGGGTATTTGGTTTCGGAACAGAGAAGGAAATCATCATTAAGAACAGTAAGACCCCTCGCAGACTACAGACTTTCTATCGGACGATAGTTGAGACGGAATACTTCAGCTCGTAATGAGTATGGAGAAGTATGGCCCGTCTCAACTATCGGAAGAAGGAGGTTCTCAATTGGATGCGTTTATTATAATACGTTTTTTTTTTATAGATAGCATGACCTTAATAAATAAAATAAGACTATAAGTATTTTTTAATTATAATTTATTTACTTTTGTGTGCGATACCTACTTCTACTAGTCTACCGTGTCGTGATACAGTGTAGTGATTGTGTTTCGTTTTTGTTTCATCATTATCATCCGCAGCCTGACTTCGCCCACTGCTGGGTATAGGCCTCTCTTTCTATATGCCACTTCTTACGGTACACCTCATACATAGCATTCGTTTCATATTTAACGAAAATTTCCGATCAATTGGGATTAATCGTGAAATCAGCAAAAAATGATGAGAAAAAAGATGTGGGCATGTATCAAATATGTATTTGTACATGCCTCTGAGACAGCTTCAAAGGATCTGGAATATAAAGATCTGAGAGAATGTCTACCGCGCCTTGGGGATACAGTCGTGACCCTGTTTACGTTTTTTTTCAGCAAAAAATATTTATGGAACAACATAATATGCGGGTGACCCAATTGTCGTTGCCTGAGGCACTTAACACCGCATCAGTATTCTCAGCACACACTCGATCTTAGGACGTGACTTCGGAGTGATTAAAAAGTTTTGTTGTGACCTACTTTATCGAAGGGGTGGATTTTATTGTTTATTGGAGTTTTTCTAATAACCATTTGATTATTATAAAAATACATAAAAACAGTAACCCGACTTCAGCCAATAGTAGAAAAACAAGCGAGAATGAGGTATTTTAAGTTTAAAGAGAAATTTTTCATCCCATAATCTATTTTCACCCCATATTCTTTGAAAAAGTAATTGTCAAAAGGCATTATGTTATTCAAATAGTGGAATCAGAATAGTATTCAAACTAGGTGATTTTCTCCGTTTCGTTCCCGACCAATACCGTGAAGGACCAGGGCAACAAACACGGTTCATATAGCTAGTAGATATGAAACAGTGAAGGAAATTGCATTTTTCGTAGCTACTTTTGAAAACCAGTTATGAAAATGGACCAAAGTGGTTTGAGGCCTAGCGTTCTTTAGATGATCCATATATATATCTAAATTAGTCAAGCTCGAGTGGGGAGGTAGTAAATAAATAAATAATGCTGGACAATTTCACACAGCATCATCTAGCCCCAAACTAAGCATAGCTTGTACTATGGGAACCAGATAACTGATATACTACTTATACTTTTTGTTCGTAAATACATACATATTATACATAGAAACACCCAGACCCGAGATAAATATTTGCAGATCGTACAAACATTTAACCCGCGGCGGGGATCGAACCCGCAACCTTCTGCGTCTCAAGCGGGCTTTCACCCACTGCGCCACAGAGGTCGTCACACAAAAGTGAGGCTATGGTAAGTGACCTATGTTCTATGTGTAAAAAATACTATCTTACATTCTGTTCACACATCCACATTTATATTGAACACTCTCCTCTCCTAGTGAAATGAAATAATTCTCAACATATTGCCAATACCAATCACTCCGCATCTTTTCATTCAGACCAAAATTCGGCGCCATTCGGTTCAAATTAAAAGCACACTACACCGGTACATTTTATCCAATAAATGTCAATACAACAATGCTTAATTTAATTGAATGTCTGACGTCACGTCGTGTAAAACGAGCGAAAACAAAATGGACGACAAAAATAGAATGACAATCAAACTCAATAAACAATCAGTTGGATTTGTTATTCGTATCCGTCACAATGTGGGCTGATCACGTCCGCTGGGGATTGGTGCTGTTGTAAGCGGTGAGCGTTTTACTCGTAGTTAGGTAGAGTAGAGGTAGGGAGCGATTTAGTTAGCTGGTTTCCGGTCCAATGAATCATATGTGGTAGCGATTAGCTTGTTTCTCTTATCACGCATCGTTCAGTATAAGTATTTAAGTGTATATTGTAGCAAATGGTATTGTAAATTGTTTATTGGGCACCTTAGATAGATTGACATTAGAAGTTAAACATAAATTTCTTAGCCTAAGGAAGTCTGGAGGGAGTGGAGGGAGACCTTTGCCCAGCAATGGGACACTGATGGCAGAAATAATAATAAATAATAAGGAAGTTATAAGTTTCACAATGTGATATAACTGATACCTAAACTAAGAAAAATCCTGTATGATAGGTATCAGCGCCCACCTTCGTGTGAGATAATGGCCCACTTACAAGCCAACACATACGGTATGTATTGTTTTTTTGTCAATAATGAGTTTTTTTTTTTTTTGTCAATAATCAGACATAGAAACAATCCAAGAAAAAATTATTTAAACAAAAGCTAACAATTTATTTTGTCTGCTGATTTTTGTGCTAGGCAAATCGCTATCACTGACGCCACAACCCACCCTTATTTGAATAATTTCGCCATGAGCTGTAACGGATAATTGCTCTGTAGTCTGTACCTGCCTGATTGCGATTTATCGTCGTTTTGTTCAACGATCGTAATGATCATAAATTTCTTTGTCCGTCATAATAGCTGTTAATGGACTTTTTCGGTTTACCAGTTAATTATGAGTTACAAAAGGGAACAAGAAATAAATGCAATTGTGTGTGTTGCTGTTTTTTACCAAACACTTTCTTTGGACAATAAATTGTATTTATCAATATTTATTTACAAAAAATAAACAAGTTTATCACTAAGCTTTGTACGTACGCGTTCCGTTCATGCGTTCATGACTCGCGCGAGCCTTGGTGGAACATACTCAAAGCTTGGAACGCATAGTCGGTACGCAGCTTTATTCAGTCATGAATATAATGTAGGTATAGCTTTGTAGTTTGATATCCACAAGTATTCAATATTATTGTGAGAAATATTTTTTGTATTTCCATTTTTTTTTTGCTACAATAGGCATGATGAGTAATCAAGTTTTGCCAAAATATTTAACTGGTCTAATTAAATAGGATTCAAGGATTGAGAAAAATGCATTTTTTTGTCCTAATAATGTCGAGATTAATAAAATAAATATACAAATACAACAATCCGCCATGATAGCTGTATACATCAATGAGAGCGCGTGACGTCATTACTCAATTTATTAGACCAAAACTGCGCCTTTTGTTTCCTTTCAGCTTTAGTCATTAGTGTTTATGCACGTAGATTTTGCTTTGCAGTGGTGAGCTCTGACGTCAAAACAGCCGCCATGACACCGACGACGAGTGTTTTGGCGTGAATTTCAAATTTTAATTTTAAATTTGATTTTTATGTTTGAAAACCTTTATTTTCTACTGAAATATGTTTTTTTTTCACGTAACAAATCATTCTGAACAACATAGAACAGATTTAGAAAATTTGTCATCTTGCCTATTCTGATACACAATCTTTCTCCTTGTTCACTGTCATTTATATAGGTTAGACATTTACGGTAGGTTGACCTGTTTGCATATTTTACGTTCAATGTTTGTTACAATATCCAGAATTTGTGTGAATATTCAAAGTTGGCTGCGAATTCGCATAAATAAAGGCAATTTTCAAAAGGTCAAACAAGCAAGCGGGCTTCGGGGAACTTAACAAAACTTGAGGAAACCAAAAATTTATAAAACAAAAAGTTTGAGCTCGTGGAGCACGTGTTCTTGGCCTCGTGTCGTCGTGCCTTATCAATATCTGTGGTTTTATTTTATTTTTATTTTATTTATTTAACAAAATCTACAGCTACACACAAACTTCAGCTCTCGATATTTGCAGCAATATTGAGAGCTGTGGATTTTGTGTGTTTCATTATGAATTAAATTTAAAATACTCTTGAATCAGTTGGGCCATCTAGGGATTGATAAAAAGGATAGGTATATTATATAGGTAGACTCTGAGCTTAACCAGGCGACTACCAGTTAAAACTTTCCAAAACCACACTATTACGAGGCAGAATAATTATTCAATATTATAATTTGGCTAAGCTTATTAATTTTAATATATCAAAGTATTTATTATTTTATCGTAGGTTCGACAAAGTACTTTGAAAAAAAAACAGCGGCACTCCAGGAGTGCCGGCAGAAGTGAAAACTTGAAAGGTTCTAAACTTGACAAATAGCCCGGTGTCGGTGAGCAGTCACGTGACTCGCACGTGACCTTTTCGAGGCGAATCCAATAATTTTTTCTCATCTCGAAACTGCCAAACGTGCCTAAATAAGTTTTCACTTCAAAAAAGAAATAAGAACGCTTCTCTATATTTAATTTCTATTTGCAGTTTTGCTTATGACATTGTTTTATTCTTTCCTGTACTACAAACGGATTTCCTTTGAACTTCCTTTGTACCTACGTACCGTGGGTGAATTTTCAAGTTGGATAAATCTGAGTTTATATTATTATTAAGCCATTCTCGTCCCACTGCAGGGCAAAGGCCTCCCTTCCCTTCTTCCACTCTTCGCGATCCAACGCTGTTCTTAGATGTTGCCATATCATATGTTCTTAGAACGGCCATGTTCTTAGATGAGAGTCAAGTTCGTCTCGCCATCTCATTCTGGGTCTTCCACGTCTTCGCGTCACATTTTGTGGGGTCCACTGCGTGGCTCGTTTTGCCCACAAATCGTTTGACATGCGGCAGACGTGTCCGGCCCAGTTCCATTTTAGGTTGGCGGCTTTTTCATGAACGTCAACGATTCGGGTTTTGGAGCGCAGTAAACTGTTCCGCACGCGGTCTGACAGTTTTACTCCCAAAATACTGCGCTCCATTGCCCGTTGGCAGACCCCGAGAGCGGACCTTTGATGTTTTGTCAGAGACCAAGTTTGAGCGCCGTACGTAAGGATGGGGAGAATGCGTACGTCCATGAGTTTCTTTTTGAGGGTGAGTGGTAGTTTACCCTTCATCAGGTCTTTCATTGACCAAAAGCACTTCCAGGCGTTTTCTATGCGTCTAGCATTCTCTTTGAGTTTATAGTAACCTACAAACAGTTGTTACCCTAGTTCTTAACGTTATTAGTCACGATAGGAGTAGAATCACAGGGGTCACGACTGTATCCCCAAGGTGCGGTAGACATTCTCTCAGATCTTTTTATGTATTCCAGATCCTTTGAAGATGTCTAAGGGAGTAGTCAGAGGTATGTTCAAATACATATTTGATACATATCGACTTGCATTTAACTACAATTTAAGCAAAATCAAAGGTTCTAGGTTATGTTATAGTACTCCTTAGTTTATGTATTAAGGATCTTGAATTCCTCAAGAACTGAGAGAATGCGCCATTGAAATTGTATTCCAGTTTCATGCGAATTTCAACTCTATTTTGTTGTCAATGCCGCGCTCCTTTGTGATTTCACACATCAAAGTAATACGTGCTCTTTACTACATCAAAAGAAGCCGAATATCTACAAAAGATAGCAAAAACCTCAAGTATCCTAGATGCGATCTACCGATCGATCAAATGATTGATTGAGAGATTGCAACTTGGAAATGCAATTGTGAAGCGAGCGAGATTTGTCAAAGGGTAACAATTGCGCACGTAGAAACCTTTTGAGGATTTTGTAGGTATTCAGAATAATAAAAAAAAAAAAAAAAACCCTAGGTGAAATGTTAAGAAAAGGCGTGAGGAAATACGTGATGATCCCCTTAATAATGGTATCGATCTTAAACACCATACCATGCTGGCTCTTGCCACTCAATATTAGCTCTTGCTCCGTTGAGTTTGAGAAAGCCAGAGGCAAGAATGGTATGCCAGAATAGTAATTTGTAAATGGTGTCTTATACTCTCGCAGAAAAATACTTAGAGAAGAAGTAAAAAACCAGCATTTCGAATAGTCTATATGACGACCTCTGTGGCGCAGTCTGGGTGTTTCTATGTATAATATGTATGTATTTACAAACAAAAAGATATGTTATATGTTTTATGAATAAATAATAAATAAATGTATATTTAAATTAAAAAAAAAAAAAAAAAAAAAGTACCTATATAAGTAGTATATCAGTCATGTAGTACCCATAACACAAGCTCTGCTTACTTTGGGGCTAGATGATGCTGTGTGAAATAACACGAGCTCGAACGGTGAAGGAAAACATCGTGAGGAAACCAATTAATATTCTTATAGGCGGCTTGAAACCTGTCACGTATGGAATACTAACTTCTGCAAGATGTGGGCGTGTATCAAATATGTATTTGTACATGCCTCTGACTACCCCCTTAGACATCTTCAAAGGATCGGAAATGTAAAGATCTGAGAGAATGTCTACCGCGCCTTGGGGATACAGTTGTGACCCTATTTTTTTTTTATTTACTATATGCTACTCCAGATCACTATCTATGCATATACCATGTTTCATCCAAATGGGTTCACTGGTTTAGGCGTGACTGAAACACAAACATACAAACATCCAAATATCCAAACATCTAAACAAACTCACAAACTTTCAGCTTTATTATATGAGTGGAATATTCCTATCAAAATAAACAGTAAATCATAAATATGAAAATAACAAGCCTCGATTCCATTTAAAAGTGTA